>CM037882.1:91275630-91875630 GCA_021292165.1 Shinisaurus crocodilurus | reverse complement strand
TCCTCCTCTCTTATCTTCAAAACAACCCTGTGAGGTAGGTTAGGCTGAGACTCGGGGACTGGCCCAAAGTCACCCAGTGAGCTTCATGGCTGAGTGGGGACCGAACAGCTGAAAGGTGTGGGACAACTTAACCGGTGAACGTAAAATAATACATTAAGGTGCTCCAAACAATATGATGTATATCAATGCATTTGTAGGCTTGTAAACAAAAAACACAACCAAACATATACTGTGCTATAATTCCAACAACATAAAAACCACTACCCAACGTGTTTCAACCACAGTCTTCTTCAGGGGTCTAGTTGATTAAGATATATAAGGGCTCATATGCACATATATCAAAAAAGTATAAAAGTGATCCAAGCCTCACACATACACACAAACAGCTATGACATAAGGTAAAGTTGTGGTGTACCCACCTGTAAAAAAAAAAAAGACATGCTTTAATAGTTAAAAAAATAGAAAGCTAACTTATAAAAAAGTATAATGAAACCTATATAGGTGTAAGAAAACTCACCAGGTTGAACACCAAATCACAGCTGGCCAGTAAAGATTAGAAGCACATACCAAAGTAGATGCACAGTTAAATGTACTCACAACGGGTACAGCCAAGAACTCCACTGCATGTATGTTAGCTCAGAAGCAGATAGAGCTCAGATATGGTCCTAAAAGCAATTTGATATGTAATTTGTTTTTGTTTTTTTTAAGCATTAACAAATTAAAAGCAATGAACAAAGGGCCCATGCTTGATCTGAGGAATCTCTCTGTAAAGAGGGTTTTGGGAAGCAGGAGATGTGAGAGCCTCTGCCCGTCAGTTGACATTGCCGGGCTGGATAGACAAACCGCTTAACCTGGCAGGATCTTGATTGAGGACATGCACGCAGAAGGTCCCGGGTTCAATCGCCGCCACCTCCAACAACAGGAGATGGGAAAAGACCTCTTTTTCCTGGAGGCCAAGCTGGCCTGGGTGGACGAATAGCGCTTCCACGCACAGCACCTGGTTAAAACGATGGAATTGGCTCCCACAAGATGGAGCAAGGAAAGGGGATGAGACAATGCAGGATACTGGTATGGCAGGCGGGATGCCTCTGCACGCATTTCTGGGGAACACGGGTGGGAGGGTGCCGTTGCGCTCGTCCTGCCTGTGGGCTTCCCACGGTTGGCCATGACTGGAAGGGAACGCTGGATTAAGGAGGCCTTTGGTCTGACACAGCACCGCCCTCCCAATATCCTGGTAGAAGGCAGCTTCCCGATTCCTGCGGCAGGGAGAAATTCAACAGGAGTGGCGAGCCCAAGGATATGTGGCGAGTGGTGCACCTGTTGGGTTACTGCCCGTGCCACAGGGGCAAACTCCTCCTTACGCTTAGCAGGAGAGCATGGTAGGCGTATGTATCCCAGGCGATGGACACAAATTTAATCTGTGCAGCTTTCTCTACAGCTGCTCTTCTATCTTTGGGGTTTTTTTTTTGGCAACAACCCAGGGCCGGATTAAGCTAGGGGCTGTTGGAGCGGCAGCTCCAGACCCTTAACAGAAAACAGGCCTGCAATTATAGGGACACGCAGCGATTTTTTCCCCCTTCGGAGTTAGCTCTGATCGTTATCATTCAGCATAATTAATGATTTTTTCAAGATTAGAAAGGTGTTCTAAGCACATCTGCATTACAGGCTTGAGGCAAGACCTAGCAAGAACTGTTGTTCTCAAATTAGCATTTCAGTATCTTTGCATTTCAATCACTGTTACTACATTTCTTTGTGAGAACTTCTAGCACATGGGGGGCTTGATAGGGTCTGTAATATTCAGATTTAGAAGGGACCTCTCTCTCCAGCCTCGAGCAAAAGATCTTTCTGATTCGCAGCTCAATTGTTCAAATGCTAGTTTAACAAAAAAAAAAAAAAACCAAGCAACAAGAACAACACAATTATTCTTGGTCAAGCAAAGCTTCCTGGCTTTTTGTTGTGGCTGCTTTTTTTTTTTTTTTAATAAATAATTTGGGGGAAATTGGGAAGACCCTTACTGATGAGCTGCAGGAGTTTTTGAGTTTTTGCTCCGTCAAGCGACCCCTCTCTGCCCACCCGCCTCCAAAATCTCCACCATGACTTCTGCTTGCTATGGGACAAACCTCTGGGATGGTCTTTACCTGCCGCTGGTCCTGATGGCCCTCCTCTGCACAGGTAAGGTTCAAAAGTTTGACTCTTTTGATCTGCAAGTTCTCCTTCTCCTTCTCCTTTTTTTCTGTAAAAGGGCTTTCCCTCTTTTGTGAGCCAAACTGAACGTAAGGGCTGTGTGTTTGTGGGTGTGGGTGTCTGCCTTTTGGGGGTGTTGATCCTCCTGCCGCCTGCAAAATGTCACCTGCTTGGCTAATACTGTGTGTGTGTGTGTGTGTGTGTGTGTGTGTGTGTGTGTGCACGTGGGCTTTCATGGGGAATTGTGTGGCATTTTAAGTTTTATTTTGAAAAACCCCAGAGAACAGAGTTCACCAAATATCCCTCTTGGATATTTTGGACTACAGTTCTCATTTGCCTCAGGCAGCATGGCCAGTGGCTGGGGCAGATGGTTTATGTTTATTTAAAAATGGTTGTTGTGAATGTTCTATTTATGTGAATGTGTCTGCCTTTTGGGGGTGTTGATCCTCCTGCCGCCTGCAAAATGTCACCTGCTTGGCTAATACTGTGTGTGTGTGTGTGTGCGCGTGCGCACGTGCGCTTTCATGGGGAATTGTGTGGCATTTTAAGTTTTATTTTGAAAAACCCCAGAGAACAGAGTTCTCTGTGTGTGTGTGTGTGTGTGTGTGTGTGTGCACGTGTGTGTGTGTGTGTGCTTGGCTAATACTCTCTGTGTGTGTGTGTGTGTGTGTGTGTGTGCGCACGTGCGCTTTCATGGGGAATTGTGTGGCATTTTAAGTTTTATTTTGAAAAAACCCAGAGAACAGAGTTCACCAAATATCCCTCTTGGATATTTTGGACTACAGTTCTCATTTGCCTCAGGCAGCATGGCCAGTGGCTGGGGAAGATGGGAGCTGGGGCCCCAAACATTTGGAAGGGCCCCGGTTGGGGAAGACTGCCCTAGAGGTTAAAAAACGTGGAGGTACTTATCATCAACGATATGTGATGAACGGTTTTATTGAGTTAACAAGCTTATTGTTTACAAAAAAAGAAATATTTTCAATATGTTTCTGTTTTGGCACTTTAATGGTAATTAAAATATTTAATTTGTTTTAATATAAAATTGCGTCTTCATTTTATTTATTTCCATAAAAAGGCCCACCAAAATCCTCAGCACCAGGCCCATAATGCTCTTAATCCGGCCCTGCAACAACCCCTGATGAACTTCTGCCTACCAGCTAGGGTCTATGCAGTGCTGGGGCATCCTTCCTGCCCCTTTGCTCCTGGCCTAGCTCAGGCAGCGTAATACAAGCCAGTTACACGGGCTTTCCTGGCGGGGTGTTATCAGACCTCCTGCCGGCCCGGCTGCTGGGGGCGAACGCGAGACCTCTCTCCTCTACGGTTCCCCACTGCATTCGAAAGCCCTGCAGTCCCACAGTTACAGGTTTTCTTTAGGAATTCCTCTTGGGATTCTTCTTAATTACTTAAAGGACTGTGTAGAAAGAGGATTGCGAGTGGGTTATCAATCTCCGAACAGCAGCAAAAATATCTCAATGGCTTCATTCTGAAAAAAGGAAATCACTCCCCTGGTGTCCGGATTGGTTTTTTCAGGGTTTGGAATGCTGCAACAACGATGGAGTTAACTTATTAAAGCCAGACCAGATCAAATGTTTTAAAAACAGGTTTATTGAGAGATGGGAAGTATTGTGGTTGTCTTTTGGAATGGTACATTTGGGGGAAAATGCCAGTGGTTACTCTTTGTTCTTGCTAATTTGAATTATTGCTTGATTTGTTAGGAGAATGTTTAGCATCAGATTTTCATACACCAAAACTGGCCGAGACTAAAGTCCCGTTACTATTGTACGCTGTTCTAATGTCACTTTCCAAGATAGGCCTTAAACGATTATTTCGAGTTTTCATGTTTTATTGCAAGGACAATTTGCTGACCGTTAATTTCAATAAAACAAAAATTATGGTATTTTCCAGGCGTAAACCAACAAAAAAGTGGTTAATAGAAGGACAGTACTTTGAACAGGTCAAGAGTTTTAGGTATCTCGGTGTTCTGTTTCCTTCTACCCTTTCCTGGGTTTCCCATAGGCAGTCTGCAGTTCAGGCTGCCCTGAACAGTAGCAAGGCAATACTAAGATTTTTTTAATACCAAAGGAGCACAATTTATTCCTGCTGCCTTACAAGTATTTAAGGCAAAAACTGTGGCTCAGTTGTTGTATGCTATTCCAATATGGATTCAGGGATTTAATCTAACTGTTGAAAGAGTCCTTTCAAATTTTCTTCATTAGCTTTTTGGAATGCCAAGGTGTGTGCCACCTGCTGGACTACGCTCGGAAGCTGGCCTTGCCTCCGTAGAAGGGAGAGCTTGGCGCCTGTTGCCTTTCGCTCCTGGCTTAAGGTTATCCCTGCTAATCCATCTCAAGGCTACCTCTGTCTAATGCAAAGGGACGGTTTTTTCACAAGTTCATGGTTCAAAGGATTTATGACCAAACTGTGTTTATTAGGTTTATCTAGGGATTTGCTTTATACACAAGACCACTCTGTGATAAAATCCACCATTAAAGACATTGATCTTCAATACTCCATGTCAAAAGCTAGCAGTTCCTGTTCTCCAGTACATCACGGTCTAAGATTCGAACTTCCCAGGTACGCTAGATATTTGGATTTTCTGACCGTCCCCAAATATCGCAATATTTTCTCAAGGGCAAGATTTAATTGCTTCCCTTCTGCAATTTTAGTAGGGCGCTTTCAAGGCAAACCATATGAGGATCGATTTGTGTGGTTGTGGAGATGAGGCGGTCGAATCCTTAGAGCACTTTTTTTTTTTTTTGAATGCAGCCTCCACAGGGAGGAACGAAACAGACTTAATAATAAGACAATGGAATCAACTACCTAGGGAGGTTGTGGGCTCTCCCACTCTGGAAGCATTCAAGGTGCAGCTGGACAGACATCTGTCAGAGATGCTTTGACCTAGATTCCTGCATTGAGCAGGGGGTTGGACTCGATGGCCTTGTGGGCCCCTTCCAGCTCTACTTTTCTATGATTCTATGACTTCTTGGCCCTATTATGAGGAAATGCCCTGGGAGGTCACCAGAGCAGTACCTGAAACACTTTCTGGCAGGGACGTGTAAACCAACAACAGAGGCAGTGGCTAAGTTTCTTTTTTTTGTACTAAGGACTCATAAGGCAATTCTTCCATCATAAATGTAACTTCTATAGTAGGATCTGGTTTTTGGCTATCTTAAGATGTTTTAAACTGGTGTATGTTTTAATAATGTTTGTTGTTGTATAATGATTTAATGATTGTGCTTTTATCTGTTTAATGATATCCGATATTGTTTTTGTTAGGTCCGTGACCGTATAATAAAAATTGATTGAACTGAACTGAATTATTGCTGAGAGGAAAGATGTATTTTGTATTTATGTAAGAAAAAATATCTACTGCAATTTTGTGTGTATCTAGATCCATGCTACAGCAGGGGAGGGGAACCCCTCTGAGACATTGCTTTCCATGTCTTGGACTCCCATCAGCCTCAGTCAGGCTGGCCAGTGGTCAGGGCCAAAGCTTGCTGACCCCGGCTCGAGAGAGACCCTTCTGCAACACCTCCGAAAGAGAGACACCGAGAAGTTTCACCGTAAGAGGAAAATAAATGTTTAATAAATAACGTCCAGAAAGTTTTATCCCGACCCTGGATACAAATCAGAAGTGCTAAAAAATAATGTAAAAATTCACATTTCAGCAGCAGCTAAGGGAAGTACAAATGAATTGACGGTCTAGAATCAATACTCAAATCAGTTGAGTGGAGACGCCACTGAAGTTAATGAAGGAAGTTGTGGGGGCCTGTCTGCCGGTGGCGGCTGCATTTCCCCAAGCACCCCCCCCCCTCCAGCCCAATTAAAATAAAAAATGTTGCGTATGTAAAGAGGAATCTAAAAAGTTAAAAAAAAGAAAAGAAGAGTAAAAGGTAAATAAAAAATAAATAAAAGGTTACTGGCTTAGAGAGCATTATTAATGCCTCTTTCTAAATCAGCACAGAAGTATCTTGAAACGCCTGAATGATGGGATGCAAAGAAACAGGGAAGGCTGAGAAGACACCCTTAGGAACCCACTGGGCTTTCTTTTGAGTGGGCACGGACAGGATTGCAGAACTAAGTGTCAGGAGAGAGAGAGAGGGAGAGGCTGCACGGAAGCGAGGCGAGGCTGGAACACTCACTCATGCAGAGAGGCAGAGGGCACCTGCTTCTAAGGCTTAAGTTAGTGGCAGGAAGAGCTCCAAGATAAATCAGGCTGGTGCTTGGGGCATTTTTGCCTTTGCCCCCCCCCTTTGCTGTCACCCCTGTCCACTACTGCCACGCAGCCCCCGGGTACTTCTCCAAAATGGAATTCGGCCCAAGGGCAGAAAGAGGTTCTGCACCCCTGATCTCTTGGCTTGCAAAAACCACCCAGTTCCCCCAGCAATTCCCAGTTTCTGAAGTGCATACACCAGGCTAGACCCGACGTCCAGGGAGGGATGGGCTAGTCCCAGCCGGAAGGCTCCTTTTCCAGCTGTGGATATGCAAATACGGCCCGTCAGGTGCTCACCTAGACCTGAACAGGTTTAGTCCATTAAGGCCTTTGCAGGGGAAGAAGGGTAGGTAGGACGCCCATGAGAGAAGTGGAGGTGGAAATCATCTACGGAACTTTGCACCCGGAGAAGTGGCAGGCACGTTAAGCGCTGCCACGCAGAGCCCACAAAGCCAGGGCCAAGAGCCAGCCATAGAGAGGTCGCTTGCCTCAAGCCGTGTGTGGCCATCTCTCAAGACGGGGGTGGGGTAGGGCCCACTTCTGGAAACGAGAGACCCTGTTCTCCAACGGCTGAAGCCGGGCACATTGTCCGGTGCCAGCCCACCGGGTCCAAGAGGTGCACGACCCTGTGTCAGAGGAAGGGGCAGGTGCACCGGCTGAGCCTTGGTTTACTGAGTCCGATCCTCTCCTGCCCTGTCCTCCCGCCAACGAGAAAGGAGGAACTCTTCCTGGCCGGTCAACCTTCCCCACAGTGCTTTGCAGCATCTGTCACATGCCGAACGTCAGGGATATTTCAGTGCCCGCTGCTACCAGTGGAATGTTTTGGACTCCGGCTTTCCCTGCGGCTGCCCCCAGACTCCAGCCAAGGCAGCAGGGCCTTCTTGCCCCTCCGCCGCCAACCCCCCGCGGGAGGCAGCCCATCCTTGCCAAGCCCAAAAGGCTCACACGCCGCCGCCGCCACCCTCCAGCAGGGACTCCTTGCTGTCCGCGCCCCGCAGCTGGGGGCCATGGGGGTGGGCCTGCTTCCTGTGGCCGCCTGACCTCAGGCCGAGGCTGTGCTCCGGGATGAACAAGGCCACGAGGAGCGACAGCAGGACCGAGCACGCGCCGAAGAGGAAAGGGGGCCCCGGGATGATGCCTCTCTAGAAGACAAAAAAGAAGAAGCAACAACTACCGCCAAGTCCCACAGGAAGAGAGGAGCGCTCAGTTGTGCAAAAGGGCACCCTAGGTTCCGGAAGAGGCTGCCTGATCCAGAGTCGGGGGCGACAGGTCCATCTAGACCGGGACCGTCTACCCTGACTGGCTGTGGCCCCCCAGCATCTCGCGCCTTTGCCATCGCTTGCTCCCTCGATCCCTTGAACGGGAGGAAGTGGGGACCGCCTGCACGCAAAGCAGGGGCTCCGCCGCTGAGCAATGGCCCTCCCCCCGCCCAAAGGAAGTAAGGCTCCAGTCCTCATTGTTTTAAAGGAAGGGCCGGTGGAAAGAGGAAGCTGCCTTGGGCTAGGTGGGAGCATTTGTCCATCCAGCCCAGGACCGACTATTCTGCTTGGCAACGGCTCTCAGGCAGGGAAGAGTTTTCCCCATCACGCCCTACCTGACCCTTTTATCCAAAAGTGCCGGGGACTGAAGCGGGGGCCACACAGGCCTTCCTCCGGCAGCCGGCTCCCCCCTGCCCCCCACAGTTCTTTTTGGAACGTGGGGACAGGCAGGCACTGCTGCTCACAGCCTCTGCGATGGGCACCTGCGGCTTGACCCAGACGTGCCCCCAACTGTCCTGCCCCCCTGCTTCCGAGAAGAGGCGGTCTGCAAAAACCCCAAACGGTACCTCGCCGGTTGGGTTGGCCATGTTGGGCTTGGTGGCCCCGCCCGGGGTCCCCGCCTCGGCCATGTCGCTCAGCTCCACGTGGAAAAGGTAGAAGACGAAGCCGTAGAGGGCCGGGCCCAGGCCGTTGCACAGTCCCCGGATGCCGGTGACCATCCCTTGAACCACCCCTGGGAAGAGAAGGGGGAGATCCTGTGACACAAAACACACCCGCCCCCGCCCCTCAATTCTGCTGCTGCTTCTAGTCAGAGGAACACAGTGCTGGGGGGTGGGTGAGTGGGGTGGGTGAGTGGGGGCGCAGGAGGCGGGTGTGTGAGAGCTGACCTCAGTCCTGCCTGTGCTGTTTGTTTTGGGGTTTGTTGCTTTAGAAACCAAACAAGGCCCGCCGACGTGCGCGAGATGAACAGAGCAAGAACGCACTCGCAGGAGCTGCTGACGGAAAAGGCGTGACTAAGTGGCCGCGTGCTCCAGCGGGGCTGCCACTGGTGGGGGCCTCCCGCAGCGCCACCTCTGAGCGGCCCCTCGCCCGTGCCCTGACCCGGCAGCGCTGGGGCGAGTCCCACAGAAGCTGAGCAGTCACCACCTTTAATGCCCCAGAATGCAGTGCTGTGGAGCATCTGCATGTTGGGCGCTCCGTGGAGTAGCATGACGGGGCACTGAAGATGGCGGCTGCCTGGCTACCCAGCTCCCAAAATGAGGCGCAATCCCTCCCACTGGGTACGTGGGAAGGGGCGTCAGCAGCTCTATGTCGATGGCCCACAAAAGCCCCCGCCTCGGTCAGACTCCTCCCGCAAGTGTCACCACCAACATCCCAGCAGCAGGTGGCAGCAGAGGGCGATGAGCTGAGAAGCTAGTGGTGAGCAAGAACACTCTCAGTGATGACTCTGGGCCTGCTCTCTGACTGTACTAGTATTAGACCTGTATGGAAGAATTAGGGCTAAGCTTCTGGTTCGGGTTACGGGGTTAGATTACACACTCCTCCTGCCCACTTTGAAACCGACCCCAAGCCAAGCAAAAGAGAAGCCAACACTTACATGGCTCAAGCTCAGACAAGAGGCAAGATCTGGCCCAAGTTGTGGCATGAAGGGGAAAAACAAAGCCAGGAAAAGCTTTGGCGAAAAGGTGGGACGGAAATTTGGAAAGGTGGGGGAGAGAGCCAGTGTGGTGCAGTGGTTGGAGTGTTGGACTGGGACTCGGGAGATCCGGGTTCTAGTCCTCACTCGGCCATGAAGCTCCCTGGTGACTTTGGGCAGTCACTGACTCTCCTCCTGACTTACCTCACAGGGTTGTTGTGAGGATAACATGGAGAGGAGGAGGATCATGTATGTGGCCTTGGGCTCCTTGGAACAAAGGCAGGATATAAATGTTAATAACAACAACAATAATAGTTGTACCTTGCTGGTCAGGGTCTGCGTTCCTGGACACCAGAGCACTAATAGCTGGGAAAGTGATGCTCGACATGGCAGCCACTGCCCCAGCAGCCCACATCATCCTGGCAGCGGAAAAGAACAAAAAGGCATCAGACGGGGGAGACGTGCCAGACGCGGGACGGAGGCAGCAGCAGAGGGGGGCGCTCTGTATGGCCACAGGCCGTGGCCTGGCATCGTTGAATTGCAGAGGCGGGGGCTCTCCGGGGACTCCGGCAGAGAGGGGGGCTCTTCCCCCCCCCTGCGACCTGATCGCGGGTCGAGTGGCGACACTGGGGACTGAACCTGGGAGGCCTCTGGGCACGAGGCAGGCGCTCTGCGACTCAGCTAGGGTTCCCCTAAAAATAACGTACGCTCCCACTCCTCGTGGTTCTGAACAAAGAGCAGACTGAAACGGGAGCAGAGGAAGCCGCCTCAAAGCAGCCGGACCCTCGGCCCATTCGCTTGCCAAGGGCGACTCCGGATGGAGGGCTGCCGGCACTGGCAGTCGTTGCGCGGCCATTCCATCTTCCCCTTCTTCAGTAATTAGTCTCCCCAGCCCAATATCGCCTGCTCTGACTGGCAGCAGTTTGCCAGGGCCTCAGGCAGAGACAAGCTTTTCCTATCACCTGCTTCCTAAGACCCTTTTAACAGGAGACGCCGTTGGAGATTGAAACTGGGACCTCCTGCGGGCCAAGCAGGGGCCTGGCCGCTGAACTCCCGCCAAATGGTGCAGGAACGCAGGGCGCTGCTTTGCACAAATTCAGGCTGTTGGTCCAGCTAATTAAGTATCCCCTGCACCGGGAGTGCGCTGGAAGTCAATCTCCACATGTTTTAGACTCCAACTCCCAGCATTCCTAACCCCTGACCATGTTGGCAGGGGTTTCTGGGAGTCAAAGTTCAAAACACCTTCTGCCCACCAGCCTTCCCCAATCTAGTCCCTCCCCGGCCCCAGAATTTGGTCAGACCACAAAACTGAACTCCAAAACCTCTGAAGGGCGCCAGGCCAGGGAAGGCTGGTTTATGTAAACATTAGCACATATCAGTCGCCTCCTGCCCAACGGGTCCGCCCTATCTGTTCTGAGCAGGGCCTCAGGGAGAGAGGGACATTCCCCGTCGCCTGCTGCTCGATCCTTTTCTTAACTGGAGACGTTGGGGATCGAACCCAGGTCCTCCTGCACGCAGAGCACAGGTTCCTGCACCAAGCTCGGGCCCTCGCTGACTCGGCCGTTTTCTAGGCTGCTCTGAGAGCTTCATGCCAAGGTCACCGGATGGCCACATCCAAGGTGGCACTGTGAGAGCTGGACTGACCCGGGTTCAAAAGCTTCCCTAGCCAATGACCCTCAGTCCCAGTCATGCAGGCGGAAGGAGGAGATAACAGCAGTTAATAAAGATTAAAGAGTTTATTTGTAAGACCCAATTACATGGGATTAAGGCAAGCAATGCATCTCCTACTCACTACATCATTGCAGATACAAATCCAATACCCCAGTGGTAAGGCTAGATGAAGTAAAGTCCAGAACAAGAGACAAGTCGAGTGAGACGAGAGGAGTAAGAAAGTGAAGCTGTCAACAAGTGTGTCAGCTTTATACCACAGACCCTGTACCTATAAATAGGATATTACTCACCCCAGTTGTATAACCTATTCATCAACATGTTTACTGCTAACCTGTCCCAAGGCTGCTGAGTCATATCACCTTGAGACTATGTCTCGTGACTAAAGACCCTGTGTACTTCATCTCAAGAGACAACCTCCATGTCAGGTGATAATCCTGATGTCAGGTGATAATCTCGTTCTGCCTATGCAAAACCTAACAGGCACCGCATGGAGCTCGGGCCTGACCGGAGTCCACCCGAAGGGTCTTCAGTGTGGTGGCTCCGTTTCCCTGGAGCTCCCTGCCTCTGGAGGTCAGGCAGGTGCCGACATTGTATTGTTTTTGGTGTCTCCTAAAAACACTCTTATTTCAGGAAGGCTTCCTGAATGGTTTTATTGACTCTGTTTTTAACATACTGTTTCATTCTTTTACCCGTTTTATCTTTTATTGTACACCACTCCAATATCTCCATACCGGAATAATATGGAGTGGTATAGAAATCTTGTAAATAAATAAAAATAAAATACTGAGGTGTGGCATCAGAGTCTCATAAATGAAGAAAACCGGCGCTTACCAAGGCTGGGATCCAAAGCCATACCAAGCCAGCTGTAGGATCTGGAACCCTAGGCCCAGAAGAATGGTGTTCTTGTTTCCTATCGATCTCATGAGGATTCCTAGCACCACAGTCTGGATGGGAGGAAGGAAGGAAGGAAGGAAAGAAGAAAAAGAAGTCCTGAGGGAAAACTGAGGAACACAAGACGAGGTCAGGCTATTCTCCCTTGTAGCTCAGCATTATCATCTCTGACTGGCAGTGTCTCTTCAAGGTCACGGGGAGAGAAGGGTCTCTCTTATAAACTTCCTACCTGCTTTAATTGGGAGATGCCGGGGATTGAACCCAGGAGCGACTAGATTGTCTGGTAACACTCGACGCAGAGATGGGGCAGAATTACCTTCCCCTGCAAGGGCTGATTGGAAAAAGACACAGCCGGAGAGCGGTAGATGATGCAGAGATACGGCAGGCAGCTTCTCCTGGGGAAGGATGCTTTGGGCTCACAGGAGCATTCTGTTCTTAAGGTGAGCGTTTCTCACGGCACGCGGTTCGGGGGTTACAGCTCTAGCGAGAACACCCTTTTAGCCATTGTTCGGAGGAAGGAAGCAAGCAAGCAAGCCGGGACTCACCTGCGCCAAGATGGAGAGAATCCCAACAACGGCGATAAAGGCTGCCACAGTCTCGGAGGAAAAGCTGATGACCTGAAAAAGAGGCAGAACTCAACGGATGCTGAATTTGGGGTAGTCGGGAATTGAGGCCGATGCTGTCCGTGATCGGGGTCAACAACTGGTTTTGCTAAAGGTGAGTGTTAATGGGTGCAGCCTGGCAACCCTCCCCTCCCCTCCCCTCCCTCCCTCCCTCCCTCCCAGCAGCCTGGCAACGGGGCTGTTCCTGCAATCACCTGCCCCCTCGTGTCACTTCTCCACCCCTCCCTCCCTCCCTCAAGGAAAGGGGTGCAGAACCTCACACTTGGGGCCAAATCCAGCCCTCCGGGGGTCCGCAGACAGCCACACCCCCTTCCACTAACCCCACCCCCTTTCTCCTGGCCACTGATGGGTTTGTTTGCAGACTTCTCGCCGACTCCCCCAATTCTAAAAGGTTGAAGTGCCTTTCCTAAGGTTTAGTCACCGGCAGTCTTTAGGGTAAAATATGCTGGTGTTTTTTGGCCCCACCCCTTTTGCCTCTAGCCCCACCCACCACTAGAATGCAGGCCCCCGAGAGTTTCTCCAGAATGGAATTTGGCCCTCGGGCTGAGAGAGGTTCCGCACCCTTGGTGGAGAGGCTGAGGCCTGGCTCAGGGAAAGGCAGATGCTGGCGCTTAACCTCCCACACACCACATTTCACTGTGAAAAACTGCCTGCACAAAAGAGTAGAACACAGTCCAATGGGAAGCTGCTGTTTAGGCAATGCGCCGCAGTGGGAGCGGGATCCTGACTGCTGTGGAGAAGAATTGTGTCCTGGGGCTGCCAATCTCAGCAGCAGGCCCCGCCTCAAACACGAGAACAAACGCCCAACCTTGAGAGGGGTTTTGAAGAGGCCCGTTTGTCCTACAGCCAGCTTCCGTCCTCCCAAAGGGACGTCAAACCATCACCCAAAAAAGCCACGCGGCTCTCCCTGCCCCGCTCCAACCCCCCGCTTCTTTTGGCTCACCTGTCGCAGGTACAGGAAGAAGCTGGAGTACTGCCCGGCCTCTGGAAGGTAGGAGAGGAAGACCGTGATGCAGGTGAGGAGCACGGTGGAGTCCTGGCCCACTTTGCGGAGAGACTGGGAGAAAGGAGAGGACGGGCTGTGGTTAGCGCTCCCTGCGATTTGGCAAGCGCTTCCCATGCTGGCTGGGAATTATGGGAATTGTAGTCCGACGTTTCTGGAGGGGACCAGGTTGTGGGGAGGCTGAAATAGCCCGTTGGGTCTGACCCAGCAGGGATCTTCTTACGCTTGCCTAGCCAACTGAGGTAATGTTTGAATCAAGGGTGTTCTGGGGTGACATTTTATTCAAGGCTCACTCTTCAGGGGGACGCAGGCTTCCAAGCCCCACCCTCCGTCCCTCCAACAGAGCTGCCAAAGGACTTACAGCAAAGGGGTCCGCTTGCTCCCAGGAGATCGGCGCCCCCCAGGAGACAGGGCGCATTTCCTCCGGCAGGGACTCCGGCACGGCCAAGAGGATGAAGCCAAGGTCCAGCAGTGCCACCCCCGAGGCCAGCACGACCACCAGGGTGTCGCTGTAACTGCGGGAGAGGTACGCGCCGATGGCTGGGCTGGTCACCAAGCTGGCAGCAAACGTGGCTGAGACCTGCAACACAATGGCTCAGCGCCAGTGACGCGGGAAGCAGCCGGGCCACCCGGTTCCATACCGGTGACACCGACTGGCAGCGGCTCTCTGGGATTTCTTTCCCAGCTCTACTAGGAGATGCCAGAGGTTGAACCTTTTTATTATTTGAAGTATTTTTATGCTGCTTTTCTGTTAAAAAAAAAAAAAAAAGCACCAGTATGGCAGCGAACAACAAACTCAATCAATAAAACCAGCAATAATGTAAACATTAAAACCAGCAATAAAACTGTCATGGAAACATTAATGAATCTGGGAGGGTCTGCAGGCAGCCATGCCATGCTATAGTTTACTAGATTAAGAACAAGTCTTGTGTTTGTGTAGTCTATCCTCACACACCTATCATACACCTGACTTTGGTGCTTCTATTGTGGTTTATTAAACCACCATTTTACATAAACCCCAGAAGTCTTTAATTAAGGCAGGAGAGAGCACACCTGTTCTTGGGCCTAATAAACCATGGTTTATTAGGCTGACATGATTATGTCAGTTAACCGGGATTGGGATGGGTGAGAAATTCTATTAGGCTTGCAAGTTAATAGTGAACTTACCAAATTCACACATGCTGAACCTATGCACAAACTGGAATGTAATGATTACAGAGGTATTCACAGTACCCCAAATTTTGCGACGCAGTTTGCAAATAAAAAAACGTGCACAAAATGCGTATAACTAAGGAAAAGTGCCCCCCAAAATGCATTATGTTAGGGGAAATCACTTGCAAAAAAAGTGCATGCTTGGAGTGTATACAAAAATTTGGACAAATTTTCAGGCAGACTCAAAAAATACAAACTTGCAAAATGATGCAGAAGCGGGACGCAACAAGCTTAAATTTAGGAAGATCTGGACCTCTGATATCTCTCAAAGGACTGTGGACTTCCCGTGGAAGCTCACTCCTTTCGGGGGCCGTCTCACCGATTCTTAAGCCAGGATTCTTTGGCTTTGGCGAGAGATTTCCCAACCGAGATCGCCTTCCGTCTCCCTCACAAGAACTGCTCCGTCAACATCCTGGTGCTTACAAATGCACCGTGAGCTGTCAGAATGTTTGTAAACATTCCATGACATCATGGCCAATACCTAGCTGGGGACAAGCAGGAGCCGGTTTAAGACTATTACTTGGGCAAAGGGGAGGGCATCTGAAGGGCACCCGGTTGGGGAAGGCAGGCCTACGGTCTTAAGAGGAGAACTAGCAGCCGGTCGTGCTTAGAAAGGCGAAGAAAAGAGCTGCAGGTTGGTGAAGGAAGACCTCCTTACCAGTCCGTAAGCTGTGCTGCGCTCGTGCTCCTGGGTGACATCGGCGACGTAGGCGAAGATCACAGAGAAAGTGACAGCAAAGACACCGGACATCGAAATGACGGCAAAATACCACCTGGAACAGAGCAAGCACCGTGGGGCCGAGGCAGGGAGGGAGGGAGAGTCAGGAGATGCTAAGCGGGTCCAGAAACCAAGGTAACACAACAGAGGTGGAGAGCCCGTTCCGCGCCTTGAGCCAAAAAAAAAAAGGATTGCTGGAATCCGGATGGCTGCTCCCTGTTCGGGAAGACCCACTTCTCAGCATGGCCAAGGAGCCAGCCACCGTATTTCTCGTTGTCGACGGCCTGCAGTGCAGCCTCAACTCTGAATCGCACTGCGAAAGGTGGCAAAAAGGGGCAGCAATCTCTGCCTCTGCGGGACAGACCCACAAAGAAGTCATTAAACTAAGCCCCACGGTTTCTGAGGGGCCTTGGTAGTTAGCGCCCCCAAGTTTTCTATCTCCATGCAACGTGTGCTGCTGCTCTCTGACAAGTGGCCAGAACTTCCTCCTGGGGTGGGGTGGGGATCTTCCCAGCAGGGGGCTCCCTCCTCAGCTACAAAGTTGGGAAGAAAACTGGGGGTTCTCTACTTTGTTGCTGAGGCAACCCAACCAGCTGCCTCCTCACCAGCCTTCTTCCCAACAAGGCCAAGGCAGTTTATTTTATTTATTTATTTATTATATTTATACCCCGCCTTTTTTCCTGCAAGGAACCCAAGGCGCCTTACATAATCCTCCTCCACTCCATTTTATCCTCACAACAACCCTGTGAGGTAGGTTAGGCCGAGAGTCAGTGACTGGCCCAAAGTCACCCAGTGAGTTTCATGCCGAGCGGGGACCTAGAACCCGGATCTCCCGAGTCCCAGTCCAGCACTCTCACCACTACGCCACAGTGGCTCTACAGTGTACGCTACGCTACAGTTCCGGGCAGGCACAATTTTTGGGCTCGGCTAGCAACGTCAGCCAAAGATTGTGGGCCCCTGCTGACAGCACAAATTAAACAAACCAAAAAGACATCAGGGTTGCGGGATCTACTTTGTTGTTGTTTTTGCTAGAACCCTGAGATCCACTAACTGGAGCCTGGGGCAAAAGACAGAACAAAAGAGTTCAGATCCCAGGAGTTTGTTCTGAGTGCCAGAACTGCATGAAGCTCACGGTCTTTCCATATCAAAATCCACTCCCGCTTACCCAAAACTTTCATTTCAGCAGCATCTCCCCCCGCCCCCCCCCCCCAGGTGCGGGGAAGAAGCTTCATTGCTCCTTTGTTCAGCAACTGCGGGTCAGAAGCCCTTGCTGATGCAGAGCACCCAGAAATTGATTTATTGATTATATTTATACCCCACCTTTTCCCCTCCTGCAAGGAACCCAAGGCGGCTTACATCCTCCTCCTCTCCATTTTATCCTCACAACAACCCTGTGAGGTAGGTTAGGCTGAGAGCCAATGACTGGCCCAAAGTCACCCAGTGAGTTTCATGGTCGAGCAGGGAATAGAACCCAGAGCTGGACTAGGTGGACCCTTGGCCTGATCCAGCAGGGCTCTTCTTATGTTCTTATGATAACAGAGGGAGTGATGAGACAGCAACCATTTTACCCTAAAAGGATTGTTCTCAGGGTGGCTCTTCCCTTCCCAGACCATGGCTCAGACCAACCGCCTCCTACAGTGACCATTCCACCTGGACATGAACTAATAGTATGAAAGAACTGTAAAAGCGAGAAAGGGTGTTCTCGCTTTTAGCCGAACAATGGCTAAAAGGGTGTTCTCCCGCGTCCCAGTCCCACACTCTCACCACTACGCCACACTGGCTCAAATCTTTGTAACTACTTCTCCATCAAATCTAGGCTGGTTTAGAGCCAAGGAAGAAACAGAAACTCTCGCACAAATCACTTTGGCTGTGCCAGAGGCAGGCTTCAGAGCCAGGTTTCCCCTGATCCAAGCCACGTATCTCAGGCGCAGCACCCCCAGAGCTCACCCACAGCCAGCAGCGCCCCACCTCACGCCCGCAACTCACCACGGACTGATCTTCATGAGAGGGATCGGCGCGCAGGTGAAGAACACTGTAAGGAGAAGGAATGATTTTCTGCCCCAGACGTCAGACAGTGCTCCAATCAATGGGGCACTTAGGAAAGACAGCAGACCCTAGAAAAAGAAACAGTGGTGGTAGTCGTTCATCACCTCAGGTGTACACCCTATAACCATGCAGGTGTACACCCTATAACCATGCTTACTGAATTCGTAAGAGGGCCAAAAAGATCCATTCCAGCCTGATTTACAAGTGTAAGATGGCTCCTCAGTCCCAAAACTGCCTCCATTAGTGGTCACACTATTTGGCTGCATGGAGAAGGCCATTGGTGGCTACTAGTCCTGACTGGCTAGATGCTTCCTCCAGTATTAGAGGCAGTGTGCCCATGTACGCCAGTTGCTGGGGCACATGGGCGGAAGGGTGCTGTTGCACTCCTGCTTGTGGGATCCCGTGGGCAGCTGGTTGGCCACTGTGTGAACAGAATGCTGGACTAGGTGGACCCTTGGCCTGATCCAGCAGGGCTCTTCTTATGTTCTTATGATAACAGAGGGAGCGATGAGACAGCAACCATTTTACCCTAAAAGGATTGTTCTCAGGGTGGCTCTTCCCTTCCCAGATGGCTCAGACCAACTGCCTCCTACAGTGACCATTCCACCTGGACAGTGATCTAATAGTATGAAAGAACTGTGAACTTCCTTTCCCTTTAAAATAATAGCTAGCAGTTTACAAAATGTGATACAAAAATATACGCTACCTTGAATGTTTCAGCAGAAAAGCAGCATATAAATATTAAAAAATAAATTAAGGGTGCAGTCCCTGGGGCTGGCCAGCTGAGGGATGCTGGGAGTTGTAGGACCTATTTCTGTGTAGACATGCACAGGATTGCACCTCAACAACAACAATCTTTATTACAGTCAATAGACCATTCCTCACACAATATAGCACAGACAAACAGCTCAGTTAATTAGACATGTGAAAACGGGAAGGCAAACATAATCTGGTAAAGATAGCCTCGGTCCAGAAATTTGGCCACTTGCTCAGTGATTAACTTATCAGAGCTGCTGAGTAATAAAGTTATTAAAAATTCTGTAGGGTGCCCAGGAAAAGACCATAGAATAGGGTAGATCAGGTCTTTCCTGGCCCTATGGTAGAAGCTGCAGGAAAGTAAAACATGCTGTATGGATTCTACCTCGAAGTTATTACATGGGCAGCATCTTTCAGAAAGTGGAGTTCCGTTATATCTGCCATCCAGCAATTTAGAAGGGAGAGCATTAAATCTTGCTAATGAGAATGCTCTCCTAAATTTGGGAATTGTCAGCCAGCATAGATAAGGCAGCCTCTCCTTGCTAAAAAAAGCTGGCAGACCCAAGACTAGAGGAGAGCAGGGGCCCCTGGCAGCTCCCTGTAATTCTTGTAAATCGAATGTCCAACAACTTCTGTTTCACAGTTGATTTAGCACTAACTAATTCACTAGATAATAACCTATCTGGTGAAAGCCCTACCGAGACGATTTTATTTATCACGGCCTTTGACAGGGGGATTCAAAAGAGTCTGACCAGATCGTATAAACCAAAGAGTCTATCGGGAGTGCCAGTCTGCAGCGAAGCCAAAAGTGGATGACTTGAATCCAAGCTAGACAGTTTATCGAGTGCAGTCCGGCTTCCAATTTTAATGCAGCTCCAGATACACATCTGGGGACACCAAATAATACCCTAAGGAAAAGCGATTGAATGCCCTCAAGTGAGCATTTAGAGCCCGGGAACCACAACGGGGCCCCATATAGTATCTGTGAGACAATTTTTGCTTTAAAAACCTGGACAGCTGCTGGAAGGAATTTCCCACCCCTAGAAAAAAAAGAAGTGGGTTATTGCACCCACATTCGACTCGGCTTTAGACTTGGCGCACTTCCCCTGCACGTTCCATGGGATAGTTTTGTGGAACCATATGCCCAGATATTTGGAAGTGTCCACTTGCTCAATTCTAGAGCCTCCCATGGACCAAGATAGTCTGGCCTTACACTTAGAAAAGACCAATACTTTGGACTTTTTGTGATTAATTGTAAGGCGGTTTTCAGTACAATAATTAGAGAAACCGCACAGCAGTCTCTTAAGGCCCAGCCTGGTCTGTGAAATCAAAACTGCATCATCTGCGTACTGCAGAAGAGAGGTTCTTGTAGAACCGATCTTAGGCGGATGGGAGGGCAATGGCTCCAGCATTGGCGGAGTGGCAGTATCGTAGCCAATGAGATTGCACCTCAAACATCCCATGCCGAAAGGGGACCAAGGCATTGCTCTAATGCAGGGGCAGGCAAGCCGGCATAGGCGCCTTCCAGATATTTTGGACTACAACTCCCATCACCCCTGACCACTGGCCATACCGGCTGGGGCTTATGGTAGTTGTAATCCAAAAATATCCGGAGGGCAGAAATGGAAAGGTCCAGCAGTGCCTACGACAGAAGAATGGTTGGTCAAGATGCTGGAGCTGGCAGAGATGGCCAAACTTACATCACTAATTAGAGAAAGGACAACATCTGCGTTTATTATTGAGTGGAAACCTCTAATTGACTTTTTGCAGAGACTGGAAAATCATGATTTGTTTGTTTGTGGATTTATGGAATAATAAGTGAATTTGGGACAACGGGAAGAAAGAGATTTCTCATTCGGATTATCGAGTAAGAAAAATTATTGTTACCTGTATTTGCTGTAGAAGAAAATCAGAGGTCTATTTTGTTTTGTTAATTGTTATATGTTTGATATTATGTGTTTGTTTCATATAGAAATAAAAAAAAAAATTGAAAAAAGAAACAAAAATATCTGGAGGGCCCCAGGTTGTCTGCCCCTGCTCCAAGGCCATTCACACACATCCTGGGTTAATCCGGAATAAACCATTCCAGCAGGCTGCGGCAAAGAGGAAATTAATTTGTGGCGTGGGCTTCAAGGGACAGGTCAGCTCACTCTCCGCACAGCCAGGGGACCAGACCGCACGGCCACTTAGCTCCCCAGATCGGCCGGCCCTCCGGCAAAAGGTGCTTGGCCAAAAAGGAACAGGCCGCTCTGATCCTGAAACAACCTCAATTCTAGGCGCTGGTTTTGACCTTTCTTTAATGCCATAAGACAGCCTTCCCCAACCTGGTGCCCTCCAGAGGTATTGGACTACATGGCCATGGTGGACAGGGAATGATGGGAGTTGTAGTCCAACATATCCAGGGGGCATCCGGTTGGGGAAGGCTGCCCTAAGCCATCTGGGACCCGGACACTTCAGCTTTTCCCGTATGAACCTACCTGTGCACCCAGATATTCCCTGGATTCCCCATCCATGCCACCCCATCAGAAGTGCAGGAGGTGGTGACACGGGACAGGCCCTACTCTGTGGCAGGATCGAGGCCGAGGACCGCGTTCCTAGGGAGGCTCACCTAGCCCCTCCTTTATCAGCTTTTAGAGGTTGCCTGGAGCCAGAGGGCATTTGGGTTCTAGTGAACTTGTGTTTGAACGGCTGGCCTTTCCTGTCCTACGCAGCAGTTTTGTTGACTACTCTCGCTATACTTTTATTCTCGTAAGCTGCTTTGTGGACCTGCTACTGGGTTGGGAAACGGGATACAAAAGGCTTAAAATAAATTCAAAATGTTGCTTTACTGCAGCCTGCTGTATGCTCGGAAAGAACTGGGGTGCAGGGGTGACGGGCGAATATTTCCTTACCTTGACTCCGTGAATCAGCCCGTTCATTAAGAAAGTGTGTTGGGGGAAGGTCTGGTGCAGGACCTGCGGGGGGCAACCAAATGCCAACTAGGTCAATGCCAAACTCGGTCCCCAAATTACGTTCCAAAAACATGACAGTTTCAAACAGCGGTTTGGGGATTCAGGTCAGGCGTTGTGCAGAGGGACGGGCAAAGCTTCCAAGAAGTTCGGCCAACATACATGGAACGTGTGTGTGCTCCTGCCTGGATCCGGGCCCACGTTTCTTGAATCTCAGTAAGCCATTTTAGAGAGGTCCCCCTCGCCCCCAATCCACACTCTCTCTTCCCCCCACTCCCGAAAGCATAACCTCCAGCTGTCCTTTGGCCTGGTTTCAGTCCATCCTTGCCTTCTTCTCCTGCCCCCGCCCTGAATTTCTTAGGAAAATAGGAAGACGAAAGGGCACATAAATTCCTGTGTACAATATTCACCTATATCCAAAGAGCAAGCGGAAAAGGGTCTCTGTTGACAATCAAATACTAGCCAATACACTGGAAATATCCAAACTATTATGAAAACCAAAAGAACTTCCAACTGTAGAATTTTTTTTACCACCTCTTCATTGCCAAAGCCTTTGACAGTCAACTCCTTGTGAACAAAAGCCCCATTTCCCAGGTAATCAGATCATCTTGAGAAATAATCAAGCGGGAAGCTGCACACCAGACTGGTGACATGGCAAGCTGCCGCCCCAAGAAATGAAGCCAAGAGCACCTTCCGAGATGTTCTAAAATGGGCAGTTTCCTGACAGAAACGGCAGAGGTCAGATTGGGGGTTCTTTCCTGTTCGTGGCTCTGAGAGTGTGCTTTAGGTTATGGAGGCGGGGGTCACCTCAAAAGCACATCCTGTAGGAGCTAAGAGGGAAGTAATTTGGTGGAGTACCAGGAAAAAGGAAAGAACCCATAAAGTAGGAAAGTACCCTATGGACACCACTGCGATACACACTGCGAAACACTTAGTTCTGACTCTGCTAGGCATTGGGTATGCAAATTGGCCCACTGAAGTTACTAGTCCACAAGAAATTTTTCTTGCTTGTTTGCCTACTTGAATGTGCTTATCTTTCAGATTTAGACCCACCATTTAGATCTCCCAGGGGGCTTACAGAAGTGTCCTGGATGAAGTTGTTTTCACTCTTGGCAGGGGCGGGCTTCCAAGTATAGATCTTCTAATCTAGAATAAGTCAATGTGCCCCCGCCCCCCCGCCTGAGGGTCTGCTCTGGAAGCCCAAGCCACCAGGCCAATACCCTCTTGTGTTGCCCTCCGGTGATGCTTCAGCAGTCGCAGGAGAGCCAAGAGCAGCTTTCCCCAACCTGCTTCCCTCCAGATGGGTTGGACTGCAATGCCCATCATTCCCAGCCAGCATGGGCACTGCAGCCGAATACAACTGGAGGGCTGTGCTAAGCAGATGGGAGCGAATTCTCTTTTGCAAGACACCTCGGGAGGACTTCGCCCCGGCCAGAGCATTTAATCCTGCCTGAAGTTAATACCATCCTGAACCAAGAGCTCAGTGTGGCTTGAAAGGTGCCGTTGGGGCAGGCGTGTCAGTAGCCACTCACCTCTGGCGAACGGGAAATCCCTCCAGGCAGCCTGGCAGTAAGAGGAAAAGGGCAGGCTCTTTCCCTTTTTCAGACTTTCAAGCATGCCACAGGCTAAAAACGCCGGCACATACATATACGCAGGCAGGCGAGTAGCGGCTCCCAGAAAGTTATTTGCAAGGCCGCTTTGGAGATTAAAGATTGTCAAGGGTGTAAACCAAAACACTTGGGCCTAGCTCAGTACCCTGAACTAGGGGGCCTGGTGGTAGGGGGCTGGCTGGGGTGGAGGAAGGATTCCACAAAGTTTCATTCCATTTCACGCTGGTGATCTGTTAACCAGCGTCTCCTCCCTCCAGCTCCTTTTGTCGCCTTGGCCGACCACGGATAAAACGACTCACCGTTAGCATCGGGGTGGTGAGCAACCCCCAGGCGAAGAATTCCAGGAAAATGACCACCACGGCATGGTACACGCTGGGGTCCCCAATTCCTTGTCTCTGGAAAACATGGGGGGTGGGGGGAGAGAGAATGTCAGCACCTACCTTGGAGGTGAGCTTTATTCTGTACCAGCCTTCCCCAACCTGGTGCCCTCCAGATGTTTTGCATGACAACTCCCAGCACTCCTGACCATTACCCATGCTGGCTGGGGGTTGTCCTCCAAAACATCTGGAGGGCACCAGGTTGGAGAAGGCTGGTACATACCAACGTATAATTTACTGTATGTTTGTTTGGGTTTTTTTTTAAATAAGGACCCATTTTCACGATGCCACCAGTTCTATTTTGTTGTTGTAGATCTGGGCATACTTCATACATAGCTTCTTTTTTAACCCTCCCCTCAGAACCTTATCAGTGAAAAACACTGAGCAGTGATCACATGTAAAACGCCAGGTAGCTACACAAACAACATGATGTTCTACTCCTGGGGACCCAAGCAACGTCCACAGACAAGCAACAGAAAATTATAGCCAATGATACAGGTTTGCAGGAGAATTTTCCTCTGCCCTAAATAAGACTGAGATATGATTTAGAATATTTGACATCTATTTAGTAAACAGAAGCCAAGAAGAAGTACGCCACATTAAATTTTATGTGTTGTATAAAATATCTCAATCATTTTTCCAAAAGCCCAGAGTAGCTGACCTGAAATTTTAGAGTGGGTTGGGGGAAGAGATCTATAAAATGTACAGAATGTTTTAAACAAGTGCAAAGCTTTAATTGGAAATCACTTTTATTGGAAGACTTGTAAATGGCTTAAGAGATGACAACACAATAGCATGTCTCCCTTGCATTATTAGGATTTTACGGGGCAGTCAGTGTGGTGTAACCCAGGAATGGACAGAAGGTAGATCTCCAGATGTTTGGGACCGCAACTCCCAAAAGCCCCTGCCAGCATGGCCAATGGTTAGGAATGCTGGGAGTTGGAAGTCCAAAACATCTGGAGAATGACTTTCAGCCCACCCCTGGTGTAGGGGCTAAAGTGTTGGACTGGGACTTGGGAGACCTGGATTCTAATCTGCATTCAGCCATGACTCTGGGCCAGTCACTGACTGTCACCCTAACCTACCTCACAGAGTTGTTGTGAGGATAAAATGAAGAGGAGCAGGATCATGTACACCACCTTGGGCTCCTCGGAGAAGAAACCGTGAGATATAAAAGAAAAAAAACAAATAAAATTAAGGCTCTGAGAACGGTTAACGTACTAATTCTGGCATGCTTGGCAGAGCTGGGCGCATAAATAATCTACGGTATGTGCTTCCTAGGGATAGCCAGCTGAAAAAAAGTTTTGATTGGAGATTTGATATTGATGTTGTATCCATTCCAATTGCCCAATCTGGCTGGTGTTCTAGCCAATGGTATTGCAGCCTTCCCCAGTCTGGTGCCGTTCACACATTTTGGATGACAGCTCCTAGCATTCCTTACCCTTGGGCATGCTGGCTGGGGCTGATGGGAGTGGAATCAAAATAGCCGCAGGACAGTGGGTTTGGGGACACTGCGTTACTGTGATGGCAATGAGTCTGGGTGAGCCTTTGGCATGGCCCCTCTTGGTGCAGCCAGGAAACGCTGACACCATGGAACAACTATCAGGTGGATCCACAATTGGCTAATGAATCGGACTCAAAGAGTGCTTATCAATGGTTCCTTCTCAAACTGGGGAGAGGTAACGAGCGGGGTACCACAGGGCTCGGTCCTGGGCCCGGTGCTCTTCAACATTTTTATTAATGACTTGGATCAGGAGGTACAGGGAATGCTTATCAAATTTGCAGATGACACAAAGTTGGGTGGAACAGCTAATACTCTGGAAGACAGAAACAAAATTCAAAGTGACCTCGATAGGCTGGAGCGCTGGGCCGAAAACAACAGAATGAAATTTAATAGGGATAAATGCCAAGTGCTGCACCTAGGGAGAGGAAACCAAATGCAGAGTTACAGAATGGGGGACACTTGGCTCAACAATACTACAAGTGAGAAGGATCTTGGAATTGTGGTAGATCACAAACTGAATATGAGCCAGCAATGCGACGTGGCTGCAAAGAAGGCAAATGCAATTTTGGGCTGTATTAATAGAAGTATAGCTTCCAAATCGCGGGAAGTGATAATTCCCCTTTACTCGGCACTGGTTAGGCCTCATCTTGAGTACTGCGTCCAGTTCTGGGCACCTCACTTTAAGAAGGACATAGACAAACTGGAGAGGGTTCAGAGGAGGGCAACAAGGATGATAAAGGGACTGGAAACAAGGCCCTATGAGGAGAGACTGAAAGAACTGGGCATGTTTAGCCTTCAGAAGAGGAGACTGAGGGGAGATATGATCGCACTCTTCCAGTATTTGAAGGGATGTCACACAGAGGAGGGCAAAGATCTCTTCTCGGTCATCCCAGTTTGCAGGACACGGAATAATGGGCTCAAGTTACAGGAACCTAGATTCCACCTAAACATCAGGAAAAATTTCCTGACTGTCAGAGCAATAAGACAATGGAATCAACTACCTAGGGAGGTGGTGGGCTCTCCCACTCTGGAGGCATTCAAGGTGCAGCTGGACAGACATCTGTCAGAGATGCTTTGACCTAGATTCCTGCATTGAGCAGGGGGTTGGACTCGATGGCCTTGTGGGCCCCTTCCAACTCTACTTTTCTATGATTACATGGAACCCGAATGGTGGTTCATCTTTACTATGGTTTGTTGACCCATGGCCTGTCTCAAACAAACCGTAATTAAGATCAGCCTTCTCCACCCTGGGGCCCTCCAGATGTGCCAGGCCACATGTGCTAGCTGGGGGGGGGGGTTCTGGGAGTCCAACACATCCGGAGCACCCCAGGTTGGGGGAAGGCTGGTTAAGATCAACCACAGCTTGTCAGATTGGGATAACACAGCAAACTACGGTTAGCTGAAAGCGGAAGTGAAAGCTTCCAAAGGCTTCCTTGCGCACATGCTGGAAGAGGATAAGCGGGTATGTGCAGGCACAAGGCTCATTTCCGTCACAATAAACCGTGGTTTATTGTGACGTCTGAATACCGCCATTGTTTACAAAACAATGCAGTGCTAAAAGTGGGGAAAGATGGCAGCGCAAGGTTTTTTCACTCCACCTCACCAATTATGCAATAATTACGTTTACACCTCACACCAGTCTGGTCCTCTCAGGCACCCGGATGGGAGACTGCTTGGTAACCAGATGTAAGCTGACCTGAGCAAGGGACAAGTGTAATTACGGTATTAAACAGGAAGTAGCAGTGTTTATGCAGGGCACATTTCAAGTGACCAAAACGCTTCACAAGACAGTCTCAGAAATCCTGGAGGTTAGGCCCGAATTACCTACTGGTAGGGGGACCGGGCAAGGGAACTGTGACTTGCCCACAGTCAAGATGTGAACCAGGGACTTCCCTGCGCAGTGCATATTTTAGATCAGCTGGCTGGGGGATGCTGGGATTTGTAGTCCAACACGTCTGGAGGGCACCAGGTTGGGGAGGGCTGTGTTATGTTGCTGCCGAGAAGGATTCCGTAATCAACTTGAGCTGCCAAGATAAACTCTGAGGAGCTGAACCTGGGTAAGCGAAAAATCTAGACTGCCAACCACAAAGAACTTGTCTTTCAAAAAACAGATAAGGGTCCGGTTTGAGGAGTTTTTCAGTCCCTCAAAAATGTTGTGATATGAATCACATTGACCAGCTGTAGCACAGTGTTTACACATGGAGAGGAACAGAATGGCGGTAAACAAGTGTGTTGTGTCTTTCTACTTTCCCGTGTTCTTTCTCATGGGAAAGCTAGACCCTGGGATCATTATGAGCTAGTCACATGGTTTGTATGTTCTGATGACGTGCTAACTTGTTTTTCTGTCTGAAGCCATTTTAGAGAAGAGCAGGACTGCTTTCTCTATTCTTTCTCTCTTCTGGCTATTGCTTGCTGGACTTTGCAACAATGTAACGTCTTTGCTGAAGTGGAGTGAAGCTCAACCTACTCCACTGGAATTAATGCTTGCCATGCATTGTACTCTGCACATGGACTGTAACTAGGAAATGTATACTCTGTAGAACTTTACTTGCTAAGTGAATAAACAGGTAGAAATAGACCTGTGGTCTTACAGAGTGTTTCCTTGCCACTTGGATTAGTCTGCAGACCGAGGAAGCTAGAAGCTGGTGTCGGATTACAGGCAAGCTGGCTGGAAGATCTGTGTGTGGAATAATGGGCCTCTATGCACAGACAGGATTTTAAATCTCCCATCCAGCACACGCGGGGCTCTGCTGTCACTCACACACCGTCAAAAAAGAGCCATTATATGACAGGTGGAAGCTGGCACCAGGAAGTCCTTGTTACTAGGGAACGGCAATCAGCCTTTTTAAAAAACAAACATGATTAAAGCCCTAAAGGAGATGGATGTATCTGAGAGGATCACAGATGCACTGATTAACGTAGGTGCTGATGCGAGCACTGGAAATGCAAGCACTGGACAGTCAAATAGACTCTTAAAAATGGACACCTATATTGCACAGTTACGGGTGAATCTCATGCCTTGGACACAGCTGAAAATACCTGGGAAACAACTTCAACTCAGTAAGTGGGGGGAAGTGCATCTTGCCACATACACCGGCCCAGTCTGCACCTAACGCGAAGCCAGGGTTTAGCACCACGCGGATGAGACTTTGCAAGGCTGAGTGAAGCCTAGGGCTTGCGCACTCCTGCCTCTCTTCTTCCCAGGTGGCTGAAACAGGAGCAAAGCTCTCCTGGAGAAAACAGCCGGGGAACGGTAAGGCAGGGCAAAAACAAGAGTGAAACAAATAAATGAAGTAGGAGCTAAGAGACCGCACTACAGAGCAAGAAGCATCCGATTCAAATCAGGCAAATTGTTCTAGTCTCAGCTTCTGCCTGGTCATTGGTAATATTGGGGAAATGACACTGGCCTACCTGGCTGGGGTGTTCTTAAGGATCATAACAAGATAATGCAAGCGATGTATATTTAGATGTGTCTGTCCCCCCCCTCCCCCCCCCCCATTGTACTGTGTATTGCATTTGGGTTGTTTTATGTACACTGCTCTGAAATCCTTTTGGGGATGAAGATGCCTTCAGAATTCTTTAAAACAAAACAAATAATAAATAAAACTTGGTAGGGCTGTTGTGAAGTTCCCAGTGAAGTAATTAGTACACGTAACTAGAATTGTTAGCATTCAGTTAAGAGAGCTGCTGTAAGGTGGTATTTACAAATGCAGGCATCTGTTCTTTGAATCTTGCCTTTAACTCACCAGGTGGCCTGAATGGAACTTTCCCCAACTTGGTGCCCTTCAGATGTGTTGGACTACAACTCCCAGCATCCCCCAGCCAGAGCTGTAGCCCAACACATCTGGAGGGTGCCAAATTGGGGAAGGCTGCCATCAGGTCAGCCCCCCTCCCCGTCGGCAATAGGGAGGCAGCGGCCAGGGATAACCATGTATATTTTGGCTCAATAGACCAGCTCTGGCCCACCTTACAAGGTCCTTATGGGGATGGACTGCACTGAAAACAACAACACAGGAGAGCATCCAAGAGCGCTCTATAAACCTTGGATGCTGTCGATCAGACATCTTGATTATTACAATAGTATGCATTTAGAGAGGGGGCTGCTATGGGGGCATCCTTGGCTGAAATCCTGCCCCTGCCAGGAACCCACCAGGCAGCCTCCAGTGCAGCATCAAGGTCCACCCCACTCTTCCCCACGTACAATACGGAGGAGGGAGGCAGGGGAGACCTTGCCACTGGTCTACCTTGCAAGGCTGTTGTGGGAGGGGGATGGAGCTTATCGAAATAGCGTACAATGAAACACCTCAAGAGCACCCGAGGCATCATGAGGCAATGGCATCGCCGGTCTACCTCGCAGGGCTGTTTTGCGGGGATCACACGGAAGTAACAACGTAAAGCCCCTTGAGGAGAGGGAGGCGAAAACAACGCCGCTGCTGGCCTACCGAGCAGGGCTGTTGTGGGGATGACACTGCAATAAGGCGAAGTGCTAAGGGGAGCGAATGCTGTTGGCCTACCCTGCAAGGCTGTCGTGGGGATGACATGGAAATAATGTAAAGTGCCTGGAGGGGGGGGGATATTGCTGCTGGCCTACCTTGCAGGGCTGTTTTGTGGGAATCACGCTGAAGTAACATGAAGCACCTTGAGGAGAGGGAGGGGCAGGGAAAACAGTGCTACCACTGGTCTACCTCGCGGGGCTGTTGCGGGGATGACCCTGACACAAGGCGAAGTGGCTGGGGGAGCGAAGGCCGCTGCCGGCCTACCTCGCAGGGCTGTTGGGAGGACAGCGCCGCGCCGCCCTGACTCACCCCGGGCCCGTCTCGGCTGAGGCGCTGCGGCGGCTTCTTCTTCTTCGGCTTCTTCTCGCCGCTCATGGCGAGGCCCGGCCGAGGAGGAGGAGGAGGAGGAGGAGGCGGCGGGGAAACGGGGGGGGGGGGCGGCGCCTTCCTCTTCCTCCTCCTCCTCCTCGCCCCCGTCACGGCCCCCTCACCGCCGCGCCCCGGCCGCCATCACCAAGGCGACCCAACTGCCGCCTCAGGCGCCGGGCGGCCCTCCTGCGCAGGCGCACAGGCCCTCCTGCGCAGGCGCGCCTGGGGATAGGGCGAGGAGGCGGCGGCCGCTGTCTGAGCCAAGCCCGCTCGCGCACCCCCCCCTCGAACCAAGCCACGCCCACCCGGGTTCTTTATCGGCCAATCCGCGCTCTCTCTCTTCTAAGCTCCGCCCAGCTGCTCCTCTCAGCCTCGCTCCTCCTCCCTTCCCCGCCTCTGTATAAGTCCCGCCCACTTATTACCTCCACTGGTGCTTTCTCCCCCCCCCCCCGCCGCCTAAGTCGGCCAATCAATTCCGTCCCCATCAGCCACCTAAGCTCCGCCCACCACCTGCTCCAAGCTCTCACCCAGTCCTCGCTGACTCCCGCCCTACTCCTCTCAGGCCTAAACCACGTCTCCTCTTTAAGCAGCCAATCGCCTCCCCTACTCTTTTCCAAGCTCCGCCCCCCACCTTGCTCGAAGCAGGCTCTCTCAGCGAATCCTCTTTCGTCGTTTCTCCTCCGCTTCCCGCCCGCTTGTTCTCTCAGCCGGTCCCAGTTCGCGCCCTCTCTACGGCCTCGCCGCCTGCGCGCGCAGAGCCTCTCACCTGCCTCTGATCATAGAGCTACCTCATGGAGTCCTAGACCGGCCGTTCCCTTACCATGACTTCCTGTTTCCCTTTTTGGCGCCCTGTTTTCCCCATTAGCACGAGGGATAAAAGTGAGCAGCTTTTCGTAGGGAATTGCGGGGCTTTGGGGCAGCTCTGATTGGGCAGCAACCCCTCCTCCAAAAGGGGGGCACGTTTTGAACAGGAGAATAATGTCATGTGCAATTTTTAATTAATTACTCAAATGTATTAATTAAATAAATATAATAAATTTGGGATAAATTAATCTTATTAGTTAATTAATTAAAGTTTGCCCTGCCCATGCAAACACAAGGGCCACATTCTGTAGTTATTAATTTATTTATTTTTTAAAAAGTCTCTGCTGTCTGTCTCCAGTTTCAGTTAGCAAATACATTTGCTGCTTTCCAGTACATAAAATAAGTGTTATTATTGTAATTTCCATTTATTGTATTCATTGTTACATTTTATATCCTGCCTTTTTCCTCTTGCGAGGAGCCCAAGGCAGCTCACATGCTCTTCTGTTTTCCCCCAACAACAGCCCTGTGAGGTAGGTTAGGGTGAAAATCCATGACTGGCCCAAAGTCACCCAGGGAGCTTCATGGCTGAGTGGGGACTAGAACCCGGGTCTCCCGAATCCCAGTCTGACACACTCACCACTATGCCACGCTGGCTCTGTATTCTACCTTTCCAATTTCCAGTCCCACCTTTTTACCAAAAATTGGCGCTCAAGGTGGCACAATAATAATAATACCAGCAGCAATAACCTGATCTATTTTATTTCTACAGATTTTTTTTAAAAATAATCTTTTTTTTTAACTTGGGAGGCTGCCATGCTGCAAAGCAAAGTGCTCCCCCCCCCCAGCCCATTCTTTATTTGGGTTTGAAAGAACAAACACAATGTTTATTGCTTGTACAACGGTAAAAAAAAAAATCAATCTAAACCAGAGGCATAAAACATCCCAATTCTCATTTAACATAAAAGCTATAACTAAACTACATCTTTCATAAAAGCATCCCGTGACTAATTTGACTCATTAGATTAGAGGATCACCTCTGCGGTTGATTGCTACTTTCTTCACCATGCTAGCTGGAATTTTCTTAGCCACTGCTGCAAATATTGCAACGTGATGGGATATACATTCGGATTGATCTGAAAGTCAGCATCTCACTATATCACTTGTTGACCACCCTGTACATTGAACCTCATAATGAGATATAAATTTTGTTCTGGGAAAGTCATATAATGGGTAAAAGAGCAGGTAGTGATGTAAGTCCTGTATACCAGTGTTCTCCAACCTTGGGTCCCCAGATGTTTTTGGCCTACAACTCCCAGCTACGCTGGCTGGGGCATGCTGGGAGTTGTAGGCCAAAAACATCTGGGGACCCAAGGTTGGAGAACACTGCTGTATACAACTGTCACCACAGATACATAGTCTATTCCTTTCAGGAATATGATTGTACATGCCTTCCAAATAGGCAGATGACATCTGCTGGAACCTAAGTTTTGTAAAATCTTTCCTTAACTGTGGAAAAGTGGTGTTCTGTAAATACTTTGCAATTTGATGGTCTTTATATATATATATATATATATATAGGCATACCATCGGGAAGAACGATTATTATTAATTACTCCCCAGGTTTTGAGCTCAACCTGTCCTGCTCTGCCTTGTATTTAGGTTCTTGGGCAGGTTACTTTTCCTTTAGTCTCACCACCACTTCCCCTTCTGGGAAATGAATGTTCTGTGATCCGCCGTCGCAGCCGTTTTGTAAATGGCCAGCCCTCTCCCATGGCACCCATTTTGTGAGAGCACCCATGACGGCTCCCCAATATTCCAACTCTGCCCACCAGCCTAAACGGGTTGGGGAGCCTTGCTTTTTCTTTGCCAGGGGCAGAAAAGGAAAAGCAAGGTCATTGCCAGCCCTGCTGAGAAGCCAGCGGCTTCTGGTGTTGCCTCTCCCCCAGCTGACTTCCACACCATCAGGCTGTAGCAAAGGGGGGGATGGGAAGCGGGCCCCACTCCATCAGCTAAGTGGAGAGACCAGCCATTTCTGGCCCCTCTTCTCCTTGAACTGTTTCTGTTTCAGCCAGGGATGTTGAAGAGTCCTTGGTTTCGAGTCACGAGCCCTTGGACCCGAGTTTCGAGTCCGAGTCCTTGGTCCAAAATGGTGACTCCCGAGTCACTCCCAAAGCTGACTCCACGAGTCCCTATTAAAATCAATGGGGTTTCTCCCCAACAAAATAAGGCTACTTCAGATGTGTGGCTTAAATAAATTCTAGGCACAAGTGTGCCTTTTTATTTCAAAACTCTGCCACTGATTTTGGCAAGAACAGGCCAGGCAGACAAACCCAAAATAACCAGGCAGGCAGAGGAGGCAGGGAACCCCAGACAGACAGGCAGAGGCAGCCAAACCCAAAATGTCTGAAAGGTTGCATTTTAGGAAAATGATTTAAAAAAATAAACTTGCTGTACTTCCTAAAACTTATCCATGTTGCATTTGAGGAATATGATTTTTTCTAAATGTTTGCCCGCCATTCTGGAACGGTGAGGTCTCATCACAATTTCACCCTCACTCTTCGCCGGCGATTGCACTCCACTCCTTGTGGCACAGCCCAGGGATGTTGAAGAGTCCTTGGTCTCGAGTCCCGAGTCGAGTCTCGAGTCCCATTAAAAATATTGGGACTCGAGTCCGAGTCGAGTCAGAGGGGGGACTCAGTCCGACTCACGAGTCGAGTCCCCGGGTCCGAGTCCCCATCCCTGGTTTCAGCTGGTCATGATAAGAAGAAGTCAACACCTTCTGCCTCTGTTAATTTTCAGCATTAATGCTGCAATCCTATATCCACTTACCCGGGAGTTTGTTGAGTTCAGTGTGGCTTACTTCTGAATAAAGATTGCACTGTAAATTGGCTTGAAGAACCTTACAACGTTAAGAATTGGTGCCTGCATTTTCTTGGTTTGTTTCCTTTCCCCCTCTTCATCCACTTTCCCTTTTGGGCTGTGCCTTTTGAGAGATTACAAACCTGCGGGCAGGGATTGTTTGATTGATCGGTGAAGCAGCTGAAGAGCGAGGTATAAATGTTTAAAATAAAGAAATGGATAAATAATTGAGATGTGATGGACCAGATTATTTATCTTAAGCGTTTTATGCCACTCCTCCGCTGAAAAAGCAGTTCACATAAGATCAATTTAATCTCTCCATTAGTACAATAAACAGGACTCATGTTACAGCCTTAAGAAGAAACTTAGAAGAGCCATGCTGGATCAGACCAAAGTGGAGCCATGTAGGCCAGCATTCTGTTCCCACAGTGGCCAACCAGCTGCCCCAATGAGAAGCCCACCAGTTCAACCAGCCGCCCATGGGAAACCCGCAAGCAGGACGTGAACGCAACAGCACCCTCCCACCCTAGATGGACCCTTGGTCTGATCCAGCATGGCTCTCTCTGCTTATGTTCTTACATTGTCCCTGGAAGGATGCATTCACGAGTTTGTGTCGTGTCGGCCCAGTCTAGAGAAACAATAACACAACACATGCATGTGTGTTTTTTTTCTGTGTGTCCAATGTGAAATGTCCGGGAACATGATGCGTAGATCTGTGGGACTACTACACAGCCCTCCCCTCGAGATGATCCCAGAGCAGCTGTCTCTGCTATAGGCCGATGAACTTCTGTGCCGCACACAACCGCTCTTTGGAAGGAAGGGGGAAATAATCACTGACACAGACAAAACCACTCTGGCCACCTGCTGAGTATCTGCTTTCAGCGCATCCTTTTATCTCCAGGATCACCCGGCACACCCGAGTTGTGTTTCACCTCTGCAGGGTTCCCAAGAGCACAGCTCTCTCGCCGCGGCTCAGACCCTCTGCCCGCCACCTTCCTGCCCACACACCCTCTGAGCTTGGTCCACGTGGGGAAGGAAACCCAATTTTGTTTCCGTCCCCCTCCGTAGCAAAACGGTTTGTGCCTGACCCAACGGAGGCCATCCACAGGAGAGAGAGAGAGAGAGAGAGAGAGAGACGTGTGAAGAGTTCGTGCCTTCACGATGGAAGATGCTGGACCGAAGAAAGTGCCAGCGATCGCTGCTCGTGAGACGGGTACGGATGGCGTGGGGGGTCCCTCTGCAGCCATGGGGCGGTTCTCACGGAGGGCAGGGACCAGTGGAGGCGCCAGCGTCAGTGGGGCTGTGTCTCCACTCCAGATTTTATGCCAAACTGTTAAGGAGCTGTCCGTGGTGCCAAACCTATTTTGGGGGATGGCGGTTCAGCACCGTGGACAGCCCCTTTAAAGTTCAGGCTGAAATCTGGAGTGGATACACAGTGCCGTCGCCTGGGCCGGAGCACGAGGCAGATGAACAAGCAGGCTGCGATGGGGAAGAGGAGGAGCGACTCCAGGGGGGGATCTGGTCGGTGCTGGGGGCCCTCGGCAAGTGCGCGGTCATGCCGACCCTGGGCGCTGCCCCCCCCCCCGCAGCGACTGCGGTTCAGTGCTGGAGCCCACGCATTGCACGCAGAAGGGCCCAGGTTAAATTGCAGATTTGCAGTGCAGGCTGGCTGATGTCCCCCAATCTCGGTTGGGCGGTTTATCCGCTCTGGGCTTTAGTCTGAGCATTAAAGGAGCTATCCATGGTGCTGAATCTGCCCCCCCCCCAAATAGGTTCAACACCGTGGACAGCTCCTTAAAAGTTCAGACTACAAGCCGGAGCGGACGAACCGCCCCACTGACCTTGGAGCCGCCGGCCTCCGCTGCAGATCGGGGCAGAAAGATCAGGGAGCTGATCCTGCCGGAGATCTTGGACTTGGAGAGCGGCTTTCTGTTAGACGCTGGCCTAGAGGGACCAAGAAGGGTTTCACCTGGTCCAAGGCAGCTTTCCCTGATGGAGGCATCGCTCAGTGGCGGATCATCATGTGCTTTGCAGAGAAAGGTTCCTGGTGCAACTTCCAAATTCATGGAGGAGAAGACGCTAGTCCTGATGGCTCTATGCTACCTCCAAGATCAGAGGCAGTGTGCCTATGGGCATCAGTTGCTGGGGCACATGGGCGGGAGGGTACTGTTGCACTCACGTCCTGCTTGTGGGCTTCTCGGGGCAGAAAAGGGACCTGTGTGAACAGAATGCTGGACTAGATGGATCCTTGGTCTGATCCAGCACAGCTCTTCTTATGTTCTTAAGAACCAGTGCCTTAGTTTGCATTTTTCCTCCTCCCTCCGGGTCCCTTTTCCTTTTGTGTCAGCACATCTCCCCTTAGGTTCTTCTCCAGAGAATCTTGTTTCTTACTCATCTCGCCACACACAGGCCCTGGACCTGGATGCTACAGCCTGCCTCCAACGGTTGGATTTGCCAACCACGACTACACCCGCTTCACCAGTCCGGCTCACTCCTTCCACCAGCGGCTCAACAGCAGCAGTGAGTAGTCGAAGTGCTGAGTGGGACCTTTGACATATCAGAGCGGAGGGTGTGTGTTTGTGTGTGTGTGGGAGACCTGTGGTCCTCCAGATGTTGTTGGACCCCAACTCCCATCATGCCTGACCATTGGCCAGGCAGGCTGGAACTGATGGGAATGTACAAAAGGAGATGAGAGGGTGAAGAGGGGCCATTCCACCAGCCCCACTGCAAGTCTACTTATCCCCCCCCCCCGCATCTCCTTTTCCTCGTGTGTGGCGCCCTTTTGGATTGTAAGCCGGTTGGGGCAGGGACTGCTTTACTTTGTTGATTGCATGTAAGCTGCCCAGGGAGCCTTTTTTGGCTGAGCAGTGGGATAAAAATTGGATAAATACATAAAAATAAGTCTCTTAGCAGAATCGGGGTGCCTACCCAATTCGGGAGCGGCCGTAGCTCAGCCGTGGAGCCCCCGCTTTGCACTCAGAAGGTCCCGAGTTTGACCTCTGGCATCTCCAGTTAAAAGGTTCAGGGACTCTGCCACCTTTTCGGCACCAGCTTAAGACTTCCCTCCCAGGCATTTAAGGGTATTTCGTGGCACGATGGGACATTTATGTCAGCTGCTTTAACAGGTCTAGTCTGTATTGAAATTGTTTTAGCTGTTAAATCGTTTTTAAATTTAAATTTATATTGTGTTTTTTTTTTAAATTTAATTTAAATTGTTTTTTACATTTTCTATACTGAAGTATTTTATGTGGTATTTTATTGCATTTGTGGTCCCTGTTTTTTGTGTATTGTTGTTGTGACCCGCCTAGAGACCTTCAGCTATTGGGTGGTGTAGAAAGGAAATAAATAACAAGAAGTAGGAAAGGTCCCTTTTCTGCCCCGAGACCCTTGAGAGTCTCTGCCAGTCACAGCCCTTGACTAGATGGACAAGGAGTGCCTCGCAGGGGCGGTGCTAGGTACCGAAAAGATCTGGCTCTCAGGCCCACAGGACAAAAAAAATATATGCACAAATGTGCATCTGCTAATTTACACATGCTCTGAAGTCTGTAAAGGAGCCTGTCTCTGAAGGACACCCCTCTTTGTCAAAAGGAATGTATGGACAGCGGAGGGAAGGGCAGTTGATTTCAGGGGGGGGGGGACTCAGGCAGAAAGATTCAAGTGGGGGCAGCAGGAGGTGAAGCACACGTGGGGAAAAAGCCAGCTCATCCAGGGGGATCACATGCAACAGAGATCATCATTGGGGCCCCTGGACCTTCCTTTCAGCAAGTGCCCCCCCCAGACAGCAGGGTGGTCGGGCAGAGAGGGCCTCCCAGAGATTCGGGGCTCCAAATGGAAGATTTGGGCTCGTGGGCCCCCACACGCCACCTCTGAGTGTCTGGCTCATGTTAAGGTAGCTTCTAGTGAAATGTGCGAGTGGCTATATGCTCGGAGACCTCATGAACACCTCAGCCCCAAATCTTCCTGTTCCAAAGTGCAATGGACTTAATTGGTGAGCGCTAAATAGCATTGAAGTGCACGGTGTGTCTTTCTTCCTTTGACGATCAGTAGGTGGGCATATAAACAGCACTCCAATTGCATTCGCTGTATCCTGGCAGAAGAAGGAATCCTTACGGATGGTTCTGGTTTCCCCCCCCCCTCTTCTTTTTCTTTTTCAGTACATCCAAAAGACTCGAGCCCTGGCCCCTGCTACTACGTGGAACCTGAGCTCACTCGCTTCGGCAGGGCTAAAGGGCCGTCCTATTCCATGCTAGCGCGAGCAAAACCTCCAGGTCAGCATGGAACGGGCGGTGCGGGGACAGGGAGGCAGGCCAGCCGTAAAACCCGCGGAGGTACCCAAGGCACAAAGATCAGCAAGGCTATATTATTGACATGTACCTTTTTTTTTCTTTTCCAGTGGCGAAAGCTAGCAGGGGTGGAATGGCCAGTTGCTCACTGGACACAGGAAGCTGCTTTATATCTGGGTAGTAGACCCTAGTAGTAGTAGCAGAGGTGGTGTGGGGGGGCCCATGAGGACTGGAGCCCAAATCTTCCATTTGGAGCCCCGAATCTCTGGGAGGCCCTCCTGTTTACTGCAGTCACTGTTTACTGCAGTGACTGGGTTCAGACAACACGATAACCCACACACTCAAGGGGTTGCGTACGGGTTGAGTTTGGGTTGTCGTTGAGCCGTGGGCTGCTGTTGAAATGCGGCGGGTTATCGTGTTGTCCGAACCCAGCCGAGATAACAAGCCATGGCTTGTTAACCACGAACAACCCACGAAGAGAACCCATGGTTCGTTGCTGGGTTGTGAACTGTAGGTTGTCCACCATGGTTTGTTATCTCGGCTGGGTTCAGACAACACAATACCCCACACGCAAGTGTTGAGTGTGGGTTGCTGTTGAAATGTCTCCCCTCTTCCATTTTATCTTTACAACTATCGTGTGAGGTAGGATGGGGTGGAGGGGGGAGTGTGTGTGTGTGTGTGTGTGTGTGTGAGAGAGAGATGGTTCCAAGATTGCCCTATAAGTGCAGATATCAACCGGCATCTCCCTCGTCTTAATCCTGCACTGTAGCCCAGGGGTGTTGAACCTCTGTCAGCCCGAGGGCCAGATTCCATTTTGCAGAAGCTCTCGGGGGCCACATTCTAGTGGTGGGTGGAGCCAAAGGCAAAAGGGGGTGGAGCCAAAAGCACACCAAAAATAGCCGCATATCTTAGCTTCAAAGTCTCACTGCCAGCACCTCAGCCATAGGAGGGGCATTTCAACCATTTAAAGCGCAATCCTTTGCACGTTTAGACAGAGAAAAGGCTGACAACTCCCAGCATGCCCCAGCCAGCCATTGCTGGCTGGGGCATGCTGGGAGTTGTCGGCCTTTTCTCTGTCTAAACGTGCAAAGGATTGCACCCTTAGAATGGCAAAAAAGCTCCACAGAAGCCAGGAAACCACGACATTATTGGCGGGTGGAGGAAAAGGGTGGGGCGGCCTTCTTCCGGACAACCCTGGAGAACTGGATTCAGCCCCCAGGAGGGTTGGATTGGGTCCCTGGGCCTGAGTTTCTGCACCCCTGCTCTAACCACTGCACCGCACTCCCTCTGAGCAGAAGTGCCTTGCCTCTTAGGAGAGCCCCAGTTCAACTATGTGCATTTCCCCTCTAGGTCTGCCCCAGACACCCGGGCCGGGTGCATACAGTCCCGAGAGGGTCCCGCCTCCGTCCCAGCAGAGACCCCCGTCCTTCTCCATGGGGGCCCGCACCAAGCCCCGCCGAGTGGATCCCGCCCCGGCCCCCAACAGCTACATCCTTCCTTCGCTGCTGGGCTCGAAGGTGCCCAGTAAATCCTCCAGCCCCAGTTTCACCATCTGCGGCTGGAACGCGAGAGGCAGCTACGCGGAAGATCTCTGCCGCACGCCGGGCCCGGGACGGTACAACACCACGGAGGCCGGCGTCTACTTGTGCCGCCCGCCGGCGTTCTCCATGCTGGGGAGGCTCAAACGGCCCGCCGGCGGCTTCCACACTCCGGGGCCAGGGGCGCACAGCCCGGAGAAGGTGACGGCCCACCGGTCGAGAGCCCCTTCGTACTCCCTCGGGGTTCGCCACTCGGAGTATCTCATGCCTCTCGTTGTAGACGCCCCGGAATGGTACAGCAGCCGAAGCAAGGAGTTTTCCTGAACAAATATTCGTACAGCCAGTAACTGAAAAAGCTGGACGTCGCCCGACACGACGGTATATAACGATGGCTACGTGTCCTACTTTACAAAAGACCACCCTCTGTTCGAAAGTCTTATGTCTGAAGGGCCAAGTCTGATTTAAATGTTCAAGAACCCAGTGTCGTAGTGGTACATTTTAGAATGTACTGGCGGCTCTCTCCTGCCGGGGAGAGTCCAAGCTCCTGTGTCGATCCATATCCACAAACCAGTTCTGGCGGTTTTCGTCTCCACCAGGAGCAGGGTTTCTGGCAAGCCAATGGGGCTTCGTTGCCCCCTCGAGGCCAAGCTGCCCCAAAAGACTTTGCACTACAACGGGGGAACGAAATGTTATTGCTGGGATATAATTCATCCCACCCCCCACATCCACAGCTACTGTGAGGACTGCAGCTTCGCTCGGAGGGGGCGGGGAAGTCTGAGCGGGGGTTGGCAGATGACCTCAGCGTCCCTGCTAAAGGAAAAGTACCGGTGATGCTTCCCCGAGAGATACCACATCAAGAACCCCAAGAAGGGAGGGCGGCCACCTTAAAGTTGCCCGTTATGAGGCAGCGCTGGGTCAACAAACGGGGGGGCTGGTGACTCCCGTGTGAGTGGGGCTCGCACCACCTCCCTAGGTAGTTGATTCCATTGTCTTATTGCTCTGACAGTCAGGAAATTTTTCCTGATGTTTAGGTGGAATCTAGGTTCCTGTAACTTGAGCCCATTATTCCGTGTCCTGCAAACTGGGATGATCGAGAAGAGATCCTGGCCCTCCTCTGTGTGACATCCCTTCAAATACTGGAAGAGTGCGATCATATCTCCCCTCAGTCTCCTCTTCTGAAGGCTAAACATGCCCAGTTCTTTCAGTCTCTCCTCATAGGGCCTTGTTTCCAGTCCCTTTATCATCCTTGTTGCCCTCCTCTGAACCCTCTCCAGTTTGTCTATGTCCTTCTTAAAGTGAGGTGCCCAGAACTGGACGCAGTACTCAAGATGAGGCCTAACCAGTGCCGAGTAAAGGGGAATTATCACTTCCCGCGATTTGGAAGCTATACTTCTATTAATACAGCCCAAATTGCATTTGCCTTCTTTGCAGCCACATCGCATTGCTGGCTCATATTCAGTTTGAGCTTTTATTTTGAGCTTTGTGGGAGCTATCCGTGGTGCTGTACCCCGCCCCTAAAATATGTTCACCACCCTGGAGCACCACGGATGGCTCCTGTAAAGTTCACAATAAAAGCTGCAATGGATAAGGAGCCCCACTCACACGGGAGTCACCAGCCAGCCTCCCCTGTGGGCAGACTGGGCATGCAGGGGCACAGGAGACCGTTTCCCAGTCTCCCCTGCTGTGGGGAGACGACGAGTTGTACTTGCACATATCAACGGGCACATGCGCACTTGATGCAAATCGGCAGCACACCCCCTCTTTTTGGCAACGCGTTTCCTCCATTCGCGCCGATGTGCAAGCATGGAATGCGCTTCCTGAAGGTCTTTGCTGCTCCAGCATTCAACGGTGTGTATTGATTGATTGTACTTCTGCATTACCTTCATGAAGGCGACCAGGAAACATAATCCAATGAGAACATCGTAGATCCAGTGTGGCTCAGTGGCTTGAATGTTGGACAGGGACTCGGGAGACCCGAGTTCTGGTCCCCGCTCAGCCACGAAGCTCACTGGGTGACTTTGGGCCAGTCACGGACTCTCAGCCTCACCTACCTCACAGGGTTGTTGTGAGGATAAAATGGAGAAGAGGATGAGGATTATGTAAGCGGCCTTGGGTTCCTTGCAGGAAAAAAGGTGGGATATAAATATACCGTAATAATAAAATAAAACATAAAACATTAAAAAGTAGTGATGGATGAATCTTTCAATTTTGGTTTACTCTCAGTTTTTCCAATTTTAAGTTCTGTTCGTCTTGCCTGTTGAGAATTTCTCCCGCCTTAAGTTCGGATCTTCTCTTCCAAAGCTTTGAGGTTTTTTTTAAAACCTCATAGAAATTCATAAGCATTTTTGTGCTCATGACATGAGTCATGTCTCCCAACGCATGCATTTTGGTTTGCCTTTTTGTCTTGTATGCTCATTTTTTGCTAGCCATTTTCCTAATATAATGCATGTTTGAACATTATTTTCTGTAATATGCTCATTTTTGTATGCATTTTTTTAAATTGGAGAACTCCATTGTGACATTTGGAAAAGTGCAAATTCTGAAAGAAAACTGATTTTTGGTTCACATAGTGGTTTGAAAGTGCAAAATTAGGTAAATTCACACTAAAATGAGAACTGAATGAATTTCTTCCCCCTCTGTACAATTAGATGATATCCATCATTTTCCTGTTTTTCATTTTAAGTTCATTCATCTAGAACTTTAAGAATTTCTCCAGTTTTAAGTTCAGTTTGTCCTGAACATGGAGGATTTTAAAAAAATGTATGAAAATACATAAGCATTTTTATGCATGTTTCTCCTAATACATGCATTTTAGGATGTATTTTTTTATTTACTGTACTTTAATTTATTTTTAATTATTATTTATTTCATTTCTATACCGCCCAATAGCCGAAGCTCTCTGGGTGGTTTATAACAGTTCCTAAAACAGTCTTAACCTGGTGCTGAAAGGATGACAGAGTTGGCTCCAGGTGGTCCTCAGTGGGGAGATTGTTCCATAATCAGGGGCCACCACTGAGAAGGCCCTCCCCCTTGTTCCGGCCCTCTGAGCCTCCCTCAGAGGTGGCACTCTGAGGTAGGGGCGTATGAGAATTTCATTTCAGTTTGAGAATCACTTGAAAATGCCCCATTCATTACCCCGAATGTGAATGGGGCTGCATGTTTCCCAAAAACATTTGCAAATTCCCGAACTTGTGTTTTCATTTTAAACAGGTGCTCTTTTCAAAAAGGTGCACTTTAAAAAAAATGTACACTTTTAAAAATCCAAATTTTCATGTTTTAGTCAATGGAGGAAAAGTGCACACTTTCCCCGCCCGAAACGTGCCCTTTCCCCGCCCGAAACGTGCCCTTTTCCTGTTCAAATGAACCAGAAAAAACCCCCAACAGGTGGCAAATGAGGGACAGGAGGGACCTGTCCTGAACTCCATCCAGCAAGCTTGACCATTGCTAGTACCTATTTGCTTCCAAACTCCTGCACAACCTCAAAGATCAAAAGTGTACAAATTCACTGTGTGCCGTGTGCCGTGAACATCTCAAAATGTTCTGGCATCTCAACTCAACCGAGTGGGGTGGGATAATCCAGTAGCAGAGCCTGTCCGGAGGGAGATGAAGGTCCGGCCCGTAGCAAGCGCTGAAGCGTTTCCGGCATCTCGCTCGGATCCCCTTTAATGAACTCCTTTGCCGCGCCGGAGGTGGCTTCTATGGTGCCCAGGAGGACGAGCCAAGCCGCCTTTGGACTCATTATGCCCTTTGCTCTGGCAAAAAAGGATGGCAGGAAAGGAAACCAGACTTGGCTTCCAAAGCCAGCGGCTCAGAACGGATTCGCAGTCACCTCCTAATAGGAGACGCCGGGATCTGGTTGCAGAAGTGTGGCATACTCCAGCTTTTAGCAAGATGGGAACTGACCCACAAGAAGCCGTGTTGGGAAGTTTACCCATTCTGGAAGTTTCTATAAGGATCAGGGCGTATCTATCTATTTCTTTTTTTATATATACACCCTGCCCTTCCCCACAAGGAGCCCGGGGCAGCTAACAACCTGTATAAAACACAGCACACCACATCAACATGTGACTCTAAACAACACAGATATATAATGAAAATGCAATAAAACCATCAACACAAGCAAGCAAGCAAGCAAGCGATAATAATAATACCGTAATAATAATAAACCAAATAGAGCATTTGCCTATATCCCTATAGCCTGCACAAATCCATCTCAGCTTTTATTTTGAGCTTTATAGAAGCTATTCATGGTGCTGAACTCCACCCCCAAAATAAGTTCACCACCATGGATAGCTCCTATAAAGCTCAGAATAAAAGCTGTAATGGGTAAGGAGTCCCACTGACATAGGAGTCACCAGCCTCCCCTGTCAATAGGTCTTTGAGTGGCACCTGAATGACAACGGTGGGAGGGACAGCTGAATCTCAACTGGAAGGGTGTTCCAGAGCTGGGGTGCCATCACCGAAAAGGCCCTGCCATGTGTGGTAGCCCTACGGGCCACATGCCTCAAGGGCACCACTAGGGATATGCGAGGAATCCATTTGGGGGGGGTGAAAATCCAACAGATTTCCCCGACTCAGCCCTCTGGATTCCATTCCATTTCCCCCACGCTGGTGTTGGCTCGATCTGTCGTGAGTTGAGCCAGCACGCAAATTTCTGCTTTTAAAATGGGCTGTGATTTGCAGTTGTTTTTTTTTAAAGTTGCGGAGCCCAAAATTTGCGCAAACCATGGGAGCTGAAAAATAATAACTGAGAATAATACCGTAATTAAAATTGTGTCCATTTGATGCGTGCAAATCATAGAATCATAGAAAAGTAGAGTTGGAAGGGGCCTACAAGGCCATCGAGTCCAACCCCCTGCTCAATGCAGGAATCCGAGTCAAAGCATCCCTGACAGGTGTCTGTCCAGCTGCACCTTGAATGCCTCCAGAGTGGGAGAGCCCACCACCTCCCCAGGTAGTTGGTTCCATTGTCTTATTGCTCTGGCAGTCAGGAAATTTTTCACATAACCCTAGTGGAAAACTGTAGTGCTGATGCCGAACTAGACGAAATTGACAATGCCAAGTTCTTTGTGGAGTAGGGAATATGGCCACCTAAGGACAAAGTAGTGAGAGGATGAAACTGACAAGGGTATTCACCAAGGGAATATTCCGCACTTGGGGATACATAATGGCCTTGCGAATGTGACAAAATATTAAAAACAGAAAGCGAACCCATTTACGCAGATTTAAAGATTCAGACCCATTTTGCGCAAAAGGCCCAGTTTGCGCAAAATCACTATTTGTGCAAATGGTGCTGCAAATACGCAGATCTCAGTTCTCAATGTGTGCCACTGTTTTGCATACATTTCCGGAACCCCACAAAATAATCCGGCATGGTCGGTTTCCCGATTGCAGGATCGGAAATGCTGCGAAAGTCAGTCGGGCTCAAGCAAAATGGATTTCCCGGCATCGCACATCCCTTGGCCCCACAAGTACAGCCTCCCTGGCTGATCTCAAATCCCAGAATGGTCGGAATTGGGGAAGGTGAGCCTGGCCATCTGGGGAATGGGAGATGGCCAGAGTTAGACCCTACCTGGGCCGGAGTTCCAACACTGCTGTGCCTATCGGCTTGAATCCTGCTAACTACCATCCTGAACCTTAAGTCCTGCGAATGCACTCCTGACAACTCGATTCTATACATGTCTACGGTCAGAAGTAAGTCTTGTTGAGATCAGTGGGGATTACCCTCAGGTAAGTAGGCCTCGGATTGTACCCTAACTCCCCCCCCCTTTTCTTTATCCCCTACTGTTGCACAGTCTAATGCAGTGTTTCTCAACCTTGGGTCCCCAGATGTAGGCCAAAAACATCTGGGGACCCAAGGTTGAGAAACACTGGTCTAATGGAATGTCCCTTTTTGCCTTTGATTCATTCCTTTATTTCCTTCTTCCGTGACCACTTTTAAGAATTGTCAGCTGGATCTGTAATGCTGCAGGGAGGCCCTGTTGTCTCCCAGGCAGGATGAAAACACCAGACGTCAACTAGTACATGCCGTCCGACACACACGTCTTCTTTGGATTGCTCAGTGTTCCTTACTTTCCCTTTCCTTCCCGCCACTCGGAACCTTGAAAGTTTGCTCAGTCAGAGTTCAACGTTGATTTCCCCTCCTCCCTCGATCGGACGGGTCCAGCCTCGCCTCTCATCTTCGCCCCCGTGCAATGAGATGGATGTTCACCTTGGCGACGACGGGGGAGCACCGCCCTGGCTTGCTGCGGCGCTCGGCCCGTGGTGGAAAAGCTTCGGCATCATGACATCATTGTGCGAACTGATCTTCCCAGGAGAGGGGAGGGAGGGGATGGTTGCTGGCGGTTGTGTTTGTGTACGGGGAGGGGGGGGGCGGCGGCGGCGGCGGCGTGGGCGGCTGCTATGATAGGCGAGCGAGTGCGCGCAGAGGCATCGAGAGAGCGGCCCCTGCCTGCACTCTAAAAGCACTTAGGCAGACAGGCAGCGGCTGGGCATGCTAACAGAACCCAAGTATGATCGCTTTTGGAACGGCTCGCTGACGCCCTCGGAGAAGGCAGCCATGAGCGGCAAGGTCACCGCAGCCGGCCCGCTGCCGTCCCTGCCACCCCCGGCCGCCGCCCGCCCGTGCCCTACCCAGCCGGGCGAGGAGCAGGAGGCCGTCACCACCTTCTGCATGCTGATCCCCAGGATGCCCCAGTGGAAATTCTCCAGCCCGTCGGGCTTCCTCAGCCGCAGCCCGTCCAGTGCCAGCAGCAAAGAATTGTCGGCCGCGGCCAAAGCGGGCGGCCCGGGAGACGCCGCCGCCGGGAGCCCCGCGGCCCCGTCGGGCCTGGCGGCCGTCCTCAGCGCCTGCGAGCCGGTTTGCGCCGCGCCCTGCAGCCTGCAGGTGATCCACAGGCTGAGAGGAGGGGCGGGGGGCGGGAGGAAGACGTCACGGGCCGAGGGGGCCCAACTGGCCGGGGAGGAGTGGAGCCGCAAAGGGAGCTTCATCAGCAAACCGGTGCAGGGGTGGCTGCACCCAGACGAGAGAGTCCTAGGCCCGGGCGTCTCGTACATTGTCCGGGTAAGTAAGTGGTCACTTTCTTGTCCTTTCCCCCCCGAAGCACGGAGTTGGGCTGACTCTGCTCGCTTTTGTGCCTTCAGGGCTTATTTTGGGGATTGATGATGGACTTCAGTTTGGCACATCGCGAGCCCACAGCCAGCGGGTGGCCCCAAAACAGGCCCTGTTCCCCCCAATGTCATGGATGGAAGCACTTGCGGGTCTTAATTTGTATCTGGGAAAGGTTGTGGGCCTCCAGACCTCCAGGCGATCGGTAACTTGTGAGAGGAGTGCCCTTTGCATATGCTCAGAGGCAATCTTGAATATCATTTTGATTTGCCTCCATCAGGGCTAATGGCGACCCACCCTTGTGTATCTTCATTCAAGGCAGCAGGCCTTGCGGTGAAGCCCCCAGGGGGTTTGCTTGCACTCCAGAACATATTGTTAAGAAGTTCGCCAAAGCCCTTCTTCCCTAGTTTGACTGTTTCCTGTTGTTTTGGCCCTAAAGGGTCTCTTCCAGGCTGGAATGGGGTTACAGCAGAGCAGGGGGCAAACGATTACGTCAGCATTTTGAAGGGGGTAGGAATGGTGTGTGTTTCTGCGAACGTGCAAAGGGAAGACCGGGCTTTTGTTTTGTGGTTCAGGGATATTTCTTATTATTCCTCAATGCAGCTTATTAAGATGGGTAGAAAAAGGATGTTTTAAAGCGGGTGTAGGAGCTTGATTCAAACTGTTAATCTGGTGGAACAACAACCTCTGAACACTTGCTATGTCTTCAAAGGTGAAATCAGAGGCAGGAGGGAGCTGAGAACGAATCACCCCTCCTCCCTTGGCAACACCAGAGACTCCAGTTCGCAGGTATCAAATGACTATTAGAGCTGGCATTGTTGGAGATGGGGGAGGCTTAGCACGCTTGGGCAGATGTCAAGGCCCTGACACTCCCTGAGACCTGGGTTCAAATCACTGTCTGGGTACGAAGCTCACTGGGTGATCTTGAGCCCGGTTACTATCTCTCAGCCTAGGCCTAGCCTACCTCACAAGGTTGTTGTGAGGGTAACAAGGTGTGTGTGTGTGTGTGTGTGGGAAGAACGCCCCCCCCCCCACGCTTTGGAGTATAAACATCTAAATTGTACTACTGCTCCTACTAATAGTCTGGCGAATGCAAATTCAGAAAGCAGAACTCCGAAACAGGGAATGATGGTAGCCCTGAACAAAGAAGCGTCATGCCTCTTCTGGAAGGATCCCTCTTAAGTCAATTAGAAGATGGTGTTGTGTAGCTAACCCCTTGTTCTTAATTAATTTAGGGGTGATTTACGTTGACAGCTAAATTGAGCTACTCAACCTTTGCAGCGTCTCTCTCCAGTTCCTCGTCTGGCCCGGGTCAGGCACAGATGACAATAAATCATTCCTCGTTCGGCCAGGTTTCAAGAGAAAGAGCGAGAAAAGGACCCACTGTTCCAGGCCTCCGCCAGCCGGGGCGAGAAAACAAAAGCAAGCCCTTTGTTGGCAGCTCTCGCTCCTGCTGCCGTTTCGGTGGTGCTAAGGTCTAATGGGCTGGCGATCTCACATCTCCTTCTTTACTCAGGGGTTTCACCCTACTGGGTTCGACTGGGTTTACTCCCAAGTAAGTGAGCAGAGGACTGTAGGTTTGTAGGTTAGGGATCAGGGCAAGGTATCCTTTTGGAACCAGTCTGCCGGACAAAGAACCCCTTTGGGGGGGGGGGTTCACGTGGGTGGGGATGAGGAATGCCCGGAGTCCAAGAGTGCTGCCGCATGGAGCAGGAGAGGTGAGGTGACCCTTTGCGGCGGCCAGGTTTTTATAGGGCCTGGTGCCTCCCCATTGGCTTCCAAGGTCAGCTGACCACCTTCAGGCTCTGCGGTCAGCTGACAGCACTGAGGCTGGTACTGCAGCCTAGAGGGCGCCCTTGCGCAATGGGGCCTAGCCCAGTGTTCTCCAACCTTGGGTCCCCCAGATGTGTTTGGCCTACAACTCCCTATGTTGCAGCTATGCTGGCTGGGGCATGCTGGGAGTTGTAGGCCAAAAAACATCTGGGGACCCAAGGTTGGAGAACACTCGCCCTAGCCCACTCAGCCGGCCTGCAGGAGGCCTCAACCTTTTGGGGCTGGTTGGCACATGTGGAATTTTGAGCGTGTGCTGCGGGTGCTCTCACAAAATGGCTGCCACGGGGGCTGATTGGCCATTCATTTTGTGGATTGATGTAAACTACCCAGAGAGCTTCAGCTATTGGGCAGTATAGAAATGAAATTAATAATAATAATAATAATAATAATGATGATAATAATAATTGAGAGCCAGTGTGGCGTAGCGGTTAGAGTGTTGGTCTGGGACTCCGGAGATCCGGGTTCTGGTCCCCACTCAGCCATGAAGCTCACTGGGTGACTTTGGGCCAGTCACTGACTCTCAGCCTAACCCACCTCACAGGGTTGTTGTGAGGATAACATGAGGAGGAGGATTATTTAAGCCGCCTTGGGTTCCTCGCAGGAAAAAAGGCGGGATATAAATGTAATAATGAATATAATAAATAAATAATGGTAATAATAAGGATGATGATAAGTAATTCATAAAATGGTTGCCATGGTGGACGCAGCTGATCACAAAACACTCATTTGCCAAGAAGGCAAACTGGTGGGACCAAAAAAAACAAGTAACTTGCTCGAGAACCTAAGCACGAGGCAGAGGTTGAGCTCCCAAAATGCAAAACTGCCCCTTTGAACCCGAATAAAGATGGCGCCGGAGGGCAGAGAGCGTCGCTGTGCAGAGTGCCAACCGCCCAGTTAAATTTGTGTTTGCTTTAATTAAAGGAAATCTCTGAAGACATAAAGTAAAACTCAGGAGGGGCTGGGAAGTTTGCGGGGGCCAAGAGAGGGGTTCGGTGTCCAATGTCGGCCACTGGAGGCCCCGGGCTCAAGACCCCCATCCCCCTAGATGGCGGCCAGCATCTAGGGCAGGGGAGCAGAACATATTCGGTGTGGGGGGGGCACATTTCCCCCACCAGGCCTTCCGCAGGGCAGATGACGTCAGCCCGCCCACACGCATTTTCACTTTCTCTGTGCTGAGAAGAGGCACAGAGAGAAGGGATTTGTTCGTCCAGTACTGGGAAGTCTGGGATCGGAGGTCACAGTGGGGTTTCCTCCGGGAGTGTAGTGTGTGTCCAAACCCTTCTCCCTGGAGGAACCTGAGGAGGCTCTTGCGGATAGGGTTCAGCGCCATGGACAGCTCCTTAAACGTTCAGAGTTAAATCTGGAGCGGATACACAGCCCCCGCTGATGTTGGAGCCACCAGCCTTCACTTCGTATTGGGGAACCCAGCTGGCCGGATTGCAACCGTGCCCCTGGGCTTTTTTTGCATCCCTGATTCTAGGGATTAGCGATTCGGCTCTACAAGACGGAACGCCGGCCAAAGACCTCGGTGACTCTGTTCTATGGAAACAGCCCCTTGCTTCTGAAGGGAAGGGGGATTTTAAGCGGGGCCACCCGCAAAGGTCTCCAGGAAATATAGGGAGAATGCCATCCTTAAGACAGAGTTTGACCATTCCACCTTTAGCTAATGTTTGTTTCTTCTGCCATCTTTTCAGTACATGGGTTGCATTGAGATCCTGCGTTCTATGAGGTCCCTGGATTTCAACACTCGGACGCAAGTCACCAAGTAAGCACTCACCTCCCCCTTCCTCCCTCCCCCCCCCACTTCTTGATTATTATTTTTTGGCAGGTTGGGGTGGGTGAGGCTGGGATCCATTTTTAGGGAAGTTGCAACCAAATAACTTAGGGCACAGTTTAGACAGGGAATGCATGTTTAGGCAGGGAAAACTATGCATGTTTAGACAGGGAAAATATAGTCCTACAATAGCAAAGCTGGCTGGGGAATGCTGGGAGTTGTAGGACTATTTTCCCTGTCCAAACATGCATAGGATTGCACCCATAGCTACATCGGGATGGTGGAGAATTTGATTCGCTTCACATTTTGATGCGAACTTACCCAAAGCGGCTCCTGGAATGCAGTTCTCTTTCGCTTTCCCCACGTCTCAGGAGTTTGCAAGGCAGTTCTCCCTTGGTCGGATCCAGCAGGGCTCTTCTGATGTTCTTACCAGAGGATGCTATTGCCTTTGTTCCCGTGCTTCTGGGCTGACCATTGGGGCATCTCGGCTGGCCACTGTGGGAAACGGGTACTGGACCAGAGAGCCCGTTGGTCTGATCCACCGTGGCTCCGATTCGATCCTTAGAAAAGCAGCAGTGGGGCGAAAGAACAGGTTGAAATGGGAAGAATTCTGCAACTTCTCCTGCCCACGGCTCCTCTGACACAAACTATGCTCTCGCAAACTATCCTCCACTTTGTGGGGGACTTCCAGGTTCCCAGGCAAGGATGTTTCAGCACCAGCAATGAAGCAAAGATGGCCGTGCATCCTGGTGTCCGTTAGCGATGGGGGAGAAATTCGTTCAGTCTGCCGTTTTCATGTGAACTCATCATCTCATGCTGCACTTTTTGAGCCTCTGCGCTGGAGATGGGCAATTCTTGGTCCTCCTAGTGTTTTGGTCTACAACTCCCACCAGCCCTAGCCAGCATATCCAATGGTGAGGGATCATGGGAGCTGTAGGCCAAAACCAGTGGAGACCAGTGCCAGCGGGGCTGTGTATCCACTCTGGGTTTTAGTCTGAACTTTAAAGGAGCTTCCATGGTGCCCAACCTATTTTGGGGGTAGGGTTCAACCCCACGGACGGCTCCTTTAAAGTTCAGACTAAAACCCAGAGTGGATACACAGCCCCGCTGTCACTAGAGCAGTGTTCACCAACCTTGGGTCCCCAGATGTTTTTGGCCTACTACGACTCCCAGCATGCCCCAGCCAGCGTAGCCCTGCCACTGGCCCCCTGGCAGCACGGCGGTGGCAGCGAGGGAAAGTGGCCTCCTTTTCGAAGCCGAACGCCAAGTCTCCCACTGCTGCCGAAGTTTGGCAACCAGCGGTGGCTTTGGGCTTTTAAAACGAGGCTATTTTTCCTCGCTGTCACCACCGTGCCTCTCTGGATTGTGGAGGCAAATGAGGCAGTGCAGAGGGAGTGGGGGGGGCATTAAAAAAAAAAAAAAAGCAGGACAGGCCCTGCAGGTGGCCCACGACGGGCCGTGCGTTGCCCACCTTTCGAAGCAAGGAGTAGGAGCTGAAAGGCAGCAGAAGCCAATCCGGAAATTTAATGCGGCCTACTCATTACAGGGGCCCCGGTTAACCCACTGCCGCACCTGAAGAAGGATCTCTGACGTCCGAGGGCATTTGGCCCCGGACGGCTCACTGGGCTACGCCCCACCCCAGGCCCGAGGTTCCCGGTTCGAGGCCTGGGGACCCTGATGGGCGTTGCCAAGACATCGGTTCTTAACTGGATTGTGTGTGTGTGTGTGTGTGTGATCTGTGGGCTCAAAAAAAAAAAAAGAAGAAGAAGACATAGTGGATCCTGGTTTCCTCAAACGTTTCAGGCATTGTTGAAAGGCGCTACGCCCTCACGTTGATCAGCAGTTCTCTCCGAGAGAGCTGCAAAAGGCACCAAACCAGGAGGATTTCCCCCTCAGTAGGTTTTGTTCACCCCACATTGTTGACATCATCAATTCAATGCATGATCCCTGATTGAGTAGACTCACCCATGGGACAGGTCCAGGAAACGTTGCCCTCACTCTAACCTGGCTTCGTGTGCCCTCAGTGATGTCACCCACTCCCTGTATGATCCCTGACTGACTAGTCCAGCGTTCTCCAAGCTTGGGTCCCCAGATGTTTTTGGCCTACAACTCCCAGCATGCCCCAGCCAGCGTAGCTGGCTGGGGCATGCTGGGAGTTGTAGGCCAAAAACATCTGGGGACCCAAGCTTGGAGAACACTGCACTAGAGTCACCAACCTCCACTGGCCAAAACACCCTTACACTCTGCAAACCCGAGGTCACTTAAACTTCCACATTCACCCTTCTCCGAATTTTGCAATGGAGTTCTCCAAACAACAGCAACAACAACAACAAATGTATATTCGAGGAAATGACGTTTATTTGTAGCATATTAGGGAAACTGCTTGTAAAAAAAATGTGTACTTCGGGCATACAGAAGTACACATATGATTAGCCGCCTGCACAAAAACGCTTATGGATTTTCCCACGGGGTTTTTTGTTTTGTTTTGTTTTTTTCAAATAAGAATCTCTCAACCGAACTTCAGACTGGGAAAAAAAATGAGAAATGGAGAGAAACCAAAATGGACAGATTCCTCCATCCCTAAATCTGATTCGACCGGCTCAACTTGCAAGAGTTACAGATGGGGGAAAAATACTACACACACACAGAGCCAGGGGGTTGCCCTGTCTCTTGCTGCTGATGCGCGGCACGGATCGATCGTGGGTAACCGGAGACGGGAGGCGTCTCCTGAGTGGCTCTGTAGGGCCTTGCATTATTAACAGGCATCTGCCCCCTCCTCTCGCTGACCCCGATGACTTTGTAGTCGAATATGCAGGCAGGCGGCCAAGCTATGTAGATGGAGGCGGCAGGATGGTCTCCGTGCCAACGGCCACCCCGCGCCAGGATGCCTGCAAGCCGCCCCTCGAAATTAAGACCTAACTAACGGCCCAGTGGGAAGGAAGAAGGAGTGAAGAAGACAGGGCCAGGCAAAGAGAACATCGGGCCCTGCTCCATTTGGACTGTTCCTCCGAGAGATGAAGCAGAACACACACGCGCCCAGCCCTACTGCAAGTCGACTCAGTTCTTTTCCTCTTCCCTCCCCAACTCTTTTTCCTTGTGTGCCGTGTCCGTAGCCTTGCGGGCAGGGGCTGCCTTGTTTACTGACTGATTGTAAGCCTCTCCGGGAGCCTTTTTGGGCCAAGGAGCAGGACAAGGATGCTTATAATAAATAAGGAAGAAAGAAAATTCTATTATTATGCCGGTAGCGTCCCCAAGTCTGAGTCCCTCCTCTTACAAATCTTAAACCACACCGCATTGACCCTCATGCTTCCCAGTCGGGGGACCCATCTAGGCATTTGGCGAGCTGGTCCAAATTTCCCTCTGCTTCAAGGTAGGGCTCGAGATCCGCCGGTTCCCTTGCTCGTGTTGTCCACCCTAAGAATGCCTTAAAGGAGGAGAAGGTTCACTGCCGGAGGGCAGAGCGCCCGCTTTGCACGCCGAAGGTGCTGGGCTCGATCCCTGGCTTCTCCAGGTAGGGCTGGGAAAGACCCTTTGCATGAGACCTTGGAGAAGCCGCCGCTGTTCAGAGTGGAAAGTACTGCATTTTGGGGGGGGGGGGCACAGGCAAAATTTCAGCAAAATTTCCCCCTGAATTTACACTTCAAGCTCTTCCAGCAAGGAACTAAGCTTTACGAGGGGGCATTTCCACGTTTTTAGAATGTGGGAAATAAACCACACAGAAGCAGGTAAACTTCCAAACAATCGGTGGTTTGGGAGGGGGAAAGAGGTGTGGCCAGGGGAAGGGGGTGTGGCCAGGGGAAGGGGGTGTGGCCACCTGGCTGGATCTGGCCTCCGATTCTGCACCCCTGCTTAACAAAACAGCTCCTTCCTTGGATTTCCTGGAATTAATTTTCCTCTTAAAATGATCCTTCCCTGCAGGGAAGCCATCAACCGACTCTACGAGGCGGTCCCGGGCGTCAAAGGGGCATGGAAGAAGAAGGTGGGTTTGGCTTTCTCCCTTCCCTCACCCCTAGAGAGACGTGCAGGAAGCATATGTTGGATTGGACAATTTCGGCCGACATCTACGGGGAGAATTAGGGTTGGTCTCGTCCCCTTTCTTCGTCTCCTTTCTCTGATGAAAGGCAGGGTTCCACATTTACAGTGCAATCCGAGACAGGTCTACTCAGACAAAAGCCCCCCCCCCCATAAATAAATATGTATGTATGTATGATATTTATATCCTACCTTTTTTCCTGCACGGAACCCAAGGTGGCTTACATAATCCTCCTTCTCTCCATTTTATCCTCACAACAACAACCCTGTGAGGTAGGTCAGGCTGGGCGTTGGGGGACTGGCCCAAAGTCACCCAATGAGCTTCGTGACTTAGCGGGGACTAGAACTTGGTTCTCCCAAGTCCCAGTCCAGCACTCTTAACCACTGTGCCACACTGGCTCTTCAGTGGGACTTACCGGTATCTAAGTGTGTATAGGATCACAGCCATAATGCAGTTAGAAACTGAGAGGCAGTGTGGTGTAGTGGTTAGAGTGTTGGACTTGTACTGGGGAGATCCGGGTTCGAGTCCCCACTCAGCCAGTCCCTGACTCTCAGCCCTGATCTACCTCACAGGGCTGTTGTGAGGATGAAAAGGAGAGGAGGAGGGCCACGTTAAGCCGCCTTCGGTTCCTTGCAAGAGAAAAAAAAAAAAGTGGGATAGAAATAAATAAATAAATAAATAAAGTAAATAAACTATCTTGTGGGACAATCCTGTGCGTTGCATTGCAAGACAGATTGTCAAATCATCCAGAAAGTTCCATTATTATGAACGGAGCTTTGCTCTCTGGTAAGTGGCCTCCTTATAGTGTAATGCTCTACAGGTCTACTTGGAAGTAGGTCTCACTGAATTCTACGGGGCTTGCTCCGAGAAAAGTGGGCACCATTCCTGATTAAGGCAGCAGTCCTATGCATGTTTAGACAGGGGGAAAAAGTCCTACAACTACTCTCCCAGCACTATAATTTTAGTGGCATAGCTGGATTGCTTATATTAAGGGGAGGGGCCCTGGCTCAGTGGCAGAGCTGTTGCTTTGCATGCAGAAGGTCCTGGGTTCGAGTCCTGGCATCTCCAGATGCTGAGAAAGACCCATCTCTCTGCCTCGATACCCTGGAGAGCTGTTGCAAGTCAGAGGAGGTAATTCTGACCTCGGTGGACAGATATTCAGAATTGACATAAGCTAGCTTCCTGTCTTAATTTCTTCCCCTGATATATTTTCCTGAAGGGAAAGAGATTTTGTTTTGTGTTTTTTTTTAAAAAAATGTTAATGGGGAGCACTTGAATTTTCAGTTCTCTCAGCGGTAGTCTAAGTGAGTCAGTCCATTAACCTCCCCCCACCTTGTTTCTGCTCAATTTAGAAAGGTTTGAGGATTTGATCTGGCATGATCCTCGTGCCGCCCCCTGCTTCTATCTCCCCAGGTTCCTAACAAAACTCTCTTCTCGATTCTCGGCAAGAGCAACCTCCGTTTTGCTGGCGTTAGTATCGCGGTCAACATCTCCATCGATGGACTGAATCTCATGATCCCCACCACACGGCAGGTAAACCAGAATATTCTCCATTCATCGCATAGCCCAGCGATAATCCGCCCCCCACCACCACCAACCTGAAAATATAGTATTAATACAGCCATGCCTTGGATGGAGAGCATAATTCGTTCCGGAAACGTGCTTGTAATCCTAAACACTCTTATATCAAAACGAAATCCACCCCCCCCCCAAAAATTTGTACAGAGATTTTTAATTTAAGCCGTACTACAGTACTTGTATTGCAAGACGTCGCTTGTATATCAAGTCAGAAAAAAATTAATAAATATTTAAAGATTTGCTTGTCTTGCAAAACGCTCTCAAACCAAGTCACTTGCAATCCAAGGTATTACTGTATTTGAAATTGGGAATTAACGGAAGAGTGCACAATAATTAAAGTCATAATGGGTAAATGTGTAGCCAGGTTAGAGTGAGGGTAATGTTTCCCTGGACCAGTCATACGGGTGAGCCTAGTCCAGCGTTCTCCAAGCTTGGGTCCCCAGATGTTTTTGGCCTACAACTCCCAGCATGCCCCAGCCAGCGTACGCTGGCTGGGGCATGCTGGGAGTTGTAGGCCAAAAACATCTGGGGACCCAAGCTTGGAGAACGCTGGACTAGTCAGTCAGGGATCATGCAGGGAGTGGGTGACATCACTGAGGGCACATGAAGCCAGGTTAGAGTGAGGGCAACGTTTCCTGGACCTGTCCCATGTCTACTCAATCAGGGATCATGCATTGATTTGATGATGTCAACAATGCTGGGGTGAACAAAACCTACTGAGGGGGAAATCCTCCTGGTCTGGTGCCTTTTGCAGCTCTCTCGGAGAGAACTGCTGATCAATGTGAGGGGGTAGCGCCTTTCAACAATGCCTGAAACGTTTGAGGAAACCAGGGATCCACTATGTCTTCTTCTTCTTCTTCTTCTTTTTTTTTTGAGCCCACAGATCACACACACACACACACAATCCAGTTAAGAACCGATGTCTTGGCAACGCCCATCAGGGTCCCCAGGACCTCGAACCGGGAACCTCGGGCCTGGGCTGGGGCGTAGCCCAGTGAGCCGTCCGGGGCAAAATGCCTTCGGACGTCAGAGAGATCCTTCTTCAGGTGCGGCAGTGGGTTAACCGGGGCCCCTGTAATGAATAGGCCGCATTAAATTTCCGGATTGGCTTCTGCTGCCTTTCAGCTCCTACTCCTTGCTTCGAAAGGTGGGCAACGCACGGCCCGTGGGCCAGCTGCAGGGCCTGTCCTGCTTTTTTTTTAATGGCCCCCCACTCCCTCTGCACTGCCTCATTTGCCTCCACAATCCAGAGAGGCACGGTGGTGACAGCGAGGAAAAATAGCCTCGTTTTAAAAGCCCAAAGCCACCGCTGGTTGCCAAACTTCGGCAGCAGTGGTGGGAGACTTGGCGTCTGGCTTCGAAAAGGAGGCCACTTTCCCTCGCTGCTGCCACCGCCGCCGCCGTGCAGACAGGGGGCCGCCACAGAGAAGGCTCTGCAGAGAACGTCATGTTGTGTCATCTCAGGGCTTTCTCGGTAGCCACCACCTCAGGAAAATGGTGCCTCCCACTGGCAGCCATTTCCCCCACCTGGAATGCCCAAGAATGACTCCAGGGCATTCTGGGGAAATGAAATAGCAGGCGCCAGGAGGCAGGTGTCCGCCACTTGCTGCAGGCCAATGGCTAGGTCAGGTGGGGGTTACAGGCCGCCGAGATTCGGGCCTGCGCGACAATAGCTGCCGGATGGCCTAACGGGGCGAGTTGTCACTAGCTATTTTAGGGTGGCCGGGTGGCCTACTTTACAGAGGACAGTCCTCTATTTTGGAGGGCTGGGCGGAGGACAGCCCTCTCAAATGAAGGTGTCCTCTAGTTGGTGGGCGGTCCGGTGACGGTCCCTGTCTGGTCTAAAAGTCAAAGAACCATATGAACCAGGGTGGCCAAGGTGTCCTACTTTACGGAGGACAGTCCTCTCTTTATTGGGCTGCCGCCGAGTCCGAATCTGGCCTAAAAATCAAAGAACCACAGCAAGGAAGAGCAGAGCAGGGGGCCCTGAAGCTGTGTCCGCACCATTTAGCACTCGGACGGCAGACGCGCGCAGCTCACCTGGCCAGTCTTCTCCACTAGGGTGTCCCCTGCTGTATTTCTAATCTATTGAAATCGTAGTCGTTATTTCTAGATTTTGCACCTCTGCTGCATCTTGTCTTGCATATATGCAGACGTGATGCAAATCGGTGTGCTCTTTTTTTGGGTGACACAGTTCCTCTTTTGGGGGCCAGGGGGGGCCCCCTGATGCATCAGGTGGGGGCCACCCTACCCGCTGGCGACTCCTACGTCGGTGGGGCCCTTAGCCATTGCCTCTTTTTGCACGGACAGCTCCTCTGAAGCTCAAACAAACCGAAGCACTGGATAAGGAGCCCGCAGGCTCCCCTGCCCACGGCTATTCTGGCCGTGTTTCTCGCCACGAATGTTTACAGGGAAGGCATCCCTGCCCCCCCCAAGAGCTGGCCGGCACACGGCTCAATCCATTAAGGACCCCCCCCTCCCCTGCGCAGATTTATCGATCCAGCCACCGAGAGATTGCTAAACCCTCCCGCCGACCTTCCCCCCCCACTCCGCAAAGCCGTTCCAACCCCCTCCCGTCTCTCTGCTTGTCTGTTTCCATCGCAGATCATCGCGAATCACCACATGCAATCCATCTCCTTCGCTTCGGGGGGCGACACGGTAAGGGGGGGGGCCCTCTGGAAGCGCGGCGGTGCGTACGCGTGGTGGGTGGGGCGGGAGCGGCGGAAGAGGGGCCCGGGACCGGGAGCGAGGAAACGCAGGGCAATGGGCTGTTGTCGTTCTCCAGCTCTAGCGATGGATGGCTGCCGACTTGGACGGCTGTGAAAGGGGACTGGACATATTTGGGGGGGGGGGATAAAGTGATCGATGCCTGCTAGTCTTGAGGGCGAGAGATATTACCAGGTTTGGGGGGTGGGTGGCTGAAGACGTGCAGGTCAAGTAAGGTCTTCATCAGCCATCTGAAAGAGGACAGGGGGGGGGAGCGTGCAGGAGCGTTTTCCCATCGGTCCATCCACTTTCCTCACTAATCACTTCGTACATTTTGTTATGTTTGTTCCGCCTGCATTCCTTGAGATTGCGTTCGTTTAGATTACGTTCATTTTGTCGTCCGTTCCTTTTCAGAGTTCTGTGTCTCCCTCCCCACTCACACACCCTGTCCCTTTTCTTTAACTTTTATTTTTTGGGGGGGCGGGGGGGGGACAATGCTTGCAGTGACGTGGGCAGCATGTTAATTAATTAATTAATTAATTAGAATAGATTTATTTCCCGCCTTTCCACCCAAGAATGGCGCTCAAGGCACTTTCCCCCAGAATATTATTCATTTATTCAATTTATAGACCGCCCAATTGTCAGATGCCCTCGGAGATATTTACAATCATCACAAAGAACAATAACAATAAAACGATCAATAGAACAATGAAAATAATCAGACTATTAAAAGACTAAAACATTAATAATGTTCATTTATTATTTATTACATTTCTGTTCTGCCCAATAGCTGAAGCTCTCTGGGTGGTTTAAAAAATTAAAAAGTAAAAGTAAAATATTTTAAATATATATATATTAATGAGTAAAGTTAAGAATCAGAGCAACAGATTAAAGATTAACTGCTGTCAGGAAAAGGAAATGTTCTGGCGTCTAAATGTAGGCATTTATGCAAGCAGATCCCCCTGGGAATGGCATTCCACAGACAGGGGGCCGCCACAGAGAAGGCTCTGCTGAGAACGCCATGTTGTGTCATCTCAGGGCTTTCTCGGTAGCCACCACCTCAGGAAAATGGTGCCTCTCACTGGCAGCCATTTCCCCCACCTGGAATGCCCCAGAATGACTCCAGGGCATTCTGGGGAAATGAAATAGCAGGCGCCAGGAGGCAGTTGCTGAGATTAGCTGCCGCCCCCTCCCAGAAAAGGGTAAGTTTCCCCAATCCCAAATGAGTGATGACTGGAAACGAACTGGGATAACAAAATACAATACAATTTTATTGAAGGCAACCAAATACTGGTTTTAGCCAGTTAGTTACATAATATAAAATACAATAGCATAACACATCAAAACGTTCATACAGATAAGGCTAAAACCTTACATGTTACAATATTAAAACATACATAAGCAAACAGCTAGAACCTTACATCTCAAGACTGGCTACATACTTTTGTCTGAGCTGGGCAGCCTTTGCAGCAAATTTGGCAGTGTTAACAATAACCGTCCTGTCTGTACTGGACAGTAAATATTTAATCTTATCCATATCACTGCGGGTTGGAATCATCCTAATACATTTCTCTAGGTACTCTCCCCTCGGTGTATCATAGAGTCCACAGTATAACATGTAATGTATAATATCCTCTACCTGTTGGCCACCACAGATACATAGACGCTGATCTCGAGGGATTTTCTTAAATCTGGCTTCCATAAAATTTGATTTCATTGTCTGACAGCGCAGGGCGGTAAATGCCCTGCGAAAAGGTGGATTTAAATCAGACAGATATTTCTCAATCCTGTGATGCCATTTTAGGAAAGGGTAGGCATTAGAGAATCTCGATATAGAGATAGCCGCCATGTCCTTTTCTGCGAATAGCTCTTGGAGATGCACTTTAATTTTGTGTCTGCCAGAATAAATTCCAGCTGCATAAAGGACATCTGGATCAAGTCCGGATTTCTGTAATAAAGTGGTACCCCATGTATACCAATCGGATTACTTCACATTTGTTTTGGAACCCATGAAAATCGAACCAAACGAGCCCCGTTCGCTCCAGTTTTCCATTTGCCGTGAAATAAATCGGCGCCCCCCCCTGCAGGGCGGATGCGGGACCCCGTTGTGCCGCGGCAGACGGCCACGCGAAATGCATCCGCCCTCGCTCGGCAGACTTCCTGGACCGTTTCCCGGGACGCCGCACTCTCCGTTCCTCCGGTACCACGGAGAAAAGCACAGCACAGGAGCGCCTGCAGGTTTGGGCAAATGGCTCTGCGTTTCTACAGCGAGGGTGCGTGGAGGACACGTTTCAAATGCTGAAGGGAAGAGGAAACTTCACACACCGATGGCCTCCGGCTTTGCAGGGCCCTTGGGCAAGGAAGGAAGCCTCCGTGGGCCCGCTCCCTCAGTGAGTCGGCCAGCAGCTGGTCTTGCTCCTCCTCCTCTTTCTCCTCTTTCTCACCACCTCCGTTGTCTGGGCCGGAGCGAGAGGCAGAAAGTGAACAAGCAGGTTGCAACGGGGAAGAGGAGGAGCGACTCCAGGGGGCTCTTGCCAGTGGGCCCTGCTGGGGTGTGGGCCCCTGGCGGGTGCCCTGCCATGCCGACTCCTGGCGCCGGCCCTTCTTCCAGGGAAGCCTTATCAAAATGTTGTCGGCACGAGTGGCAGATGTGCTTCTCGTCCTTCAGGGGGAAGAGGGGGAGCGGCTCCCGGGGGCCCTTCTCAGTGTGGGCCCCTGCTGGGGGTGTTGGCCCTTGGCAAGTGCCCGATCGTAAGAACCTAAGAAGAGCCCTGCTGGATCAGACCGAGGGTGCATTTTAGTCCAGCATTCTGTTCACACAGTAGAGTGTAACCAGATTTAAAGACATCCCTCATGTCAAAATAGGACAAAATAGGAAACATTCCTGCAGGAAACGTGTCTTTCTCGTGTTCTCTTTTTGTTTCTCTCTCTCTTCCATTCTCTTTCTCTCCCTCTCTCCTCCCCCTCTCTCCCCCCCCTCTCTCCCCCTTTCTTCCCAAGCGCAGTCTCGTAACCAAAATCAGCCTCTTTAACCCCCAATCTTCTCCTTTCTTAATTGCATTTCTGCCCCCCCCCCAGGACACAACGGACTACGTGGCCTATGTTGCAAAGGATCCCATCAACCAACGAGGTGAGGACACCCCCCTCTGGCCCCACTGCCCTTGTAGAGACGCTGTGATTTGCGGCGTAAAGGAAGGACCTCCCAGGAATGGTTACTGGCCATCTTTTTTTTAAAAAATAAAAATAAATAAAAAATAAGTGAATTACATTTTATTTGCATGTATAAAGATCATGCATGCTTTCCAGAGGGGTTGCTGTGTTAGCCTGTTGCAGCAAAAGAATGAAAAGTTTTGTGGCAGTTTAAAGATAGATTTCGGGCGCACTCCTGTCCTGTGCATGTTTAGATAGGAAAAAGGCTGTCTGGGGCATGCTGGGAGTTGTAGGACTGTTTTCTGCTGGCTGGGGCATGCTGGGAGTTGTAGGACTGTTTTCTGCTGGCTGGAGCATGCTGGGAGTTATAGGACTGTTTTCTGCTGTCTGGGGCATGCTGGGAGTTATAGGACTGTTTTCTGCTGGCTGGGGCATGCTGGGAGTTGTAGGACTGTTTTCTGCTGGCTGGGGCATGCTGGGAGTTATAGGACTGTTTCCTGCTGGCTGGAGCATGCTGGGAGTCGTAGGACATTTTTCTGCTGGTCGGGGCATGCTGGGAGGTGTAGGACATTTTTCTGTCTAAATATGCTTAGGATTGCACCCTTAGCCTGGCATAAACTTTCACGGACACTGCTGCGCACTGAATTGGATGTACATTATCACTCAAAAGCAAGCCCCCATATCCTATAAACCCCAAGGTGGAAGAGAGAGAGAAAAGAAGAATTTCTAGGCTCATCCAACAAGCCTTTTCCATTGGGGTAAAACAGCATAAAAATAATCTCTTAACTGAGACAGGGCGCCTGGTGGATGTGTTGGACTACAGCTCCCATCATTCCTGACAATAGGCCATGCTGGCTGGGGCTGATGGTGGTTGTTGTCCAACACAGCTGGAGGGACTCCAGGTTGGGGAAGGCTGCTTAAAGGCCAGGGGTGCGGAACCACTTTCAGCCCGAGGGCAGGATTCTGTGCCGGAGAAGCTCTCGGGGGCCACATTCCAGTGGTGGGTGGGGCTTAAGGCAAAGGAGCGGGGCTTAAGGCAAAATAGGCGGGGCTGAAGACAAAGGGGGAGGGGCCAAATACAGAAAATACCAGTTTCTTTGAGCTTCAAGCTCTTCCTGCCAGTCAGAGAGGCACTTTGACCTTTGAGAAGGGGGGGAGACACAAAAGCCGCCAAATGGTCAGTGGGAAGGGGGTAGGGCAAGGGGAGGAGCGTGGCTATCAGGGAACCTTGATTCCCCCCCCCCCCGGCAAGGCTGGATTCAGGGCCGGTGCTTCCATTAGGCAAATTAGGCGGCTGCCTAGAGCGCGTGGCTGAAGGGGGCGTGGCCAGCCCACCGGCAGCTGGGCCGCCGCCACTTCCCGCGGTGGCTCCTCTCCGGCCCCCTGGGCGTGCCGCCAAACGCCAGCACCGGCGGCGCCGGTCAGAGTCCCTGTGGCGGATGGGAACCCCTGTCCCATACTCATTTATCCGGTGAAGTCCCGATTATCCCGCCCCCCCCAAGCATCGGGTGCTTTAGAAAGGACACGCCTGGAGCGCCTTTGAAACAAACGAACAAGCCGATGTGTTCAGGATCAGAGCCACGCAAGACAATCCTATGCATATTTACTCAGAAGTAAGTCCCTTGGGATCACTGGAGTTGACTCCCGAGTAAGTAGGTTTGCTGATAGGGTTGCACCTTCCAGTCACGTTGGGAATTGGGATACAAAGAGGACTCCCTCCGGTTTAAAGCGTGTGTGGCTGCAGGAGACACAACTGGCGGCTGGTGGGCACGAGTCAGTGCAGGTTTACTCAGAAGTAAGTCCCAGGGGACTTAGCTAGAGAGCGAGTGTACATCAGACTCGGGTCCTAAGGCCCCTTGCACCGCGGTCGCCAAGGTTTACTCCTTCTCCGCGTTATTCCGGGATCTTCACTAGATTCAGCCGTGAATCTTTTCCGAGTGCATTTTAAAAACCAGGGAGTAAATTCAGTGTTCGTGGTGAGCTAGTAACCTTTGGAGGGGGTGCGTGCGGTGTGTATATGCAAACACACACACACACACACACCCTTCCCCAATTGCTATATTCTTTGAAATCTGCCTGCGGCCCGGCGAAAACCGCCCAGGAATATGGATTAAATCTAACTCTGGCTAATATTAAAATGCAGGTTACACACAGTCCAAAGGTTAGTGCAAGAAGAAAGCGGCGGGGAAGAAAAGAGAAACAAACGAAGAGAAAAACGGCATTTTTCGAACGAGATACTTATTTCTTTAAGCTAAAGGGTAGCAAAGGCTAGCAAAGAAGGGCAGCCGCTTGCGGAGGCGCGCGCGTCTCGATCCGCGCCAGGAGCTGGGCTGGGACTCCTCCTGCCGGTGCGCTGAGCGCTTCCTCCCCGCGTGGGCTGCGGGCTTTCTTCCTGGCCGCTGCTGGTGCTGCCGCCGCCACCGCTTCCACTCGCCTGCAGCACGGATCTATCTCCGCCCCTCATCTTGGGGGCGGGGGCAGCCAGATAGAAGGAGAAGGGAAGGAGCGGAGGTGAATGAGGTGCTTTCATAATGGGCATAGGGCTGGAGGGAGGGAGGGCTCAAGTGGGGGGGCGGGCGCTAAATATCTGATCTTGCCTAGGGCACCAAACTGCCTTGCACCGGCCCTGGCTGGATTTGCCCCCCCCCCCGGCTCTTACTGGCTCGACTGCTCTTACTGTCAAGCTGTTTCTTCTAATGTCCAACCAAAATCTATCCTTCCATACCTGAAGCCTATTAGCTCTAATCCTGCCCTCTGGGACGGCAGCAGAGAACGAGTCGGCTCATCTGCCGTGTGACGGCCCTTCAGATATTTGGACCCTGCTCTCATGTCTCCCCTCGGTCTTCTCTTCTCCAGGCTAGACACACCCAGCTCTATCGACCGTTCCTCCGAGGAATTGATTTCCAGACCCCTCCCCGTCCTAGATGCTCTCCTCTGGACACGCTCCGACTTGTGTTTGCCCTTCCTAAAATGGGGTACTGGGCACACTTCTCTGGCTGCGGCCTGGCCAGCACAGAATAGAGTAGAACGACAAATTCTCGTGATCTGGGCACTATTTTTATTCAATTGATGTAAAATATTTTCATCCTGCTCCTCAGGCAAAAAGGCTCCCGGAGCAACTTCAGTGCAATCAGTAAAACAAAACAGCCCCCCCCCCCACCTTTCACAATCGAACAAGGCACGACACACAAGGAAAAAGGAATGCAGGGGGGAGAGGACATTTTCTTTTTTTAGTAGTCTTTCAGCAGGGTGGGTGGAATGGTTAAGCCTCATCTTGAGTACTGCGTCCAGTTCTGGGCACCACACTTTCAGAAGGACGTAGACAAACTGGAGAGGGTTCAGAGGAGGGCAACTAGGATGATAAAGGGGCTGGAAACAAGGCCCTATGAGGAGAGACTGAAAGAACTGGGCATGTTTAGCCTTCAGAAGAGGAGACTGAGGGGAGATATGATCGCACTCTTCCAGTACTTGAAGGGATGTCACACAGAGGAGGGCCAGGATCTCTTCTCGATCATCCCAGTTTGCAGGACACGGAATAATGGGCTCAAGTTACGGGAACCCGGATTCCACCTAAACATCAGGAAAAATTTCCTGACTGTCAGAGCAATCAGACAATGGAGCCAACGACCTAGGAAGGTGGTGGGATCTCCCACTCTGGAGGCATTCAAGGTGTGGCTGGACAGCCATCTGTCAGGGATGCTTTGACCTGGATTCCTGCATTGAGCAGGGGGTTGGACTCGATGGCCTGGTAGGCCCCTTCCAACTCTACTTTTCTATGATTCTATGACCCTGCTTCCCCATTCTCCTCCCTCTGTAGCTTACTGGAATGGCTGCTCGTGATGACTGACTATGCGTCCGTTTATGCAGCCTGGGATTGCATTTGCCTTTTCTGCAGCTGCCTTGCACTGCTGGCTCACGTTCAGCTTGTGATTTAACCTGTTTCAGCGTGGGTGCCGGGAACCCCCTTCCCCGAAGTCCACCTCTCTCTTTGCCTTACAGCGTGCCACATCCTGGAATGTTGCGACGGGCTGGCACAGAGCGTCATCAGCACCGTGGGCCAAGCCTTTGAGCTCCGTTTCAAGCAGTACCTCCACAGCCCACCCAAAACCGTGGCGCCCCAGGACAGGTGAGCGGGTGTGTGAGTCAGCGGCAGTCATGACATGCTCAAGACCCTTTCTATATTTCTTTTCTCTTTTCTTTTTTTTTTTTAAAAAAATATTTTTAATTTTTTAGAATAATATATATAAGGAAATATAATACATACTATGAATAATATAACATTCGTGCAATAACAAGCGTTTAACGTTCCTGAAAAGTATCATTCTAAACAGTTAGTTAGTATGGGATTAAACAGGTGAAAAAGCAAAACAGTTTTTGTCAAACATCGGTAAATTTCACACCTTTTGCTCAGATGATAACAAGGAAAAACAGTTACATCTGTCAGTACTGAGAGCTGGCGTGGCGCACTGGTGAGAGTGTTGGACTGGGACTGGGGAGATCTGGGTTCGAGTCTCCACTTGGCCAGAAAACTTTGGGCCAGTCACGGACTCTCAGCCTGACCTACCTCACAGGGTTGTTGTGAGGATAAAAGGGCATGCAAGGAGGCTTAGGTGAGCCTCCTTGGGTTCTTTGCAGGGAAAAAATAAGAAAAAAGGAGGGATATAAATATAATAAATAAATAATAATAAATAAAATAAATATCCAAGTTGTATCCAGCCCCACGCAAGGCCCTTTCGTGCCGTGTGGTCCGAGGGGCCCTGCTTTGTGCCCTGCTGCCTCTGCAAAACTTCACAGTTCTGTCCCAAATCCCAACCCCCAAATCCTGCAGCGTGAATGCATTTTACACACGCGGAGCTCAGTCGGTGTGTAATTTAGATTCAGAAAACCAAGGATGGTTCTACTTCAGATTCCCAAAGAGTTTGGAAGGTCAGGGGTCTGCAGCGGGGGACGCCCCAGGCCAAAGGGTCAGATCCGGGCCTTCCTGGGTCTCACTGCCGTCTTCTGGGCTTGCCTAGGCACTCCCCCCCAAACACCGATCAATGGGTGGGCAGTTTCCCGGCCTTTGTGCAAATTACCCCCCCCCCCATTCTAAGAGGTTGAAATGCCCCTCCTAAGGCATAATTACTGTCACCAAAAGGGCCAAGCTAAAAGAGGCTGGTATTTTTGGCATTTTGGCCTCGCCCCTTTGGCCTTAGTTTCGGCCCTGCCCGCCTTCAGAATGCGGCCCCCTGAGAGATTCTCTGGAATGGAATGCGGCCCTCGGACTGAAGGCGATTCTGCACCCCTGGTGTAGAGGATCTTCCCCAGGCAGGTGCCCTTCAGATGGGTTGGATTACAACTCCCCTAATCCCCTGCCGGCATGGCCAGTGGGCCTGCTGCCTGGGGGATGCTGGGAGTTGTGGTCCGATCCATCTGGGGAAGGCTGTGCTGTGTTTGGGGAAGGATGTCCTACATTTAATCTGTAGTGTGCAGCTGATCCTCACCACTGTGTTTACCCTAGTGTAAGGGCTCAGGGGCCCAATCCACCTCCGAGAGTGCCAGTGGTTACCTCCCCTTGTTTTAGTCCCCCAAGGTGGTGGAAAGGTGAATTATTTTGGGAAAAGGGGCTTCGTGGGAAGGTTTAATATTCGCCTATCTGTGTCTGGTGATCCTGATCCATACTGGGTCCCCTGAACGCTTCCATGAAGGAAAACAAAATGATGAGGATCAGCTGCACGCAACTGATTTATTGTAGCATGCAGTTCAGACCCTAAGGGACAGAATATGGCTGGGTTCAGAAAAGACAATAGCCCACACTCAAAGGTTGGACGTGGGTTGTCCTTGATCTGTGGGTTGTCGTTAAAACGTGGGTTGTCATGTTGTCTGAACCCTGCCGAGATAGCAAACCATGGTGAACAACAACCCACAGTTCACAACCCGACAACAAACTGTGGGTTCTCTTCATGGGTTGTTCGTGGTTAACAAGCCATGGTGAGCAATGCACAGTTCACAACCCAACAACAAACCATGGGTTCTCTTCATGGGTCGTCCGTGGTTAACAAGCCATGGCTTGTTAGCGCAGCTGGGTTCAGACAACATGTTATCCCACGGTTCAACAACAACCCACGGTTCAACAACAACCCATACTCAATCCTTGAGCGTGGGTTATCGTGTTGTCTGAACCCAGCCAATATGTGTGTTCGAGGGGGGGGAGGGATCCACTCACCTCCAGTGTGAGGACATCTCAGTCAATGCCCGAACATCATCATCATCATCATCATCAGGCGATCACTCGTGACCGAGTAAGATTGTCTTCCGGGATAACAGGAGGAAATTCTAAAGAAGATTGTGTAGACTCTAGCGATGGGTCCGTAAGTGACTGTGGAGGCCAATTCTAGATCCACACAGCTTCCCACAGTGAAGACGCAGGTTACCAGATAGAAGATGGTCCTGTAAAGGATTCATTTGACGTGCTTTTCGCTTAGCATGTTTCTCCCTTTCACCTTGCACTCGGGCTTCTTCAAAGTCCATGGAAACTTTGTGAAAGGCCAACCTCCGTTTAGATCTTTCATGGGCCAGAGCTTCCTAGTTTTCGATGTTTATATTGCATTTTTTTAGATTAGCCTTATGAACATCTTTAAACCTCTTATATTGACCACCGATATTCCGCTTTCCATCCTTGAGTTGGGAGTAAAGTAACTGCTTTGGGAGTTACTTTACAATGCCCGAACAAAGAAGAGATGAATCAGAGATGCCAACTTTATAGGCCGAGGCAGAACCCTATTGGTTGCTTGCGTCATCTGACAGCCCCCTCCCAGCCAATGGACTTTCAGCTGCGCTCTCCTTGTTTGTCTTTCCGGTCAGGGCAACGGGGTTGGAAGATTCGGCCTGGGGCGAGGACGAGGAAACCTCTGAGCACGACTACTACAACAGCATCCCCGGCAAAGAGCCGCCCCTCGGCGGGCTGGTCGATTCCCGCCTCCAGCGCAGCGCCTCCCTTGGCCACTCACAGTTTTCCTACGCGAGCCATTTCAGCCAGGTGACGGCAATCTTGCTTGCTCTGCAGGGTGGCAAGGTTTTAGTCGATTCCGTGGGCTACGTTCAAAGCTCCAGCCTCCGATTAACCAGGCATCGCTTTGACGGGGGGGGGGGGGAGAGGGAAGAATAAATCATAATTATGGTGTAAGAAGATTTGATAATAGAGTAGAACGTACTACCCTTCTAATCTGGAAAATTGGTTAGATGTGGAACCCTCTTTTGCTCAGTCAAAAGGGGCCAACCCCTCATTAACCGGGCACCCGCTTTCCTTCTGCAAAATTATTGTAATTGTGCCCAGAAAGAATTCATAATAGAGTAGAACACGTTTCCCTGTATAATTTGGAACATCACTCCTATCTGCGATCCAGCGCTAATGGGTTTCTCCTTTAAACATTAAAACAAGGGTGCGCGTCAGGAAGCTGCATGATCCGTCTCCTCGGTCGTATCGTCTGAATGGACCGGCAAGGTCTCTCCAGGGTTATCAAAGAAGGGGTGTTTCCCTGGCCATATTAGATTGAACCTGGTACCTTCGGTGTGCAAAGCAAGGGCTCTACCACCGAGCTATGGGCCCTTCTCTTAAAAATTCAGCAAGATTCCTGTCCTCATGGTTTTCAGTTTAAAAAATTTTTTTAAAAAAAAAATGTGAAGAAATGACAATAAAATCAGGTGGGGCAGGGAGCCTGGCGGCAGAGGCGGTGTCAGGGGGCGGCCCTGCTCCAGTATTGACTCCCGTTTTGGCAGGGCTGCATATCTGCTCCGGATTTTATTCTGAACTTTAAAGGAGCTATCCACGGTTCTGAGCTCTGAGCCCAGAATAGGTTTGGCTCCATGGACGGCTCCTTAAAAGTTCGGAATAAAATCCGGAGCGGATACGCGGCCTCGCTGAAACTGGAGTCACCACCAGCTTCTATCGGTCCTTAGTAACCCACGGAGGAGAAATTCTTTCAGTTCGCGTTTTGATAAGAATTTCCCTGATTTCACACTTCCGAACCACCGTGCGAGCCAAACCCTGGCGACCCATCAGAATTTGCGCTTTCCCGAATTTTGCAATGCAGTTCTCCAACTGAAAAGAATAAGAAAAAGGAAGACGTGTATATTAGGGAAAATAACGTTCACAAAGGCACGGTATCAGGAAAATTGTTTGCAAAAAATAATAATAATGGGTGCATCGGGCAAAACTGCACGGATCCAGAGAAAGGTGCCCAACGCATGCGTCTTGAGTTTTCGTGCAACCTTTTACTTTTAAAAAAATGAAGATTGGAAAAATGAGAAAGTGCGAGAAACTGCAGTGTTGAAACATTTGGCCGTCCCTGTCTGAGATAGACTGCGCCTGTGAATGGAAGATCTGTTTTGCTGGCATACTGGACCTTCGTAAAAAAAAGCCCTGTTCACCAGCAGTGGCCAACCAGATCAGCGTTCTCCAAGCCAGTGCTCTCCAGATGTGTTGGACTGCAAGTCCCAGCATTTCCAGCCAGCATGGCCAATGGCCATGCTGGCTGGGAATGATGAGATTTGCAGTCCAGCACATCTGGAGAGCACTGGCTTGGAGAACGCTGATCTGTCCCCTCGGCTCACATGTGATTTCTGTCCTCCGAATCATCCGTGGCTCACGCTGGCTCAGCTTGTCTTGAGCCTGGAAAGCTAAGCAGGGTCAGGCCTGGTTGTTACTTGGATGGGAGACCCCTCCTCTAGTTTCCTGCCTTGAGCAGGGGGTTGGACTCGACGGCCTTGTAGGCTCCTTCCAACTCTATGAATCTATGAAATCTCTCCCTTAGGTTGGATCTCCCGCCAGGAGAGACCTCAGCAGCCACGCCGTCTTGAATTGGGACGCCGACCCTCGTGGTAAGCACGTACATTTTCTGCTGGGGGGAGGACAGGGGGGGGCTGGCTGGGCACGAGGATGTTAGTCGGTGGGGTATCAATATCTGAAATAAATAAATAGTTGTTCTTCCGGTAGACCATTCGCCAGAACCGTAACAAAACGTCGCCTTGTGGAGTGCTTCTTTTCACTGCCCCTCCCTCCTCCAGTCCGTCAGCCAGCCCTAACCTCCATTCCGACACTCCATTCCATTCCCTCTGTCGTAAATCCGTCCAGTTCCAAGATAGGCCGTGGTCGTTATCACAGTCCGAGGGTCGACGCCCAAATATATCATTCCAAAACAGAGCAAACGTAAACCAGTTTTGGATCAGGCCAAAGTCGTGGTCAAGGTCGTTCCAAGGTACAGAAGTCTGAGGTCGGCCGGGAACGTCAGGAGCGTCCGGCTGCAGCTGTAGCAACGAACCATTGCTCCCAGCCTCTGAGTGTGTTTGGGACCTGCCTTTTGAGCAGGCGCCGATTGGTAAGGCGGCCCAGCTGGGTCCGGTTGCACGTAGCCGCCCGCCCCCCAAACACACTCCAGCCCGGCTGGTCTCTGTCTGTCTGACCTACTGGAGGTGTTGTCCCACTCCATGGCTCCAAAACAGAAACCAAAGACAGAAACCAGAGGAGAAGAGCATCCAATAGCAACGAAAAAAAAGGGGAGAGAAGAAAACTAGGTTCTCAGGATGCAAACTTTATTAAATAGAGAAGCCCGACGCGTTTCGGCCTGTGTGTTTTTTTTTCAAGGCCTTCCTCAAGAGGTTGTAAAAGAGTCCGCAGATTTCTGAAACAACTGAAGTGTCTTTCACTAGCGTCGCCACTAAAACAGTGAAAGACACTTCAGTTGTTTCAGAAATCTGCAGACTCTTTTATAACCCCTTGAGGAAGGCCTTGGAAAAAAAACACAAGCGGAAACGCGTCGGGCTTCTCTATTTAATAAAGTTTGCATCCTGAGAACCTAGTTCTTTCCCCTTTTTGACCTACTGGAGCAGGGGTCCTCAAACTTTTTAAACAGGGGGCCAGTTCATTGTCCCTCAGACTGTTGGGGGGCCGGACTATAGTTTGAAAAAAATATGAACGAATGGATCAAGTAAAAAAAAAAGGTCCCGGGTCATTTTTATTTTTTTTTTACTTGATAGGGGTGAATTTTCCCCCCCTTAAATGGAAAGTTATTTTATTTATTTCATTTTTATACCGCCCAATAGCCGAAGCTCTCTGGGCGGTTTACAGCAATTAACAAGACAGCCCCTGCCCGCAGGCTTACAATCTAAAAAGACACGACACACAAGGAAAAAGGAATGGGGAGGGAAGAAGGGGGAATATTAATTAACACTCCTGGCATTAATGAATACTCCGATCGGCCGCCGGGCCGGATAAAAAGGCAAGGCGGGCCGGATGTGGCCCACGGGCCTTAGTTTGAAGACCCCTGTACTGGAGGCACAACATCCTCTATCACCTGGTTTGCCAAACCAACCCCCCCCCCCCCATGTGTCAGGTGCTTTTGACAGGTCTGGTTGTACTGGAATTGTTTTGGCATTTGAATTGGGGTTTTTTTTTGGGGGGGGACATTTTGTATATTTTGGCCAGTATAGAAATGAAATAAATACATAAATAAAAAATAGGCACTTAAGGGTGAGAGCCTATGCAAGTTTAGACAGAAAAAAGTCCTACTACTCCCAGCATGCCCCAGCCAACAGAGCAGGCTGGGAGCTGTAGGACTTTTCTCTGTCTAAACTTACATAGGATTGCACATGAGCATACTCAAAGGGCTATTTTTGCGGGGGGGCTGCTTGCTTTAGCTTTTCCTCCCCTAATGATTTTTTGTTTTGTTTTGGTAGGAGTTTCTCCTAAGCCTGCTGTGCTGTTGCCTCGCTTTCGGGTGTGGGTGGTGCCATTTTGTCGACAAAAGGAACGGCACTCACCTCCCAGACGTCGGAAGTGGAAGGAATGACCGTGTGTTTGTGTCTTCCAGGCCAGAGCTGTGACGGCTACGTCCAGGCCGACGGGGGGAAACCCTCAGGCTCCCAAGATTATGAGGAGCACATGTATGTGAACACGCAGAATCTGGACAGCTGGGAACTGGATGCTGAGGGGTACCGGGCCCCCGAAGACAGCCCCCCTAAAGACCTTTTTGATATGAGTAAGAGATTGGGCTGGCTGGCTGGGGAGTGCAGAGGGGGAGTTCCGCGTGGAGCTGTTCCCAATTTCATCACTGCCTTTGCAAGTGGCGCGAGTGCGCAGCCTGACAGAGGAACGCTACTCCCACCCTGCAAAGTTGGATAATACTCTTATTAATATCGTCTTCCCACTCTGCAAGGATGCTCGGGGGGCATTACATAAGAACGGCGCCAGAAAATAAAATATCATAGAATCCATAACATGCCGGAGGGTGGAGGGAGAGCTTCTGAGAGAAGAAGGAACTTTTGTTTTGCCAAGTAAAAATGTCTACATCCAAACCCGATGGGGGCAATTATCACAAACCTTTTTTCACTACAGCTTTCTGCTGTGCACTCAGTTTGTGCTTGGATTTCTTTCTTTCTTTTCCTTTTTTTAAAAATTGTGGTTATTTATCTATGTTTGCTTATTCATTTTATTTCTTGACTCCATTGATCAATTGGCCCCCCAGGAACCAAAGTTCCCTTTGGCGACATACAGATTAAAATGTACTGATAAAACACTAGCCGGTAACAAAGCCGTAACAACAGAACTGCCAGCCATATCAAGGCAGTGGCATTTGTGTGGGTTTGTGTGTGTGTGTGTGTGTGTGTGTATCTTTATTAATATGTTGTAAGTCATTCTAGATGTTTTACTCAAGGGGGCATGGAAAATATTTTAAAGCAGTAGTAATAGCATGGTAATAGTAAAGTGATAGTAAAGTGTTAGTAAAGCGATAGTAAAATGATAGTAAATTGATACGGGAGAGTAAAAAATGAGAATGGTAATAATTTGGTTTCTCCTAGGGCCTTTTGAAGATGCTTTGAAGCTTCACGAATCAATGTCAGCCTGTGGCATGGATAGCGGCCCACAAATAGAGGACCAGTGGCCCAGCCCGCCCACCCGGAAGGCTCCCATTGCCCCCACGGAGGAGCAGCTGAAGCAGGAGCCGTGGTACCATGGCAAGATGAGCCGGAGGGACGCCGAGAAGCTGCTACAGATGGATGGAGACTTCCTGGTGAGGGACAGCATCGCCAACCCCGGGCAGTACGTCCTGACGGGGATGCATAGCGGGCAGCCGAAACATTTGCTCCTGGTGGATCCCGAAGGCGTGGTAAGCGTCTGTGCATCGAAGCTGGGGTTATTCAAATGTGGCACGGGGTGCTTCTCTTTGTGCAGCAGGAACTGAAAGCATGCAATGCAAGCTGGACCACTTTTTGTGCGCTTGGGGCACCGGCACGGGGCGGGGAGGTGATCAGGGGCTAGGCTTTTCCCTGAAAAGAAGTTGAAGAGAGACGAAGAAGAAGAAGAGAAGGAACAGGTGAGATCTTCTGCAACAGAATGTTGCAGTGTGGCATGTGCGCTTGTTCAGGATACTCAATTCCAGGGATGTTGAAGAGTCCTTGGTTTCGTGTCACGAGTCGAGTCACGAGTCTTTGGACCTGAGTCTTGAGTCCGAGTCCTTGGTCCAAAATGGTGACTCCCGAGTCCCGAGTCCCAAGTCACTCCCAAAGCTGACTCCACGAGTCCCTATTAAAATCAATGGGGGTTTTTCCCCAACAAAATAAGGCTATTTCAGATGTGTGGCTTAAATAAGTTCTAGGCACAAGTGTGCCTTTTTATTTCAAAACTCTGCAACTGATTTTGGCAAGAACAGACCAGGCAGACAAACCCAAAATAACCAGGCAGGCAGAGGAGGCAGGGAACCCCAAAGCAGGCAGGCAGAGGCCTTTGTCTTGGACAATTCAAACTGTGGAACTGGTTAAGAAGAGACCAGGCAGGCAGAGGAGGCAGGGAACCCCAAAGAGGCAGGCAGAGGCAGCCAAACCCAACATGTCTGAAAGGTTGCATTTTAGGGAAATGATTTTAAAAAATAAACTTGCTGTGCTTCCTAAAACCTATCCATGTTGCATTTGAGGAACACGATTTTGGAACACGAGTCCTTGGTCTCGAGTCCCGAGTCGAGTCTCGAGTCCCATTAAAAATATTGGGACTCGAGTCAGACTCAAGTCAGAGGGGGGACTCAGTCCGACTCACGAGTCGAGTCCTGGAGTCCGAGTCCCCATCCCTGCTCAATACCCGCCTGGTTTTCCATTCTTTGTCCCCATGCCTCCCAACAGTGAGTCAGAATTTTGTGGCCGCTGAGCACACCCAGTTCTCACTGGGCTGTTTTGGGATTCTCCCCCTGCCCCAGTCGGGTTTCCCCCAAGCCAGCTGAGACTTCCCTCCTGTGTGCCGCAGATGGTGCTATTTCGGCTACATCCGCTTCGGCACTCAACCCTGAACATCGGAATTAGAGGGAGCGATATCAAACACAGATGAATATTGTTTTTCTTTTCAGTTCTCATGACCTACTAATAGTGCATTAGAGCTTCCTCTTATTCCCACCCCTCATTCTTGGTAAGATGTCCTGCAACAGGGTTGAGCAACTCGGGTCCCTCCAGATAGTTTGGCCTACAACTCCCATCGGCCCTAGCCAGCATAGCCAATGGCAAGGGGTCGTGGGAGTTGTAGGCCAAAGCATCTAGGGATTACAACTTTCTTTCTTTCTTTCTTTTATCTTTTTCTTGGCCCATAATTTGAAGTCCATGAAGATAGAAGGCTACAATTTTCTTTCTTTCTTTTTCTTTTTCTTGGCCCTTAATTTAAAGGATAGGTTGCCATGTCTCAGAAGTGAGGGGAAAGTGCTCTGTACATGCTCAGAGGCGCCTTTTTCTTATATGACGTATCTGTTTCTTTAAAGAAGGGTGTGGCCACTGGCGAGAGGGGGCGGTGCAGAATGGGCGTGGCTGCAGAAGGAGGCGGCGGGGCCCTGGTTGGGAGGGGGCTCGGCTGGATGGGCGTGGCTAAAGGAGGAGGAGGAGGAGCTACGAGGTCCGTTCTGCAGTATGTGCAACATACGTACAGTTTGTCCGTTCTATTTATCTGTTCCGCTGGCTCAATCTCGGCCCTGATCTCGATAACGTTGCCAGGTGCAGGAGCTATTCAACCCGCCCGCTTTCCCCTGCCGTTACTCCAGGTCAGAACAAAAGACGCCCTGTTCGAAAGCATCAGTCACCTCATCAATTACCACCTGCGAAATGAACAGCCGATTGTGGCGGCCGAGAGCGAGCTGCACCTGCGGCAGGTGGTGAGGTGGAAGCAGTGACGGCCCGGCACGTACGTCCCCGCTGCTCTTGACCCGGGGCGGCCAAGGTGGGGGATGATGGGACCTTTCTCAAAAAGGTAGATAATCCCTCCGCGGGATTACTCACTGCCGCAAGGCCTGGGCGGGGGATGGCCACGGACGCAGGTGACTTTCCAAAAGGGAAGAGAAGATCCACGTGTTCTACGCATGACTCTTTTCGTGACGTTAGCTACGTCGTCGGACCTCCGTGTCCAGAGGAGAGAGACAGGGGAGAAATTTGTTCGCTTGACATTCGAATGCCAACGTGCCGAATTTTGCACTTTCGAACCATTATGTCGGGGTGGGAACTTTAGGTCTGGGGGGGGCCAAATCCAACCCTACGAGGATTTCAGTCCAGCCCTCTGGGGTGCCTCAGATGGCAACACATTCTTCTCCTTCTCCCCAACCACCAAACATTAGGGCAGTGTTTCTCAACCTTGGGTCCCCAGATGTTTTTGGCCTACAACTCCCAGCATGCCCCAGCCAGCTATGCTGGCTGGGGCATGCTGGGAGTTGTAGGCCAAAAACATCTGGGGACCCAAGGTTGAGAAACACTGCATTAGGGGTTTTCCCGACTTTTGTGCAGTTTTCCCCCATTCTAAAAGAGCATTAAGCTTAAATATGCTGGCATTTTTTGGGGTGTTTTTTTTTTTTTTTTTGCATTAATTTGGCCCCTCCCCTTTTGCCATCAGCCCCGCCCACCACTGGAGTGCGGTTCCAGAGAGCTTCTCCAAAATCGAATTTGACCCTTAGGCTGAAGGAGGTTCCACACCCCTGCCTGCACGACGTGGAACAGAGCTCAGTTATCCCTCAAAATTTGCACTGCACCCAATTTTGCGAAGGAGTTCTCAGATGATAATCAGAATACTTTTTTAAAAAAAAAAAATGCATGCAAAAATTTAGTTATTGGGTAGATTAGAGAACATTGGTTATTGGGCAAATGAAATAAATAAAACGAATAAATGAATAAATAAGAGATGGGTATGTTAGAGAAAAGAATATTCAAGTCTGCGTTGTATTTGGAAAATTGCTCGCAAAAAAAAAAAAAAGTGTCCAGAAATGCATACATCTTGAGGAATGTGCACAACTGTGCTGAGGAATTTTCATGCAACTTAAAAAAAAAATAAATGTCAAATTTCGGGATATGCAGTTTAACCCTTAGAAACCGCTCTTCTTTTATGGCTTTACGTTGTATTTTTATTTTGTTTTAGGTGATGGTGGTGGTTGTGAGTCGCCTGGAAAACTTGTGTCATTGGGCAGCTATACATGTACAGTATACTAAATAAGTAAGGATGCAATTCTATGCAGGTTTAGACAGAAAAAAGTCCTATAACTATAGCAACGCCGGCTGGGGAATGCTGGGAGTTGTAGGATTTTTTTCTCTCTGAACCTGCATAAAATTGCACCCTAAGTAAATGAATGAAACCAGTTAGGAGGCAATTGCAAATGTACCTTCAGGCTAAAGATGGATTGTGAGGCCGAAGTGATGATGGGCGACTCCTGCTCTAACCACTACACCGCGCTGCTGGGTATAATCTATGGCCTGTCTTTCGAGGACTGAGCTAATGAACAGCAGCTGCACTGCTCTGAAGTCCCACTTACCTCGTGATATCTTATTATTTTTTTGGACTCGTGCCTGTTCTTTTCTTCCATTTTTCGTACCTCACCATCATCACTTGAGGCCGCCTTTTGCATCTCTCATCCTCCTCCAGGTTTTCGACGCCTTTCGCTCTTCTCTGCTGCCACCTCTCATCCCAGAGGGAGTTTTTTGGCGAGGAGAAGCAAAATTGCCCCTCACTCAAAAGCAAATTTGAAACGTGTGTGTGTGTGTGTGCTGGGGGAGTGCCTCCTTGAGTGAAAAATTGTGCTTGCGAGGGAAGTCCTAAAGTTCGTGCGGGTTTTTGAGCCGCCCCCGAAAACTGCCTAACCTGTTTGAGAAACCCACACACACACATACAGAATGCAGATGTAGGCTGGGTTCAGACAACACGGTAACCCATACTCAGAGGTTGAGTGGGCATTGTTGTTGAACCATGGGTCAATAATAATAATAATAATAATAATAATAATAATAATAACAACAACAACAACAACAACAACAACAACAACACCATGGGTCGTCGTTGAAGGGTGGGTTATTCTGTTGTCTGAACCCAGCCATGCTAGTAACAAACCATGGCTTGTTAAGCACAAACAACCCATGAAGAGAACCCATAGGGCGGGTTCAGACGACATGATAAGCAACGGTGGTGACTCATCACCATTGCTTGTCAGGCGTGTTGTTCGAACCCAGTCGCTGTGCCTCCTCACCATTGTGACTTATCGTTGTGTGGAACAATGATAAGTCACGATGGTCTGTTCTGGGGTTTGTTTGTACCACAATTGTTTGGCGACGTCGTCCGAACTCGGACAACACGACCCATCGTGGCACAGGCCCTAGAACCAGTGAGCTGCTTGGCAAGAGCAGACATTGCCGTTTTTGCCGAGCGGCTGGCCATAGAGCGCGGCTGACAGCTGCCCCCAAAGTGCCGAAACGGAACTAGGAGACAGCTTGTCTCCACCCCGCGGAGCGGATCGGGCACCCAGCCTCCTCCTCCAGAGTAGACCCCTGGAAGAGGAGGCGGTGATCTGTTCCGTTTGGCTGCCCGGCACGCTGAGCAGCTGCGAGGATCGGAGCGCAGCCTACTCCCTGGAAGGTCTCTCGGGGGAGGCCGTGCTTTGATCCCCGTGGCTGGTCCATCTGCCCAGCGGCCATGGGGATGGAGGTGCGTCCCGCAGTCACCGGAGCCACTCCCGGGAAAGCAAAGGGCCAAGTGGGGGGACGATTCCTGCCTGCCGCCCTGCTCTGCCGCCTTAGGGGTTTCCCCGCTGTAGCCAGGGACGTGGTCCCGACCGCAGCAGGGAAACCTCTCGGGCAGCACGGGGGGGGGGGGGGCAGAGTCCGCTCCTGCTAATGGTGGGTTCAGACAACACGATAACCCACATTTCAACAATGGCCCACGGTTCAATGACAAGCCACACTCAACCCATACTCAATCCTTGAGTGTGGGTTATCGTCTTGTCTGAACCCGGTCCATAGAGTGGTTGTAAATGCAGGTTAATCCTGTTGCACAGTGAATCAGGACAAAATAGGTGACTTGCTCTCTGCGCCTTACTCACACGAGCGCTTTCGCTGCTGCGTTCTGCACTGCCAGAAGCGATCTTAAACTGTCTTTAAGGGTTTGTGACTGGCTTCTTTCCCCCGATGGGCCACCTCAAAGTAGATCCCACAAATAAGCCTGGCCTTGGCTCACCCCTTCCTAGAATATAGTGCAGGGGTGTTAAACCACTTTCAGCCTGAGGGCCACATTCCATTCTGGAGAAGCTCTCGGGGGCCGCGTTCCAGTGGTGGGTGGAGCCTGAGGCAAAAGGGGTGGGGCTAAAGATACCCCAAATACCTGCCTGCTTCAGCTTAAAGCTTTTATTGCCAGTTCAGCCTTTTAGAATCGCGGGGAAATGCACACGAGCCGGGAAGGAGTGTGTCCATCCAGGCAACCCCGATGGCAGGCTTGAGGTTCTGCACCCCTGATAACAGTGACTATTTTGACCTCTGCTGCCATGTCTTCCCTGTTAGGAATCCAGCCGCCTGCGCAGAAACCGATGCTGGACTTCTCGACAGTCGATTGAATTCCAAGGCTGGCAACCCTGTGAACAGATTTGCGGGAGGAATGACCTCGTAGTGAGAGGCAGAGAGAGAGAGAGAGAGAGACGCAGACAAACAGAGGGCCTTGTCCGTTCTAGAAAACCCAACCAAGTCAGGAATCCCAGGTTCCACCTGCGTTGCCAACGCTGTTCATGAACCTCTCCTAATCTGGTTTCCTCCTGTTCCTTCTTCTTCTCCTCAATGCTGCCGGTCTCCTCCTGCCACCCTGGCTTATCAAACGGGGCGGGAAATTGCAGGTAGCCTGTATGTCGGTCTACCTCGCAGGGAGTTCCCGAGGGACCATTAGCAGAGGCGTGTGCCCGGGTTCCTCAGGAAATGAGTTTTTGGAGTGACGACCAGGTCGCCTTTTAGGAATGGACAAGAACAAAGACGGCGAAAAGGGTGGTTGGGAAGAAGGAGAGGGAATCGGAGAAGAAAACCAGCTCTCCTCTTCCAGCCGAAAGAGATTCTCGCAAGAGAGCTTGGGAGGGTCTGCGGAACCAACGTTGGAAGCTTGACAGGACTTTCTTCGGTAATTCAGTTTCCCTCGAGCAAACCCGGGCACTGGCAGCTTATTACAATGCTTATTAAATCAAGCCCTTTACTTACTTACTTATTTATTTATTTATTTTTGTGCATGCAAAAAGGTGCGTCGGGAAGAAGCCGGCCGAGAAATGACCGGCTGGTTCCCTGCGCTGCAGCCTTCTTCTCCGTTAAGTGTTAGCCTCTCCAGGGCTTCCGTCTCTAAATTTGGGCATCGTACTTGGGTCCCCAGATGTTTTTGGCCTACAAGTCCCAGCATGCCCCAGCCAGCTACGCTGGCTGGGGCATGCTGGGAGTTGTAGGCCAAAAACATCTGGGGACCCATGGTTGGAGAACACTGGGGTAGAGGAAGAAGGGAACGTTCTGGAATGGTTGCCTAATCCGTCTGGGTTTACTAGGGTCACTGAAGTTCGTTTGAGTTCTTGGGGGAGACCGGATAGCTCCGGCACGATCCTTTGCCTCTAAATGAGGGCTAGTCATTCAGAAACTCCAGAAAGCGATTCGAGGTGGCGGCTGGGGTGTGTGTCTGTGCCTCGGAGGAGTTCCCGCTAGTGCCGCCGGGCGGTGCTGAAGTGCTAGGACAGCCACGCCAGGCCGGTTTTCTTTTAGCCTCGCAGCCAAGGTTCCTTCTCTAGGAAATGAGTGCCACCTTCTCTCTGATCTGTCCCATGGCTTCATATAGAAGGATTCCCCCCCCCCCCGCGCCCCACTCTTTCGGCCATCCCCCCTCGCTCCCCGGATAAATAGAATCATAGAATCATAGAAAAGTAGAGCTGGAAGGGGCCTACAAGGCCATCGAGTCCAACCCCCTGCTCAATGCAGGAATCCAGGTCAAAGCATCCCCGACAGATGGCTGTCCAGCTGCACCTTGAATGCCTCCAGACTGGGAGAGCCCACCACCTCCCTAAATATCTGCAGCATTTTTCAACACACACACACACACACACACACACACACACGACCTACGCTATCATAACGGCATCGTCTCGGGGAAGCGTTTGACAACCGGGAAGGATTGCGGTTTGGAATATGTTTCTAATTAAATGCGGAAATGTTTAATGTTGCCGAAAATCGTTTATGTTTATTTAATGTTTAGCTTTTAAAAAAAATATGCCAAACCCACCAAAACAGCTCCATTTAAAAAAACAAACAGTGACACAGAACAGGGGTGGGCCTTCCAGATGTTTTTATTATTTATTTATTTGTTTGTTTGTTTATTATATTTATATCCTGCCTCTTTTCCTGTAAGCAGCCCAAGGGGGCCTACATGCTCCTCCTCCTCCTCCTCCCCATTTTATCCTCACAACAACACCCCTGCGAGGTAGGTTAGGCTGAGAGGCAGTGACTGCCCCAAAGTCACCCAGTGAGTTTCATGGCCGAGCGGGGACTAGAACCTGGATCTCCCGAGTCCCCGTCTGATGCTCTCACGACTATGCCAACGCTGGCCTACAACCAGGGATGTTGAAGAGTCCTTGGTCTCGAGTCACGAGTCGAGTCACGAGTCTTTGGACCCGAGTCCGAGTCCTTGGTCCAAAATGGTGACTCACGCGTCACGAGTCCTGAGTCACTCCCAAAACTGACTCCACGAGTCCCTATTAAAATCAATGGGTTTTCCCCCCAACAAAATAAGGCTACTTCAGATGTGTGGCTTAAATAAATTCTAGGCACAAGTGTGCCTTTTTATTTCAAAACTCTGCCACTGATTTTGGCAAGAACAGACCAGGCAGACAAACCCAAAATAACCAGGCAGGCAGAGGAGGCAGGGAACCCCAAAGCAGGCAGGCAGAGGCCTTTGTCTTGGACAATTCAAACTGTGGAACTGGTTAAGAAGAGACCAGGCAGGCAGAGGAGGCAGGGAACCCCAAAGCAGGCAGGCCGAGGCAGCCAAACCCAAAATGTCTGAAAGGTTGCATTTTAGGGAAATGATTTAAAAAAATAAACTTGCTGTACTTCCTAAAACCTATCCATGTTGCATCTGAGGAACACGAGTCCTTGGTCTCGAGTCTCGAGTCGGGTCTCGAGTCCCATTAAAAATATTGGGACTCGAGTCCGACTCGAGTCAGAGGGGGGACTCAGTCCGACTCACGAGTCGAGTCCTCGAGTCCGAGTCCCTATCCCTGGCCTACAACACCCATCATCTCTCACCATTGGCTATGCTGGATAGGGCTGATGGGAGAATGCGGACTGATTGCTGGGGGGGGGGGGCGGATAGGGAAAGGAATGGAGTTTCCTGGAAAAGGTAATGGACGGCTTTCTCTGCACAAGGCCCTTGAGAGCAACAGCGCTAGATAGACACAGAGTCCGATATGTATATTTATTTATTGGCAGTATTTTCATCCTGCTCTGCAGCCAGTAAATAAATAAATAAACAAAGCTCCTGGAGTGGTTTGCACAGATAAATAACAAGACGGTCCCCGCCTTCAACCTTACAACCTAAATAAATGACACGACACAAAAGGAAAAGGGATTGGGAGGGAGGAGGGGGGAAAAGGCAAAATAAGCAAAACGCAAGCACCAGTTCTTAGTTTGAAAGTTCTTCTAGGTGTCGTTCTTCCTGGCAGGAAGGGCAAAACGCTCCCTGACGCTATTTCTTCTCTGGCTGATGTATGGGGGCCAAGTTGGTCTCTCCCTTGCCGTGATATTCTTTCGGGGAGGTGTGTGTGTGTGTGCAGCCTCCCAGTAGCCCTTGGTTCTCTGGACGATCTGATCTGAGGTACCTTGTCACATACATTCCTGCTCAACTCGAGTCCTCCGTTCATCTACGCTGGCTACTTCCTGATGATTGCCATGATGGAGGGATGCGTGCATCGTCGAGGTGCTCCTTTCCTTATTTTTTCTTTAATATTCTGCCGCGCTGCAGCACGTCTGCCAAGATAATTGCAACCTGTAGAGCTTAATTGCCTCAGAATATTTCTGTGCCTTTGCAAAGGGGAGCTCCATTTAAATACAGTAATACCTTGGATTGCAAGTGACTTGGTTTGAGAGCGTTTTGCAAGACAAGCAAATTTTAAAATATTTATTAAAAAAATTTTTTTGACTTGATATACAAGCGACGTCTTGCAATGCAAGTACTGTAGTACGGCTTAAATTAATAATCTCTGTACAATTTTTTTGGGGGGGGGGATTTCATTTTGATATAAGAGTGTTATGGATTACAAGCACGTTTCCGGAACGAATTATGCTCTCAATCCAAGGCATGACAGTAAAACAAAGCAAACAACAACAACAAAAACTTGGGGGGAGTGGGAATGAAAGGTACGAGCGGGCAGGTGGGAGATCGTGCGTGTCCCCACCCAACCTTTCCTCCCGCCCCTGCATCTCGCTTAGATGTGTGTCAACATCAGCTTCAGAGCTATTGAGAGATTTTCTCTGGAAGCAATAATTCCATATTGCATTGCAGTTTCTTGGCTTATCCTTTCATTTGATTTGACTTGCTTCAGTATATATCTATATCTATATATATATCTCTTTTCACTCTGGCCTTTTCCAGGCAGTGATGGAATCTTTCTCTCTCCCAATATCCAACACTTCCTTGTTCTTATTACGCGCTCACTGTAGCAGAGGCAAAAAGAAAAGAAAATCTTGCCCCACGGCGCGTACAGATGCTGGTTCTTGGTCCCCCTTTGCTCCCCCGCTCGCCCCCGCTCCGCTGGATCCTTCCACATCTTATCTGTAGTTTCCTTTTGGTGGGTTTGCCACCTAGGAGGACCTCCAAACCACCAAGCTCTCTGGCTAGAGTGCCCCCTTTTCTCTGTGGATGTTTATCTCTTCCTGCAGTGCCCTCCAGTGGTACTGCATGCATTGGTTGACATGCTGGAGCCACCTGGGCAGATAGGGGGCGCCCTGGCACGGCCATGAGGACTAGTAGCTATTGATAGCCTTCTTCTCCTCCACGAATTTATTCAATTCCCTTTTTATAAGCCATCCAGATTGGCGGCCGTCACTACATCTTGTGGTAGCAAATTCCATAGTTCAGCTCTTGCTCCGAAAGCTGCCGGGGATCCCTTCCTTTCCGGGCTAGGGTTACTGCTGACTCGGGAGGGCTGGGTTCACAGTGCTCCCCCCCACCCGTTATGCTAAGCAGCCCAGGTGGGCAACTCATCCACATGGGTTGGGGGCACCGCCTTCATGGATCCGATCTGTCTCAGCATCCGGCCACCGGATGCTTCCACCAAGGAAGGAACTCACAACTAGCTGGGCATGTCCTTCCATTGCAGATTCTCCCCAATGTCTGGTATTTGGAGGTAGAGTGCTCCTGTGCATGGGGGATCCATTTTTAACTATGTCAGAGCTGAGCGGTCTCTTGCCTTTGCTGATGTCGTAAATTACTCCAGTTGAGAGATAAGCAGTCAGTTGTTGGCACAGTCCAAGGTTTAGAAGCCAAAATATCAATCTGAAATCAAAGGAAACACGAACCGGTAGAGGAGCAGCAGGCAGAAGAGTAGTCAAAGTCGATCTGGGGTCAAAATGCAGGAGTCTAGGTCCAGGAGCCGGCAGGAGCGTCTTTGCTACGGCTGATCTGCAACAACAATTGCTTCCAGCGTCTGAAGTGTGTCTGGGGCCTGTCTTTTTTAAGCCAGCGCTCATTGGCAAGGCAGCCCGGTGGGGCCCGGCTGCAGGTGACATGTGCCCGCCCCCTCCCCAAACACACTCATGCTCGGTCGCACGGTGTCTTCCTCCTCTATCCCAAACGGAGGCACAGCAGCCGATCATGAGAACACGAAGGGCCCTTCCCTGCATGAGGATGAGGCTTTTAACCTGCTACTTTACTGAGGCTTCTTCTACTTCCGGATTTTTTGTGGGATTGACATCGGCTCCTTCGCATGTGTTTCTCCCCCCCCACCCCGGGTTTTCCATTCTCTGCCTTTCTATATGTTCCATTACACAACCACAGGGTGGCGCTGCTGCTGCGGTGTAGCGGAATTGCGAAAATACCCGAGCGTCTCACAGCGCGATTTCCAGACAATACCAGACTTTCCTCGGTCTGGGAAAAAAAAGAAAAAAAAAAGCCACGGAAATGTTTGCACAGTGCAGGAGAGGCCCTGGAGGATGAGGATGTCGTGTAAAGCACCTGCAAACTGCTGTGAGTGAGGAATCAAGAGTGCACAATAAATGCTTCGTGTAGAGAAACGTTAAGAGGAGCCACGCTGGATCAGGCCGGGGCCCCCCCTCTAGTCCAGCGTTCTGTTCACACAGTCGCCAAACAGCTGCCCCAAAGGGAAGCCCACAAGCAGGACAGGAGCGCCACAGCACCCTCCCACCCATGTTCCCCAGCATCCTGCCTCTGATCCTGAAGGTGGCATAGAGCCATCGGGACTAGTAGCCATGGATTGCCTCCTCCTCCTCCTCCATGAATTTGTCCAGTCCCCTTTCAAAGCCGTCCAAACTGGTGGCCGTCGCTGCATCTTGTGGAAGTGAGTTCCATAGTTCAACTCTGCGCTGTGTGAAGAAGTCCTTCCTTTCCTCTGTTCCGAATCTCAGCCCTCCTGATTCGTTACAGGGAAATATATTTACACGTGTTGCCCCCGTTCTGTCCTGCCCTTCCTGAAATCTGCCCTGAGATCTCTTTCTTCTCCCCTCCCTCCACTGAAACTTAAAAGCAGGGGAGGGAGGGTGGTGACTCCTGTGTCAGTGGGGCTCCTGATCCATTGCCACGTTGATTCTGAGCTTTATAGGAGCAATCTGTGGTGCTGACATCCATCCCCAAAAGAGGTTCACCACCATCGAGCACCATGGATTGCTCCTATGAAGCTCAGGATAAAAGCTGCAATGGATCAGGAGCCCCACTGACATCAGCCTCCCCCCATCTGCCCCACCGAAGGAGGAGAGAGCCGTCCACCTTCAGAGGGGGCGATCTGACTTTGGTCCCCCCCCCCAGCCTCTGCGGAAGCCTCCCAACAAGCCCTTGCCTCTCCGATGTCACGGCTTTGACATCGGTACAGGCAAAAAGTGGGGCAGTTTGGGTGGAATGATGTGGGCAGGTAGGGTGACAGCCTGGGACAGAGGTTTTACCAGCCCAGAAGCTAGCATACACTTGGAAGCTGTCAAACTGGGGACACACACACACACACACACGTACCTAGATTCCTGCATTGAGCAGGGGGTTGGACTCGATGGCCTTGTGGGCCCCTTCCAACTCTACTTTTCTATGATTCTATGATTCTATGCTTCTCCTTCCCTTTCGCCCAGCTGACACGAACCTAGCGGAGCTGTGGAAAGGTCGGTGTTCCCTCCGCCTTTGGATCCAGCCCCACCCCTGGTCAGATTGTTGTTCTGCCTGGCTGTGATCCCCTCCGCACGTCACCTTGGACCGAGTCCCCTCAAACTCACAAGGAGGTTCCTTCCGAGTAGGGACGTGTCTAATTGCACTGGGTGGATTCCATAATCCGGGGCGGAATCGGGTCGTGTGGCGACACGTCCATCGCCTTCCTACCTGTACAGTGAGAGAGAGAGAGAGAGGGAAGAAGCCCACCCTTTCCACATCACTTGAACATTATACACTGATATCGTGAGGGTGTGTACCCCCACTCAGCCGTATTCCCCCCTTTCCCTGAAGTGTAAAGCATTCGCCTTCTTTTGTAGGTGCTGGAACCCTTTGATTGTTTCAGTTTTAATTTTCAGTTTTAATTTTTCAACCGCTTTGCCCCCTCCCAGTGAAAGGTGAACAAAGGCACCCCCTGTCTTTGATTTTTTTTTGGGGGGGGGCGTGGCTTCCTGTTCCTATTTATCCGGCAACTTCTCTCTCTCTCTCTCTCTCTCTCTCTCTCTCTCTCTCTCTCTCTCTCACACACACACACACACACACTTTTCACTTTTGCCATTATGTGAGGAACAAAGGCGAGATAAAAGGACGCCGGCGTCTCATCGCCGGGCTGGAAATAGCTCCCCGGCAGGGAATAAAGCTGCTGGCGCTGTGACGACGACAACAGGAAGACGAGGCCCCCGGCTGTCCCCAGGCCTGTGGGGTTGGTTTTGTTGACAGGTTTTCAGATTAAAAAGGGGAGCGCTCTCCTTCAAAGCGGCGCCTTTCGCAGGCCTGGCTCGGATCAGGACATCGTGAACCCAGGGGAGGCCCGTGACTCCCGTGTCGGTGGGGCTCCTTATCCATGTCAGCTTTTATCCTGAGCTTGATTGGAGCTATCCTTGGTGCTGAACTCCAGCCCCAAACTAGCCTCACCACTGTGGAGCACCGCAGATAGCTCCTATAAAGCTCAGGATAAAAGCCGCGATGGATAAGGAGCCCCACTGACGCAGGATTCACTGGTCTCCCCTGCTTGAATGGCACCCCCCTCTTTCCTGCTAATTAAAAAGGGTATGATCCAGGGGGGGCATTCCTTCTGCGGAGCCCCCTTTGAGCACGGGGTTGTCCAACTGGATCAGTCCAAGGGTCCATCTAGTCTAGCGTAGGAACGGGGGTGGGGGATTCGTTCGGTTCACATTTTGATGCAAACATATCAGGACCGGTGCAAGGCAGTTTGGTGCCCTAGGCAAGATCAGATATTTAGCGCCCCCCCTTCCCACTTGAGAGCACTGTATTTTTTTTCAAGGTGTTTCGGTGCCCCCTTTAGCCCTGCGCCCTAGGCAGCTGCCTAGTTGGCCTAATGGTAGCACCGGCCCTGAAACATATCTTATTCCACACTGGAAATATAAAGAGATTTTTCTTTTCTTTTCCCAAGGAAATTGCTATAAAATAGGGAGTAAAGGAGACAGGATCAGGGAGAAGGAACACCAAGGCCTGCTCCAGTTGGACTGCCCACCCTCCAGCCAGTAGATGAAAGGAGCTACCAGCCCTGCTGAAAAGTTTACTTTGTTTTTTTCCTCTTCCCTTCCCACTCCCTTTTCCTTGTGTGCCGTGTCTGTAGCCTTGCGTGCGGGGGCTGTCTTGTTTACTGACTGATTGTAAGCCACTCCGGGAGCCTTTTTGGACTGAGGAGCAGGATAAAAAAGATCTGGGTTCGAGTCCCCGCTCAGCCATGATGCTCACTGGGGGGGACTATGGGCCAGTCACTGACTCCCAGCCTAACCTTCCTCGCCAGGTTGTTGTGAGGATAAAATGGAGAGGTGGAGGGCTATGTTAGAGCCTCTTTGGGTTCCTTGCAAGAGGAGAAAAGGTGGGATAGAAATGTAATAATCAATTTTTAAAAATGAAAATAGTTTTGCTGGCTTGGGTCAAAGCTGCATCTGGCCCACCTTCCTTGGGCCCAACCCGTTTAAAGCTCTGAAGGTTAAAACTAGCTCTTTAAATCGGGCTTTAAAGTGCAGCCGGTGTAGTTTTGGTGTCGCATGAGCTGACCGCCTGGCCTTCAGCGATATCCGGGTAGTTTTGACGTTCCATGCCTGCAAAAGGGGCGGAGTCTTTCCGTTCATGGGGAGGAGCTTAAACAGCCCTCCCCGCCCGCCGAGTGTTTCCAAGAACTTAGCAGCCTCGCCAATGTTTTGGTCCTTTCTGCCTTCGTATCTTGTCACCGGCCCCGTGAGGTACCGGCCGCTTGCCAAGTGTTTCGGCTAGGCAGGGGTGGAACCCTTCCAGGAATATGTGCGTTTATATCCAAAGGGAACCTGTCTGATGGTTCTCCCATTTGTTTTCCTCCTCCCTGCAGGGAGAATGCAAACACACGCCTTTTGTTCTCTGCCCTGTCCGGCCAGCCCTTACCGTACTGTTTGCAAGAAAAGGTTTGCAGGGCTCTGCAATACACGCACACAAAACCAACCCCACCCCACCCGGCTGCTACGGGGCTGCCGAGGAAACGAGGACAATTCAGTAGTTATCCAACTAAAGGGGGGCCCCCTTCTCCTCTTGTGGGCACAGTGATACTTGCACTGGTACAGGATTAGACTACTGTCGGGCCCTCTGCGTGGGGCTGCCCTTGTGCCTGGTTTGGAAGCTGTGGCTAGTGCCAGGACCGGTGCAAGGCAGTTTGGTGCCCTAGGCAAGATCAGATATTTAACGCCCCCCTTTCTCACTTGAGAGCGCTGTATTTTTTTTCAAGGTGTTTCTGGCGCCCCCTTTAGCCCTGCGCTCTAGGCAGCTGCCTAGTTGGCCTAATGGTAGCACCGGCCCTGGCTAGCGCAGAATGTGGTGGCTCCGATGCGCAGTGGAGCACCGGACTACGCACATATCACACCTGTGTTAAAAGAACGGCACCGGCTGCCCTATTAGCTGCAGAGGCCTTGTTAATGACATTCAATGAACAACTTGGGACCAGGATGCCTAGCAGACCGTCTTCCCCAAATTGACCCCGGAGATCTTCCCAGGAGGCCTTCTTGATCGTCCTGCGGCCAACAGTCAAGGAACAGCACAGAAGCGGGGCTTCTCCGTAGTGGCCCCCACCCTCTGGAACGCTCTCCCAGGGGTGGTCCGAGAGGCAGAAACTGTGGCAAACGTAAGAGGATGTACCTGTTGACTCAGGCTTCCCCTAGCATGTGACCGCGCCGCTCTGTTTTATGGTGTCTGTAGCGCTGTCAATGTATCTAGTATCGTATCTTGTTTTTATATTGGCTTTTATATCGCATTTTATGTATTTCTCATATAAACTGCTTAGAGCGCTTAGGATATCAAGCGGTAGAGAAGTAGTACAAAATAAAAGGATAACATAAAATTAAAAATATATACGGGCGTGCAAGCTGGCAAAAACCAGTCTTGTCACGGTTCTACCAATTCCACCTCGAAGCTCTTTCTGACAAGTATTTTTGTACAGGTTTCCCCAAATGGCCATCTGCAAGAACCTTGTTGGTCTGGATCTGTCCTCCAGGTCTGAGAGGTTCTGCATCCCTAGAAGGATGAAAAGTTTGACCCGGCATGAGGCAGCTTCTCATGTTCCTGTTTAAACCGGCCCTTTTATTCAGGGCCATGAGGACTAGAATCTTACTTAGTCTTTAGAGGAAGGGCCACAGCTCACCAGCTTTGCAGGCAGAAGGTCCCCAGGTTCAATCTCCAGTTAAAAGGTTCAGGTAGCAGGTGATGGGGAAAAATCTACTAGGGTAGATGGACAAATAGTCTGGCATGTTTGAAGATAGCTTCCCAACGTGCCGCCATTCATGTTATTTTAGGAGGGGGTTGGCAAAGCCTTGGTCTAGTCCACTTTCTAATGCTAATCTTAGATTAGGGCCCTGATCCACAGCTCTAAACAGAGCCATTGCGGTGCAGCGATTACTGTGTTGTTGTTGTTGTTGTTATATCTATATCCTACCTTTTTCCCAAGGTGGCTTCCATAATCCTCCTCCTCCTCTCCATTTTATCCTCACAACAACCCTGTGAGGTAGGTTAGGCTGGGAGTCAGTGACTGGCCCAAAGTCACCCAGTGAGTTTCCTGGCCGAGCGGGGACTAGAACCCGGATCTCCCACGTCCCAGTCCAACACTCTCACCACTACGCCACACGGGCTCTCTCTGTGTTGGACTTGAACTGGGGGAGACCAGCCTTCGAAACCCTCCACTTGGCCACAAAACGTATTGGATGACCAGGACCCAGGTTCTCTCTCTCTCTCTCTCTCCTCCCCTCCCTCCCCGCCAGCCTAACCTACCTCACAGGGTTGTTGTTTGGGTAGGGGCTGTGGAAGGTTTCCCGAGCTCTTTAGAAGAACTGCAGGAGAAAAGCTGGGGAAAGGGCGAGTGTCTCAGCGCTTCACAGGGGATGGCCGTACATTTTGCTCTGGAACAGACGGACGGAGCTGGCTTGGAGAGGAGGTAGAAGGGCAGCATCGAAGCTCACAGGTTTTGAGAAATGCCAAGATAATGCTGCAATTAAAGCAATCCTCCTCCTTCCATGGACATGGAGGGCCTGATCCAGGTTTTGGGGGGCCCTTGGGCAACACACCTCCGTGGACTGGGCCGGAGCGAGAGGCAGGCGAACGAGCAGGGTGCAACGGGGAAGAGGAGGAGCGGCTCCGGGGGGCCCTTGCCAGTGGGGCCCTGCTGGGCTGTGGGCCCCCCCTCGGCAAGTGCCCGACCATGCCGACCCTCGGCGCCCCCCCCCCCTGTTTAGCCTCTTCCCTCCCGACCTTCAGGGAGATTGTCAGGAGTATCATGTTCAGCTGCAGTCTTGAGATTGTCTGATCCCCTCTTTTTACTGTCGGGGGCTTCTTGCCAGTGGGCCCCTGCTGAGCGTGCCGCCCTTGCACAGGGCAAGCGGCTATTGCGCCGTCTGTACCAGCCGCATCGGTCCACCTCCTCCAGCCTACCTCTCCGGCGATGACCGTCCGTCGGCCTGCTCGACCCACATGCGACGGGGTCTCCAATCCTACAGCTCCTGCGCTCCTCACAATCCACGTCCCCCTCCGGGTTTCACTTCTGCAGGAACCTTTCCGACGGAACTGCCGTCCCAAACCTATTTCTGGTGTCAGATTTCTGGCTCCCCACCACCCACTCCGCCCCAGTTCCACCTGCTTGTCAGACAACCCTGTGAGGTAGGTGAGGCCCAAAGTCACCCAGTGAGCTTCATGGCCGAGTGTGGACTTGAACCCGGGTTTCCCAAGTCCCAGTCCAACCACTACACCACACTGGTTCCCACCAGGGATTGTCCAGCAGCAATCTCAGTGTCAAACTGACAGTGTGAGTACACAACATTGTGTTATAACACACATTGAGAGCCAGTGTGGTCACTGTGGTGTAACTGGACTGGGGCTCGGGAGATCCGGGTTCTAGTCCTCGCTCGGCCAGGAAGCTCCCTGGGTGACTTTGGGCCAGTCCCTGACTCCCAGCCTAACCTAGGGTTGTTGTGAGGATCAAATGGAGAGAACGAGGATAATGTAAACCGCCTTGGGTTCCTTGCACGAAAAAAGGTGAGATATAAATATAAGAAATATAATAAATGAAATAACACCCCTAGATCCCATCTCAGGTCCCACTTTTTTTTTTTTTTTTTTTGCCTTTGTTTCCTTGCGCCAGCTACTTTCGGTGTTCTCCATTTTTTAATTCTTTTATTCTTTATTATTCTTTACTGACCTGCTTGTCTGCGCGGAGTACCGCGATGTGTAATGTATGAGGTGTGCCTGCCCCACTGTGCCGGCGAAATGCAGCTTTAACAAGCCACGGACCTTTAACGAGACCGGCACCGGTGGCATGAATCTTCTTAATTTCCTCCGGTGTGACGTGAAAAGCAGTCTTTTGCAGCGCCCCCGCCCCCCCCCCCCCGGTCGGGCTTGTTCCCCTGACAGCCACGAGAAAGATACGGAAAGAGGGTATGGTTGCCAGCCAGTAGCCGCATGAGCGGTGGAAAACATCTGCTTTGAAAAACGTCTGCTTTGTCGGGTAACCGCCATGGTAACATTGTCGGGCTGGTGGGTACATTTGGAATTTTGGGAGGGTGCCATGGGCACCGTCACAAAATGGCTGCCGTGGAGGGGCCTGCCCCAGTCCAAAAATGGCCACCACGAACGAAGCGCTCCTTTTTCCCCCAGAAGGCAACTGGGAAGAGTCCAAGGAAAGTAACTGGCCCAGGAACCAAAGTGCAAGGCTGAGATGGGCGTCTGAGCTCCGGAACGCCATGCCACGCTTTGGAACCCAGAGAAAGATGGCGCCGGAGGGCAGCCCGTGGCTTTGCAGTGGGCCAGCCCCTCCCAGTTTAAAAAGAAAATAATAATTTTAAAAATGTGAAGAAATGGCAATAAAATCAGGAGGGACAGGGAGCCTGGTGGCAGAGGCAGTGTGAGGGGGCAGCCCACTAGGGCTGGAGCCACCACTCTTTCACTGGGAGCCCCAGATCTCTGGGAGGCCCTCTGCCCCAACGCCCTGCTGTCCAGGGGCACTTGCTGGAAGAAAGGTCCAGGGGCCCTGAGGATCTCTGCTGCATTGGATCCCCCTGGATGAGCTGGCTTTTGGCCCCGGTGAGCTTCCCCTCCTGCTGCCGCCCCTTGAATCTTTTTCTGCCTGAGGTTTTTTTCTGAAATCAAACGCCTTCCTCTCCCCTGTCCATACGTCCCTTTTTACAAAGAGGGGTGTCCTCAGGAGACGGGGTCCTCTACAGACTTCAGAGCAGATGTAAATTAGCATATGCAGAGTTGTGCATTATTATTATTTTTTTGTCCTGTGGGTCTGAGCCCCATATATTTTCGGTATGTAGCACTGGCCCTGCCTGGTGGGTGCTGAGAGAGAGGCATACGTGGGCACACTGATGGCCCACGAGCCACATGTTGGAGATCCCAGCGGTATTGCTCAGGCACACAGGCCGAGGTTCTCTGCGACGCCTTGTCCTTTGCTTGCTTCCAAAATGCCAGCCCTGGCAGGGAGTGCCTATCATCATCATCATCATCATCATCATCATCATCATCATCATCATATCCTGTCTTTGTTCTCTTGCAAAGGACCCAAGGCAGCGTACATGGTCTTCCTCTTCTGTATTTTATCCTCACAACAACCCTGTGAGGTAGGTTAGGCCCAAAGTCACCCAGTGAGCTTCATGGCCGAGTGTGGACTTGAACCCGGGTTTCCCAAGTCCCAGTCCAACCACTACACCACACTGGTTCCCACCAGGGATTGTCCAGCAGCAATCTCAGTGTCAAACTGACAGTGTGAGTACACAACATTGTGTTATAACACACATTGAGAGCCAGTGTGGTCACTGTGGTGTAACTGGACTGGGGCTCGGGAGATCCTGGTTCTAGTCCTCGCTCAGCCAGGAAGCTCCCTGGGTGACTTTGGGCCAGTCCCTGACTCCCAGCCTAACCTACCTCACAGGGTTGTTGTGAGGATCAAATGGAGAGAACGAGGATAATGTAAACCGCCTTGGGTTCCTTGCACGAAAAAAGGTGAGATATAAATATAAGAAATATAATAAATGAAATAACACCCCTAGATCCCATCTCAGGTCCCACTTTTTTTTTTTTTTTTGCCTTTGTTTCCTTGCGCCAGCTACTTTCGGTGTTCTCCATTTTTTAATTCTTTTATTCTTTATTATTCTTTATTGAAAGTCTTTTTATCCTGCTCCTCAGCCAAAAAAAGGGGGGGGGCTCATGGAGCAGCTGACAATCAGTAAAATAATGCAATCCCTGCCTGCAGGCTTACCATCGAGAGAGAGAGAGAGAGGACACATAAGGAAAGAGGAATGCGGAGGGAAGAGGAAAAATGAAGTCGACTGTCAGCGGTGTGTGTGTGTGGAATGCGGCCCTGCTTCCCCAGTCATTTCCCTGGGGTGGAGGGGTGGGATCTAACTGGAGCAGGCCCTGATCTTCCCTTTGTCTGCTGCTCTCTCGCATCCCTTCCTCTTTCCTGTTGTGATTCCTGCAAACAGAATGTCGTCCTGTCTCTGCACACATGCAAGCGCGCGCACACTGCTGCCCTCCCCTCAAGCTTGCTGCCTCTCTTCCCCTCCGCAATATTAAAGCACTTAATACACTTGGCAAAGCCCTTGAGCGCTGCTGTCTTGTCCTTGAAGTGCCCTCAGCTTTGTTAGGCCGCATCGATGGATCGAGGCGCTCAGGTCAGGAGACATCGCACTTGTCTCCTCTCAAGCACCCTTCTGCACAACGCCCAGCGAGCTGTGAGTGCGTGTCTGCTTTGGATCCGGGGTCGTGCACTCTCTCTCTCTCACAGACACAAACACCACGGGTAACCCCTGGTCTGTTAAGGGTAAATTTAATATAACTGTCTTAACTGATATTTTTTATAATTTTAATATTATAGCTGATTTAGTTATATTTTTAACTTTTGTATATTTCTATTGATATGTTTTAATCAGTGCTTTTTTTCTGGAGAAAAAGGTACCGGAACTCTTGGATTACATTTCCTCGGGAGTAGATGGCGATTAAATTGTAATGCAATTAATAGAAGAAAAGGTGCTGGAACTCAGTTCCAGTGAGTTCCACCAGAAAAAAAGCCCTGGTTTTAATTGTACAAACTTTCATGTTGTAAAGCCGCCTTGAGTCCCAGTACTGGGGAAAAGGCGGGATGATGATGATGATGATGATGATGATGATGATGATGATAATAATAATAATAATAATAATAATAATAATAATAATAATAATAATGGCCTTCCCCAGCCGGCTCCTCTCCAGATGTATTGGACTACAACTCCCAGCATCCCCCAGCCACATGGCTGGGATAGAGCAATAGCTTTCTTTGTTTTCCTTTCATGAGAAAGAGGAAAACACAGAGGTGAAAACCAGAGGCCAGAGGAGAACAAGAATTAATCATATTCTTTCCATATTTATGTGTAAGCCATCTTCCAGGGGTGGTGTGTGTGCGGGGGATTAGCGTTATAAAAGAACACACAGCCAAACAATGGGTGAATGAGAAGAGGGCATTTCTGGTAGGGGTCCCTTTGAAACCCGTGGCGCTGCCAGGGTAGGAGTTGGGGGCAAGCGTCTGGGGCCCTGCTTGGCAGAGGGAATGATGAGCACACCCCCCCCCAAGGCAAGGCTTTGATCCCAGTGCCAAGGGGTGTGTGTGATATTCTGTTGCCCCCAAGGTCCACAAAAGCCTGTCTCCGGGTCTGGGCATTATCAGGCCTGTGCACTACCAGCTCCCCCTCCCTTCGCAGGCACGAAGCCCAGAGTTTAAAATGACCTAACTCGGGCCCTCTCCGAAATTCTGCTCCTCCAAATCGCTCCACGTATTTTTGAGGTTTGAAAAGACCAGGTCTTCTTCCCAAAGCAGAACTGATTCGTTAAGAATCCTCCCTGGTTTGCTTATGGATTTCTGGATCTGGTACAGAGAGCTGTGAATATGCCATTTCCCGGAGTGTTCGGACTCTTTGTTTCTTTTCCTCTCCACTGCAGTCGTGATGCCAACACACACATTGATAAACACACACTCACCCGGAAAAACACACAACACACCTCAGTCTTGATTATATATTCACATCAAATATATATTTATAATTGCATTCAGGTTGGGTCTTTTGATGTGATATTTTTCCAGTGTTCAGGAGCCAATGTATACATTGGGAAAATACAGCACAAAAAGAAGCTTGATGCAAACAGGTGCATAATCGCATCATAGTGGCGTTTGGGGAGCATTTCAAAAGCGCGTCAGGGGGGCTGGCCCGTGGGCAGCAGTCTGAGGTGAGCCAAGAGCCCGGGAGCCATGGGGCAAACAGAAGTCAGGGCCAAAGGTCTAACTGGGAGGCAGGTTTGAGAGGGCAAACTGGGAGGCAGGGCTGAGGAGCAAGCCGGAAGTCAAGACCGAAGGTCTAACTGGGAGCAGGGGTGAGGAGCAAGCCAGATGTCAGGACCGAAGGTCTAACTGGGAGGCAGGGCTGAGGAGCAAGCCGGAAGTCAGGACCGAAGGTCTAACTGGAAGGCAGGTTTGAGAGGGCAAACTGGGAGGCAGGGCTGAGGAGCAAACCAGAAGTCAGGACCGAAGGTCTAACTGGGAGGCAGGCCTGAGGAGCAAGCCAGAAGTCAAGACCGAAGGTCTAACTGGGAGGCAGGTTTGAGAGGACAAACTGGGAGGCAGGGCTGAGGAGCAAGCCAGAAGTCAGGACCAAAGGTCTAACTGGGAGGCAGGCCTGAGGAGCAAGCTAGAAGTCAAGACCGAAGGTCTAACTGGGAGGCAGGTTTGAGAGGGCAAACTGGGAGGCAAGGCTGAGGAGCAAGCCGGAAGTCAGGACCGAAGGTCTAACTGGGAGGCAGGCCTGAGGAGCAAGCCAGAAGTCAAGACCGAAGGTCTAACTGGGAGGCAGGTTTGAGAGGGCAAACTGGGAGGCAGGGCTGAGGAGCAAGCCGGAAGTCAAGACCGAAGGTCTAACTGGGAGCAGGGGTGAGGAGCAAGCCAGATGTCAGGACCGAAGGTCTAACTGGGAGGCAGGGCTGAGGAGCAAGCTGGAAGTCAGGACCGAAGGTCTAACTGGAAGGCAGGTTTGAGAGGGCAAACTGGGAGGCAGGGCTGAGGAGCAAACCAGAAGTCAGGACCGAAGGTCTAACTGGGAGGCAGGCCTGAGGAGCAAGCCAGAAGTCAAGACCGAAGGTCTAACTGGGAGGCAGGTTTGAGAGGACAAACTGGGAGGCAGGGCTGAGGAGCAAGCCAGAAGTCAGGACCAAAGGTCTAACTGGGAGGCAGGCCTGAGGAGCAAGCTAGAAGTCAAGACCGAAGGTCTAACTGGGAGGCAGGTTTGAGAGGGCAAACTGGGAGGCAAGGCTGAGGAGCAAGCCAGAAGTCAGGGCCGAAGGTCTAACTGGGAGGCAGGCCTGAGGAGCAAGCTAGAAGTCAAGACCGAAGGTCTAACTGGGAGGCAGGTTTGAGAGGGCAAACTGGGAGGCAAGGCTGAGGAGCAAGCCGGAAGTCAGGACCGAAGGTCTAACTGGGAGGCAGGCCTGAGGAGCAAGCCAGAAGTCAGAACCGAAGGTCTAACTGGGAGGCAGGCCTGAGGAGCAAGCCAGAAGTCAAGACCGAAGGTCTAACTGGGAGGCAGGTTTGAGAGGACAAACTGGGAGGCAGGGCTGAGGAGCAAGCCAGAAGTCAGGACCGAAGGTCTAACTGGGAGGCAGGCCTGAGGAGCAAGCCAGAAGTCAAGACCGAAGGTCTAACTGGGAGGCAGGTTTGAGAGGACAAACTGGGAGGCAAGGCTGAGGAGCAAGCCAGAAGTCAGGACCGAAGGTCTAACTGGGAGGCAGGCCTGAGGAGCAAGCCAGAAGTCAAGACCGAAGGTCTAACTGGGAGGCAGGTTTGAGAGGGCAAACTGGGAGGCAAGGCTGAGGAGCAAGCCGGAAGTCAGGACCGAAGGTCTAACTGGGAGGCAGGTTTGAGAGGACAAACTGGGAGGCAGGCCTGAGGAGCAAGCCAGAAGTCAGGACCGAAGGTCTAACTGGGAGGCAGGCCTGAGGAGCAAGCCAGAAGTCAAGACCGAAGGTCTAACTGGGAGGCAGGTTTGAGAGGACAAACTGGGAGGCAGGGCTGAGGAGCAAACCAGAAGTCAGGACCGAAGGTCTAACTGGGAGGCAGGCCTGAGGAGCAAGCCAGAAGTCAAGACCGAAGGTCTAACTGGGAGGCAGGTTTGAGAGGACAAACTGGGAGGCAGGGCTGAGGAGCAAGCCAGAAGTCAGGGCCGAAGGTCTAACTGGGAGGCAGGCCTGAGGAGCAAGCTAGAAGTCAAGACCGAAGGTCTAACTGGGAGGCAGGTTTGAGAGGGCAAACTGGGAGGCAAGGCTGAGGAGCAAGCCGGAAGTCAGGGCCGAAGGTCTAACTGGGAGGCAGGCCTGAGGAGCAAGCTAGAAGTCAAGACCGAAGGTCTAACTGGGAGGCAGGTTTGAGAGGGCAAACTGGGAGGCAAGGCTGAGGAGCAAGCCGGAAGTCAGGACCGAAGGTCTAACTGGGAGGCAGGTTTGAGAGGACAAACTGGGAGGCAGGGCTGAGGAGCAAGCCAGAAGTCAAGACCGAAGGTCTAACTGGGAGGCAGGTTTGAGAGGACAAACTGGGAGGCAGGGCTGAGGAGCAAGCCAGAAGTCAGGACCGAAGGTCTAACTGGGAGGCAGGCCTGAGGAGCAAGCCAGAAGTCAAGACCGAAGGTCTAACTGGGAGGCAGGTTTGAGAGGACAAACTGGGAGGCAAGGCTGAGGAGCAAGCCAGAAGTCAGGACCGAAGGTCTAACTGGGAGGCAGGCCTGAGGAGCAAGCCAGAAGTCAAGACCGAAGGTCTAACTGGGAGGCAGGTTTGAGAGGGCAAACTGGGAGGCAAGGCTGAGGAGCAAGCCGGAAGTCAGGACCGAAGGTCTAACTGGGAGGCAGGTTTGAGAGGACAAACTGGGAGGCAGGGCTGAGGAGCAAGCCAGAAGTCAGGGCTGAAGGACAAACTGGCAGGCTGAGCTGAGGTCAGCAACTGGCATATGGGGTGCCCACTGCTACATTGATGCCTTCCCTGCCTGCCCCCCTCCCCCAGTAACAGGTAACTGGGTATGGGGAACTTCGGTGTTAACTTACTGCCATGCTGCAGTGTCGCTCCAGGACATTGTGGGTAATTAAAATGGCGGCTCCGACTTGCCCAGCTCAGGTTGCCACATCTAGGCTGTATGGGATGGCTACGTCAATAAAGAGGCATCACCTCAAAAGCGGACACCATTGTGCTGAAGCTCTCAAGGCGACATACACAATGAAAACAAATACATCAAACCCAATGATAAAACACATTAAAGTCACAATCCTATGCAAGTTTTGACAGAAAAAAGGCCTACAACTCCCAGCATGCCCTAGCCAGCTGTGCTGGCTGGGACATGCTGGGAGTTGTAGGCCATTTCTGTCTAAACTTGCATAGGGTTGCCCGCTAAAAGAATTTTTAAAAAGTTTTCAAAGCAGGAGCATTCCTTTAAAATAACTTTAAAAGAAGAGACAATTATCCCAGCAACTAAACCACAGGGAAAGGCAATTTTTAAAACGCGGCATTAAACATATCATGAAATAAGCAGCAGTTTTTAAAAAAATGCTCTTGAAAGACTTGGGAGAACCAAAAGATCTTCAGCTGGCACAAGAAGGTCAATGAAGTTAGATGCCAGGCGGCCTCTCTAGGGAGGGCATTCCACAATTTGGGGGGCCACCACAGACAAGGCCTGCTCAGGAGTAGCCAGCCATCTCAGGGCACACGGGCGAGGAAAAAAGGATTGTTTCTTTAAGCAGATCTGGAAGGCTACCCGACCCATCTCTGGGGAGTGGCCACAGAGGGGAAAGCGTGGACCCGTATCTGCCCTGTGCTTTTTGTGTACACAGGAAGCAGATGCAGAGAAAGACGAGCATATAATATGGCACAACCAAAAGAAAAAAACTGTGCTCGTAAGCATTGATATGCATTTGCGACGTTTTGGAGGTGGGTCTTGAACGACGGCGGGCCCCCTGACCCCACCCCCGTGGGTGCTGGGCAGCCCAGATAGCACATGCCCAGGGGAGGCTGATGGACTCCTATTTTAGTGGGGCTGCTAATCCATTGCAGGTTTCATTTGGAGCTTTATAGGAGAGCTATCCATGGCGGCGAACCTATTTTGGGGGTGGAGTTCAGCACCATGGGTAGCTTCCATAAAGCTCCAAATAAAACCTGTAATGGATTAGGAGCCCCACCAGGATAGGCATCACCAACCTCCCCTGCGCACGCCTTAATACGACCTTGCTTGCACTTTGTTGTGTGTCGGGTTTGGATGGGAAGATATAAATCAGGAGTGAAGGGATGTATGACCAGCCCCGAACATGATGGCGAGCACGTGTCCGCCGAAAATGTTCGCAAATTGCCGAACACATGCTCATGTTCAATTTGTACAACTTTCCCAGTTCGATTCCATGCAACCTTCCCAATTTGCGTATATTTCCCTGTAGGCTGGAATCAGCCTATCTACAGTCTACGGAGGGAAGTTGCGCAAATTAGAAAATTAGCGCAAATTTTGGGGGAAGGAAATCGCGCAAATTTCAAGTTTGGTCGCTGCTCGATTTGTGCAATTTCCCCGTCCATACAGAGGAGCGATCAGCGATCGCAAATGTGAACAGGAACCGGGCGCAAGACGTTTTTCGGAGAGATCCTAGCTGTCTTGAACATCGCTCGTTTGCCCGTCCCTATCAGAAGAGAAATGGTGGGTGCGTGTGTGGGTGGGTGGGTGGGGTGGACAGCCCCCCGCCCTCTGTGGGCTGCATGACATCGACAGAAGGGAGCAGTGTGGTCAACTGTGAGAGTGCTCTATCCAGAATTTTTTTAAAAAACACACACACACCAAACGATGGACAATTCCTAATGTGTTGATTACCTTTGGGAAAGGAGACCACCACCGGGTCATTCCAAACTCTGAAAGCAGAGTAGAAATTGAGATGGGAGAGAAAGCTGCAAGGATCTGAGATTCCATCTGCAAGATCCAGAAAAGTGCGCGTGCCTCCTGAATATCTCACCTGCGTGCTGATTTTCCTGGTGGGCAGGGAACATACGGAGCCGGGAGCCGTCCCCCCCGGTTGTAGAAATGACCAGTTACAACAACACTGATTCAGTCATCACACCCGAGTCAACGGCTGGGAGAAATGTGGGCGGGTGGGGGCTTCGTTGCCATCTGCTTCACAAAAATATTTATTTATTTATTGTTCCCCTGAGAACAGAGTCCACGTATTGCTCCAAAAATAGCTCAATCAACGATACATTTAGCGGCGTTGCATAGATATACGGCAGGGGGGCACCTTGCAGCACTCAACCTAACTTCAAAAACCCTTCAGCAAGGGGTCAGTATGGAACTTCGGCAAGAGGCGTCTTCTTTCTGTGCCCCGGCAGCAGCCCACCGGGAGAGGGATGGGGCGAGAGAAGGGGGTCTCAAAAAAGCGAGAGGGGGTGGCAGAAAGAGAGAGAGAGGGGGGGAGGGGCGGCAGAACGAGAGTGGCCCTGCCCCCTTTTGGCTCTGCCCCTGTCCACTGCTTGCCCTTGCCGGAACTGTGGCCCTGGATTGCCTTCCCCGATTGTAATTGGTTTACCTTAAATAAACTTTCCTGGTTTTGTGTGTGTGGTTCCTCTGTCTGTGGTTCAGTGCTCAATCCAGTGTATAGACCAGTGTTCTCCAACCTTGGGTCCCCAGATGTTTTTGGCCTACAACTCCAAAACTCTATAGCTGGCTGGGGCATGCTGGGAGTTGTAGGCCAAAAACATCTGGAGACCCAAGGTTGGAGAACACTGGTATAGACCAAGGGCAAGGCCCTGAGAGAATCAAGTCAAGACGGCAGAGCGAAGGCTGGCAGTTTTGCACCTTTGATCTCTGGTCTTGAGTAAAGGACTGGTTGGCAGTCCTTCACAAACTCGTTATTTCCTCGGACAGTAATGGATTCATCTGTGTAATCTCGAATGAGAGCTCGCCTTTAATTTGAGATCTCATTCTGCGCATGCTCAGGATTTTGCGCATGCACAGGATTTTGCGCGTGTGCCGTATGGGAGCTGCGCAGCACAGCATCTTGGGAGCTGCCATTTTGGAACCGCGTCATGCGATCATGCCTCACCATGTCACATTTACAACACGTGTTTCCACGTGGCCTTTCTGTGTAACGTTTACTCACCGTCGCCGATTGGCATATGAACAAGAGATATACAGGTCCATATACTGTCAACAACCTACACGGCTGTTTCTTGAAACACGCTTGGTTTGTGTGGGAAGAGTTCAAACGCCACAATTTCCCTAAAGGGTTAGAGTGACACCATAACATTTTCTCCAGAAAGGAAAGAGTTCAATCAGCCAACTCGGCACATGCACAGAAATGCCGTAGTTTTGAAGCAAACTGTGCATGCTCCGAAGCTCACAATCTATTCCGAAATCAGGAACAAATCTGTAAGACAGTGGTCCAGGACTGCCACAACGGTCACGGGATTCGACCAACGAGACGACTTATTACGAAATTCGGCCGCATCACTAGCCGGGGGGGAGTATTTCAACATGGGTCCAGGAGACGGAAGCTGGTCCTGTTCATGGACTACGTTTCTATACTTCCAATTGCCAGAGCTCTCTGGGAAGTTCACAAAAATTGCCGCAGCCCCACCCTCAAAAAAAATACAAGAACGATCAAACGTCTCGTAAAATTCTCAAAACGATTAAAACAGCCAGAGGATAAAAAACCAAAGTGCAAGGGCCCAAGACATAGCAACACATTCTCTGTTCCTTTCTTTCCTTTTCTGTCTTGAGGGTCTCCATGGAAAGATTTATTTTTTTTAAAAAAAAGCGGCATCCTATGGTGGGCTGGGGAATCAGCAGAAGTAAAGATAGTTAAGCAGAGCTTCCTCCAGACAATTGTTAGCTTTATTGTGTGGAGGGTGAATGGCGCAGAGGGAGAGAGAGCAACAGAAGAATTAACAGGGGTTTTTTGGGAAGGGTAAACCCCCCCCCCCGCCCAGCTCTTCCAGATTAACTAGGGTCTGTTACATGTCGACAGTGTTTCTTTGCTCAACGGAGCGGGAGCAGCGGTACGTGTGTGTGTTTGTGGGGGGTGGGGGAGGGCGGGTGAGCCGATGACAAAAGGCTGCTGGTTCCTGTCTTAGGAGGAATACGGCACCATTGCGGAGGGCTCATAACGGGCAGGTTTCTCCCGTGGCTTGCGATGAATGAACAGCGCTAACTGAGCTGGTATAAAAAGAGAACGCAGCTTCCTTAGTCACCCCATTTCCAGCCAAAGAGAAGCTTTGCAGGATCCCACCCTGGTCCAGGACACTCTTCCGGGCAGAGTTTTGAGCTGACAGGTGGGTATAGTTTTATTTTATCTCTCTCCCCCTTTTCCAACGCCCCCCCCACTGGTACCTGGGAAGGGAGGGGGAACGGGGGGGGCTGGGATTGAATTCCCTTTTCCGGCCCCTCCCTGAGGGTAAGTATCTTTGCAATGCAGGCTTGCAAAAATTGTGATCGGAAGCAGGGTGCCAGCGAACCAGTGGGAAAGGCCGACCTAACTGGGCATACCGGATGGTAGCGGAAGAGGCAGTTGGCAAAGTTGACTGAGGCTTCATTCTGAGCTGGGGAGGGCGCAGCCTCGGAACTTAGAATATGCTGAGTCCCGAGGAAGACGAGAGTACCCTTGAGCATGTGCAGAGTGTGGAGAGCAATTGCAGCTACCCCTCCAAGGCACAGCTTGGATTCTGTATGGGGGCTGGGTGGGGAGTTCTGCTCCAGCCACTTGTGTACAAGGGGAAAGCGGCTCGGGCGGAAAACGAACTGAACAAACGTGGCAAACTTTTGTGCCAATTAAAAAGAAAAAGCACCCACAAGAGAACTGGACATCACAAGGTGTGTGTGCATATTTGAGAGAGAACCTGTCCAAATATTTGACAACAGGGGGGAAATCAGAGCCAGACTCAACCCGAGAAGCTTGTTGACAAAGCCAGGGGGTGCTCTCTGGACTTTCTAGCGAGTCTATTTGGAGTTTTTCACCGAGCACAGACAGAGGAACAAGAGCCCGCTGCGATTAGGGGGGCCGGAGGGTGTCTGTCTCGCGGGCTCGGCTGCTGGACCCCTGCACTTTTTGCTGCTGCTGTTGTTGCTAAATGAACCGCTGGGTTGAACCCGCTGGTGTTGCATGCGCCCGCCGTATGCGTTGGAAAGTGTTTGGGCCATTGCAGAACGGGAACGTAATACACCTAAAATGTTTGCCGGTGAAATGTGTTTTCTTTTTACACCCTGTTATAACAGGAGGCAGATCCATACAATGTACAATTTGGGGGCCGAGGAAACTTGCCACCGTGGGGGCCACCTTTTATCTGACTGCCCCACAGGACCGGCTTTTATGGGGTCTGTGTGTCTCATGCGGAAAGCAGGGACCACTTCCGTGGTTCCTTTCGAGATCTGCCTTTCGATGACGAGACAGGTGTGTTCTACCTGGGCGGAGGGGCACTGATCTTTGTGGTCCTTCCTTATCCCATTTTGAATCCCACATGGCTGTCCCCAGGGGTTCTTGCACCTCCAGCCAGCTCTGGAACGGCGACAGGCTCTCTCGCTTAAAGCGACCGCCGCACTGCATGGTGTCCTTGATCAGATCTGCAAGCTGGGATATACCCGAGAGCGAGTCCTAAGGTGTCGACCGAAACTTGACATTCATGCCTGGCACGTAATCTGCAGTGCTCCCCCACCTGAGACATGGTCAGCTGAGCTTGTGCAGGAATTGCAGGTGTGTCCTTGGTGATCTGGGCAGCGGGTAATGTTCCAAAACGATGGCACCCTGCCGTACACCAAATCAGACATCGGGTCTACCTTTGATGGGCACTGACTCTCCAAGTTAATCTTGGGGGAAGAGAGGAGACTTTTCCAGGCCTGGAATCCTGAGATGTCTTTAAAAAAAAAAAAAAAAAAAAAGCCCTCCAGATGCTATTGTACTACAGTGCTCATCATCCTCGACCCCAATTGCCCGTGTCAGCTGGAGCTGGGAAGAAGAACTGTAGCCCGACGATACCCATTTGAACGGAGCCTTCTCCAAGCTACAGATGTGTTGGGCTACAACTCCCATCATGCCCGACCGTTGCCCCATGGGGGCCGGGGCCAGGGCTGGGGCTGGCGGGAGCTGCAGTTCAACAACATCTGCTGGAATCAAAGATTCCACTAGGGACCTTTTTTGCCTGCCAGAGGGATGCCCAGCTGCACTGCCACGCTCCCCGCGTGGAGAAGGCAGATCATCTGCCCCGTGCCTTGGGCCGCTACGCTCAATACTGTCTAAACCAGGGCTAGGCAACCTGGTGCCTTCCAGGGGGTTTGGACTACAACTCCCATCAGCCTGGCCAATGCTCAGGGATGCTGGATTCTGTAGTCCCACTCCTAATGGAGTTTTTTATGGGTATATGCTGACCCGTCGGGTGTCCCCCAAAAAGTCTGTGAGAGCAGAAGCCATTCCCGGACTTTTCTACCGGACGTTTAGCTGGAGATCCGGGGGATAAAACTGTAGATCTCCGTAACACTTTATTGACTTAGATTGTAATCTTAAACAGGAAGCACCTGTATGTTATTATTGTCAATTATTTTATTTTATTTCATTTTATTTTCCTTATCTTATTCTGTAAAAAGGAACTTATGCACATCTGTGGCCTTATGTTATATAGAAAATAATCATAATCATAATCATAATCATAATCATCACAGGCAGCCTTCAGCAACTGGGTGCCTTCCAGATGTTTTGGACGACAACTCCCAGCATTGCTGACCATTGGCTGGTCAGGGCTGATGGGCAATGTAGTCCAATCGGTCTGGAGGGCACTGGGTTTTGGGGAGGCTGACACAGGCTTCCCGTTTCTTTTCTGTTGCCCTCGCAGAGCCTTCGCGTCGGCCAAATCCCTGAGTCATATTCTGTGGCTCAGACTTCCCTTTCAGTTCATGATTAAGCTGCTCTTTGTTCCTGGCCGCTTTGATGAGCGTTCACGGCAGGCCCACTTCGCAGGGGCTTTTCCTGGGTCCCTCATCCTTTTCTTTCGCTGCTGGCTTTCCCCTGCCCGTGGCTGAAAGGGCGTCTCTGTCTTGGCACTTAAGTAAAAAACAGAGGCACTCTTTTTCCTTTTTGCAAACCTCGGCTTCAGCCGGGGATGAGAGAACTACTGTCTCCTGTTCTGCTGCTTTCTCTCGCTCACCCTGCAACATGCAGAACTTAGAAGCTGCCTTTTAGCCCAGCCCGTCTCGTTGGTATTGTCTACCTGGACGAGCGGCGTTTCAGACAGGGGTCTCTTTCCCATCCCTACCTGGAGATGCCGCCGGGGATTGAACCCGGGACGGGGGACCTTCTGCAAGGGCTGTTCCACTGAGTCCATCCCCTAAAGTTCAAGTAAGATTCTAGTCCTCATGGTTCTGAATAAAGGGCTGATTTAAATAACGACAGAGAAAGCTGCCATATAGTGAGTCAGACCCTTTGTCCGTTGAGCAAAATGTTACTACTGATGCTGGCTGGCAGTGGATCTCCACAGTTTCAGGCAGGGACCTTTCCCGGCCACACCAGGAGTTGCCGGGTGCTCGTTCTGGGACCGTCTCTATGCAAAACAGGTGCTCAAGCACCCGCGCTATGATCTTTCTGCCCTGCTTTCCTCTCCTCCTGGGTTTCCAGTTTAATTTGGAGGATTTCTACTTGAATTTGAACATGCCTCCCCCCCCTTTTCACCACAGGTTTGGGTCCCCCCCATGTCGTTTCCCCTTATAAATGCTCAGGTGCGCATGGGGGTGGTGTGTGAAACAGTGCAAAAAAGCAGCCTCCATGAGACTGTATGTGTGAGTGCGGCAAGATACTTTCGGTGCGTCATTTTACTGCCGCACCTGTGCGCTGCTGTGGGTCGGTGAAACACCACACCAAAATCAATCTTGAAGCGGCAGCAGAGTGATCGCAATCACAGTCTTTGGGTGGAGCATTTTACTGATGCGCTCCTCTCCTGCACGCTAAGAAAAACACTGCACAAAAAAAGAGTCTTGAGGCTATCCTAGATAACTATCACCACAGGAGTGTGTGTGTGTGTGTGTGTGTGTGTGTGTGTTTGGGCAGCATTTTTTTCAGTCAGCATGTATACATTTTGCTGTGCTGCCCGGGGACGATGTGTGTTGTAACCCTGCATGTCTGGAGGCCACCGAGTTAAGGGAAAGCTGTCCCAAAGTGTCAATTCCTGTTGGAAATTGGAACTCCAAAATCCGTGGAGGTATTTGGAGGAGGCCCTCGTGTAAGTCCGGCCAAATCGTTTGAAAGTGAAGAGAAGATCTGAAGTCCATTCCTGGGGTCCCAACTTCCCCCTTTATCAGATACAGAGGACGCCTGGAGTCAGAGGCGGTGTTAGGGGGCGGCCCACTGGGGCTGGAGCCCCAAATCTTTCATTTGGAGCCCCGAATCTCTGGGAGGCCCTCTGCCGCACCACCCTGCGGGGCACTTGCTGAAAGAAAGGTTCAGGGGCCCTGAGGATCTCTGTTGCATCTTTTTGCCCACATGTGCTTCACCTCCTGCTGCCCCCCCCTGAATCTTTCTACCTGAGATTTTTTCCCCTGACATCAAACGCCCTCCTCTCCCCTGTCCAGGCATCCCTTTTTACAAACAGGGGTGTCCTTAGGAGACAGGCTCCCTTAAACACACATAAACAGACAGACTTTAGAGCCTCTGTAAATTAGCCTGTGCAAATTTGTGCATTTCCCCGCTGTCCTGTGGGCCTGAGCCCCAGACCTTTTCGGTACCTAGCAGCATCACTCCTGCCTGGAGTTCAGCTTGTGTTTCCCCGCCTGAGTCCGAAAGGGAGCTAATTGGCATCGTCCCTGGGCCTCAAACCTCCAGTGCCAGCTTGGCGCATCGGAAGGTGAAACAGGATCCGGAGAGCAGGTGAGAGAATGCCGAATGCCCCAGCTGCTGGAGTCCACAGCAAAATGTCACCGAAATTCCCTCTTGGTGGGTGCGGGGCAGACATCTGCAGAATGCCAAGGGGAGGACCCATTCCCAAACAGTTTTGATGGGCTCAGCGAAATCTATCTGGGTTCTATTCTGTCTCTCTTTCCTGGAGGAAAAATTCGGGGAGTGAGATTCGGGCTGAATGGAGCCGGCCCCTCCGGCGACGAAACACCTGCAGAATTTCGGAGGCACCCAAAGGAGTCTTCCTCGCAGCCTCCAACTGCTGCAGCCACCGTCGCATTCGGGATGCAAGCCCACTCTCCCTTGGGTTCACCCCCCCAAGCGGAAATATCCATTATCCCTCCCCCCCCACACACACACACTGTCTTGTTTTGCTGACTTAGCACAGCTTGTTTGGGTGGGTTTGCCTGTATTTTGGGCAAACGGCGGCCGGTGGCAAGCACTGATTCCCCCGCCGCCGCCGCCGCCACCACCACCACCACCATCACCACGCAAAGGCTGCAAGAGATGAGGAAAATGGGAGGAGAAATGAGTGTTTGATGGGATCTATGCTGCTTTCCCGAGAGGAGCGGCAGCATCACACACTGCGGTTGTCACGGTGAAGAAGTTAAACCGGGCGAATGTTTACTGCTTTTGTAAAGGCAAGGTTGGGGTTCCCCCTGGATCTCACCCGTCGTCGCCCGCTAGTGGGAGCTGTAGGTTGGCGCCCTTGGCCCGGGGTTTAATTCCCTTCCTGTGATACGCGGTGGAGCGGCTTGTGTCTGCTGGGGACGTCGCTCTTTCGCCGGCCCTTCGAGTTCTTTCTTCTGCAGGGCCGGACCGGAGCGGGCCGGTGTGGGAAGCTGGCGGCGCCGGTCACTGGGTGATGCGGAGCAAGGCCGTGGTGTGTCTGGGCTCGACGAGGCTCTTTGCGCGAGGCTCTGGAGCGGGCTTCCCCTCCAGATGTGTCGGGCGGCAACTCCCATCACCCCCCTGGGCAGCACATGGGATGGTGGGAATTGTAGTCTGGCACATCTGGAGGGCGCCGGGCCAGCCTGGGCTCCTCTTGAGCAACGGATAAGTGTGTGTTCGTGTGTGCAAACTTTCGATGGCTGCTTATTCGGCATCGGTGGTGGAGGGTCCATTCTCCTCCTGCTGCTTCCTTGGACGAGGAGGGGAGCAGGCCGGCCGGAGCGCCACCAGGATACCTGCTACCCCGGCAGGCCCGGTCCCCTCAGCTCCCGGCCCCCCAGAACTCTTACGACCTCGGAGAAGCAGCGGGCGCAGTTCTTCCTGTGCCAGCTGCAAGGCGGGGGAAGGGGGACCCCAGTGCGGATCCCCAGATCCGAGGTCGGAGCTCTTTTTCCAAAAAAATCTCTGTTTATGTCAGGGGTGGGCAATTCACAGCATGCATCCCCCCCTGCCGCCAAGTTTGTGCCCCCCACCCCACCATCCACACACTGCTGCTGCCAAAGTTGCGGTGGTGTTGTGGGGGGGGCGGGGAAGGCAAGGCACGGTTTTTAGGATTACACTGCCAGAACTCTCCCCGGGGCACAATTTTCGGCTTCCTGACTCCCTGCGTGCCTTCTCCCTTCAAGGAAAATCGTGGCTCTTTTGCTGCCACCAGATTTTGGCGGCAAAACCGCCTGAGCGGTGGTGGCAATTTTGGCGGCGGGGGCGAATTGGCCCACAGAGCCACAGAACTTGCCCTCCTCTGATGTATACGAGCCCTCTCCGCCTAAGCACTTGAGTCGGGGGGGGGGGTCCCAGCTTGGAGCCATTCCCTGTCGCGAGGAGTCGTATGCGTGTGAGAGGCTCCGGGTTCGAACCCTGGAATCTCCAGGAGGGGCTGCAAAAGGCCCGGGTCTCAAAATGTGCAGCCCCATTGTCAGTCAAAGTAGATAATCCCAAGTTTAATCCCAAGCAGGGCAGCAGCTTCTGACGTTCTTGTTTTAGTGAGCCCGTTGTACACAACCATGAGGTCTGGGAACCTGCTTGATTTTATTTACTCATTTATTTACTTACAGCATTTGGATACCGCTCCATATCTAGGCAGATTCCAGAGCGGTGAACAAGAAAAAGATAAAACAGATAGCAGAATGAAACCAAATAGCTTAATTGCTGGCTTGCCCTCTTCTGTGCTTCTTCCACTGGTTCTGGTTCAGAACAGCGCTGTTCGTGTTGTTCTGAACTTGCCCCGATACTCCCATATTACTATGGCCCGTAGGAATCTTCATTGGCTACCCATTTGGACTAGGGCCCAATTTAAATTATTGGTTCTTGCCTTCAAGGCTTTGCGCTCTAATGTCCCTCATTACTTATCATCTAGGCTTTCCTGGTATGTTCCTGGTAGGAACTTAAGATCAGTGGGCCAGGGATTATTAGCAGTCCCACCGACACGCTCTGCCTTGTCAAGGCTGCGAACCTTTCAGGACCTGGTTCCACTTTTGTGGAACAGGCTTCCCGTGGACCTCCGATTGGAGGAGGATCTTTCCCGCTTTCGAACGGGATTAAAGACTTATCTTTTTAGTCAGCCAGAATGAGTGGTTGGGCTAATGTGGTGGTTGCTGGGATTCGATACTGCATAGTAAGTGGTTGGTGTTGGTTATTTTATTGTATTGTTATGTATACTGTATATGTTATTTGTCCCGCCCTTTGGTATAAGGGGCGTTATAAATAAACGTTTATTAATGTGTTAAAAACAGGATGAATTAAAACCGTGGCTGGTCAGCAGGAACAGCTTCCTGAACAAAGACATCTTTGGCAGGCGCCGAAAACAACACAGTGTCGGAGCCTGCCTGGCCTCCAGAGGCGGGGAGTTCCACAGAAAGGGGGCCACCACACTAAAGGCTCTTCTCCTGGTGGACTCCGGTCGGGTCAGAGGTCTGTGTGGAACCACCAGGAGAATGTCCTCCGGTGACCTCAGTGATTGGGCAGGTTGGTAAGGGAGGAGGTGGCGCGCGCTCCGGTATCCTGGTCCCGAGTTGTTTAGGGCTTTGGATTAGGACTGCAGAGGGGGGGGGGGGCGGGAAATGACAGCACACCTGCTTTGCATGCAAAATGTCCCAGATTCCATATCTGGTTAAAATATCAGGTTGCAGGGCTGGGAAATTCCTCAGAGGGCTTCTGCCAATGGTCTGACCCCATGTGAGGCCGCTTCATGGAAGAGAAGTTAGAAGAGGGTTTCCTGCCCTTCTTCTCCCCATCCAGGAGCTCTCACCTCTTGGTCATGCTAGAAGTGTGACACAATGTGAGTCAGTGGCTTCAGAATAGGTATATAATAGCAAAAGACCTTTATTATTGTTATCCTCATCAGTTCGTTTTGTATTTTGTATTGCTTTATATGATGATGATGATGATGATGATGATGATGATGATGATGATGATGATGATATGATTATTAGGTGGTGTACATGGTTTTCTCCCCTGCTTTCATTTTAACAACAACCCTGCAAGGTAGGTGCAGCTGAGAGATGGTGACTGGCCCGAGCCCACCCAGTGAGCTTCATGGCTGGCTGGGATGTTTGAACCCGGGTCTCTGTAGTCCTAGTCCAACAATCTAGCCATTACACCACAGAGACTTTCAGTGATGATCAGCCAGATACATGTGTGTGTGTGTGTGGGGGAAATACCCCTAACCCGGGCAGATCCCCGGGCTGCGCTGTGCATTCCGCACATGGTGACGCACTGTGCATCTTGCTTACCTTCCAGAGCTCTGGCTCCGATGATTTTGTCCCGGAAACCAGAGTCAAGCTATGATTTCCCCCCCCGCCTGTCATCAGTAAATCGGGCAAGGCCCCTTTAAATATAGGAGGCATGTCTCAACGGAGACAGAGTTACCTGCCTGGATCGAGCGGCATCTGATTTAAAGTCTTGTGGCTGAAGCAACATCTGCACGGCGCCGAGAGAGCTCTATCTGGAGCTGTCCAAGGTCCTGCACATATCAGAACTCCTGGCGGAACCCTTTGCTTGGTCCTTGCCTAGATGAGGATACATTATATAGCACTGCAGCCTCTCCCAACCTGGCACCCTCTAGAGGTGTTGGACCACAACTCCCATCAGCCACAGCCGTTGGCCATGCTGGGAGCTAGCTGAAGTCCTATGGGGACAATGCTCAGCTCAGGTATGGGAGCTTGCAGGAAAAATCCTTTTCCCCACATGAATTTTCTCCTCCTTCCCCCCTCAGCAAGCCATCTTGGTTGCAGCAGGATCGTAACCACCAACAGCCAGAACCCCTTGGTGATCTACTGCAAATCACCCAGAGTATTTATTATTTATTTATTATTTGCATTTATTTTTATCGCCCATCTGGCCGGCAAACCGGCCACCCTGGGCGATGTACAGAAAATAAAACAGAATAAAATACATTAAAACATTTTTCTCCATTAAAATACATTAAAACAGTATAAAATTTTAAAATCTTAGCCCACCCCATATTCCTGCCTGAATAGCCAAGTTTTTAATGAGCGGCGGAAGCTCAGCAGAGAGGGGGCAAGGCGGAGGTCACTCGGGAGAGAGTTCCATAGTACGGGGGCCACCACAGAGAAGGCCCTCTTCCTCGTCCCGACCAGTCTAGCTGCTCTGGCTGAAGGGACAAGGAGAAGGCCATCTGTGGCAGATCTTGTTGAGTGGCCCACTTGGTGTTGCTGGAGACGCTCCTTGAGATAGACTGGACCGGAGCCATATAGGGTTTTAAAGGTCAAAACCAACACCTTGAATTCGGCTCGGCAAGCAACTGGTAGCCAGTGTAGCTCCTTGAGCACTGGCGTGATGTGATCCCGCCGGCGGCTGCCTTTAACCAGGCGAGCCACTGCGTTCTGTACCAGCTGTAGCTTCCGAACCGTCTTCAAGGGTAACCCCACGTAGAGCGCATTACAGTAGTCTAGGCGAGAGGAGACCAAGGCATGAACCACTGATGGGAGCAGATGATTAGGAAGGTAGGGGCGCAGCTGCCGTATCAGATGGAGTTGATACAGCGCCGCCCGGCTCACAGCCGCCACCTGAGCCTCCATGGACAGCTGGGAGTCTAGAATGACCCCCAAGCTGCGGACCTGGTCCTTCAGGGGTAGATGTACCCCATTCAGCACCAGGTCAACATCCCCTAACCTCCCCTTGTCCCCCACCAGAATTACCTCGGTCTTGTCGGGGTTCAGCTTCAGCATATTCAGTCCAAAAGTGCATTTTGCCTGGCCCTGGCTAAGATAATATGGGTATAGGATCTCTTGTATTGTTAAGCTGGAGGTAGTCATATAATTAATTAATTAATTCATTCATTCCTTTGTTACATTTGTATCCTGATTTTCCTCCAAGGAGTGCATGGCTCCTCCTCTCTATTTTTATCCTCACAACAACCCTGTGAGGTAGGCTAGGCTAAGAGCCATGGACTGGCCCATGGCCCACCAGTGAGATTCATGGCTGAGTGAGAGACTGGAGCCCGGGTCTCCTAATAAAATTAAAAAAGATGTCTTGGAGGTGGCTGAAATTTGGTATGGAATATCTGGGTAGACGGATTGAGGGAATGGAAAAGGAGTTCCTGGGGTCGAGCCTTCCTTCAAATTAAGCTCCAGTTACACTGGAACCTTAGTGACAAGGAGAGGAATGGAGGTAATTTTCCCAGTACAGCTGGGAATCTAAGACCTGCCCTGGAGCCCAGAGGTGGGTTGGATAACAATCAACACACACACCCTGCGGTTAACCTGACGCGGCGGCTAAATTTAGAGATGCTGGCGGCATTGGGTCCGTCCAAATTCCTACATGAAATTCTGTGATCTGTCACTTCTCCAGGGATCATGCCAGCTGGAAGCAGAGAGGGGTGAGAATTTTGTCTGGTGTTTTTTTTTGTTTTGTTTTAATTATTATGATGACAGATGACAAAAATTCATCAACTTCATAAACAGAACAGAAAGATCTTGAGATTTAAAATAGCTGTGATGGTGATGTGGGAGAAAGTGAAACTGACTGATTCGTCCATTCATTCATTATTTTATTTCTCCATTTGCGGCATTTATGTACTGCTGCTCCTTGTCTAAACAGATTCTGGAGCGCTGAACAATAAAAGATGAAAGGAATAAAACACAAGAGTACAAGTTTAAAACAGCAACAACAAACAGCAGGATACCAATTTTTAATACTGCGGCTGGTCAATTCGAGAAGGCTTGGGTGCTTGGCTCCTAAAACAGTTCAAGAGCTCGAGTGTTACGTTTCAGCCTACAACTCCCACCAGCCGTAGCTATACCCAGTGGTGAGCTGCAAATTGTCCATCCCTGTCTTAAAAGTCTGGCTTTGAATCCTGACATATTCCACTACATTTGCGGTGTTGACTTGGGGTTGCCTCCTCTTTTCCCCCGAGGTGCTCCTCGCCATTAGTAGTAGTAGGCAATCACTCGTGACCGAGAAAGATTGTCTTCCAGGATAAAATTATAAAAGAAAATTATATAAAGAGGAAATTGTATAAAATTGTGTAGACTCTAGCGATGGGTCCGTAAGTGACTGTGGAGGCCAATTCTAGATCCACACAGCTTCCCACAGTGAGGACACAGGTTACCAGATGGAAGATGGTCCTGTAAAGGATTCGTTTGACGTGCTTTTCGCTTAGCACGTTTCTCCCTTTCACCATTAACAGCTGCATGGAAGGCAAGCACATCATGTTTGTCTCTCCATGCTGGGAATAGCTGTCCTTCTTGAATTTGGCTGCAACAGGTGGAAGAGAATTTCATTCGGTTTGTGGGGATTGTTGGAACAGAATTTACCCCAATCCACCAATTTCTTCATAAATGGGATGGAAAGGCATGAGATTTAAAGGAAAAAATTGAATGAGGGAGAAAGCAAAAGCGACAGACTTGTCTGTCCCTAATTGGAATGTAGCCAGCTGCCGATACATCCGGATGAAGTGGTAAATGGTTTGTTCTAAACCGAATCTTTCGAGATTTCAAGGTCTGTAGCCTGTATTTGCATCAGTCATTATGCTATTTTTGAGCAAAACTGGCAAAAACAACCCCCCCCAAACACCCCCTTTTCTCTTTCTTTTCTTTTCTGCAAAGTGACATGTCCCCTGTTTTGATTCCATGCTCCCGTTTGTCTCTAAGCACCCACGACAAGCTCTCCAACAGAATATCCAAAGCCGGCTTGGGTTTTACCAAAAAAAAGATAAAGATTTCTATGAGTTCCCAATCTATTTGCAAGTTGAAAGGACCATCCATACGGATCAGCGGGAGCACCGGCAAACTCAGCCTCCTTCGCTGATGACTCAGTAGACATCCTTTGTTGCCACTTTTATCTCTGTTTTTTATTTTAATTCTTGTTTGGATGCATTTTGTACACTGAACTGTGATTTGATAATGAAGGGCAGCATATATACGGTATCTATTTTAGATAAGAAAATTTTCATTTATTTATTTGCTGGTTACCTTGATATCCTGCCCCTTTCCTTCAAGGAGGCCTCAGCAGTGTACGTGGTCCTCCTCCTACCCATTGTATCCTCACAACAACCCTGTGAGGTAGGTTAGGCTGAGACTTGGGGACTGGCCCAGAGAAACCCAGTGGGCTTCATGGCTGAGTGGGGACTCAAAGTCGGATCTCAGCAATTCCACGTACTCTACTACACCATGCTGGCTTTCAACAGGCCTGTGGCTCACACTGGCTCAGCTTGTCTGAGCGTGGAAAGCTAAGCAGGGTCAGGCCTGGTTATTACTTGGATGAGAGACCCCTCCTCTAGTTTCCTGCATTGAGCAGGGGGCTGAACTCAATGGCCCTGTTGTAGGCCCCTTCCATGATCTATGAAATAAATTTCTCTTGCATTTTTTTTTTTTTTTGGTCCTTTTGTCTACCAGGTGTCCAAACTCCCTCTGACTCCTCTCCTGAGGAGGGACCAGGGGCTGAAAATGTGGCTCCTGGAGAAAATCCGTGGTTCGGTGGAGAATGGCAGCTCTCGAGCCAACGACTCCGGGGACAAGCAATCCAAGGGCCCGTTGTACAGCAACGTCTTGACCCCGGATAAGATCCCGGACTTCTTCATCCCACCCAAGCTTCCGACGGTGCCCCCCGAGGCAGAGGGCGCGGAAGCGAAGGCCAAGCCCAACCTGGGCACCTCGGCCTCGGAGCAGAACCTCTCGGCCCGCAAGCCCCAGCGCAGCCCCCGCCTGCCGGTGAAGGCCGTCTCGGAGAGCAAGAACCTCCTGAAGGCCGCCAGCCGGCACATCATCCAGATCGAGAGCGCCGACGAGTGGATGTCCGAGGAGGACTTTGGCACCAACGCCGACCCCCAGTCGCAGACGGCCATGTCGCTGCCCTACGTGCCCAAGGCCCAGACGTCCTACGGCTTCGCCACGCTCATGGAGAGCCCGCACACGCGGCGCAAGGAGTCGCTCTTCCACAGCGAGCACACCAGCCTGTGCCACTCGCAGTCCTCCTCGCCCAGCGCGCAGCGGAAGTCCGCCTCGGGAGGGGGCAAGGCCAACGGCGAGGGCGCCCACCTCAACCCCTCGGACGCCAGCATGTCCCTCATGAACCCCTACCGCTACTTCAGCGGCGGGGAGAGTGACACCTGCTCGTCGGCCGAGTCGTCCCCGTTTGGCTCCCCGCTGCTCTCGCGCTCGGTGTCCCTGCTCAAGATCTTCAGCCAGGAGAGCCAGTCGAAAGTCATCAAGCTGAAGCACTCGGTGGCCCGCAACAGCTCCCTTTCCACCGACGACAGCTCCGCCGACACCAGCCCCAGTTCGCAGCGGCGCACGCGCTGCGCCACCCCTCCGGCCGGGGGCGCACAGCAGCAGCAGCAGCCGCCGCCACCCCAGGCGCCCGCGGACCTCCAAGAGCGGCTCCGCAAGGAACACGTCATCGGCTTGAGCAAAGGGGGCAGCATGCGCCTGGCGGCCGAGTACAACCCCGCCAAGGCCCGGCTGCGGGTGCGCGTCGTCGCGGCCGAAGACCTGTACGACAAGCACTGCGACTGCGCGGAGCATCAACTGCTGCGTCGCCCTCTACCTGAACCCGGGGAAGCTGCAAAAGCAGCGCAGCACCATCCTCAAGAACAGCCGCAACCCCGTCTTCAACGAGGACTTCTTCTTCGACGGGCTGGGCGCCAGCAACATCAGGAAGATGTCTCTCAAGGTCAAGGTGGTGAACAAGGGCAGCAGCCTCAAACGGGACATGCTGATGGGCGAGAAGGAGCTCCCTCTCACCTCTTTGCTCCCCTTCTTGTAAGCCGGCCTCGAACGTTCCGCACGCACGCACGCCTGCCGCACGAAAACCCCCGCTTCCCGGGCCGCCCCCCCTTTCCCTGCCCTGTAAATAGGAAGGGATCGGAGGTGGCCAATCAGTGCCCCCTCCCCTCAAAAAATGGCCGTTGCATGCATGGGGTGGGGCGGGCGGGGCATCCCAGAATCCTAGCATGAAATCTCAGTGGCCGGAGGTGTGCGAGGCCCTTTTCTCCGGGAGGTGGAAATTATATTTGCCTGTCCGGATCACGGCTCGCACGCAAGACGTTCCCAATCCACCGGCCTCTGCGGCCTTCACTAAGAGAGGAGTTTGCTGCAGTATGGGATGGACGGAGGCAGGAGGGATGACTCGGATCAGGGCCTCGCTGAACGGGGAAGGCCGGGAGCAACGGAATAAGCCTGAAAAATGTTCCTTAAATTGGGAGCGGAAGGCAAATTGGTTGTCTCCATTAAAATGCCACGTTTGATTACGTCCCGTCAGCTAGCAAGGCGTTAACTCAGTAGAGACGGGGGAGAAATTTGATTGGTTCGCACATTTGCATATGAACCGACCTAATTTGCACCTCCTGTTCCAATCCATGAACTGAAATGCAGTTCTTCTTTGGTATATTCTCATTCCTCTGAATTTTGTGATGCAGTTCTTCGAAAGCACATCTCAGGGGGGGAAAGTGCTCACAGAAATGCATGAAAATAACACGCACAATTGCAGTATATTCGGGGAAACGGCTAGAAAACTGCAAAGATTCGGCAAAGTTGGGTACAAAAAATGCACATGCTGCCAGGAGACATGCGCACGAAAGCATGTGCATTCCATGTGGAGTTTTAATCAAAGAAACACGTGCCGAGTGATAAGGCAAATGGGATGAAACAAACTTCAGGAGAGAAAGGTGGGGAAACGAAAGAAACCAGAATTAATAGATTCATCCATGCCTAGTTAATTGACAATCCAATGGAAGATGGTGGAAGCGGCCCAATCGCCTTCTGGGGAACAGGGCAACACCCCCCCACCGTCACCACACACACAGACAGACAGACAGACATGTGAGTTTCCTTGCCTTAACAACCTCGTGCAGATCTGAATCTGCATTTGGGAGCGTGGACGGAGTCAGCGGATGAGAGATTCAGAACTCGGGCCTATAAGATGACTGTCCGAACGAGGCCTTTTGACAGAGTTTGGGGTTCGTGTTTGTTTGTTCCCACCTCCTCCTCCTCCCGCCTTGCCTTTCGCAGCTTGGAGACAGGCGGAGACCCAGCCTTTCCAGGCAACTCCCAGCACAAAGATTCGGCGACGAGGGAAATATGGACTTGCCGAATTTGTGCCGGCCGGGCACACCGTCGAGTCACAGAAGACCTGCTGAGAGACACGGGGGGCGGGGGGCAGATGCCAACTGGCCAACTTATCTTCACGGCTGGCAACAAATGCAGACAGCTGTCCATCGTTGCTAGGGTTCCGATGTGTTGTCCTAATAAGCAATCCTTCCCCCCCCCTGCCCCTCCGCTCAAAAAAGAGGGGATCCTTCAGAAAACTGTTTTAAACTGCAGTGGCGCACCAGCGATGCTTATTTTCCAGGGTCCCAACTAGAGGTCTTGTCCGAGATCCTTTTAATTGGACTGAACTTGGGAGTGGTTCTGCATGCAAAGCAGGGCCTCTGCCGCTGCTGAGCTCTCCTGAAAAAGCAAGGAAGACCCTAGTCCTCATGGTTCTGAACACAGGGGCTGATTTAAATGAGGAGCTTGCCTGCCTCATCCTGGGTCGATCCCTGTAGCTCAGTGTTGTCGGCAGCATGGACTGGCAGCCGTGTCTCTCCGGGGGTCTTGGACAGACAGGGATGCGTCTTTCCCGGCCCTTCCTGGAGATGCCGGGGGCTTGAACCTGAGACCTTCTGCATACAAAGCGGGGGCTCCACCACGGAGCTATGTCCCTTTTCTTTAAAATCCAGCAAGATTCTGGTCCTCATGGTTCTGAATAAAGGGCTGACTTAAATAGAAACATGAGGAAGCTGCCACTGTCAGACCTTTTCCCATTCAGCTGAGTATCGTGTATGCAGCTTAGAAGTCGCTCTCCAGGCAGGGTTTCAGAGAAGGGGTCTTTCCCACCATGCCTGGGACTGAACCCAGGTCCGTCTATATCCCAAGCAGGGGCCCTACCCTTGAGCTATCACCCCTTTCCACCCTTTCCTGCAAAGGGATCCATGTAGTAGCTCCTCGCCTCTCCATATTTCCCCCCCCCCACCAATGCTAGAGGAGGGCTCTCACACCCTGGAGTTGACTCTCCGCAGCCCAACTCCCTGTCGAATTTTCGTAATTTTCGGCTTATTTACTGCTGCTGCCAATTCTCTTGTGTCAGCTTTGGGGTCCTTCTCCCCCCCTCCCCCTCCCTCCAATTTCTCCCTTCCTCCAAAATGTCACATCCCCGCCATGCGCAGAAGAAACCACCTTAGAGACTTCTCTAGATGTGGCTTGGCAAGAAAAATCGACTGGTTGTGCATTGGAGCTCTTACCGTGATAACCTAAGAGGGGCCAAGGCTAAAAGTCTGAGGGAGTTCACCCCCAATCCAAGAAGTCCATCTCTTTAATCCCGGTGCGCAGAGGCTATGTGCGATGACTCAGCAGGTGGTGGTGGGGAGATATACTCTGTACATGCACAAAGGCTCCCTCTTCTCCCCTTACAGTTCTGATATTGCCGTGCCTCAGTGCTGCAAAACGGCCTTCGGGATGGAAGTCCCAGCAGGGCCAAGTCACAAGGGGTCCCATGCACGGCCGCGCGGCCTCCTTGCGTGGCCATGCGGCCTCCATGTGCAGTGGTGCAGCTAGGTCCTTTTAGACCCTGGACTTAACGGGTCTTATTGGACCGTTAATCCCTTTAGAGGCATTACGCCAGTTGCGAAGCACACAACTAGCCACGATTCCATGTTGCACGGCCGCTTCTGCATCCCTTCTATGTTAGAACGTTGGCCAACCCTGTTTTGTTTTGTTTTAATGCTCTGAGCATGTGCAGTTTTGCATTCGAAGCTCATTTCAATCATAGCACCGTCACGTCTCCAGGAACAAAACGGAGTTTGCTTCTGCTACCCTCATCACCTGCCGCTCTCTAGGGGGGCTCATTTGAGGGAGTGCCTCATTTCTAGGGGGGCTCATTTCATCCCCAAAGTCCAGTCCTAGCTGAAGCAATGTCCATCGATAATCAGCAGCGCCTCTCTCGCCGTGCAGCGTTACCCGCCCACCGTTGTAGAGAAACGGTGGGTTCTCCTGCTGGAGCCTCCGCAGCACGTACCAGGGGCTGTCCAGAACAAACAACGACACCCCTGGAGAGTTGGGCACACTGGGAACAGCTGGGAAACCGAGCCGAGCAACCGAGGATGCAACATGACAGTGTTCACCCGACCTAAAACAACGACAAGCTTGACAAGTTCCCCCCCTCCCCACCCACGCTTTGGCGGGGGAAATCTTTTGGCCAAATGCATCCAGTGTCTTTGGGAAGCGAGGAAGGCAGAGGTTATTAAGCGGCATCCAAAGAGGTCCGTTTTGCTGTGTGGGTCCCCACGGCTTTTCTTAGCAGGCCTGCCAATGACAGTGCTGGAAGCAAGCCAACATTGGGAAGCGTGATTATGCCCGCCAGGGATATCCTGTAAAACGGCGGATTTCTCTACTCTCGGTGGCACCTTTTCTCTGTCCCAGTGGCTTTGACAATTGACAACGAGACGCCTGCGTTTGTTTGTTTTTTTAAACCTCTATTTTTTTTTCCTGCCGACTTTTTCTTTTCCCCCTCAATTCCACCCGGCAGCTTCTGCTTCTCCGGCAGCCGCCAATTAGAATAAACAGATCGGCCTGTGGTTTGCATCCACTGCAGAAAGAAAAGCACCGTGCGCACAAGCAAATAGAAGGCCCATCTCGGCTTTCCAATCGGAGAGGCTTTTTAATCGCTGCATCTTTTCTCCTCTCTCGGGCTGATGTGTAGCAGACTCGAAAGGCTGAACATTCAAGGGAGGCCAGATTTGGGGTTAATCCTCTCTTCATTCTCTCTCTTCATTCTCTCTTTCTCTCTCTCTTAAAAAAATCTTGTTAACAGAGAAGCCAACTGTGCGTATTTTATTTTTACAGGCAGGTTCCGGATGTTTGCAAAAGCCTTAGTGGTGCAACTGGCATAATTTTAGACCCTGGGCTTAATTGGTTTTGCAGGGGCTTTCCTTTAGATGCCCAGGTGCATTTCTTCAGCTGTCAAACACACAATTAAGTCTTTCTCTGGGCCACCATTCCATGTTTTGCCACGGCTTCTGCGTTGCATTGGAACAGGATCCCCCAACCTGGTGCACTCCTGATGTGTTGGCTACCAATGGCTGATGGCTATTTGCTACCTCCAGTATCAGAGGCAGTGTGCCTATGTACACCAGGTGCTGGGGAACATGGGCGGGAGGGTGCCGTTGCACTCATGTCCTGCTTGCGGGATCCCGTGGGCAGCTGGTTGGCTGCTGTACGAACAGAACGCTGGACGAGATGGACCCTGGGTCTGATCCAGCATCTGGGCTCTTCTTATGTTCTTACGTTCTTAACTCCCATCATGCCCCAGACAGCATGCTGGGAGTTGTAGTTTGACACGTCTGGAGGGCACCCAATTGAGGAAGGCTGTGTTAGAGCAAACACACACAACAAGCAAATCCTTAAAAAAAAAATTAAAAAAAAATCTCTGAGCATGTGCAGTTTTGCATTTTAAACTCGTGTAAATCGCCGTGCCGTCGTGAGTGCAGGAATAAAACGGAGCTTGCTTTTGCTGCCCCGATGCTCACAACACACTGACTTGGGAAGAAGACCCCTTTTGTTGTAGAAAAAGGAGAGTCTATTTTTAAGGTTAAAATAATAAAACAAACGTCTGTCAGCCCTGAGGCCGAACTGTAGGGGAAACTTTTGTGGGTGCAGGGCGGGGGCAGATTGGCAAGAAACAATCTTCTTTTGTATTTGTTTGCTTTATTTATATTGCATCAGAATATCTATCTATCTATCTAATTTTCGCATGTTTTTTTGCTGGAGATGTTACGCGCAAATGCACCATCCTAATTGATTCCTTAATCCTAAAAAAAAAAAAAAGAAAGAAAAGAAAGAAAGAAAGAAAAGTTTTTTTCTTTCTCTTTCTGGGTATATGAACCTTTCTCGGCTGTATTTTGATCTTGTGTAATTCAGTTGGCAGTGCGGAGTTTTGGATGTAAGGTCTTGCTATTCAAAACTGCTTCATTCCTTCCCTTTCTTTCTCTTTCACTCTAATTTCTGTACATAAACAAGGGAATGCCCCCATTGGTTTGGTTTGGTTTTTAAAAAAAAAAAAAGAAAGAAAGAAAGAAAGAAAGAAATGTGAGTTTCACGCAGCGCATGGAATTCTTCGTGCCATAGAAATGCAAGGTGTATTCTATTCATGACTGTGTGGATTGATTTATTGGTCTCATTTTAGATTTAACTCATGGAACGGCTCAGAGGTGGTGTTGGGGGGGTGGCCCACTAGGGCTGGAGCCCCGACTCTTTCATTGGGAGCCCCGAATCTCTGGGAGGCCCTCTGCCCCACCACCCTGCTGTCCAGGGGCACTTGCTGAAAGAAAGGTCCAGGGGCCCTGAGGATCTCAGTTGCATCTGATCCCCCCCTGATCAGCTGGCTTTTTGCCCACATGTGCTTCACCTCCTGCTGCCCCGCCCCTTGAATCTTTCTGCCTGAGGTTTTCTTCTGAAATCAAACACCCTCCTCTCCCCTGTCCATACGCCCCCTTTTAGAAATAGGGGTGTCCTTAGGAGATAGGGCCCTTTACAGACTCTAGAGCAGTGTTCTCCAACCTTGGGTCCCCAGATGTTTTTGGCCTACAACTCCCAGCATGCCCCAGCCAGCGTAGCTGGCTGGGGCATGCTGGGAGTTGTAGGCCAAAAACATCTGGGGACCCAAGGTTGGAGAACACTGCTCTAGAACCTATGTGAATTAGTGCATATGTAATTTAATTTTGTCCTGTGGGCCCGAGCACAGGATCTTTTCAGTACCTAGCACCGCCCCAGCCTGGCAGGCAGGCAAGCAAGCGGGGAGCCCTGATGAGGAAGAGGATGGGGAGGAAGAGCCGCTGGGGACAGTGGTGGAGAGAGAAGGTAGCCTCATTGGCCAGGTTCACATGACACGGCCGGCAACCCACGCTGCGTTGTCAGCCTCGTTTGTTTCAGGGTGGCCGAATGCAGCGCGGTTTCCTCCACGTGGTTTGTTAAAACACGCACAAGCTGCCCTGAGAGCCCACGGCTTTCTTGCTGCCGATATATCTGCTTGCCACAAAAGGTTCCAGAGGATTCTGGGCACCACCCGAGGAGGAGGAGGAGGAGGAGTCGGGAAGAGAAGGAAGCGACTTACGGATATGGGAAAGGCACAGACGGGGTGGCACCAAGGGTCGGCCGGAGCAGGGTCAGGACGGAAAAAAACATTTGAGATATTTTTTTTAAAGAAATACCTGCCTACTGCAGCCTAAAGCCCGTAACCGCCACTAACTGAGGCCAAGAAGAAGGCAACCTTTTGGAATGGTGGAAAAAACGGGACAATTGCCGGGAAACCACCCCAACATTGATAGTTGGAGGAAATTTAGTGGGATTTGGCAGCATGTGGGCACCATGGTGTGCCCTCCCAGTGGTTTCCAGTGGTGGGAATTGGCCTTGTAGGCCCCCCGAACATTTCATTTCATTTATTTCATTTCTATACCGCCTCACAGCCGAAGCTCTCTGGGGGGTTCACAACAGTTTGTACATAAAAACAACAATAAAAACATACAAAACATAGTTAAAAAGATTAAAAACCAAATTTAAAAGCACAGTTTAAAATAACAATCCAAAAGTTAATAAAAAACTAAGCCTACAGGTGACAATTCCCCCCACCCCCGGTGCTATTTTGAGCTCTTAACTATTGAATGCCTTGGCATAGAGGGAAGTCTTGACCTGGTCCAGATAGGGGCGACGTAGCTGCTGGTAGAAGGCACTCCTTGCCACTGAGGCCACTTGAGCCTCAAGTGACAAAGATGGCTCCAGGAGCACCCCCAAGCGACGAACCTGCTCCTTCAAGGGGAGTGCCACCCCATCCAGAACAGGTTGGACGCCCTCCATCTGGTCAAAGGTCTACACCCGTGCCAACATGGCCTACCCGTGCCAACCATGAAGGAATTTGCTGGTGCAGCGGTGAAACGGGTCATATCATAGCCACAGAAGCGAGAGGAGGGGGCGCAAAGGTGAACACCCCCCGTTTCTCCCACCCGCTATGATTGGGTTGGCTACGGGCTGGATGCAAACCACACCTGGCCTACATTCCACACGCAACATGGGACACCCGACCTGCAGGTTTAGGGAGACAGCGCACACGGTGGCTTAAAACTGGGAGAACCCAACGATCCCCCCTCCTCTCTCACCCCCCACCCACCCCCCACTTGTGCAGGCTGGGGATCTCCCCAAGGTCTCCGGCACACTTGGCTTTATCCACTTTGGTTCTGGAGTGGCATTAATTCCTCACAATAATCAGCTAATTAGCTCACTTAACCAGCTCTGGTGCTGCCTTTATTGATGTGCATATTTATCCTTGCTCCGAGCGAATGTTTAATTGCGAGATTATAACATTTGCTACTTGGCTTCATTCGTCTTTCTCGCCCCCGCCTTTTTTTATTTAAAGGGAGCTATTAACGGCGCTTCACTCCCGACTTGCAGCCATCTTGCGTTGTGAGTTCACCTCTTTTCACTTCCGCCTTGAAGGAGTAAGGCCTTGGTCCAGGAAGGGCAGGATCCAACCGCCATTCTCAGACCTTAGAGCTGAATTCTGGTTTCAGTTCGTCAGGATTTCCAAACTCCCTCGACAGAAATTCAATGCGCGAGAAGCTTCAGAGGCACCCAGAGAGGTGCAGAGGAATCTCTGCCCGCTGCTGCGTTCCTTCTTTTTGCGATGGTCAGGCACGAGTGCCGATCCGCAGGATCGGTGCAAGGCAGTTTGGTGCCCTAGGCAAGATCAGATATTTAGCGCCCCCCGTTCCCACTTGAGAGCACTGTATTTTTTTTCCCCCAAGCGTTTCTGGCACCCCCTTTAGCCCTGCGCCCTAGGCGGCTGCCTAGTTGGCCTAATGGTAGCACCGGCCCTGCCGATCCGCATGAAGCCAAAAAGGCACCAACCACACACAATTGGGAGGCACGAGTAGCAGGCTTGGGGTAACTTCAAGGTCTGAAGGAGTACAAAACTATACACACACACACACACACACACACACACACACACACACGGAGACTCCTCTCCCAGGTAGGTCAGCCCCGTGAGAATGCTCAGGCATCATTGGGCAGTGTTTTTTGTCTCCTCTTCCCACTTAGGTTTTTTTTTTTAAGGTTTTTTTTTGGGGGGGGGTTATGTACTTTTGCAAACCTTAGGATTTCCCCCAGCCTGTTGATGCTACCTGTCTCCAGGTGGGTGCTGTCTTTTTGGCTCCAGAAAGACCTACACTCAGAGAATGAGTTTGCAAGTGAGTATATGACCTGGTTCACACACAGTGAGTGACAACAAACCGTAGTTGAATCTCAACCATGGTTTGTTGAATTGTGGGTTGTCGTTACCTGCGAACCCAGAATGGGTTGCTAACCACAAACCACCCACGAGGACAACCCATAGTTTGTTGCTGGGTTGTGAGCTGTGGGTTGTTTAAACCATGGGTTGTCGTTGCGTGCGAACCCAGAATTGTGGGGTACTCGTGGGCTGTTTTGCCAGGATATAGAGGCAGCGGGCAAGGGCAATAAGAAAACAACAACTAGCCCCTTTACATGACTGTTCTGCAGTGCCGCAAAGGCAGTTGGGATACGGGGAAGGAACGGGTGAAGGAAGAAGGAAACACACAGCCCAGGGACTGAGAAACCTTGGTTTGTTAGATCGCCTGCCAGACAAACCTGCGTAGGGCAACAAACCATGGTTCAAAGCATCACGTGTGAACCAAGCCTTTGTATAGGGTTTCATCTCCCTAAGGATGAGCCCTGACATAACAAAAGAACCTCTGAGGCTGAGCCTCTGGTGCGCCGTGCCACACAAGAAGGACTAGGGAGTCTTGGGTTCGAATCCCTGCTCAGCCATGACGTTGGGCCACCTCTTAGCCTGACAAGATTGTGGTGAGGATAAAAACGTGTGTGTGTGTGAGGAGGATAAAAATGAGGCGAAGTGGGGAGAAACCTGGAGTCGTGCGCAAACGGCCTCTCAACATTCTCCACCCTAATTCTCCACCCAATTTCCTCTTCCCTCCCCGTCCCTTCTTCCTTGCGTGTTGTGTCTTTTTAGATTGTAAGCCCGCAGGCAGGGGATTTCCCCTTCAGGGGGGTGGGGAAATTCTCCAACCGTTTCTCAAGGGTGGGGCGTAGCAGTGGCAGGAGCACAGCTTTCTTTCTTCCCCCCTAAGTTTGTGTGTTGGCAGCCTGGCCAGCATTTTGCATCTTTTCCCAAGGCCTGAACCTGGCGTCATTCTGGTGCGTTGTGTATGTGGAAATAGTTATATGTCTTCATTTAAACTATTTTTTATCCCATTTTTATCCCATATTTATTTATTTATTTATTTATTACATTTCGATACCACCCGATAGCCGAAGTTCTCTGGGCAGTTCACAACAATTTACAAATAACTAGTAAAACTGTCAGTCCTTGCCTGCAGTTTTATAATCTGAAAAGACATGGCACACAAGGAAAAAGGGATGAGGAGGGAAGAGGGGAAAAATGGAGTCTTTCACATCAAGGCTAGTGGAATGGTCCCGCTTCCCCCTCTCACCTCCCTCCGTGCATCCTGCTGCCCACCTCCCCAAAATAGTGGGGAACATTCAGAGGCAATCTGTCACAAATTCTCTACAAAATATATATCTTAACCTCTCACCCACCCCACCCCATCACACACAGCAAGTTCAAATGATTTATTTATTTATTATATTTATACCCCGCCTTGGCTTACATTATATTATCCTCCTCTCCATTTTATCCTCACAACAACCCTGTGAGGTAGGTGAGGCTGAGAGTCGGGGACTGGCCCAAAGTCACCCAGTGAGTTTCATGGCAGAGCGGGGACTAGTAGAACCCGGATCTCCCGCTGTCCCAGTCCAACACCCTAACCACTATGCCACATTGGCTCTTAAGCCTGGCCTTGAGGTCTAGAAGCTTGCTCTTCACCCCAGCAAAAAACAAACACTGATCCCATGCCTTCCCCACCCCCTGAAGGGGAAAAAAAAAAAAAACCAGCTTCAAGTTTCATAGGACAGAAGTTGCTCCCGTTTCTCCTACATTACAACAACACTTTATTAAGAGGGGGAGGAAGAGTTTTCTTTCTTGGGCAAGACTTCGCTCGCTCCCATCACGGGGCATTAAGGAAGCAGCCAGGCAGGCTGTTTCAGAGCAGAGGCGGAGGCGGGGTTCTCTTTGCCTTGCGGCTGGCTGGCTTTTCCAGCCCAACCTGTTTGAAGAAAGAGGTTCCTGCTGAAACCGGGTGATTTATGAAACCCGCCGACAGAGAAAGACAAAGCGCTTCGCTCTCTTCGCCTCGGCTTAGGGGCCACTGCGGAAAAGACATTAATAAAGAGTAGGCAGCAGCACGCCGATTCATTGCCAAAAGCAAAAGGGCAAAAGAAACAGGTGTGTGTGAGAGAGTTTATATATTTCTTCTTTTACTCTGATGAACAGGATCTGGTTTCTTAAAAGCCTACATACACACACACACACACAGCGAGAGAGCGAGCTTGAGCTTGTGTGCATGGGTCTTGCTAGGCACTTTAAATAGGACACACATCTGCATAACATTTACATATGCTAATTGACATCGATATAAGCCCATCCAGAAATAATGGCTAGGATTCATTTAAATTTCACAGGAAGCAAAGGCCAGCCCCTTGGTTCCCCATCCAAATCACGCCAGAGATGAAAACACACTCTTTAATGTATTTGCACACACACACACACACACACACCCCACTGACTTCGGATCATCCGAAATTAGTCATCCCTCCTCAGTTACAGTCAATTTGCAATGGCTGCGAACAGGTCTCCAAAAGCAAAACAAGTGACTAACAATAGCACATCCAGTTTATAAATGTATAGATTTTTTTTTTTTTAAAAAAATGAAAAATAAACAGATTTTTAAAAATGTGAAATGTTTCAGCATAAAACTCCAGCGTCAGTCACAAGTAAGAGTTGAACTATGGAATTTGTGGAGAAAGCCCAAACACAAATCTGCACTCTCACACACACACATTTCCCCTAAGGGAGGGGGCGAGGGAGGAGGGATGAGATCACCGGAGAAGCATCCAGACAAGTCGTCAGCCCTAACAAAGGAGGGCCCCGGTGGAGATCCACAAAAGTCCAGGAAGGACCATCAAGGACCATCAAACTAGCAGGGCAGTCTCAAAGAGCTGCAAAGTACCACTACGTCACCTTCTTCCCGGGCAGGAATAAGCCCACCTGAAACGAAGGGGCAGGCATAAGCCCCCACCTGACCTGGAGGGTGGGGAGAGCGGGAAATCCGGGGTAGAAAACCCCTCTCCCTTCCGGTAGAGGGTTGTTGGGAACCACGGGTACTTCGGGGCCAAATCCACCGAAAAACAAGCAGTCCGAGTACACCGTTCTCATCCACTGGACAGCCTACCCGGAGCTAGGCTGAAACTGACTAGGCGTATAGTCTCTGGTCTGAGGAAATCGACTAGCTTCAGTCCGCTAGCCTGGGAGCCTGCTGATTGGGTAAGGCGGGGGTCAACTAAGGTTGTGTTGACAGTATAGTATTCCTGAAGAGCTGTTTGTTCCGTTCTGTGTTATTGTATAAACGAATAAAAGCCTTATTTGGGCATTTAAAGGACTGCGGTTTCCCTTTGTGTGTAAAAGCCTCGCGGGTGGTCGCTAGAGCTCGGACGGGCTGTAATTCAGTGCCGATTAACCCGTTAAGCGCCGAACTCACGCAAAGGATCCTGTTAGTGATCCTTCACAGAATTCACACTATGGAACTCAGTTCCGCAAGATGTCATGATGACCCCCAATTTGGAGAGCTTTAAAAGGGGCTTGGACAAATTCCTGGAGGAGGAGGAAGGCAAGGCGATCCATGGCTCCAAGTCCCGCTGGCTCTGTGCCACCTCCAGGATCAGAGGCAGTATGCTTATGTACAGCAGTTGCTGGGGCACATGGGCGGGAGGGTGCGCTTGCACTCCTGTCCTGCCTGTGGTTTTCCCATTGGGGCAGCTGGTTGGCCGCTCTGTGAACAGAACGCTGGACTAGGTGGACCCTGGGTCTGATCCGGCAGGGCTCTTCTGATGTTCTTAAGCGCATGCTACACTACCACTTATATACCAGTTCAGAACCAGTCAGGAACGGGCCAAGCCTCAATGTGAGCAGCTATAAAAAAAAATGCATCCCCCCCCCCAAAAAAAGAGTCTGGTAGCTTTTTCATGAACCAGATAACACTGCCCTGCTGGTCCCCCATGCGATTGAGCATAATTTTTTTAAAAACTTAATTATTATTATTATTATTATTTATTATTATTATTTGCATTTATCCATCGCCCATCTGGCCGGCCAACCGGCCACCCTGGGCGATGTACAGAAAACAAAACAGAACAAAATACATTAAAACATTTTTCTCCATTAAAATACATTAAAACAGTATAAAATTTTAAAATCTTAACCCACCCCATATTCCCGCCTGAATAACCAATGGTTAATGGCTCATATGGGGGCGCATTTGGGTGTGTGTGTGTGTATTGCAGCATGTGTGTGTGGGGTTAATCCTTCCCTTCCCAGGCTCACCCCCCCCCGCTTTAAAATTGTCACCTGTATTCAGGGGAGACTTCTGTATCAGTGGGGCTCCTGATCCATTCCAGCTTCTATCCTGAGCTTTATAGGAGCGATTTGTGGCGCTGAACTCCACCCCCAAAATAAGTTGACCACTACAGAGCACCATGGATGGATCGTACAAAGCTCAGAATAAAAGCTGCAGTGGATAAGGAGCCCCACCGACATAGGAGGATGCCGCCCCCCCCCTCCATTGGCAGCAACGGACGCTCTGGGGAAAAGGTCAGGGCCCACAGGATTTGGGGCTGGGACGGCATGGGTCCAGGCCTGGCACTGTGTGTGCCGCATGCATGCATGCCAGAAAGAGCTGGCGACGCTGGGGTTAACAGCTCGGTTGCGAAATGTCTGGATGAGGTAACCTTGCCTTGTGGTGTAATGTCTGGAGCTGAGAGGATGTACTGCAGATCGAGGCAAGGCCAAAAGGATTTGCAAGACCCTGCCTTCCGCCCCCGCCCCCAAAACACACACACACACACACACACTTTCAGCGGTGCCTTCTGCAGAGGACACGGAGCTGGGAGGGGTAACTCATACCGCAGGAGGCGGAACCGAGCGAGCGGCAAAACCATCTTGACAGGCCGGAACCGAACAGGATGTTTTATTTTTATTTATTTCTTTATTTGTCTGTTTATACCCCACCTTTTTTCCTCCAAGGAACCGAAGGTGGCTTACATAATCCTCCTTCTCTCCATTTTATCCTCACAACAACCCTGTGAGAGGAACGTGACGCCCTGCAGTTGGGGTACCAAAGAAAACGTAAATAAATACATAGGTCTGAGGCATGAGCATGGGACGGGAGAGGCCTGGCCTGGGAGCAGTGCGCTGGAAGAACATCAAGGTGCCTGAGCAGATCCCGCATCATCCAGCAGGAGGGTGTGTCGGAGAAATCCACAACGGGGTTTGGATTTCTATGGACCTGACCTGTGGATTCCACAGTGGACCGGCTTTTGCCCAGGGATGCTGGGATTTCGTTAAACCTGTTCCATTGGCGTTGTGAGCATTGTCAGGTGTCTTTTGCTCCATCGTCCACTCATTCATGGAATCGGATTTCCTCCCACCACCAGAATTTCATTCGGCTTGCACTCAGGCGCACCAATGCGCATTAACTAATGCGCATCAGCACATTGCACACTTGCAGTAATGCAACTTAGTGCAGATCTGCTCCCCACCCCACCAGCCAACCGGCTTGCATTAACACAAGTGCACAATGAGCTGCTGTGCATTCGTTAATGTGCACGAGCACTGACGCATATTAGCACAAGGAGAACGAAATTCTGGTTAAAAAACAAGGCTGGTTCCATCCATGAGTGGACGACAGAGCAAAACATGCCTGACAGTCCATAAAATGCTGACTGGAACAGCCTTATCAAAATCCCGGCATCCCTAACCAGTGGTGCTATGTGGCTGCTGAGATCCAGTGTGGCCTAGTGGTTAGAGTGCTGGACTGGGACTTGGGAGACCCGGGTTCTAGTCCCCACTCGGCCACAGAGCTCACTGGATGACTTTGGGCCAGTCACTGACTCTCAGCCTGACCTACCTCACAGAGTTGTTGCGAGGAGAAGGAGGAGGATTATGTAAGCCGCCTTGGGTCCCTTGCAGGAAAAAAAGGTGGGGTATAAAATAATGCTTGTACATTAATGCTTGTGCATCACAGTTGTGCAGCCCATCCCACAATGGGTTGCACAAGCTGTTGTGCGACAGGTTGCGCAACCATAATGCGCAACTGCTTCCGCAACGGGAAGAATCAGTAGCGCTCCGCTAGCGCAGTTTGTGTTTGTGGAATGACACCATTGGATACCGCCCAGAAGTGACCAGATCACAAGAACTCCTAGCTCCACTCTCTTCAGCACTGGTCAGGCCACATCTTGAGTCCAGGAATGGGCGCCCCAGTTTAAGAAGGAGATTGACCAAAAGCCAATTGAGACCGAATGGAGCAGCTTTGCCTAGTAGCTGGAGGGGGATGAACCCTTCACTCTCAGTGGTTTGAATATTTGTGCACATTCCGTGGTGTCCCAGTAGCAAAGTCAGCAGAGGTGAGCCAGGATTGCATGGAGCAGGCTATGTTAAAATCCTGTCTTCTGTACACACATACACACCATTTGTGGTCCTACAGGCCAACCCCCAGCCAGATGGAGTGCTGGCTTCAGTTACGTGATGGAGAACTAGTTTGATCTTTGATGAGCAAAATGGGCATGTCATCAATGCTCAGCCTGTCTGTTTTGTTAACAATCCTGCAACCAGCTGAGCAATTTAGGGTTTGGGGAGAAAAACAAATAAACTGCCATTCTCGAAAGAGGCGGCCCAGCCACAGCTTTAGCGATCTGTCCCTCCCCACCACCGCCACCGCCACGACCCCCTACTGGCTGTGGTGCCAATTGTCCTGTTTACGGCTGATGTGTCTCAACGGGACGTTGTTTTTAATTGCCCCTTCTGTGCTCGGTGTTGTGACACTTTTTATTGTGTACCAGGGTGCGGCTGTGGCGGAGAAGCCGAGAGCGGCGTCTCGCTGAGTCGAGTCAGCGGCGAGCGGCTAATAATTTCCCAGACAGGAGATGTCAAGACTCCGGGGCCACGTCTGTATTGTATCGAGAGAGAGAGAGATGCGCCACCAAATCTGCCCCTCTGGCAACGTTGCAGGGTGCATTTGGAGGTTGCTGCTCAGGGGAAAAAACAACCAAAGGGGGAAAAAAAAACAGAAAAGGACTCGAGGCATCTCGCAGGAAGGTTTGAAACAGCCTCCGTAAGGCTAGCGGCATCTTTGTGTATGAGTTCTCCAAACCCTGGCTTGAGATGCCAACGGCAAAGCTCTATAGCAGTGTTCTCCCACCTTGGGTCCCCAGATGTGTTTGGCCTACAACTCCCAGCATGCCCCAGCCACAGCATAGGGCGTTGACGTCGCCAGGCCCATAACAAAAAAGGCCACATATAGTGCGCCCACGATTTGTTTGGCTCTGATCATCATCCATGATTTTTCAGATTAGAAGTGCGCCTGATTACGCGCAGCGACCTGCAGAACTGTTGTTCTCAAATTAGCATTTCAGTAGTTTTGCATTTCAATCACTGTTACTACATTTCTTTGTGAGAACTTCTAGCACATGGGGGGCTTGCTAGGGTCTGTAATATTCAGATTTAGAAGGGACCTCTCTCTCCAGCCTCGAGCAAAAGATCTTTCTGATTCCCAGCTCAATTGTTCAAATGCTAGTTTAACAAAAAAACAAAAACAAAGCAACAAGAACAACACAATTATTCTTGGTTAAGCAAAGCTTCCTGGCTTTTTGTTGTGGCTGCTTTTTCTTTTTTAATAAATAAATTTGGGGGAAATTGGGAAGACCCTTACTGATGAGCTGCAGGAGTTTTTGAGTTTTGGCACTTTAATGGTAATTAAAATATTTAATTTGTTTTAATATAAAATTGCGTCTTCATTTTATTTATTTCCATAAAAAGGCCCACCAAAATCCTCAGCACCAGGCCCATAATGCTCTTAATCTGGCCCTGCCCAGCCAGCATAGCTGGCTGGGGCATGCTGGGAGTTGCAGGCCAAACACATCTGGGGACCCAAGGTGGGAGAACACTGCTGTACAGCAAGGACGGAGAATGTCAGGCCTATGGGCGACAGCGGTCCTCCAGGCAGGGTAGGCTGTTGACTCCGGTGCCAGTGGGGCTCCTTATCAATTGTGGCTTTTACGTTGAGCTTTATAGAAGCTATCTACTCAGCACGGGTTAGGCCTCCTCTTGAGTACTGCATCCAGTTCCGGGCACCACACTTTAAGAAGAATGTATGTAGACAAACTGGAGAGGGTTCAGAGGAAGGCAACAAAGAGAATCAGGGGACTGGAAACATGAGGAGAGACTGAAGGAACTGGGCATGTTTAGCCTTCAGAAGAGGAGACTGAGGGGAGATATGATCGCACTCTTCCCGTACTTGAAGGGATGTCACACAGAGGAGGGCCGGGATCTCTTCTCGACCATCTTGGAGTGCAGGGCACAGAATAATGGGCTCAAGCTGTTGCAGAAAAATCACCCTTCTCCAGAGAATAGGAAGGACTCGGACCACCTCAGGCTTGGAAAACAGTTTTTTTATTGCTAGCAACAGGTTCAGGGGATTACTATCGCCAAACTGAACAATTTTTTACAGAAGTGATCAGAGTCTTATATCAAAGTATACGTCATCAATTACTTGTCACTTACTCTTTAGCATATTCGCTGTCTGTTTCCTGTACCTTGGTTATTCTTACATTCTGCTGCGCAGGCTGTCTTAACTGACTTCCCTAAATACGGCGCGAAAGTAATTTATTCCCATGTAAGCAGTCTGTTAAGGAAGGGGGGTCGGTCTGTTCCCAGGAGGGGGGGGGATCTTTTCTGCCTCAGTTTTCTTTCCATCTTTTTTCCCACTTCAAAGCTACAGGCAGCCAGATGCCGCCTGGACATCAGGAAGAACTTCCTGACTGTCAGAGCAACAAGACAATGGAGCCAGCTACCTAGGGAGGTGGTGGGCTCTCCCAGTCTGGAGGCATTCAAGGCGCAGCTGGACAGCCATCTGTCGGGGATGCTTTGACCTGGATTCCTGCATTGAGCAGGGGGTTGGACTCGATGGCTCTGTAGGCCCCTTCCAGCTCTATTATTCTAGGATTCTAGGATTCTAGGATCCATGGTGTTGAACTCCATCCCCGAAATGGGTTCACCACCATGGACAATCTCCTATAAAGCTCAAAATAAAAGCTGCAATGGATAAGGAGCCCCACTGGCAGAGGAGTCACCACCCCACCCCACCCGCAACGGTCCCAAAATGGCCCTCCAGGGGTCCCTACGGAGCCATGCTGCTTTCCCATGACCCCCGACCACCAAACGTTTGGTGGTTTCCTGGCTTTCGTGCAGCTTGTCGCCCTGTCCTAAGATACTGAAATGCCTCTCCGAAGGAGGCTCAGTGACAGGCAGGAAGAGCTCTAAACTATGTTATGATTTCAATTTTGGGTTTTTGGCCCATCCCCTTTTGTGTTTGGCCCTGCCCACTACTGGACCGTGGCCCACCGGAACGTCTCTGAAGTGGAAATTGTCCCTCAGGTTGAAAGAGGTTCTTGCTCTACGGCAAGGGCGGGGCGACCCATGCCCCCAGTGATTTTGCCCCCAGTGATTTTGGCTCACGACTCTTGTCATCCCCCTCACCATGCAAGAGCCAGGAAGCCACCGAGCGACTGGCGGCCGTGGGAAGAAGGCGTGGCCCTTCCGGGGAACTCTGGCAGGCTGGATTTGGCCCCCAAGTGGGCATGATTATTTGGCCCTCGGGCCAACACCCCTGGGCTATCCTGACTTGGGCTGATGGGAGCTGTAGTCCAAAACAACATCTGGAGGGCCACGAGAGACCCACCCCTGCGGTACGGTGAGGTAAGTGCACTCTGCACATGTTTGGAGGCCCTCTCTTCTGAATATTTATTTATTTGTTTGTTACATTTTTATACGCGCGCACACACGCACACACAGATTTATATTGTTTAAACATCTTGTTCTATTCTTTTGCCTGTTTTATCTTGTATTGTTCGCCACTCTGAAATCTCCGTTCCGGAATACAGAATGGTATAGGAATCTTGTAAATAAATAAATAAGCGTCCCGCCTTTTCCTGCAAGGAGCCCAAGGCGGCATACATGATCCTCTTCCTCTCCATTTTTATCCTCACAACAACCCTGTGAGGTAGGTCAGGCCGAGAGTCAGGGCCTGGCCCAAAGCCACTCAGGGAGCTTCATGGCCGAGGGGGGACTTGAGCCCGCGTCTCTCCAATCCCGCTCTAACCATTACCCACCACACTGGCTTCATCCGTTGTACGAAACACGCTGCCGGGTGTTCGGATTCAAGTCCTGCCCTGCTTTTCAGGATCTGTTTTAAAAAGTCTCAGAGCTTCTTCTTAAATTTGCCCGCACCCTGCCCTTGCCTGTGGTTACGTTATAAATAAGGTGGGACATAAATGCAGTAGTAGTAGTAATAACAACAACAACAACAACTACTACTACTATTATTTATTTATTTATTTATTTAATACATTTTTATACCGCCCAATAGCCAAAGCTCTCTGAGCGGTTTACAACAGTTAAAACAATAAAATACAATATAAAATATAAAATTTAAAACCACAGATTAAAAACAAACAGCAGAGCTAGCAGCAGCAGTTACAATAATGGAATTAAAAACAACTACAAGATTAAAATGATTAAGATGATTAAAGTGATTAAAATGCCTGGGAGAACAAAAAGGTCTTCACCTGGCGCCGGAAAGAATACAAAGTAGGCGCCAGGCGAACCTCTTTGGGGAGCTCATTCCATAACTGGGGTGCCACAGCAGAAAAGGCCCTGCTCCTGGTAGCCACCTGCCTCACTTCCTTTGGCAGGGGCTCTCAGAGAAGGACCGCTGATGCAGATCTTAGTGTCCGGGCAGGTACATATGGGAGGAGACGATCCTTCAGATACCCTGCCCCCAAGCCGTTTAGGGCTTTAAATGTTAGCACCAGCACTTTGAATCGGGCCCGGAAACAGACTGGCAGCCAGTGCAGATGAGAAAGCACTGGCATAATATGTTCTAGTCCAGTGATGGCGAACCTATGGCACGGGTGCCACAGCTGGCACGCAGGGACCTCTCTGTGGGCACTCGAGCCATTGGTCACCAGATCGCGAAAAGAACGTCCCCTTCTGCAAAACACTAATGATCTTGTTCTTTCTCACAGTGTGGAACAGAATGATTTTATTCTAGAATTCCTGTTACAGAATTCTTTTTTACATTGTTATCACATTTAAAAGATTTTGAAGAATGATGCACAGAGCATGGCTTGGATGTAAAGCCCTAACAGTTGACCTGAGTGCTGCATGTGTTGCTCTCCAACTAACCGAGTATGAGCCAAGGTTTGACAAATTATCAGCATGCATGCAATAGCAAAAATCACATTAATTGTGCAAAAGCATGCCCAATGCAAACTTTTACCTAATGCAGTGTTTGCAGTCCAAGACATAAAGTGTTTAAAATGTGTTAAGCACGTTTAGTTTTCTTGTTTATCTTGCTCATCCTAGTACAGATTGACTTTTACTTTTACTAATCTGACACCTGTAGAAGCAGGGAAGGACCCGGGGTAAGCTTGCCCCATACAATTTCAGTCTGGCATATAATCATATTACAAGTTGAGAATCCCTTATCCAAAAATACATGTGCCTAATTATTTAAAAGTTGTATAAAGTCCCTTCAGGCTGTGTGTAAAATGTAGTACTACAATAATTTTTTGAGTTGATTTTTTTTCCAACAAAAAACTGTATCATTGAAAGCTCTGTTATTGTGTTTTTCTTTTAAGACAAAAGATGTTAATTAGTTCGGACAACTGTATGAGTTGTTTTTCTAAAACTAAAACCTCGGTATTCAGGTTTAATTGCAGTGTTGGCACTTTGAAATAAATAAGTTGGTTTTGTGTTGCAGTTTGGGCACTCGGGCTCGAAAAGGTTCGCCATCACTGTTCTAGTCGGCCAGTCCCAGTTAATAATCTCGCTGCCCTATTTTGGATCAGCTGAAGTTTCCGGACCGTTTTCAAAGGCAGCCCCACGTATAACGCATTGCAGTGATCTGGTAAACGAGAGGTTACCAGAGCATGGATAACTGTAGCTAGGCTATCTCTGTCCAGATAAGGACGTAGTTGGTATATCAGCCTAAGCTGATAAAAGGTGCTCCGTGCCACCGAGTTGACCTGTGCCTCGAGTGACAGTTGGGGATCCAAGAGCACCCCCAAACGACGAACCTGATCCTTCAGGGGGAGTGCAACCCCATCCAGAACTGGTTGAATATCACTTAGCCGGGCAGACGAACCACCCACTACCTCCGTCTTATCTGGATTGAGTCTCAGTTTATTAGCCCTCATCCAGTCCATTACCGTTCCCAGGCACTGATTCAGAACAGCCACTGCCTCACCTGGATTAGATGAAAAGGAGAGATGGAGCTGGGTGTCCTCTGCTTATTGCTGACACCTCAGCCCACACCTCCGGATAACCTCTCCCAGTGGTTTCATGTAGATGTTGAACAGCATAGGGGATAAAATAGAGCCCTGTGGCACCCCATGGCATAACTGCCAAGGGACAGAGCAGTAATCGCCCAGAACCACCTTCTGGAATTGGCCGCCCAAGTAGGATCGGAACCACTGGAGCGCAGTGCCTCCAACTCCCAACCCAGACAACCTATCCAGATCCAGAAGGATACCATGGTCGATGGTATCGAAAGCCGCTGAGAGGTCCAAGAGAATCAACAGGGTCGCCTTCCCCCTGTCCCTCTCCCGGCAAAGGTCATCCCACAGGACGACCAGGGCAGTTTCCGTTCAAAAACCAGGCCTGAATCCAGATTGAAATGGATCTAGATTGTCCGTTTCATCCAAGAGTGCCTGGAGTTGACCCAGTAACCACCCGCTCAAGCACCTTGCCCAGGAATGGGATATTAGCTACCGACCGGTAGTTATGAACATCATCCGGGTCCAGGTTAGGCTTTTTGAGGAGTGGCCTCATCACCGCCTCCTTCAAAGAGGCCGGCACCACTCCCTCTCTCAAGGAGGCGTTTACAACCCCCTGGACCCAGCCGGCTATCCCCTCCTTATTTGATGTAATAAGCCATGACGGGCAAGGGTCAAGCACACAGGTGGTCGACCGGACTTGGCCAAGCACCTTGTCCGCCTCCTTGGGCCTCAATAACTGAAATTCATCCAATAAAACCGGACCAGACGGTGCTCTGGACACCTCTACTAAAGGAGCTGCACTAACTGTGGTGTCCAATTCATGGCGAATTTGAGCAACTTTATCTTCAAAGTGCCGTGCAAACTCGTCACAGCGTGCTACTGAGGGTTCTACCATTTCTCTCGTTGGCCCAGAGTTTTTAAAAGGCCACGGACCACTCGGGAAAGTGCCGCTGGATGGCACTGAGAAGATGCAATGGTGGTGGAAAAGAATTCTCTCTTCGCCACCCTCACCGCCACAGAGTAGGCTCGATAATGAGCTCTAACCTGTGTTCGGTCAAATTCAGCACGAGTTCTCCTCCTCCACCTGCGTTCCAGCCGTCTTCCCTCTTGCTTCATTGCCCTCAGCTCTGGTGTGTACCAGGGAGCCGGCCGGGCTCTGCCCAGAGGGAGAGGGCGCTTGGGCGCGATCGTGTCCACCGCCCGGGTCATCTCTGCATTCCGCAGAGCAACCTGGGCTTCAACAGGACCGCCAGCCATACCAGCAGGAAAATCCCCCAGATCCTTTTGGAATCCATCGGAATCCATTAACCTCCGGGGGCGGACCATTTTAATAGGCCCCCGCCCCACCCTTGCGGAGGGGAAAGGCTGCTGAAAGTCTAAACCTCAATAGGAAGTGATCTGACCATGACAGAGGGACAGATGTTAATTCCCCCACTTTCAGATCACCATCCTCCTGCCCAGTCGAGAAGACCAGATCAAGTGTATGTCCTCTTACATGCGTTGGGCCGATGACATGTCGGGACAGCCCCGTGGTCGTCATGGCCGCCGTGAAGTCCTGAGCCGCCCCGGACACAGCAGTCTCCTCGGCATGGAAGTTGAAGTCCCCCAGAACCACCATCCTAGGGGGTCCTCAACACCAAGTCCGAGACCACCTCCGTCAGCTCAGGCAGGGAGTCTGCTGGGCAGCGGGGCGGGCGGTACATCGGCAGAATCCCCAGTCCGTCCCGAGTACCCAAGACAAGATACAGACATTCGAGACCTGCACTCGAATGAACAGCAGAAAGCCCAGAGAGGGAGATGGAATCCCTATAGACCACAGCAACACCCCCTCCCCGACCCCTCGAGTCGATGCTGGTGCTGCGCCGAGTACCCAGCAGGGCACAGCTGGGAGAGAGCAACCCCACCCAGGTCTCGGTAATACATACCAGGTCAGCCCCCTCGTCCACAATGAAATCATGGATGACGAGGGAGATTTTATTTTGGACCGACCTGGCATTCAACAGCAGCACCGCCAGACCCGAGGGCAAGCTGGTAAGGCTGCCAGGAGGAACCATCTGGTTGGGGGAAGAACCAGAAGAGGGGATAGCCATAAGGTGTCTAGCCCCCCCCTTCTCCTCACCTGGCTCGTTAATCCCCCTAATCCCCTACATCCCCTACACATAACTGGGCCCCTGGATGTTGAGGAACTCCAACTCCCATCAGCTCCACTCAGCATGGGTGATGATGGGAGTTGGAGTCCTACAAAATCTGGAGCCCAACAGGTTTCCTGCCCCTGGTGCATGTGTTATTCTCCGATCCCCTCACTCTCACCTCTAACTGGCTTCTTCAAGACATGCTCACATGGGCACATAAGCCTACACACTCCATATATTTTATATTTGGCTTGAAAACACTGGAATGTATATTTTTTGGGGGGGGGGCTGGGCTGGGGGTGTTTGGTGTGCGAATGAAACAAAAACAAAATTGAGAATGTGTTTGTATACAAATGGAGCTGTGTTTTTAGCACAATAAAAAGGATTCTAAAACAGATGGGACAAAGGCAAAATAAGTATTTCTGTCCTTATTGTGCATCCCCCCCAGTTTGCAAAGTTCTATTTCAGGAATCTGGAACACAATTTCTTTCCTTCTTTCTTTCTTTCTTTCTTTCTTTGCCTCTGCCTCTGCCTCTGCCTCTGCCTCTGCCTCTGCCTCTTCCTTCCTTCCTTCCTTCCTTCCTTCCTTCCATGTAGTTCAGGGGACCCAGGAGATCTAGGTTCAAATCCAATGGAGGCTGCCTGCTGGCTCCAATGTCAGTGGGGTGGTGTATCCACTCCGTGTTTCAGTCTGACCTTTTGAGGAGCTACCCATGGTGCTGAACCTTAGCCTCAACCTAGGTTAAGCACCATGGTTAGCTCCTTTAAAGCTCAGACTGAATCCCAGAGTGGATACCCTGCCCCACTGACTTTGGGGTCATCATCAGCCACTGCTGCTCCAAGCCCACCTTACCCTGGACTGGACCCATGGACAAGAGCCCCCAGGAGTTGCTGCTCCTCCCCGTCCCCGTCGCACCCTGCTTGTTCACCTGCCTCTCGCTCTGACCCAGACAAGGGTGGTGGCGAGAAGGAGGCGCGGGAGGCGCCACTGGTACCGACTTGCTCAGCGGAGAGCATTGATGAGGATGCCACAGCAAGGATCGGGTAGGTGTGCGGCAGCTGGATTTACTGTCTTGGGAATGATCTCCACGCTGGAGTCTCCGTGTGCCAAAGACCTGCTGGCGAACCTACGCACGATTGTCTCCATTTCCTGCCCCCAACGCACCACTTCCTCCTCCTGCCCTCGGGTCTTCTGCGAGGTTTTCTCAAGCAGACATATGGATCGTGCGCTTCCTCCTGCAGCTGGTGGGACAAGCTCTCAGCAAACGTCCCCGATCTCGGCCAAGAAGGAAGCCATCATCCAGTAGAGGCGGGGGGCCCAATCTCTGAGTCTACTCAGGAGGAGGAGCTGGCACTAAGATCCTAACCAGGACTGGATACCATCAGGTTGGAGATGTCGCAGAGATCTGCAACGGACTCAAATGAGTTCGGATTTCTCTGAATCTGACCTGCGGATTCAGCACAGGACCAGCTTTTCCCAGGTCACATGGATTTGTGGGCTTGTGGACCATTTCAAAAAAAATAATTGCATAATTTTGCGCAAAATTAGTTGCCAAAAAATACGCAAAATAAAAGAGAAGAAGCACCGACTGAAAATGCATTTCCCCCCATAAAAATTATGGGAATGTGCTGGGGGGGGGAGATTTGCTCATTTTCGGAAGTGCGCATTTGCACAAAATCTGATTCCGAAAATGAGTGGACAACGGACCAAAAGGCGTGTGCAAATCTGCAAAACACAGACGGAGCAGATGCTGCACAGTTCTCACATCCCGCAGGCTTCCCTTGTGCAGAGCTGACACCGTTGATCAATGTTCCGCTGTCGACAGCTTCCCCTGAACTGTCGTGAACATTCTATGACATCACCAGCAGCTCAGCCAATTATTAGAGGGGGCCAGCTTAGTCTAGTTAGTTAAAAAAAATAATATTTTTTTTTAGCCCATTATTATATAATAAGATGACTGGCTGACCACACAACCAATTCAATTGGGCTGCATTTGAATGAATCAGACATTCAGGCAATTCAGTATTTGGCTCATTTCCAGAAGAAAAAAAAAAAAAAGTTGGAGAGGGGAAGATGCAAGTCAGTTAATGCTGTGGAACCTTCCTTTCTTCCTTTCTTTGTTTCTAGAGCAGGATCTTGAGCTAATGATCACAGTTAATTAGAAAAGGGACTTCTGCCAAGTCCCCTATAGTCATCGTTTCCCGCGTTCCTGCATCTTCTTGGAAGGAACTTCATTTATGCCTCTATTCCAAATGGACCGGACCTGCAGTTGGTTGCCTGCCAGATCTCCAAAGAGCAGAGCCCCCACCCCACCCTAGGAACGAGAACAGCGGAGGAAGAGTTAGCAGCAGTCACATACCGCTGACCCACATGGCATTCGCACATGCAGCTGTTGCCCTTTGTGTGCGACGGAAGGATCTGAACTGGATTTGTCAGCCGCCTTTTAGCCAATTCATCGACAGATTCCATTTCAATCCATTTCATATTTAAGAACATAAGAAGAGGCAGGCTGGATCAGACCAAAGGGGGTCCATCTCGTCCAGCATCTGTTCACACAGTGGCCAACCAGCTGCCCCAATGAGAAACCTACAAGTTCAGTTATTAGGCCTTTATTGCTTCAGGCCGTAAAAAAATATAAGAACATCCCTGTATCAGACCAAAACTCTGTCTAGACCAGTATCCTGTATAACATAAGAGCCGTGCTGGATCAGACCCAGGGTCCATCTCGTCCAGCATTCTGTTCACACAGTGGCCAGCAGCACCATCTCACCCATATTCCCCAGCAACTGGTGTCCATTGGCACACTGCCTCTGATACTGGAGGTAACCATGAGGACCAGTAGCCATTGATAGCCTACTCCTCCATGAATTTGTCCAAATTGCTGTATCCAAATCTAGGCAGCACCTTTCCGAGATTATGAACGCACAGTTGGGGAATAGGGTATAGGTCACTGTTCTCACAACCTGGTGCTCTCCATCTGCTTTGGACAACAACTCCAAGCATTCCTGACCATTGGCTGTTCTGACTGGGGCTGATGGGAGTTGAAGTCCAAAACTTCTTCAGGGCACTAGGCTGGGGAAGGACATTGTGGGTAGTCATCATCATCATCAGGCGATCACTCGTGACCGAGTAAGATTGTCTTCCGGGATAAAAGGAGGAAATTCTAAAGAAGATTGTGTAGACTCTAGCGATGGGTCCGTAAGAGGCCAATTCTAGATCCACACAGCTTCCCACAGTGAGGACACAGGTTACCAGATGGAAGATGGTCCTGTAAAGGATTCATTTGACGTGCTTTTCGCTTAGCACGTTTCTCCCTTTCACCTTGCACTCGGGCTTCTTCAAAGTCCATGGAACCTTTGTGAAAGGCCAACCTCCAGTTAGATCGTTCATGGGCCAGAGGTTCCCAGTTTTCGATGTTTATATTGCATTTTTTTAGATTAGCCTTATGAACATCTTTAAACCTCTTATATTGACCACCGATATTCCGCTTTCCATCCTTGAGTTGGGAGTAAAGTAACTGCTTTGGGAGACGGCAGTCAGGCATTCGAACAACATGACCGGTCCACTGAAGTTGGCGTTGAAGGATCATTTTTTCAAAGCTAGTAGTCTTTGCTTCTTCCAGTACACTGACATTTGTTCGCCTATCTTCCCAAGTAATTTGCAGGATTTTCCGGAGGCAACGTTGATGAAACCTTTCAAGGAGGTGGAAGTGACGTTTATAGATAGCCCATGTTTCGCAGGCATACAATCATCATCATCAGGCGATCACTCGTGACCGAGTAAGATTGTCTTCCGGGATAAAAGGAGGAAATTCTAAAGAAGATTGTGTAGACTCTAGCGATGGGTCCGTAAGTGACTGTGGAGGCCAATTCTAGATCCACACAGCTTCCCACAGTGAGGACACAGGTTACCAGATAGAAGATGGTCCTGTAAAGGATTCATTTGACGTGCTTTTCGCTTAGCACGTTTCTCCCTTTCACCTTGTAGTACAATGGCTTCATAAACCAATGTTTTGGTCTTCTTACAAATATCCCGATCCTCGAACACTCTGTTTCATTCGAGAAAATGCGGCACTTGCGGAGCTCAGACGATGCTGGATTTCACTGTCGATGTTAGCTGTAACAGAAAGATAGCTGCCAAGATAGAGAAAATGATCGACATTCAACAGAGGACTAATAACTTTGTGTTCAGGTAAACCAATGCTTGCATAACATGTGCTAGTTATAGATTTCATAGATCATGGAGTTGGAAGGGGCCTTCAAGGCTATGGAATCCAACCTCCTGCTCAATGCAGGAAACCAGAGGAGGGGTCTCCCATCCAAGTAATAATCAGGCCTGACCCTGCTTAGCTTTCCACGCTCAGATAAGCATCGCTTTACACTCATGCAACATCATTAATGCTAGCACACACGTACCATGGGATACTACACTGCGTGTGTGTGTGTTCGAGGGAAGCGTTTTTGTTTTAATTTGTTTCTTGGGGATTTGAACAATTTGTCAGCTGCCATGGGATGCCCTCTTGAAAGGCAGGGTTAGCCATGTCTTTAATCAGGTGTAGGGAACCCGGTCTTGTTGCATTCCAACTCCCATCAGCCCCAGCCCACATGATGGGAGTTGTAGTTCAACAGCATCTGGGGGGTGTACTGGTTCCCCACCCACTACCTAAAATGTATTTATTCAAAAATATTTCTTTGTGGCGTAGCGGTGAGAGTGCTGGACTGGGACTCGGTAGATCCGGGTTCTAGTCCCCACTCGGCCATGAAGCTCACTGGGTGACTTTGGGCTAGTCCCTGACTCTCAGCCTAACCTACCTCACAGGGTTGTTGTGAGGATAAAATGGGGAGGAGGAGGATCATGTAAGCTGCCCCCACCTTGGAGGAAAAATGGCGGGCTATAAATGTAATAATAAAATAAAAATAAAATAAAATATATCACCTGTCATGTAAAAAACATATCCAGGAGGTATACAGTGATAAGAACACACACAGTATACCTATAATAATAGATAAATAACCCTATATGCAATACACATATAAAAATAACTTCAAGAATTCGAAACATAACAATGGCCATCAGCTAAAAATCAGAACAACAGGCATCACCAATCATCAGATGTCAAGGAGAATGAAAACAGTTTCAGCATGCGCCTGAACTGCAGCAGCATTGTCACACATTTTATTTCTGGGGGGGAGTGGGTGTCACCAGATGGACATCTGCAGGATGTCCCACAACCAGGAGAACTGCCGAGGATGATCACAGTAGCCAGGCAGGTCTGTATGGGAGCTGGGTCTCCGTCAAGTGTCAGCAGACCGTGGGTTCTGCCCAGCAGCGGCTGGTGGCTCTGACTTCAAAGGAGCAATCCATGGTGCTGAACCTAAAATTTGGGTGGTGGTGGTGGTGGTGGTGGTTGGGGTTCAGCACCATGGATAGCTCCTCAAAAGGCCAGGCTGAAACCCGGGGTGGATACACCACCCCACTGACATTGAAGACACTGGCCTCCACTGGTTCTGGCCGATGCCCTGTGCTATAGCCCGGGTTGCAGGGATCCACTATGGATCCCATCTTGAGCAGGGTTCAGGTTAGGTTTCGAATGTAAGCAAGATAGGAAGAGATCAGCACCACGGAAAGCTCCAAGTGGGGCTGGGGCTGGAACCCAGAGAGGGCTGTCTGTCTGTTGCTCCAACAAGGAGCGGAACAAGAGTGAGGCTTAAATAGGAGTTTGGCTGTTTTTAGGCTGGTTGGGCCTGAATCCATGCTGAATGAGGCTTTGGTTTCTTAACAGGGCCTGGCCTATTTTTTAGCAATCTCAGGCTGCAGTCATGTGGAAATGGCTCTTGCATGGTCATGTTGTATTTTATGGTCTATTGTGTTGTACTTTGTGGTTTTAATTGTTGTGAAGCACCCAGAGAGCTTCAGCTATTGGGCGGTATAGAAACGGAATAAATGGTAATGCCAGTGGAGTTTACCTCTCTGTGGTCTTTCTGGAGAACTGAGTCCCACGGAGGTGGGAGTTCTTCGATGCCTTTCCATGGCCGACTTGTCTTCCTGAACCATTAACTCTGGAGTCTTCTTCTTCTGAGAACAAGGGGGCAGGATCTTCTGAAGACAAGTGTTTGGTGTCCTGGTCCCTGGCACCAGCTCAGTCGGTGAGGCGATATGGCTAGCCCTTCCAGGACCTTGGCCCAAGGATGTCGACCCTCGTACCTCTGCCGGAGAGGTCTTTCTCTTCTCCCTGAGCCAACAGCTGCTGCGTTCATTTTCTTTGTCGACTCAACATCTTGGCAAGGCTCTCTGACACCCCCCCACCCCCACCCCCTGGGGAAGCCCTGCCAAGACAGCCTGGAAAGAGAGAGCCACAGAACATGTTGCCGGGCAGATGGGAGAGAAGCTGGACCATATGGAGGAGCACAGACGACCGGGAACGCTCGCTATTCTGGTACGGAGCTGGAAGAATGGCCGTTTGCCTTCGCCACTGAGAAAGGCAGGCCTCAAGCCAGGAATTTTGCATTGGGAGCGACAGGGGAGAATGGGTTTAAGGGATAGATGATGTGTGGGGGTGCATCCTAAGTCAACGTGAAACAGCAAGAGCCTAAATATAAGCTTGCTAATAGCCCCGGTGTTATTTAAAGTGTGAAATAATTGAAAAAAAGGAGATGATTAATTGCTCCCACACTGTCGACATCCTCCATGTGTCCCCCCCCTCTTTTTAATCACAAAACATCGCCATGATTAAGAATAGAACACGCAAATGAAATTCTGGCGAAGGTGGACAGGGAGAGAGAGAGAGGGAGAGCTCTACAGAACCGATTCCATGAACATCTGCTGATACTGATATGGGCCCCGATTCAAATCAAGAGGAGGAAAGTCAAATTACCAGTAGAGGCTGGTGTGACTCCTATTTCGGTGGGGCTCCTAATCCATTGCAGGTTTTATTTGGAGCTTTATAGGAGCTGTCCATGGTGCAGATAGATAGATAGATAGATAGATAGGGGGTGGAGTTAAGCACCATGGGCAGCTCCTTTAAAGCTCCAAATAAAGCCCACAATGGATTAGGAGCCCCACCGAAATAGGAGTCCCCGGCCTCCCCTGCAAGTTCCTCTAAACCTCATCTTATCCTAGAACTTTAAAGTTTGAAGGAGCCTTGGAGGTTATCTAGTCCAACCCCCTGTTCAGTGTGGGAATCTTGTGTCTACAGTATCCCCAACAGATGGTTTAAATACCTATGGCTAAGGAGAGCCCACCACCTCCCGTGGAGGTCTGCCCCACCACTGCACAGCCCTCATGGTTAGGACAATTCCCCTAATGTCCACCCAAAATCTGCTTCCTTGCAATGTCCTCCACCTCTCAGTTCCAGTCCTGCCCTCTGGGGGGCAGTCCGCCCCCTCTTCTGCATGATGGCCCTTTGGATTTTTGCCATAGCAGGAGATAAAGCAGCCATCAGGGCCGGCCCTACCATGAGGCCGAGTGAGCCAGTCATCTTAGGAAGCCAATGTGAGGAGGCGGCGGCAGCAGCAACGTGTTGGAGGAGTGCTTTGGCCCTCCCGGTGCCCCCCCCCCAAGCTAGCTTGCTGCCTTCAACTGTGGTGGAGAAGAAACATTCAACTGCCAGTCGGGTTGGCCTTTGTACATTTCATTCATTTCATTTATTTCATTTATATACCGCCCCATAGCCGAAGCTCTCTGGGCGGTTCACAATACTCTATACATAAAAACAACATTAAAACATACAAAACAGTTTAAAAAATTAAAAACCAAATTTAAAAACACAGTTTAAAATAACAATACAAAAGCCAATAAAACTGAGCCTACAGGTGACAACCCCCCCCCCCGTGCTATTCCAAGCTCCTAACTAAATGCCTTGGCATAGAGGGAAGTCTTAACCTGGCGCCGAAAAGATAGTAAGGTTGGCGCCAGGCGGGTCTCAGTGGGGAGCTGATTCCATAACTGGGGGGCTACCACCGAGAAGGCCCTCCTCCTCGTTGCCACCAACCGAGCCTCTCTTGGAGGTGGCAGTCGGAGGAGGGCCCCAGATGTTGAGCGTAGTGTCCGGCTACGGCTACATGGAGTGGGCACCATCTTGACCGTTGCCTCGGGCAGCAAAATAGCTACGGCTTCTGCTCGCTCGCTCACTCCCACCCTGACCCTGTCCTCATCTCGTTCCTTGCCATGCCATCCCTGCTATAAAAGCCAGCTCCCAGCTTTATCGGGAATGGCCCTGTGGTTCAAGGATAAGGAAGGCCTGGCTAGCAAGGGGAGCTGTCCAGCGGAGAGCACAGTGAGAGAGACGTTGCTTCAGCAAGGGATGTTGCTTCAGCAAGGGCCGGGCTCCAAGCTGCTCTACAAGAGATGTTGTTGCCTCAGCCATTCCCGGCTGGTCAGTAGGGCGGGCCCAGACGCAGAACAGGCTTCCCCCTAACAAGTAGGGCTCAAGGATACCTTGACGTGCAGCCAGATGGGCACTGCATCTTCAAGAATCTGAGATTCTTTCCGGACCCGCATCCGTCTTTGTTCCTGGCGGTGATCCTATTCCTAGAGCAGCAGGGTGGGATTCATCCAAGTGCTTACCGTATGTTCCTTCAACACCACAGCCTCCTGTGGTGAGACATTGCTTCCAGCGGTGGTCTCAGAAAGGCTGTCACTTCCCCCACCCCACCCCGAGCCTCTGCAACCACTAGAACCTTACTTTTGCTTTAGGGGGAAAGACCACAGCTCAGCGGGAAAGACCACCTCCTCTCATGCAGAAGGTCCCAGGTGCAATTCCAGGCATCTCCAGATAGGCCTGGTAAGAATCCTTCCGCAAACCCCGGAGAGCCCCTGCTGCTAGTCTAGGGACGTACGGATTTTGTTCAATCCATTCAGTCTGTGTTTTGCGGATTGTCAGTCTTGTTTCATCCGGTCGTCTGCTCATTGACAGCATTGGGTTTTTGTACAAGAATTGTGTTCCTGTTTGTTTGTTTGTTATTTATTTGAAATACTTTTATGCTGCTCCTCAGCCAAAAAGGCTCCCAGAGCGGCTTACATATAATCAATTCCACAAGGCAGTCCCTGCCCGCAGGCTTACAATCTAAAAAGACACGACACACAAGGAAAAAAGGAATGAGGAGGGAAGAACGGGGGGGATTAAATAATCATTCTGGCAGGGCTGGTGGAATGGCCCTGTGCTCCCTCTCATCTCCCTCTGTACAGCCTCTGTACGCATGTCTGCAAACGTGTGCGTGCGCAAACGCGGATAAGCACAAATAGGCATTTGTGCAACAGCGCACGTGTGCAGATGCGCATGTGTGCAAATCCCCCCCGGAAAAGACAAAAATGGTCCGCAAGTCTGTGGGATCTGTGTGACTCAGAAGAAGCCAGTCCGCTGTGGAATCCACAGGTCGGCTGTGGCGATGGCCACCAATTCGGATGGCTTTAGAGGGGGATTGGACAAATTCATGGAGAAGGAGAAGGCCATCGGTGGCTACTAGTCCTGATTGGCTATATGCTTCCTCCAGTATTGGAGGCAGTGTGCCTCTCTGCACCAGTTGCTGGGGAGCGTGGGCGGGAGGGTGCTGTGGCACTCCTGTCCTGCTTGTGGTTTTCCCATGGGGGCAGCTGGTCAGCCACTGTGTGAACAGAATGCTGGACTAGAACGACCCTGGGTCTGATCCAGCAGGGCTATTCTGATGTTCTGATGTTCTTAACCAGGGCCGGCGCTACCGCTAGGCAAACTAGGCGGTTGCCTAGGGCGCGTGGCTGAAGAGGGCGCAGAAACGCTGCGCTCCTCTTCGCTGCCGCGGCCACGCCACCCCCGCCGCGCCTCCCCCTCCGCCCCGCCTGCCCGCCCGCCCGGCCCCCCGCCACCTACCTTCTCCGCGTCGCTTCCGGAGCCCCGCCTGCGTTGTTTTGGCGGGAGGAACCAGGGCAACAGGGCTTAAACAGCCCTGTTGCCCTGGTTTCCCCGGCAAAAAACAGAGCGCGGGGGTCCCGTCGCGTCACTTCCTCCTCCTCGGAGGTGGCACGGCGGCAGCCAGGCCGGGGGGAAGGTAGGTACATGGTGGCGGCGCGGGGGGGGGCAGGGATGCTTTGCTCCGGAGCCCCCCCCACAGCACGAGAGGGGGGGCGCTAAATATAATTTCGCCTAGGGCGCCAAACTGCCCTGCACCGGTCCTGTTCTTAACTCATCCATTGAGGATTTCTCCAGCATCCCTATGCCAGGCCAGCCAGCATCAATATGTAGGGCAGCTTCCGATATTCCTGTGCAGATGGACCAGGGGCTTGACGACCCGGCAAAAGGCCGCTCTGTAAGAAATCTGCAACCTCTGCTTTGGAACATGGCAACACCTGTCAGGGGGAAACAAAGGGCAGGTTAACATTCGTAGCTCGAGGTCGTTCTATTGAATGATGCTCCCCTACGTTAATTTTTATTTTGGGGTAACCCGGTACTTCATTGCCAGGGTTGTGATGTGTAAATGCAGGCTCTGTGCTGGGTCCTGCCAGTTTTCTATTCATAAGAAATGCCGTGGGGTGTGTGTGTGTGTGTGTTCCCCCCTCCACCTCCCCTCCACCTTTACTTTGCCTCCAATTTAAACAGCATTTTTCTCATTTTCACCTAGTAATTTATTTCCTTGTGGAGATGCAAAGACCAAAGAATCATCTCCCTCCCTTCTCCCACCTATTCTCCAGGGACAGACAGAACAGCATCATTTTCTACGTGTGTGTGTGTGTGTGTGTGCGCGCGCGCGCATAATGCGCGTGCATTGAAAGGGTTGTATATGACTTTCAAGTTTTTGTGGGGTTTTTTTTGTTTGTTTGTTTTTAAAAGGATGTTGCAGCTAGATGGAATGCTATTGTTCAGTGCTGCTTTGAAATCGCTGGGGGGGGGGTGGGTCGAACCCAGATCGCAGGGAAAGACTGAGTGGAAATCCTGAGGTGAAACCGACCCCTGCATTCCTCCGGCGCAAGTTAGAAAGAGCACGTTATGGAGACAGCCAGCGCTCCAGAAGAAGTTCGGGCTTTTTGGTCCGGGGATATGATAAGAACATCAGAAGAATCATGGAATCATAGAATCATAGAAAAGTAGAGTTGGAAGGGGCCTACCAGGCCATCGAGTCCAACCCCCTGCTCAATGCAGGAATCCAGGTCAAAGCATCTCTGACAGATGTCTGTCCAGCCGCACCTTGAATGCCTCCAGAGTGGGAGAGCCCACCACCTCCCTAGGTAGTTGATTCCATTGTCTTATTGCTCTGACAGTCAGGAAATTTTTCCTGCTGTTTAGGTGGAATCTAGGTTCCCGTAACTTGACCCCATTATTCCGTGTCCTGCAAACTGGGATGATCAAGAAGAGATCCTGGCCCTCCTCTGTGTGACATCCCTTCAAGTACTGGAAGAGTGCGATCCTATCTCCCCTCAGTCTCCTCTTCTGAAGGCTAAACATGCCCAGTTCTTTCAGTCTCTCTTCATAGGGCCTTGTTTCCAGTCCCTTTATCATCCTTGTTGCCCTCCTCTGAACCCTCTCCCCACGGAAAACCCACAAGCAGGCCATGAGTGCAGCAGCACCCTCCCGCCCATGTTCCCCAGCAACTGGTGTGCACAGGCATACTACTGCAACCACCAAACCATCAGTGGTCAGGGGAACAGGGTGGGCCATCTACGGAAGCCCAGAGGGCCAAACTGAGACCCCTTTGTAGGCCATACGCTTGCCCTGCCCCTTTGGCCAAAGATTTCTTCTTGCTCTTCTCCTCTTGCTTTCATTTTTCATGTCCGTGTTCATCTCTCCCCCCTGCCACTAAAACGCTCACACCTTCGACCTTCTGGGCTGGTCTCTTTTTCTGGCAGAAATGTGAGGAGATATCCGCCAGGGAGCTTTTTATTAAATTATCAAGCTCTGGGTTGAACACAAAGTGCATTAATGACTCTCGACATGTCGGCAACCTTCCAAATCTATTGGTAGGGAAGAATGGATCATCAAAATTGACAGAAGCTTATTAGTGTCAGGGGATATTATTCCCCCAGCCATCATTTTTTAAAATGTATTTTTTTATTTTACAGGAGGAGGAATTGGATACCGAAAGTAGCGTGATGTGGTTTTTTTTTGCTGTCTTGATGAGCACAAATACATGATGGTTTTGCCTGACAAACTTTACAGGTGAGCCGGGACTTAACCAAAGGAGTGTGGTTGCCCTTGAAGGCCTGGAATCTCTCTTCAGCCTTTGGGATGTGGACCACCCACCCCCCGGTCAGAATTGCAGTTCTGGATACCACAGTTGAAGAAGGATTCAGACGAATTGGAACGAGTTCAGAGAAGGGCCACAGAGGTGATCGGCAGACTAGAAACTCAGTCCTTCCAGGAAAGAAGGGAGGAACTGGGTGTGTTTAGCCTCGAAGAGAGAAGATTCATGGGGTAGATGTTTTTGAGTCCCTAAAAGGGCTGTCATATAGAAGAGGGCCACAACCTGCTCTCCGTATGGAGAGCCAGCCTGGCATAGTGGTGAGAGTGCTTGACTAGGACTCGGAAGGTCCGGGTTCCGGTCTCCACTCAGCCATGAAACTCACTGGGTGACTTTGGGCCGGTCCCTGACTCTCGGTCTAAAACCTACCTTGCAGGGTTGTTGTGAGAATAAAATGGAAAGGAAGGGGAGGAGGATTATGTATGCCGCCTTGGGTTCCTTGCAGGGGGGGGGGGGAATGGGATATAAATATAATTAATAAATGAAAAAAAATAAGTAAATATTATCGAAGACTTCAGGACACGAAATAACAGGTACAGCTCGGCAGATTTTGGCTGGACTGCTCTGACCTCACAGTCAGAGCAGTCAGACACTGCAACCAACTGCCTCAGGAGGTGGTGGGCTCTCCGTCCCTGGAGGTATTCAAGGCAGAGACTGGACAGCCACCTTCTCAGAGATGCTTGAAACTGGGTTCCTGCACTGAGCAGGGGGGGTGGAGACTCGGTGGCCAAAACAGCCCCTTCCAACTCTAGCATTCTAGGATTTGAAGGAGGGACAGAGAAGCTACGTTTGAATTTGGGCAGAGAAAGCAGGAGAAAGCGGAGCTGGTGGATGCTTGCTTCAACCACACCGCTTGGTTTCTTTGGATACCTGGTGCACGATTACACGTTTGTGCCATCTGCCGTAGGATCTGTCCGCTCTCAAAGTAACCTGCTTGAACATACGGATGAACGAATCTGTCAGGGACTGCTTCTCTCCGTTTCTCATTATTTCCAGCCTGAAATTTGGTTCATCCCCAAAATGTGAGGTTGTTTTTCTTAAAGTTCACATAAAACTTCATAGATATTTTGGTGCACATGTCTCTTAATACATACCTTTTGGTATGTGCATTTTTGATACATGCATTTCTGTAGGTAATTTTGCCTAATATACTCTTTCCTTTTCTTTTGGAAATAATGTTCCTCTTTCTTTCTTTCTTTCTTTCTTTCTTATATTTATATCCACCTTTTTTCCTTCAAGGAACCCAACGTGGCTTACATAATCCTCCTCCTCCTCTCCATTTTATCCTCTAGGGATGTGTGAGGAATCCATCCAGGGAATCCAGCGGATTTGCCCAGTTTGACCCCTCGGATGCTGCCTCGCTCGCTGCTTTCCCCAGCGCCAACTCACGTTCTCCCGAGTCGAGCCGGGAAAGCAACTTCTGTGTTCCTGGTGGGCCACTGTTTACATAGAAAATATCTTAATATATGCCAGAAACAGCTGTAATTTGCAGAATTTGGGGCTGTTTTTGGCATCAGATCGCCCATCACTATAATATCCTCACAACAACCCTGTGAGGTAGGTTAGGCTGAAAGTCAGGGACTGGTCAAAGTCACCCAGTGAGCTTCATGGCCAAGTGGAGACTCGAACCCGGGTCTCCCCCAGTCCAACACTCTAACCACTACACCACACTGGCTTTCAATATAACGATTTTAAAACATTAGTTTCACAAATATATGTCTTTTTGTGTGCACTTTCCCACAATACACACATTATTGCATGCCTTTTTTTTTGATCGGAGAACTCCACTGCAAAATTCGGAGAAGTGCACATTTCGGTTCGTGGCTTAGTTCAAAATTGCGGAACTGAGGCAAGTTCACCTTAAAGTGCGAACCGGATGAATTCCTCCCCGTTCCTGCTTGGATGTTTGTAAAGAAATGAACGTTCCAACGGCATCATATAAGTGTTCAAATCTCTCTTGGCCAAACTAAGCCAAGCAGTGTTGCCTCAGGACCTTTTCCTGCTCCTGAAACAATAGTCACACCTTCTGCTGGCACCCTGATACAGGCTTATCTTTCCCCTCCTCGGGCCCATCTCCTTTCAAAGCCGTTTCACGCATTTATATGGAACGTTGCTTTTGTTTCAGTGTCCAAGAGGCTATCACAGCACTGGGAAAGGTACAAAAAAAAAAAGTGCAACTAACATTTATTTATTTATTTATGTATAAATGTATTTTGTTTCCAACATACTGCTACACATCTAGACGGATTCCAGAGTGGTGAACAATCAAAAGATAAAAACAGATAAAAAGAATAAAACGATATGTTAAAACAGAATCAATAAAAACCATGGCTGGTCAGTCAAGGAAGGCTTCCCAGAACAAAGACATCTTCAGCAGGTGCCGAAAAACAACACAGTGTCCGAGCCTTCCTGACCTCCAGAGGCAGGGAGCTCCAGAGAAAGGGGGCCACCACGCTGAAGGCTCTTCTCCAGGTGGTTTCCAATCGGGCCATAGGTCCATGTGGAACCACTAGGACAACGTCTTCTGATGACCTGGGCGGGTTGGTAAGGGAGGAGGTGCTCTCTCAGGTATCCTGGTCCCAAGTCGTTTTGGGCTTTGTATACTAATACCAAAACCTTAAACCTGGGCCTGGTAGCGAATAGGCAGCCAGTGCAGTTCCCTCAGCAAAGGAGGTGCAGCTCCTGACAACTGCCGAGCTGCTGCATTCTGCACTGGCTCCAGCTCCCAGAGCAGCCTCAGGGGCAGCCCCACGTAGCGTGCATTGCGGTAATCCAGTCTAAACTAAAATGCATGCGACGGGGAGAAACAACATCATTTGGGGGTGCTGTTTTAGTTCAAAACAAAAGAAAGCAAAAACAGAGGCTGCAATCCAGTACTCACTTACCTGGACGTTGCGTCTGAGTAGAGAGGCACAGAACTGCACTGGAAAGGCCGAACAACCTATAGTTATTTATTTCTCAATAATACTTGCGCCCCGCTTAATATAATAAGATGGATACGCAATTGACCTATAAAAAAGGTTGCATGAGTTATTGCATTGACGTGACCGGTTTTAGAAGCAAAACAAAAGTGGGGTGGGGAGTGAGGAAGAAGTGATCAAGACTGGGAGAACCACATAGACGAGGGAGGGATTGTTTAATCTCACTGGCATTGCTATTTGCACAGGGAAGGGAGTTCCCTTTGGCGACAACACATACACGTTTAAAATGACTTCACGGGTCTAAAGGTGGATTCTTAGTGATGAGCTGGGCAAAGTCCTGCCTGGAACCTTTTCCTCCCTGTGTAAAAGGGACTAGAAACTTGCTTTCTAAAAAGAAAAGAAAGGTGAACAGTCACGGCGCTGTCCTGCCATATATCCGAGGGGGTTCACACACCCACCACCACTTCTCTCCCACAGCTTCAGCTCTGCAGCGCAGCCCCTATTAAAAACCTAATTTGGGAAAACTGGATTGAACCAAATTGAGGTTTGCAAGGGAAGGCGTCGGCTCCGAGGGGCTGAGGCTATATCTGAGTCCCGTTGATTCGGAACAGTCCATCCAGAGAAAAGCCATTAAGCAAGGGCAGGAGACTCTCTCTCTCTCTTTCTCTTTCTCTCTCTTTGAACCTGGAGAAAAGCGAGCGCATCCTCTCCGTGACATTATCTTCTCCCCTTCCTGCACCATCTGCCTCTCCCTTCAAAAATATTCCCCACCAAACAACAGTTGAAGACAGCGAACCGAGGTCTGCTGAGGCCCCAGGTTGTGTTGCTAAGCAACGGGATGAAACTTTGCTGGGCTTTCTTCTTTTTCTTCTTCTTCTTTTTTCCCCCCTGACCGAAATAATAATCAAAATATCATTTGATTTGATTTTTTTTATTTATTTTTTTTTGGAGCGGCATTAGGTGTGGGGGTGGAGAGTTATGCACTGCCAAGAGGAAGGAGCAAAGGTCTGTGTTTCTCTCCTTTGCAGGCCCTGACTTTAAACACGGGAGGCTTTCCCCCGCGGCAACAAAGGTACCTGCCTAATTGAGCTGCAGCTGGCGACCTCCGGCTCATTGCTGAAACAACATCTGCTTGGTGCAGAGAGCTCTAATTCGGAGCTGTCCAAGGTCCTGCACATATCAGAACTCCTGGCTGAACCCTTTGCTTGGTCTTTGCCTACGAGAGGATACCTTATAACAGTGTCTCCCCAACCTGGCACCCTCCTGCGGTGTTGGACTACAATTCCCATCATCCACAGCCCCCATGCTGGTGTGTGTGTGTGTGTGTGATGGGACTTGTAGTCCAGCACATCTAGGGGGCGCTAGGTTGGGGAAGGCTGGTTTAGGGGGTTGACCTATCCTGGATCAGTTTGTGTGTGTGTGTGTGTGTGTATTTGCCTGCTTTGTGACCAGGGCTTAGAGTTATTTTATGACTTTTTACTCTCTTGCTGTTTCTGTCTGCTCAGAGTCCTCAAAGATCCTTACACAGTTCTCTCGCTTCCGCCACCTCTGACACCAGAAGCTGCCACCGGATCAGCTTAGGAAAGAAAACAGAAAATGAACACTTAGGTTGCGCAGAGGCGATTGCAGCTGAAAACGCACTCAGGGGACTGTCATGTCTTTTCCTGGCGCAAGCCTGGAGATGGGGGGGAAATATATAATCAGAGAACACAAACAAAGCGCAGTCAAGTTGACAACCTGAGCTTAACACACACAAACAGACACATGCAACCACGCCCGAGGGGGAAATATATCACAGACTAGGGGATATGAACAGAGCAAACCGATACGTGTCTACTCAGAAGGAAGTCCCATTGGGTTCAATGGGGTTTCTCCCAGATAATTCTGTTGAGAATTGCAGCCCAAGCCACTTGGAAGAAAGAAAATCCTTTTAGCTAAACCGAAAATCCCCCCCGGGCTCGTTATGTCATTCCGGGGACCAGAGGAATTGACACAGTTGGAAGATCAAGGTAACAACACTGCTGTATTTTTCGCCTACGGAATAAGCGAGCGAGAGTCAACACCGCTCCCGGTACAGTAGGCACGGACTTGTGTTGTGCGGCGAAGCCACATAAAGGGAAGAATCCCGGGAAGGGGGAGAAAATAGCTCAAGTGGAACACCTTTGCAATGTCAGGAGCTGGGTAATGAAGGCTCAAAAAAGGCGGAGCGCTGAGTGCGAATTGTGCCAAAGGGCCTTAAAAAAAATAGGTGCCAACCTTTGCATCTTGCACCGTTTTTATTATTAGATTGCTGCCCCTTCTTTCTTTTTTGAGCAGTTTGACCTCTGACTGTTCTGCATTTCAGTATGGTTTTTCATTCCCTGTAACAGGTCAAATGTAAAGGAGGGGAAACCGGTCTATTTCCCATCCGTGTCACTTTAGCATGTGTTCACCACCCTTAAGTCCATTCTGTCCCTGATTCCACATTAATCTGTGATTTGAGTTTAAAAAATAATAAATCAGCCTGAAAATTTACATTTAGTCAATTGTACACAAATATGTATTTCTAGCTGCATTTTCTCTCAAAATACTACATGCTTTCTGTCGGAATGTGTATTTCCAGCTGCATTTTTTTCTCAAAATACATACTTGTAAAGGGATTTTCTCTCAAAAATATGCATTACTACAGGCATTTTCTCTCCAAAACAGACATTTTGGTAGTCATTTTCTCCCCAAACCCCATGTTTCTACAGGCGTTCTCTCTCAAGAACACCCGTTCCTAACTGCATTTTCTCTCTGAAATTTGCATTTCTGAAGACTTTTTCTCTCCAAAGAGCATTTTTTTTACAAACTCAGCCTGTTGCTTCCGTTCCTCTGCCCCGCCAAGAACTGCGTCATGCCGTTCAGAGATGTGCAAAAGCTGGTCAGTAGCCTCAGTTCTGTTCGATTCGTCTGTCGGGGGAAGGGCTGCTCTGGGGTGCCCGCATAGCAGGGTGGGAGGGGGTCAGACACACACATAGTGGGGTGGGACACAGATGCACACACATGCGCATACACACACACACACCTATTTGGGGTCACAGCTTCTCTCCTACCTCTCATCAGAGATCTCATCAGAGCTCGGAGAGGAGGGAAGGGTTCTTATCTTGGCAGGGCTAGTTCTGGCGCTACCGAGGGAATTCATTGCTTATCTCTGATGGGAGGTCAGAAATAATCCCGGGATAGATGCAGGAGTTGGAGGGGGGCGGGTCTGGTGGGCTGCTGGATATGGCTCACTTTTTACACCTCCAGAAGTCTCTAATGTGGACAGGGAGACATTTTTCTCCCTCTCTCATAATACTAGAACCCAACGGGGTCATCCCATGGAACGGATTGGTGGGAGATTCAGGACAGAGGAAAGGAAGTCCTCCTTCACAGACCACAGAGTTAAACTACGGAACTCACTGCCACAAGATGTCGTGATGGCCACCAATCTGGATGGGTTTAAAAGGGGGTTGGACCAATTCCTGGAGGAGGAGGAGGAGGCTATCCATGGCTACTAGTCCCGAGGGCTCTATGCTACCTCCAGGATCAGAGGCAGTGTGCCTGTGTACTCCAGTTGCTGGGGAACATGGGTGGGAGGGTGCTGTTGCACTCCTGTCCTGCCTGTGGGCTTCCCGTGGGCAGCTGGTTGGCCACTGCGTGAGCAGAATGCTGGACGAGATGGACCCGTGGTCGGGCCCAGCACCAGGGCTCTTCTGATGCTCTTACGTTGATGCATGCATGTGCAGCGCTCAGCTTTCGTTGCTTATTTTGTCCCAGTCGCAATGCTTCTCAGGTGAGTCAAGTGACCTGTAATCAGGGCCGGCGCTACCGGTAGGCCAACTAGGCTGTTGCCTAGGGCGCGTAGCGGAAGAGGGCGCAGAAACGCTGCGCTCCTCTTCGCTGCCGGCGCGCTCCTGCCCTGCCCGCCCGCCCGCCTCGCCGACAAAGCCAGGTCAGTGCAGGGGATTGCGCCCGGAGTAGTGGTGGGGCCGAGCCTGGGTGCCTCCCCCCCACCACTCGCTTCGCCGCTGCGCGCCCTTGCGCCGCCTTCCCCCCCCCGACAACCTACCTTCTCCGCTCTGTTTCCGGAGCCCGGCCCGCGCTCTGAATTTTGGTGGTTAGGACAGGGCAAAAGGTTAAACGCCCTGTTTGCTCTGGTTTCCTTCCCCCCCAAAACAAGCGCGGGGTCCCTTTTCGGAGGAGGCGTGGGAAGGTGGTTGGGGGCCGGCATCGGCAGCGTGCGGTGGGGGTCCGGCGGTGGCGGCGCAGCGGCGGCGGGCAAGGTTTCGACAGGGCTGCTTCCGAGCCCCCCCCCAAATCACGAGAGTATGGGCGCTAAATATAATTTAGCCTAGGGCGCCAAACTGCCCTGCACCGATCTCTGCCTTTAATCGTGCCTGCGTTTGCACAGAACATGATCTGGAGGGTGCGGGCGGTTGCACCCATGTCCTGCTTGTGGGTTCTGTACAGGCAGCCGGTTGGCCACTGTGTGAACTCAGGATGCTGGACTAGATGTCCCCTGGGCTGGGTCTGATCCAGCATGGCTCTTCTGATGTTCTTCTCTTCTTAATGTCACAAACGCCCCCAAGTCAAAAAAGGCAGGACGGACCTTTGAAACGAAGCTGTCCGCTTCGGGTACGTGCTTCAACCCTTGAGGAGCAGGTGCGGAAGGAACGTTCTTGACTCGCCCTGGCCAGAAATAGCAGGGCCAGCCGGCCAAGGGGAGCTCTCTGCCTCGGACACAGCCTGCTGCCTCCAATCGTCGCCCGTGGCACAGCCAGCAGCTGCCGGCCACCCTGCGGCTTGAGCTAGGAGGAGACGCCCACCATCGTAGAAGCCTTCCCAGCAGACGCCCTCTCTGGATCCATACCGGGACCTTTTAAAGACTCCGAGAGGCCTGGAGGAGTGAAATCTCATCGGAGGCCGCACTTCCTACCAGGGATGTTGAAGAGTCCTTGGTCTCGAGTCTCGAGTCCGAGTCCGAGTCCTTGGTCCAAAATGGTGACTCACGAGTCACGAGTCATGAGTCACTCCCAAAGCTGACTCCACGAGTCCCTGTTAAAATCAATGGGGGTTTTCCCCAACAAAATAAGGCTACTTCACACTCAGAGCAGCCACACAGAGTAATCTCAGGTCCTTCCTCTGCCTCTCCCAAGTACGCAGCACATCAATCAAAATAAATCTTGACACACTGTTGGGGCTGCACTCCTGGTAGCCGTCCATAGTGGCCGAGCAGCGGCACACCTCGCTTCCATGCGCTCTTCGCCGGCAATCACACTCCTCTCCACTCCTTCTGGCACAGCCCAGGGATATTCAAGAGTCCTTGGTCTCGAGTCCCGAGTCGAGTCTCGAGTCCCATTAAAAATATTGGGACTCGAGTCCGAGTCGAGTCAGAGGGGGGACTCAGTCCGACTCACGAGTCGAGTCCTCGAGTCCGAGTCCCCATCCCTGCTTCCTACTTGTCAATGTCGACGACGTGAGGGCTGGCTGGGGAGGAATTCGTTTGGTTCACGTCTGAATGCAAACTCGCCCCATTTCTCACTTTCGAACCAGCTTGCGCGGCCTGAATCACAAGTCATCCTCCGGAACCTCGCACCTCTCCCAAGTTTTGCCACGGAATGCTCCGGTCCAAAACATGTGTACAAAAAGTTAGTATATTCGGGGAAAGGGCACGCAAACACGTGTATGTTCGTGGAAACAGCGCTCAGAAATGCTAATTCTGTTAGGGAAATTGCTTCCCCCAAAATGCACATTTTAGTGGTAGGGATGGGCGAGGCTGAAGAACTCGACCGCTTGTACTCAGTGGACTTTGGCACGCCTCGCCAATGCGAGAGCTGAAAGAGGGCTGAGTCAGGGGTTTGTGGGTTTTTTTTTTTTTTTTGCAGCTTCCCCTTTTAAAGCGGGCCATGATAGGGAAATTTGCTTAAAAGACGGCTTCAATTTGCACAAGACATGGCCATAATTTGCACAAGATATGGCCGTAATTTGCACAAATTTATTTATTTATTATATTTATACCCCGCCTTTTTTCCTGCAAGGAACCCAAGGCGGCTTACATAATCCACCTCCTCCTCTCCATTTTATCCTCACAACAACCCTGCGAGGTAGGTGAGGCTGAGGGCCAGTGACTGGCCCAAAGTCACCCAGCGAGTTTCATGGCCGAGCGGGGACTAGAACCCGGATCTCCCGAGTCCCCGTCCAACACTCTCACCGCTACGCGAATTGTCACATTTCACTGATTTCACTGATCTCACTGTTTACAATTGTCCCCCCCGCCGCCGCCGCCGCCGCCTCACACACACAACATTTTTACTGGCTATATAAACCTCAAACTCTCTGTAATACTCCATGTCATTGATTCTGATGAAGTGAGCTATAGTCCATGAAAGCTTCTGCCAGAGTAAATTTGTTGTTCTTTCAGGTGCCACAGCGACTCTGGGCAGTATCCTATACTGCGTGCGCACCGGCGGGACCCCTACAGTGCAACCACGGGGAGCTAGTGCTACGTAAAGGAACCAGAAAGGCGTGGGAACGCTCGTTTCTGGAATAGAGCAGGTCAGTGAAACTCTCAGAAGGGAGCCCCTGTTGCCAGCACTAGGTCTGCTGGAACAACAGAAGGAGCGAGAGCACATCCGCAATATAAGATACTCCTCTTGGTTGTTTTCGCTGCAATAGACAAACACGGCAACCCCTCTGGAGAGTGAAATAAGATCCGTTTCATAATTTAGGCATGCGTGAGCATTTGGTTTTTGCTAGCAAAACATGTGAGCACGCCCTCTGTTCAAAGCCCCGAACCCGACTGCGAGCACCAGCGTGTGTGCGCCGAAAATGTTTGCAAACTGCCGGACATGTGCTCGTGTTTGATTTGCGCAACTTTGCCAGGTTGGTTTTGCGCAAATTTCTTAATTTGATTGCTAGACTGAATCAGCCCCGCTTCAGCTTATGGAGGGAAGTTGGGCGACTTTGGGGACAGGTGTGCAAAAATCTCATATTCGATTCCTGCTTGATTTGTGCAATTTTTCCGATCTCAAATGTTGCTCGTTTGCCCATCCTACATTTCAGTGTTTTCAGTGGGTGTACTGGGTTTGACTAAGTCTGGATGGAAACGAATGTTTTTATTTTGACGAGCTTTTTAATTGGCCTTGTTAAGCCTAAATGGCTGACCCTGATATTTTAATTGGTTGTGATCTGCTGCTGCTGTGGTCTCCCCTGTTTTTCTTTTGCTGCTCTTTGTTGTGAAATTACATTCACTGCCATGTGAGCTGTCATTGAAGGGTAAGATGTAATCTTTCCAAAATAGATAAGCAAATAACTAAACTCAAATTGGCCAAAGCCTTGGTCTCAAAATAAGGTGGACATTGGAACAAAATGGCATAGCTAATAAACAAAGCCAAAATATGCACCCAAGAATATCTACCTGGGAGTAAGGCCCACTGAACACAAAAAGTGTTACTTCTGAGTAAACATGCATCAGATGTGGAGAAAATGTATAAGGGGATATTTTTCTCCCTCTCTGATAATTCTAGAACCCAGTGGGGGTCATCCCATGAAGCTGATTGGTGGGAGATCCAGGACAGATAAAAGGAAGTCCTTCTTCACAAAGCGCAGAGTTAAACTGTGGAACTCACTGCCACAAGATGTTGTGATGGCCACCAATTTGGAGGACTTTAAAGGGGGATTGGACACATTCCTGGAGGAGAAGGCTATCAATGGCTACTAATCCTGACTGGCAACATGTTACCTCCAGGATCATGTCCAGCTGCCTGTGGGAAACCCACAAGTAGGACATGAGTAATTTATCTTGTGCATATTTCCTGTTCCAATAGGCCGAGATTGTTTTCACAGTCGTTCGACAGTGTAGGCGTATCCTTATGCAAAGATTGATCTATTGGTCTGTTTGTGATCTTTTTCACTTTCAGAGCAGTGACCCATAACTTTGTTTATCTTCACATTCACTTGCATATCACAAAACGTGGATGAAAACAAACATTTATTTCTTAGCATATTTTCCCCCCTCTCCAAAATGTGCATTTTGAAATGAGAACTTTTGAGCTGAGGACTGTGTCAGAACATTCACAGTGGGTTGCCTACGTTCTGATCCCAGGAGGTGCAGATCAGGTACTGGAATTTGCAGATTTGTTGAATTTGCACATTCAAATTACTCAAGCACTCCAAGCTTTGAGTTTTTGTTTGTTTGCATTTTCCAACATCACACATTTCATTGCGGAGTTTGGAGAAGTTCAGTTTGCAAAATAGTTTGCACATGCGAAATTTGGTAGGTTCGCATTAAAACATCCTCTGGATTAATTCTCCCCCCCCCCCTGTCTGTAATATCTGCAGACCAGACTGACCATAATTCCCTCCCATCCTTTCCTCCCGTTCTTTTTGTTTCCCCTGTCTTTTAAAACAGACTCCTTTTTCTTATTGCTGTCATTCATCTTCCCCAGCTGAGCGCCGCCAGTTTTTAGAGAACTAACTTGAGACTCCCACAGCGTTACGGTGCGGAAAAGGCGAGTTAATTGAATCCCGCAATTCCTCACAGCGTCGTCAGACGCAAGAGCGGGCTCCTCTTTATTTGCGGCCTGCTGACTGGGGGCGGGCTGGGGGTGTGTGTGTCATGCCAAACTCTGGGGAGGCTACAGAGATGTAGAGGTTGGTCTGTTGCGTTGAATGCCGTTCTCATTCTGTAATTGTTCTGGTTTTATTGTATTTTAATGCATTGTTTTATAAGCCAGTTTTAATGGTCTCTGTACGCCACCTTGGGTGCCGTTTTGGGGTAGAATGGTGGGGTTCACATCAAATAAATAAATAAATACAGAGTGTCTTCAGTCCAGATGGCCTTGGTGCAAGAACAGGGGGGTTGAAGCCAGGGAGGTGTGAGGAATCAAACAGGGGAGTGAACATCTAATGGATTTTCATGATTCCGCCCCCTGGATTCTGGCTTGTTAGCTCTGTGCTGATGCCGACTTGCTGTCATGTGAGCTGAACCAGCTCACGGACGGACATCCCTAAGATGGGCCCACGGTTTGTGCATTAAAAAGCCCCCCCCAACAACCTACGAAAATGCGCGCAAATCATGCTGCATGCACTAATTGGAAGCCGAAACCTGTGCAGTTCTAGTGCAAGTTTGCACCAGGGCCGGCGCTACCGCTAGGCAAACTAGGCTGTCGCCTAGGGCGCGTAGCGGAAGAGGGCGCAGAAACGCTGCGCTCCTCTTCGCTGCCGGCGCGCTCCTGCCCCGCCCGCCCGCCTCGCCGACAAAGCCAGGTCAGTGCGGGGGATTGCGCCCGGAGGTAGTGGTGGGGCCGAGCCTGGTCGCCTCCCCCCCGCCCCGCGCCGCCACCCCCCCGACACCTACCTTCTCCGCGCTGTTTCCGGAGCCCCGCCCACGCTCTGTTTTGGCGGAGGAACCAGGGCAACAGGGCTTAAACAGCCCTGTTGCCCTGGTTTCCCACGGCCAAAAACAGAGCGCAGGGGTCCCGTCGCGTCACTTCCTTTTCGGAGGAGGCGGGGGGAAGGTAGGTGCGGGGGTGGCAGTGGTGGCGGGCGGGCGGGTGGGGGGGGTCCGGTGGCGGTGGCGGCGGGCGGGGGGGGTTGCAGAGCAGGGCTGCTTTGCTCCGGAGGCCCCCCCCACGGCACGAGAGGGGGGGCGCTAAATATAATTTAGCCTAGGGCGCCAAACTGCCCTCCCTGCACCGGTCCTGATTTGCACAAGTCGTGCTAGCACTGCATAGTTTTCGGCTACCAATTTGCACACAAGTTACGCGATTTGTGCGAATTGTGCAAATTTGTGCATATTTATTTATTTATTTATTTATTTATTACATTTTTATACCGCCCAATAGCCGAAGCTCTCTGCATTGCATAAATTCACACGATTTGCAATTAATTTCCTTAGCTTTTTTATATATATATATATATATATATATATATGCAAACTGCCGTCTGTCTTAGAGACAGAAGTCTGCGGGAACCCCCACCCCCACCCCAACATGACCTGCTTCTGGTCACCGGATCATAAGCAGGCGGGAAGTCCATCTGGCTAAAACATGCCGGACCTCCCAGTGTCAGCACATCCCTAGTTGAACCTCCCCCTTGCTAGTCAACCTGGCCCTCTGAGTCCCCTCACCCATCCCCTAGGCACACACCTTTCCTCTGACTGCCAATAGCTTGATGGTTTCCCAGCTTTTGTGCATTTCCCTCCGTTCTAAAAAGGTTGAAAGGCCTCCCCTCCCAAGGGCTTCGTGAGTGGCAGCAAGAGCTCGAAGATCAAGTAGACTGGTAGTTCTTGGTATCTTTGGCCCCGCCCCTTTGGCCCCGCCCCACTACTGGAACACGGGCCCCCGAGAGCTTCTCCAAAATGGAACCCGGCCCTTGGGCTGAGAGAGGTCACACACCCCTCCGCTGGAACTTCCCCAAGTGATGAATGGAAGATGGATTTTTATATTTTATTTTACCCATAATGCAGGGCTGTCAAAGGATGCTTCCAAAAGGGCTGACAAAGATGGTGAAGGAGGGGTGTGCCCGGAGACCACGCCTCATGAGAGAAGAGTGAAGGAGGTGGGGCATGTTTTGCTCGGAGAAGAAATGCTGAAGTGGGGATCAGACAGCCATCTTTGCCGTTCCGGGGGGCTGCCACTTCTCTGTTGCTCCAGAGCAGTGTTCTCCGACCTTGGGCCCCCAGGTGTTTTTGGCCTACAACTCCCAGCATGCCCCAGCCAGCGTAGCTGGCTGGGGCATGCTGGGAGTTGTAGGCCAAAAACATCTGGGGGCCCAAGGTTGGAGAACACTGCTCCAGAGGGTAGGACATCGGAACCAAGGAAGGACGGTGGTGGATCAGACCAAAGGCCTCTCTCGTCCGGCATTCTGTTCCCACAGTGGCCAACCACAGGCCTCGGTGGGAAGCCCACAAGCAGGACTCGTGCCCGACAGCACCCTCCCACCCATGTTCCGCTGCCTCTTATATTGGAAATTATATATATATATATATATATGGCCATCGTGACTAGGGATACCAGGAAAAAAATCCACCAAAGACTCAAATGAGTTCGAATGTCTAAGACTCTGGCCCATGATTCCACAGTGGACAGGCTTTTCCGAAGTCATATGGAAGTCTGAAGATTTGTGGACCGGGTTTTTTTTTGGGGGTGGGGGGGTTGACTTTCCATAATTTTATGCAAATTTAGTTGTAGAAAAATACGGAAAACAAAAAAAAAACACATGTGCAAAAATGTGCATTTCCCCATAGGCTAAAGTGCGCCGAAAATACACATTTTCCAGGGGTTTGCCTATGTTGGGGGGATTTGCACATTTGTGGGAATTTGCACACAAATGCATTTGCACACCCAAAAAAAATCCGGTTCCGGCAATGAGCAGGTGACGTGACAATCCTCGAAATGAGACGGAATGGATTTTACAATGTCCGCACATCCCACACAGCGCAAAGTTAAACTATGGAACTCACCGCCACAAGATGTCGTGATGGCCACCACTTTGGAGGGCCTTAAAAGGGGATTAGTCAAGTTCTTGGAGGAGGAGGAGGAGGCTAACCATGGCTACTAGTCCTGATCGCTCTATGCTACCTCCAGCATCAGAGGCAGTATTCCTATGTACAACCAGTTGCTGGGGAGCATGGGCGGGAGGGTGCTGTTGTTGCACATGTGTCCTGCTTGTGGGTTTTCCGTGGGCCACTGTGTGAACAGAATGATGGACTAGATGGTCTGATCCGGCAGGCCTCTTCTTATGTTCTTATGTTCTTAATTATGAGTAATAGACATTAATACTGTTTCTGCCTTTTGCTCATGCAAGTGAGTGGTGACCATCCCTTCATCCAACCACTTGCCTGCTCGATCTCCTTCAGGCCCTGATCCTGCTTCCCATGGCACCACCTTTCCAGGCTGGCCTAGCACAACAACACCATAACTGACGACGACGACAACGCAGCCGCTGGTGTTTGGACGCGTCGTTCGGCCGTGCCGGAAGATTGGAACGCCGAGATGTGAAAAGCGAGATACGTTTTAATGGAAGCCTGGCTTTGTTTCGTGTCGAGAGGGAGAGAGACTCTCCCACCAATTGTGTCCAGCAATCAGCACCAAGCCGCAAGGAACGTCGACGCTCTCAGAATCCCGCTTCGATTCGCCGATCGGCTCTGAGATGGTCTCTTCTCCGCCAACATAAACGAGACACCCTCGCTCGAATGTAATCTCGACTTCCCCATGTCGTTGGCAAAGGATTCTCTCCGGTGCCTTAATCTTCCGCTGTTCCTCTCAAGTATCCTTGAGAAAATGGAATGGTATTCCACGAGGGCCTACTCGTCCACACTTTAGATGGTTTCTCGCTTTTCCTGAATGGCTGACAGAGACAGCGAAGTGATGACCGCAGTTTCATGCCTAAGGAGGCGATCCAAAATTCTGCGCCCAGGAAAAGAAAAGAAAAGAAAAGCTAATTCCACTGACTGGTATAATTTAGAGCAGGGGTTGGCAACGTGGTGCCCGTGGGCCCCAGTATACCCCCGGCACCTTCCTTCCTTGACACCTGCTGAGGAGGCTGAGGCCCTCCTGTACCTACCGCCTTTTTATTTTTATGTTAACACATTTTCTTACTGGCAGCTGGAGATTGCTTCAGAAAGAACTGGGAAGAGAGAGAGCGGGGGGGGGGGAGAAGGAAAGGAAGGGGGAGAGAGAGAGAGAGAAAGAGAAAGAACGAAAGAAAGCAAGAAAGGGGGAGAGAGAGGGAGAGAAAGAAAGGAAGGGGGAGAGAGGGAGAGAGAAGGAAGGAAGGAAAGAAAAGAAAGAAAGAAAGAAAGAAAGGAGAGAGATTGTGGCATGAGTTGATGGGTAGAGGGAGGAAAAAGAAAAACAGAATGTCTTTTGTGGAATAGGGTTCCGTTAGCACTGAAAACTGGATTCAGAGGAGTATAAGGACTCAGACCAGGGCCCCCCAAACCCAGAGGGTCTGTCCTTGATTTATTAGAGTATGCTTCCTTAGCAGGTACTTCATCCCTGTCTGTAACAGTTGCCCTGGGACGGCAGTGCAGAAGGGGAACACGGGATGGATGGCGGCCCCGTCCACCCACCACGGGACTGTGGGCGTCGGGGCTGCGCAGGCAACATTATTTAATTCCTTATAATTTATTCATTTTATGAGTTGGCCTATAGCCGAAGCTCACAGGGTGACACACGGAAAGAAAGCAAATACAACGAAGCCAATCACGAAACACGTCAAAAGAATTTTTTAAAAAAGTTTTAAAAGCAGTAACAATAATTTACAATATTTTTAAAAGGAGAGGCAAATATCCCAGCAGCTAAAACATGGGGGGAAAAATATTATTTTCAAGGCAAAGGGAGGGTGGCCGTCTTGGGAGCCCCATCAGACCTGTTGGCACACCACCCAGGCTGGATTTTGGCCCCAGATCTAAGGTTCTGCCCCCCTGATCAAATCGTAGGGATGTTCGGATGCTGTAAAATCCATTCTGCCTACATCCTAGTATTGGGGGAAAGGCCAAATATTATTATTATTATTATTATTATTATTATTATTATTATTATTATTATTATTATTATTATTCTGTGGATTGTCAGGTGCCTCTCATTCTGTCATTTGCCCATAGACGGAACTGGATTTTGCGCGAATGTGTTGGTATGCATTTGCGCAAGTTCGCACTCTGGAAAATGCGCAAATGCAACATACACAAATCCCTCCAAAATGTGTATTTTCTTGCTTTAGCCTATGGGGGAAATGTGCATTCTTGGTTGGTGTTTTTTTTTTAATTATTCCTTTTTGTATTTTTCAATGACCAAGGGTGCAATCCTACCTATGCAGGTTTAGACAGAAAAAAGATCTACAGCTCCCAGCATGCCCCAGCTGGGGCATGCTGGGCGTTGTAGGCCTTTTTTTTTTTGTCTAAACCTGCATCGCATTGTACCTTGAATTTGTGTAAAATTACAAAAAGTTTAAAAAAAAAAAAAAAAAAAAGGTCCGCAAGTCCATGGATTCTGCAGGTTGGATTCTTAGAAATTAAAACTCATTTGAGAGTCCATTTTGGATTTCTCCAACATCCCTAAAAAGTGGAACTTCCATGTATACAGGTAGTATACCTTAGGGTGGAGATAAGTTGCTGTTGCCACTTTTGGGGTTGGCCACTGTTGGAGATGGACACACACACACACACACACACACAGTCAGGCTCTCTCTTCCATCTCCCCCCCCCTTCCAAAGAAACTGTGTCAAAAGTTGCTATGGGAACCCATTCGCCTGCCAAGGTCGGGGCATTTTCTCTTGGGCTCCTTGATTAGACCTTCCATTTCTTCTTACTTAGCCCAATGGCCATTTTCTCTCATCTCGGTACTATCGATGATAAATGCCAGCCAGCAGCAGCAAAAGCCTAATCAAGTGGAACTAGCTACTGGCGCTCAACGCCCGGCGGCGTGTGGATTTTTAAAAGGAGACAAACGAGGAGGCAGGGATGTCGCTATTTTGCCTTACTGCTCTTAGGATCACCGGTTGACTAGGGAAACCATGGCCTGGCCACGTTTTTTGGTTTGTTAGTTGGTTGATTGGCTGGTTGCCTTTGGGCACAGCTGGCAGAAAGCTGCTGGCGGGGTGGGGGGGGCAGGAATTTCCCACTAGGAATGTAAGAGACATTTGCTTCAGTTCATTTTTAAAAATCAGGATTCTACCCAGTTCACACACCTTCCAGACTGAACTCGGACACAATCTGTGGTCGAAAGTCCGTAGCTGGCCATGCGATTGGTGGACCAAAAAAGGAGAAAAAAGCATTTGACAACCTGCATACATTTCCCAAAAAGCACACGAGTGATGCGTACGGTTGTGACAATACGCGTGGAAATGCGCACAGATTTTCATGTGATAAGAGAAAAAAACCCCGAGGCTCTCAATCTCATGAGGACTCGAGTCAGAACAAACTCCAAGACGGAATTCGGACAACTTCGGTGAGCTTGGGTTTTGCTGACGGCATTTATTTATTTATTTATTTATTATATTTATACCCCACCTTTTTTCCTGCAAGGAACCCAAGGCGGCTTACATAATAATCCTCCTCCTCCTCTCCATGTTATCCTCACAACAACCCTGTGAGGTAGGTGATATCCTTATTCCCCCACCTGTTGGAATAATAATAATAAATAATAATAATAATAATAATAATAATAATAATAATAATAAAAAATACCTTTCACAGGCAGTTAGTCAGCATTTGTGCTGGACTCCATCCCTGGACTGGTCAGTACTGTGACCCCGGCTTCCAGCAGTGATCCAGACACGGTGATGGAGTAAGTGTGAGAGCCCAGAGGGGCAGACAGTGAAAGAATAGGGCGTGAGTCCAAATGCAATGACGCGCCCCTCCGTGCCTGAGACATCCCCCCCCCCTTGAGCCCGATTCTATCAAGGGGGTGGCACTCTCACACTCCAATGAGACTGCTTGTCAAGACACCCGGGGACGCATCACAGAGTGAGGGAACAGAGTGGCAGGGGCTGCCCCTTTAAGGCTCTGCACTCTGCAGCAGAGGGGGCAGATCCTGAGAGGGGAAGGCAGTCCCAGGAAGTATAAAAGGATCCAGTTGAAGCTGAGCCCACAGGCGGCGTTGGGGGCAGCCCACTAGGGCTGGAGCCCCAAATCTTCCATTGGGAGCCCCGAATCTCTGGGAGGCCCTCTGCCCCACCGCCCTGCTGTCCAGGGGCACTTGCTGGAACAAAAAAGGTCCAGGGGCCCTGAGGATCTCAGTTGCATCGGATCCCCCCCGGATTAGCTGGCTTTTGGCCCACAAGTGCTTCCCCTCCTGCTGCCACCCCTTGAATCTTTCCGCCTGAGGTTTTTTTCCTGAAATCAAACGCCCTCCCCTTGCCCTGCCCATACATCCCCTTTTACAAAGAGGGGTGTCCTTAGGAAACAGGATCCTTTACAGACTTTAGAGCATACGTAATTTTATTTATTTATTTATTTATTTATTTATTTATTATATTTATGAATCGCCCATCTGGCCCCGGAGCTTTTCTGAGCCATTGGTGGAAGGAGTTGGCTTTTATTCTGGGCTCCCAAAGGACCTTGTTTTCTCAAGTCTGGATCGAGCCCTGCTTCTCCTCCACCCTGGGCTGCTTGCTGGACCCACCCCGCCATCCTGCAATTGAAGATCCCAGGGATTGGTCCTGGGACCTTCTGCCTACAAAACAGGGGTTCTGCCGCTGAGCTACAGCCCTTTGTCCTTCCTCTAAGGACAAAGTAAGATTCCAGTCCTCAGGGTTCCACACAAAGGGCTGATTTAAACAGGAAGCTCTGCTGCGGACCTTTGCGCGTTGGAAGCAGGCGCTGAACGATACGGCCTCTCCTGCTGGGCTAAGAAAGACGAGCAGAAGCGTTGTGCCGTTGGCAGCCTTAAAGAACCCTGCCCCCCAAACGATTAATAATCCCCTCCATCTCTCTTGCTTCTTTCCTTTCCACGTGCCTCGGAGGGAGCCACATGTTTGGGGCTGTGCCTCGCGTCGCGCTGGGACTCCCGGTCGCTTCCTTTCAGCTTCCCGGAGATTGTCGAGAATGATAAGGAGCCCCCCCCCCCCGATCTCCCGGGGGGCGTTCTCAGGGCATCTGGTCTTCGCGTCAACTCCTTTGGCAGCTGTCAGTCATTTCCATCTGTGCGACATCTTGGAGCCCAAGCAAGCCGCCTCTTCAAAAGAACAATACAAAAGATTTCATATGCACCATGTGCCTCTTTCCATCTGAGGCTCGAAGGCGCACAGACAGCCGTGATTCGGAGTATGTTTGCCTGTCAACAGTGTCTCGTGCACCGGGGGGGGGGGGGCGGCTTCTACATGAACACTTCAAAGCGTCCTCAAGAGAGGCTGAAATGAAATGATGCCCCCCCCCCCCCCGGAACAAGCAAAAAAACCAAAAACAAAGCAAACATCCCCCCCATCTCCTCTGAATTTTGATGTTAGCTATTCCCTGGGTACTGGAAATATCTGTGGAAGGGTTTTCGATATCTGCAATGAAATCCAATGAAACGTGGAATTTTCCATCTCCTCGAGACCCAGATTACCAGAAAGACCCTAGGGATCTGCCCCCTTGCACCCAGCGGAGGTTGCTTTTCCATCCTCAAACTCTGAGAACTCCAGCAATGAAGAAACCAGCAACGCCGCAGCCACCCATGCATTGTTGCAGCTCAAGGCTGCTAATACAGACCAGGCCCGTTTGTTTGTTTGTTTGTTTGTTTGTTGCAATTATGGATCGCCCATCTGGCCGGCAAACCGGCCACTCTGGGCGATGTACAACATGATAAAATATAAAATACATTTAAAACAGTACACAATTTTAAAATCTTAACCCACCCCATATTCCCACCTGAATAGCCATGTTTTCAGTGAGCGGTGGAAGCTCAGCAGAGAGGAAAGGGTGCTATCAGTGCTAACCTGAATGAACCCACACTCCTACTTAAGGCTCATTCTTGAGCTGCAGCTTGTTGGAGCAACATACAGAGAAGCTTGTCTGGCTTCCAGCCCCAGCACCACTCGGGGCTGTCCAAGGTGCAGTCCTATTCCTGTTCCTGTCTCCTTGAGAAATCTGGCTTGCCTAAAAAGTTGGCGAACACCTGATCCATAGTGGAACCCTGTAACCCATACCTCACCAGTGCCCAGTGACACCAAGCCTTTGGCACAGCAGAGGGAGAAGGGATTGCAGGAATCTTGCTTCTCTCCACCATGCTTTTGCAGCTCACCTCTTGCAAAAAATCATCTTGGGTATCTGCAGGAACTTTCCTGCCCCCTCCCCTTTGCAGCTCCTCTCTTGCAAAGCTTATCCTGCCCACCAACAAGACTGCGCGGGGAAGCTGGGAGGAGCATAGTGCTTTATGAAGCTTTTGATGGGACAAAAAAGCGAGCCACAATGCAGTCCCCCAAACTATGGGGGAAGGAAGCTTATCTCTTCTAGATTCAGGCTGCTACTACTCAAAGAGATGTAGCTGGCAGACAAGCTTGTGATGTGTATGCAAAAAACAAAACAGTTTCTTATTTATTCATCTGCTTATTATATTTTTAAATTGTCCAATAACCAATGTTCTCTGGGCAGATTCCAAACAGTTACAAGACAAAAAAAACACCATACAAATAGTTAAAAATATAAAATAGAATGGAAATATTTAAAAGACTACAATCCAATCCAATACAAAGCACACACACACACACACACACACACACCTATGGCTTCTAGTGCTGCACTATTATTTATCCATATTACGTTGCTTCGAGGCAAATTTAGCGAATGGGGACAGTGCCCCCAAAGAAAACAGCGATTATGCAAACGCCGTGTCTAGCGGTGGCAGAGCTCCAGGGGAAGCTGTGATGGGTTTGGGCTGGCATATTGTCTCTAAGTGGATCCATTTGCACCAGAAGCTGTCAAAACAGCAGGAACTTAAGACGGGCGGCGCAGTAAGCCAGTTTTCTGGCTCCTGCTGCATGGGACAGATCTGGTGGCAACCCTTGCAAAAGCAATGCCCCCCCCTCTCGCTCTCTGCCTCCCCCCACCCTGCCCCACAGGAGAGCCGTTTGTTCTCCGCCAGGGCTCGATAAGAAACAGAGTGCTTCAAAACAGAAGCTGAATCCAATCCATTGTGTGTTCACGGCTGGCACGGACATAGCTATTAGCCCTGTGGGTGAGTGGTTCCCGAGTCCGGGAGAAAGGCTCATGGCCTGTTCTGGATGGGGTTGCTCTCCCTTTGAAAGATCAGGTTCGTAGTCTGGGGGTACTCCTAGATCAGTGATGGCGAACCTTTTTGAGCCCGAGTGCCCAAATTGCAACACCAAAACCAACTTATTTATTTCAAAGTGCCAACACTGCAATTAAACCTGAATACCGAGGTTTTAGTTTTAGAAAAACAACTCATACAGTTGTCCGAACTAATTAACATCTTTTGTCTTAAAAGAAAAACAATAACAGAGCTTTCAATGATACAAACAGTTTTTTGTTGGGAAAAAAATCAACTCAAAAAATTATTATAGTACTACATTGTGCACATAGCCTGAAGGGAATTTATACAAACTTTAAAAATAATTAGGCACATGTATTTTTGGATAAGGGATTCTCAACTTGTAATATGATTATATGCCAGACTGAAATTGTATGGGGCAAGCTTTACCCCGGGTCCTTTCCCTGCTTCTACAGGTGTCGGATTAGTAAAAGTAAAAGTCAACCTGTACTAGGATGAGCAAGATAAACAAGAAAACTAAACGTGCTTAACACATTTTAAACACTTTATGTCTTGGACTGCAAACACTGCATTAGGTAAAAGTTTGCATTGGGCATGCTTTTGCACAATTAATGTGATTTTTGCTATTGCATGCATGCTGATAATTTGTCAAACCTTGGCTCATACTCCGTTAGTTTGAGAGCAACACATGCAGCACTCGGGTCAACTGTTACGGCTTTACATCCAAGCCATGCTCTGTGCATCGTTCTTCAAAATCTTTTAAATGTGATAACAATGTAGAAAAGAATTCTGTAACAGGAATTCTAGAATAAAATCATTCTGTTCCACACTGTGAGAAAGAACAAGATCATTCGTGTTTTGCAGAAGGGGACGGTCTTTTCGCGATCTGGTGACCAATGGCTCGAGTGCCCACAGAGAGGTCCCTGCGTGCCAGCTGTGGCACCCGTGCCATAGGTTCGCCATCACTGTCCTAGATCCATCGTTGTCACTGGAGTCCCAAGTGACTGCGGCAGCTCGGAGTGCCTTTTTACCATCTTTGGTTCGCCAACTGCGGCCTCTCCTGGACAGGGATAGCTAGGCCACAGTGGTACAGGCGCTGGGTAACCTCAAGGCTGGATTACTGCGATGCACGCTATGTGGGGCTGCCCTCGAGGCTGCTCCGGGGGCTGGAGCCAGTGCAGAATGCAGCAGCTCAGCTATTGTCGGGACTCCTTTGCTGAGGGAACTGTACTGGCTGCCTATTTGCTACCGGGCCAGGTTTAAGGTTCTGGTACTTGTGTGCAAAGCCCGAAACAACTTGGGACCAGGATACCTGGGAGAGCGCCTGCTTCGGCTCCATGGGATGACCCCACTGTGTTCTAGTGTTGCTAGAGAAGGAGCTCATCCATTTCCTCCACATCAGGCATAATTGCGGACATATAGGTGGGAAATGAAGAACCGAGACAATCAGCGGGTGTTTAACTGGGCCACGTTTATTTACATATTTACATACAAAGAACTGCAAAGGGATCGAGTGCGGGTTATTCTATTCTGGCCTGGTAGGCCGCTCGGTTATGCACTTGGGCGGAGCATCCAAAACCGGGAGGTGGCGAGGAATTCCGCCGCCTCCCCCTTTTGCACTTTCCAGCGTTGGGAGCCTTTGTTGCGTCGCACCCTCTCGGAGTCTCACGACAACAAGCTTGGCGAGAACAAAGGCCTCACAGGCGTTCTTGACCCCCAGCTGTCTGAGCCTACTGACCCATCCATCTGAGGCATCCTGAAACCGCCTGCCACCTGAATGGTGCCAGGGATGCTCACCTCACCCTATCCATACCCTAACCCGCACTTACCTGCCAACTCGGGACTCGAGACCAAGGACTCGTCAACATCCCTGGGCTGTTGACGAGTCTTCTGGCTGTGCCAGAAGGAGCGCGATCACCGGTGAAGAGCGCGTGGAAGCGAGGCGCGCCGCTGCTCGGCCACTATGGACAGCTACCAGGAGCGCAGCCCCAACGATGTGTTGAGATTTATTTTGATTGATGTGTTGTTGTGGGGGGTTTGGGTTAGGGTCAGACATTTTGGGTTTGGCTGCCTCTGCCTGCCCGTTTGGGGTTCCCAGCCTCCTCTGCCTGCCTGGTCTCTTCTTGACCTGTTCAACAGTTGAATTGTCCAAGACAAAGGCCTCTGCCTGCCTGCTTTGGGGTTCCCTGCCTCCTCTGCCTGCCTGGTTATTTTGGGTTTGTCTGCCTGGTCTGTTCTTGCCAAAATCAGTTGCAGAGTTTTGAAATAAAAAGGCACACTTGTGCCTAGAATTTATTTAAGCCACACATCTGAAGTAGCCTTATTTGTTGGGGGAAAACCCCATATCTGGACCATTTTCTTGCTATGTGCACTTAACTAAAATTCTCCCAACCCTGCAGTAGTATGGAGTAGGCGAAACGCGCCCACCCCTCTAAAAGGGGATAAGCCAAAATTCCTACTCGGCCCCTTAACGGCAACCAGAGGAGCCCATACTGAATACAGGGAGGGAGCTGCGAAAAAACAAAGAGGGTGTGGGGCGGTGCTGCAGGTCCTAATATTGGCTCCTGTAACCCCGCCCCCCCTACCTGAGGCGTACCTGCGAGAACTGGTAAGTCTCGCTTCTCCTCCCCCCACGTCCGCAAAATTTCTCCCCGCCCACAGCTGCGCGTGGTGCGGGGGAAGGTCATTCTGTGCACCTCTATCGTGTCTCCCCTCACTGGCTTTTTTTTCTAGTCCCAGACGTTGTAATCTGTCCTCGTCGGGGAGCTGCTCCGGCCCCTTGATCATCTGAGTTGCCCTTTCTTGCACGTTTCCCAACTCTACAATATCCCTTTTGAGGTGCGGGGACCAGAGAACGGCACACAGCATTCCAAGTGCGGCCGCATCACAGCTTTGTATAAAGGCGCGTGATGATGTTGGCAGTTTTCTTTTTGGTTCCTTTCCGAATGAGCCCCAGCGGCATGGGATTTGCCTTTTTCACAGCAGCCGCGCACGCACGCCGCGTCGGCATTTTCGCCGAGCAAGGACATCTCCCACGCTGGCATGGCAGGGGACACGGACCGCACTGGCAGCACCAAGGCTGCAAGAGACCACGTATTTAGGGTGTCACCCTAAAAAAAAAGTCGCTTATGAATACTTGGAATTAAATAAAAACAAAAACATTAATATGCCGTATACTTCTTCTGCCCGAGACAGCAACAATAAATAATATAGGATCTGAGAACTGAGAATTTAACGTTGGCCAGTTTCACCCAAATTCTGAAATGCAGGTCAAAAGTTCACCAAGTGCGAGGTCCCCCCCCCCCATCAGGGAGGTACAAGGTGATTTCAGCAGCCATGGCCCCCACACTTTCAAGATTACAAGAACATCAGAACATCGGAAGAGTCCTGCTGGATGAGTCCGAGGGTCCACCTAGTCCAGCGTTCTGTTCACACAGTGGCCAACCGGCTGCCCACGGGATCCCACAAGCAGGACACGAGTGCAACAGCACCCTCCCGCCCATGCTCCCCAGCAACTGGTGCACATAGGAACACAGCCTCTGATACTGGAAAGGATTATCCTTCTTAAGGACTAGAAACTAGCTCCTTTCATCCTTTCTCTTTTTTCCCCCCCCGAATGAAGAGAGAAAAGTTCTCCAAAGAGCTGAATTCTGCAGCATGAACCACACAAAGTTGTCACACACACACACACACACGCACACTGTGTGGTCTGTGAGGGCTCCACGCCCTGTTTCTGTTCCACACTCAAAAGGCACCCCCAACAGCTGTTCAATCCCACAGCAAAGCCTTCCCACATCAGATGCAGGGGCGGTGCTAGGTACCGAAAAGCGCTGGGGCTCAGGCCCACGAGACAAACAGAATGCACAAATGTGCATATGCTAATGTACATATGCAAGCTCTAAAGTGTGAGTGTGTGTGCTTCTGTAAAGGATCCTGTCTCCTAAGGACACCCCGATTTGTAAGAAGGGACGTATGGACAGGGGAGAGGAGGGCATTTGACTTTGGGGGGAAAAAACCTCAGGCAGAAAGATTTGGGGGTGGCAGCAGGAGGGGAAGCACATGTGGGCAAGAAGCCAGCGAGTCCAGGGGGATGAGGTGCAACAGAGATCCTCAAGGGCCCCTGGACCTTTCTTCCAGCAAGTGCCCCTGGACAGCAGGGTGGTGGGGCAGAGGGCCGCCCAGAGATTCGGGGCTTCCAATAAAAGATTCGGGGCTCTAGCCCCAGTGGGCCACCCCCTAACACCGCCTCTGCCCCTTGACAGCTAGGTCAGTCCCACAGCAAAGCCTTTGCACGTCGGACGGAGAAGAGACGAAGCCAAGTGAGTTCCCCCACCACCCCCCGGCCACCTTCAGCGTTGCCAGTCGCACGACGGGCCGCCCCGATCAGATGGAGCCCCGAAATTCTAAACGACGGAGGAGCGAGCAGCAGAGGTACACGGCGGGAACGGCGGACCATATGGCGGGCGCTTGTGTTTGTCGCTTGCAACCCGTGAAAAACGAAACAGGCAGGAGGGGGGCGGATGGAGAAGCGAGGAACTTGTGCAGCCCACGTGGGAGGATGAAGCAGGTTTTTCTTCACCCCCACCCCCCCCACCCCAGGTGCTCGCAGGTACGCCAGCGGCAGAGGCCCTGCAGCCACGTAAGGCTGAGCGGAACAGGCGTTCTGCGCTCGGGAACAAAGCGGGCAGATGGCTTTTACTTTCTGCAGAGGCTGGCCGGCAGCCAAGGGAGAGAGCGCGTTCGCTCTCCGGCAGAGTGGGGAGACGTGTGGTTCGATTGCTGCCAGGTTCACACACACACACACACACACACACACACTGTTTGCTGGGATCAGGGCCCAAATCCAAAACATGCAAAGACAAGCGTGCCTCCCTGAGCATGTACAGACGTCCTCCATCTCACTGCCGAGGGAGACGCCCGCCGGCGCGTGCACACAGACACACACGCAGAGGCTCGGAGCAGGGGGGCCGCCGATTACCTCTCTCTCAGCCCGAGGGCCGAATTCCAGTTTAGAGAAGCTCTCTGGGGGGGGGGGCTGCATTGGAGCGGTGGGCGGGGCTGAAGGCAAAAGGGGGCGGGGCCAAAGACACTCAGCTTGTTTTAGCTTTAAGCTCTCACAGCCAGTCTTTCAGCCTTCGGGGAGGCATTTCAACCTTTTCGTGCGGGACACTTGCACGAAAGCCGGGAACCCACCAAATGATCTCAGATGTTGGGTGGAAAGGCAGGTGAACATCAGAACATCAGAAGAGCCCTGCTGGATCAGACCAACCAAGGGTCCATCTAGTCCAGTCCAGCATTCTCTTCACATGGCGTCCACGGGACGCCCCAAGCAGGACAGGAGTGCAACAGCACCCTCGCACCCATGTTCCCCAGCAACTGGTGCACAGAGGCATACTGCCTCTGATCCTGGAGGTAGCTATAGATCCTGGAGGTAGCCTAGAGCCTCCACTAGTAGATAGCGCTCGGTATGAGCCGCGAGCGGAGAGGTAGGTGACGGGGGGGTTGGGGGGGTGGCGATGGCAGTGGGAGGCGCAGCGGCAGTGAGCGGGCAGGGGGGGGGAGGCGCGGCGAGCGAGCGGGCAGGCGGGGGAGGCGGGCGGCGGCGGCGGCAGGAGGGTGGGGAGGCGGAGGCCTGGCGGGGGCGGCGCAGCAGCAGCGAAGAGGAGCGCAGCGTTTCCGCGCCCTCTTCAGCCGCACGCCCTAGGCAACCGCCTAGTTTGCCTAGCGGTAGCACCGGCCCTGCCTATAGCCATCAGGACTAGTAGCCACGGATAGCCTTCTCCTCCATGAAGAAGATGGGGGCAGGAGAAGGGACCTTGGCTATCTGCTGAACCGTGGAAGGTTGGACTGGGACCCGGGCGGCGGCGGTGGGGGGGGGCAGAGGTTCATCACCCTTAGATTAGAGGAGAAGAAGAAGTGGCAAGAAGGCTTATGGCCTGATAGAAATCACTCTGGGCTTGGCTTGGGGTTCTTGTGCTTACTTACTGATGAAGTGGCCGAAGGGGTGTGCGTGAGTGTCCTGTTTTCCCATTGTATGATCATCTCTCTGGCATTCTGCAGCCACCTTGGCTTCCCCCACGCTTCCATTAATGCTATATGGTGGCCGCCTTCCCCTCTTCCCACACAATGCCCCGGAACGATGCTAAGTATGGGACACTGTGGGACACGCAAAAGGGGGGGCAGGCAGTTGCGGCGGCTGCCACTTGCAGTGGCTTAGCAACCCCCCTCCCCCCAAAAAAAACCCTCTAGGGAAGGAGGAATAAGGTGTGCTACAGCACCTTCCAATGGTGAGCTCCACCTGCGAGGAAACTGTTGGAGAATTTCTCCTCCCCCCCTGGAGAAATCCACTGAAATTGTTCCACCAATTTCTCTGCCCACAAATAGCAGGGAGAATTCCAAGAGGCCGTTTGTGCACGACTCTGGTGCCACCTACCCCGTTCCAGATAATAAATCTCCGTCTCTTTCCTCGCCGCCGGCTTCCATGAAGAGACGTTCTCTGACCTTCCTGTGCCTTTTGCTAGTAACGGCCTTAATGAAAATGCATGGCCCAGGAGGGCACGCATAAACCCAAGTGTATTCGTAGCTCGTTCAAAAGGAAGACATGCACATCTTGGTAGGCCATATATCCAGAAGCGGGGACCTGATAGATGCACAAGAGGATTGGTTTGCAAGAGGCAAACGGACAGCCAAGCACATAATCTTGCACAAATGGAAATCCGGTGGTTACAGACTGCCGAAGGGTTTTGCTTCTTCATCTGCTGTGATGTATGAGAAATTTCTTTCAGATCATTTTTGATCAGGATTTACCCAATTCGCACCTTCCAGATTGAACACACACTTGGACACAATCTGCGGTCCAAGTCCGTACACTTCCGAACTTGCAATGTGATTGAGGGACCCACCCCCCCAAAAAAGTGTTTGAGTTTGAGAGCAAAAAATGTGTGCTTTTGAAAAATGCACAGAAATATGCTTTAATCAATGGGAGAAGAGTGCATACGAAGATGCACATGATTGCACATCAAAGATATGCACGCTTGATGCGCACGCTTGATGCACGAAGACGTGCACGAATGCATGTCAAAGATGCGCACGATTGATGCGTACATTTGGGGAAATACACACAAAAGTAGGCGCGGAATTTTCATGTGAAAAGAAAAAAACGGCAGCTCGTGATCTGGTGCGGACTCAAGCGACGGAATTCAGGGAACTTCAGTGCGCTCGAATTTTGCTAAATTGCTCATATCTGGGTAGCTCTTTATTACATGCATACACCTGAACATCAAAAGAACATAGCTAAGGCTTTCTTGAGACATTCAAACAGCTGTTTGTCCACCGTGGGCAGAGTTAACCTATCCCACACTCAAACGCACAATGATTATATACAGTTATCAAAGGGACTTGGTCAAGTCAGAGCGGATTTATTTGTATACCTCCTTTCCCACAACACATTGTACTCAAGGTGGTTCACAAAGCATACAGGTATAGTCAGTGTGGCCTAGCACAGGGGCGGGCAGAAAGTAGATTTCCAGATGTTTTGGGCTTCAACTCCCAGCATTCCTGACCATTGGCCATTTTGGCGGGGGCTTCTGGGTGTTGAAGTCCAAAACATCTGAAGATCCACTTTCTGCCCACCCCTGGTGTGGTGGTTGGAGTGCTGGACCTGGACTGGGACTCGGGAGATCCGGGTTCTAGTCCCCGCTCGGCCATGAAACTCACTGGGTGACTTTGGGCCAGTCACTGACTCTCGGACTAACCTACCTTGCAGGGTTGTTTTGAGGATAAAGTGGGGAGGAGCAGGATCACATAAGCCACCTTAGGCTCCTTCGAGGAAAAAGGGCAGGATAGAAATGTAATAATAAAATAAATAAATAAAAATGGACTTTGCTAGCCTTCAACGCAGTCTTCCCCAAGCTGGTGCCTTCCAGATGTGCTGGACTACAAGTCCCATCATTCCCAGACAGTCTGGCAGGTCCATGAGTGGGTGGACAGTTCGGCTCAGCTCAAGCTGCCGAGCCTGGCAGGGGGAGGGAAGTTTGACAAGCCGATGAGAGCCGTGTTTCGGGAGCTCAGCACATCGCTATAAGACAGCCAGTGTGGCGTTGTAGTTAGGGCGCTGGACTGGGACTCGGGAGATGCGGGTTCTAGTCCCTACTTGTCCATGAAGCTCACTGGGTGACTTTGGGCCAGTCACTGACTCTCAGCCTCACCTACCTTGCAGGGTTGTTGTGCGGATAAAATGGAGAGGAGCAGGAGGGTCGTCTGAGAGCGTCCTTGGAGGACGCAAGGAGGGATATATAACCATTACAAATAAATCATAAATATGATACAAAGCAACATACACTCCATTACAGTTCATGTCAAACCCAGCAAAACTGAAACAAGAGCGAGGGGCATACCCGTTTGCCTGTGAGAGCGCTGCCCGGCCAGTGCCAGGGATCAATAGCATGTGCTTGCATCAGACACATCGCTGAACAACAGGAGAGCATCTCGTGGCCGCCAACTCCTGACGGTCCGTTGTGCCGCTCCTGCTACGCTGCTCGGCAAATGATAAGTTGTGTCGGGGATGCGGGGGGGGGGCGTGGAGAGGTTTTTGATTTGCGTTTGCCTCTGTGGAACTCCTTGGGCAGGTTCTGGGGAAGGGCAAACTCTTCTAGGGCCGATCTATGGTGCGCCGTCGCCATCGCCATGCCAACCCGCAGGCCCTGGATGGTCCAGAGCGCGTGGCTTCCAGTTGCTACGGCAACAGGCCCGGGCCGCTCTAGAACAAGCTCCGCGAAGGATGTCTGCTTGCTAATGTCCCATCCTGGGAAGTGTTATCATCGGATCCTGCTGGACTTTTTACGGCATCGGCGGCAGCTGATGCACGCAGGATCTTTCACTCCAATGTGCGTGAAGTCCCCGATTGTCTTTGGGCCTGTGTGTCTGTGTGTGTGTGTGTGTGTGTGTGTGTGTGTGTCCCAAGTATCGATTCTAATTAGAGCGGTGCACCAACGGCCTCTTCAAATCCCCCCCCCCCTATTTATGGGCAGAGAAATTGGGGGAACAATTTCACCGAATTTATCCAGGTGGACGAGAAATTCTCCAACAGTTTCTCACAGGTGGGGCTCACCATTGGCAGGGTTTGTAGCACACCTTGTTGTTTCTCCTTTCCTAAGGGTTTTGTGTTTGTTTGTTTTTTTAAGGGTGGGTTGCTCTGACACTACAAATGGCAAAAGCAGCAACTGCGTTGGCAGCCTGGACCCCATTTTGCACCCCCCACAGCGTCCCATACCGAGCACAGTTCCGGTTCATTGTGGGGGAAGTGGGGGGACAGGCGGCCACCGTAGTAGAATGAATGGAGGTGTGGGAAGCCAAGGTGGCTGCCGGCTGCCAGAGAGGTGATTGTGCATCAAAAGGCAGGGCACTCACACACCTTCCTCGGCCACCTCGTGAGTAAGGTAAGCACAAGAACCCCGAACCCAGCCCAGGAGAATTCCTCCAAACTTTTCTTCTCCTGCGCATTTCTTTTCGTAAGCGACGCCTTTGCTATCAAACTGAATCAGAATGGTTGGCAAATATGTGGGAGAGATTTTCAGCACCGCACGGCACTCATTTTCATTACACCAGGTGGCAGGCAGTCGGGGGGGGTGCCCCCTCCCCCTGGTGTTCTGGGCTACAGCACCCATCCGCCCCAGCCTGCATGGCCCATGGCAAGGGATTGTGGGAATTGTAGTCCACAACTTCTGGAGGACACTGGGTTGCCTAGCCCTGAAGTAGATGATGGCTCATTCAACTAACCACCTCCATTCCCAAGAAAAATTATTTTATTTATTATTAATATTTATTTATCGCCCATCTGGCCGGCAACCGGCCACCCTGGGCGATGTACACAAAATAAAATACATAGATGCAATAAAATACATTTAAACAATATAAAAATTTTAAAATCTTAACCCACCCCATATTCCCGCCTGAACAACCAGGTTTTTAATGAGCGACGGAAGCTCATCAGAGAGGGGGCATGGCGGAGGTCACTCGGGAGAGAGTTCCACAGTATGGGGGCCGCCACAGAAAAGGCCCTCTTCCTTGTCCTCACCAGTCTAGCTGCTCTGGCTGAAGGGACAAGGAGGAGGCCATCCGTGGCAGATCTTGTTGAGCGGCCCACTTGGTGTTGCTGGAGACGCTCCTTGAGATAAACTGGACCAGAGCCGTATAGGGTTTTAAAGGTCAAAACCAACACCTTGAATTCGGCTCGGCAAGCAACTGGTAGCCAGTGCAAATCCTACAGGATCAGACCTTTGAGTCTAGCAGTTCGTTTTCCACTAGTGGCCAGCCTTTGTAAACCTTGCAGGCAGGGCGTTGAAGGGGAACAGGAACACTTCCCTCCCCCGGTTCTTTCCCCCCAGGCTGTGGTATTAAAAGGTAGATTGCCATTGCTTATGGGGGTCCTGAGGGATAGACATCAAGGCTGCAAGCCTAGGCAGGCTTACCTGGGAGTAAGTCCCATTAAAAGTCATCTTTAAGACTTTAGCATCATGCCTGATTGCGGAAGTCTTCGAAGGATGCACACCTGGTGGTCCCACAGAGGGATGTAAGTGGAATTCATTCCAGTTTGTTTTGGACAAGAATTTAACCGGTTTGCACCTTCTGGACCGAACATGGACTCCGACACAGTCTGCGGTCAAAGTCCGTACATTTCCGAGCTCGATGTGTACATTTGGAAAAATATGCACGACAATACGCACGGATTTCCATGCAAAAAAAGTGGGGGGGGGACAAAGATCACTATCCGATATGGACTGGAGTCTGAATGGGCTTCAAGATGGAATTCGGTGAGCTTGAGTTTTGCTGATGTGCACATCACTAGGACTCCTGCATGGGTCGGAGATCCACTCGGAAACTATCGGACGGTTCCCACCCTCCGGCTTGCATTCACATGACTGTTTTTTGGCATCTGTGAGGACTTTTCTTTTTAGACGCGCGTCTCCTGACCAGCAATTAAATTCCAGCCACTGTTTTTGTACTGATCAAAACAAGGCTTCTGGCACCTTAAAGGCGAAGACATTTATTCCTTCACGAGCTCCTGTGGACACTTTCCCCTTCGTCAGACGCGGCGTTCATGAAAGCTGATGCCGGAATACATTTGTTAGCCTTTTTTAAGGCGCCACAAGGGACTCTTTGCAGACAGTTTAGGGATGTCTGGGGATCTCATTCGGGGGGTGGAAATCTGGCAAGAACTTGCTGGACTCAACCCCCCCAAACTCCATTCCACCAACCTGCTTCCCTGGCTTGACTCACGTTTTCCCGAGCCGAGGTGGGGAAGCGACTTCCGGGTCCCAGGGGGCCGCTTTTTATGTAGAAAATGGCGTAAGATACACCAAAAACAGCCACAGTCTGTGCAAGTTACACAAATTGCGGCCGCTTTTAACGTATCTTATGCCCTTTTGTACGTAAAAAGCAGCCCGCCATGAACCCGGAAGCTCGCTGAGCGGCTTGGCGCAGGTCCACTTTTGGCCCGGCTCGGCAGGTGCAGCAGCGCCGTCCGCCGAGCTAGAGGTGAGGCGGCTCCCTGGCGGGCCGCCCACCACTATTTGCAGTTCTTGCTGCAACAGACAAAAACAGCCATTTTTTTGTCCCCCCTCTGAAAATGATGTTATTGATGTATTTGTGTTCATTGTAATTGTAATTTTGTTGTTTTTTTTAATTGCATTTGGTGTTCTAATTTGTTGTGAACTGCTCCCCAAAATCTGTTGATCCAGAGTGGTTTATAGATCGTATAGTAAATAATAAGTTAGTGAATAAAATAAATCCAGTGGGGTTTTATTTATTTATTTATTTATTTATTTAATACATTTTTATACCGCCCAATAGCCGAAGCTCTCTGGGCGGTTTACAACAGTTAAAACCATAAGATACAATACAATATAAATATATAAAATTTTAAAGCACAGATTAAAAACACACAGCAAAGCGAACAGCAGCAGTTACAATAACAGAATTAAAAACGACGACAAGATTGAAACGATTAAGATGATTAAAATGATTTAAATGCCTGGGAGAATAGAAAGAAGGTCTTCACCTGGCGCCGGAAAGAGTACAATGTAGGTGCCAGGCAAGGCGAGCCTCTTTGGGGAGCTCATTCCACAACCGGGGTGCCACAGCAGAAAAGGCCCTCCTCCTGGTAGCCACCTGCCTCGCTTCCTTTGGCAGGGGCCCTCTGAGAAGGACCGCTGAAGAGGATCTTAGTGTCCGGGCAGGTACATATGGGAGGAGACGATCCTTCAGATACCCTGGCCCCAAGCCGTTTAGGGCTTTGAAATGTTAGTACCAGCACTTTGAATCAGGGCCCGTAAACAGACTGGCAGCCAGCCATTTATTTCTTTAGAAACACTCTATATCAGTGTTCTCCAACCTTGGGTCCCCAGATGTTTTTGGCCTACAACTCCCAGCATGCCCCAGCCAGCTACGCTGGCTGGGGCATGCTGGGAGTTGTAGGCCAAAAACATCTGGGGACCCAAGGTTGGAGAACACTGCTCTATATGAACCAAAACCGCAGGTCAGTGTACAATAAAATAACAAACACAATAAGAGTGCCATCCTTTTGATTGCTCCCGCGGTGCTCCTAAGCCCCCGAACCCAGAGGCGTACAAGCCTCCAGCGCAGAGTGGGGAAAGCAGCAGAGGTGATCTCCGCCTACCCACCCCTCCCGCTCTGCATTCCAGCCGGACGGCCATTTTCAGCCGTCTAGCTGGGACACTTTGGAAGCGGAGGGGAGGAGGCTTGAGCACCATCAGGAGACGAGCTATCCTGACGGGGCTCCACCCTCCTTCCGTTCCCTCCGCTTCCAAAGTTCTCAGCTAGACAGCTGAAAATCGCCCTTTATTCCCTCTCTAAGGTTGCTTTTCCAACTTCGGTGGGGTGTGTGTGTCGGAGCATGGATTTCCTGCTCCGATGTCGAAGCTCTGTCTCCAACCTTGGAGCTGGGATTCTGAATTATCCTACCACCCCCACCCCCATGATGTCTAGGGGCCATGGAATTGCTCACTAAATCTATATGAAGCCTTATGCAAATAAAACTACAGAAGCACGATTCGGCAGAACTGATAAAAAGAAAGCCACGATCAGGGTGCATTACGTTCCTTCCAAGTAGACACGAACAAAAGAAATCAACGGATCGCGGGATGATGATATTGTGCAATAAGAAAGGTGCATAAATGTACACACCGGTACAAGATAAAAAACCTGTACTTCAAAGGAATATATAGGCATACACCCCCCCCCAAAAAACATGAATCATTAGCAATATATGTGCGTCAATGCTTGAAAGGGCACAAAGTATCGACTTCATGGTACCAAGCAAGGGGATGTTGCAACACACCATGCAATTGAATTGCATCTGTTTGACAAAAACTGACCATCGATAAGAACCTTTGTCTAGAATAAATATACAATCCTGCTCACACCCATTTGAGGTACAACGAATGCCATTAAATGTCCGGTTTTGCTCGGTTGAAATGTTTTGTCCAGTCGATTATTCTTTTAATGATTAAACCAGTGTTCCCCAACCGTGGCGCTGGCTGGGGCATGCTGGGAGTTGTAGGGCCAAAAACATCTGGGGACCCAAGGTTGGAGAACACTGGATTCAGCCATCTGAGCCAGCCTTCCCCAACCTGGTCCCGCCCCCACCGATGTGTCGAACTACAACCCCCACATCACCATTTCTTGGGGCTGGGAGTTCCGTGGGTTTGCGATGCATTGTGTCAGGCAAATTCTAATTTTATGAAAATGGGATTGCAATTTCAGAAAGCACAGCCATGGATCACACCCTCGCCACTCGCCAGTGACCCTTTTCTCTTTTCCTCCTTAGATTTTTTTTAAAAAATAAAAAATAAAAAATCCAACCCCATCCTCTGTGGAGAGGCATTCTGGGCTCACCAGAGCTTTTAACGATGGAATGAAATGATTCCCTCCATACACCCAGATCTCGGAATGACTGGCCAAAGGGTAAGTTCTTACAGAGTCATCTGTGGACTCCTGTTGTGCTGGGTGAGTCATTTGAGAAAAGATTTGGTTCTTTTGTGCGCTTGGATCTGTCCGATGTCATCTTTCGCTGGTGCCGGTGCCCAATTCGGCTGGGCATGTGCCCTCGATTGTGCTCTGAGCCTCTTGGGACGTCCCTGCATGGGGTGGCTGTGCTAAACAAACCATGCTTTATCCATAACTCTTTAGAATCATAGAATCATAGAAAAGTAGAGTTGGAAGGGGCCTACAAGGCCATCGAGTCCAACCCCCTGCGCAACGCAGGAATCCAGGTCAAAGCATCCCTGACAGGTGGCCGTCCAACCGCACCTTGAATGCCTCCAGAGTGGGAGAGCTCACCACCTCCCTAGGTAGTTGGTTCCATTGTCTTATTACTCTGACAGTCAGGAAATTTTTCCTGATGTTTAGGTGGAATCTAGGTTCCTGTAACTTGAGCCCATTATTCCGTGTCCTGCAAACTGGGATGATCGAGAAGAGATCCTGGCCCTCCTCTGTGTGACAACCCTTCAAGTATTGGAAGAGTGCGATCATATCTCCCCTCAGTCTCCTCTTCTGAAGGCTAAACATGCCCAGTTCTTTCAGTCTCTCCTCATAGGGCCTTGTTTCCAGTCCCTTGATCATCCTTGTTGCCCTCCTCTGAACCCTCTCCAGTTTGGCTATGTCCTTTTTAAAGTGTGGTGCCCAGAACTGGACGCAGGACTCAAGATGAGGCCTAACCAGTGCTGAGTAAAGGGGAACTATCACTTCAGGCGATTTAGAAGCTATTCTTCTATTAATGCAGCCCAAAATAGCATTTGCCTTCTTTGCAGCCACATCGCATTGCTGGCTCATATTCAGTTTGTGATCTACCAGTGCCACAATTCCAAGATCCTTCTCACTTGTAGTATTGTTGAGCCAAGTGTCCCCCATTCTGTAACTCTGCATTTGGTTTCCTCTCCCTGGGTGCAGCACTTGGCATTTATCCCTATTAAATTTCATTCTGTTGTTTTCGGCCCAGCGCTCCAGCCTATCGAGACCGCTTTGAATTTTGTTTCTGTCTTCCAGAGTATTAGCTGTTCCACCCAAGCTTTTTCGTACACATGGCAGGACTTGCAACACGAGCTGAGAGTTGGAGCTGAAGAAAGGTCACGGGATGCCTTGGGCTATATGGGGGGGGGGGTATTGCATACCTTTGAACTGCTTTCCCCCCCTCCCTTCCCCGCATTACCTGGTGGTGAGCTGTTTTGCTTGCACGAAATGTTCCCTAACCTTCCAGCTGCTGGGGGCAACGTGTCAGCGATTTGACCAATATTGTTGTTTCTGCAAAAGGTCAGTTTTGCGCTCCGTGTCTCTGTGGTGACCTCAGCAGAAGTCTCAGGTTATTTTATTGGCAAGACCAGTGCATGGAGGTGGGAACAGGGCCAATTGAGGGATCAGGCTGGGGTCCTTTTATCTATACTCAGTCTATTATTCACTGTTTCCAAGTCATGGGAAATAATCGTTCCATATTGTTCTGCACAAGTCAGACCTCATCGGGAGTCCTGGGTGCTGGACTTTAAGAAGGGTGGAGAACAGGGGTGGCCAACTTTTTGCATGTCGAGGGCTGCTTTGGGACCTGGGTGGGTGGCCAGAGGTCACACACATGCACACATCACATATATATGCACACACACACACACACACACCATGCACATGGGTGCACATAGATCAGGCATGGGCACACTCACACACACACACACAACATCCATGCGTGCTCACACTTATGTGTAGATGCACATAGACATCACACTTATCTGCACACACACCACACTTATGTGTGCATACACATATACGCGCATCACACTTGTGAGCATTTGTGTGCATATGCATTACACATGAATCATAGAATCATAGAAAAGTAGAGTTGGAAGGGGCCTACAAGGCCATCGAGTCCAACCCCCTGCTCAACGCAGGAATCTAGGTCAAAGCATCCCTGACAGATGGCTGTCCAGCCGCACCTTGAATGCCTCCAGAGTGGGAGAGCCCACCACCTCCCAAGGTAGTTGATTCCACTGTCTTATTGCTCTGACAGTCAGGAAATTTTTCCTGATGTTTAGGTGGAATCTAGGTTCCTGTAACTTGAGCCCATTATTCCGTGTCCTGCAATCTGGGATGATCGAGAAGAGATCCTGGCCCTCCTCTGTGTGACAACCCTTCAAGTACTGGAAGAGTGCAATCATATCTCCCCTCAGTCTCCTCTTCTGAAGGCTAAACATGCCCAGTTCTTTCAGTCTCTCCTCATAGGGCCGCCTTGTTTCCAGTCCCTTTATCATCCTTGTTGCCCTCCTCTGAACCCTCTCCAGTTTGTCTACGTCCGTCTTAAAGTGTGGTGCCCAGAACTGGACTCAGGACTCAAGATGAGTAAAGGGGAATTATCACTTCCCGCGATTTGGAAGCTATACCGGTACTTCTATTAATGCAGCCCAAAATAGCATTTGCCTTCTTTGCAGCCACATCGCATTGCTGGCTCATATTCAGTTTGTGATCACACTCCTCACACATATGAGGCCTAGAAACCATCTAGCTGTGCGTCCTGCAAGACCTGGTCCCTGCTCCCTGGCTCATTACAGCCCTGGCCAGGGAGGGGGCGGCCTGACTGACTCCAGCTCCTGCTCCTGCTTTTGTCTTCTTCTTTTTTTTAACCTTAGTATAATTATTTTTGAATTATTTATAGTTATCTGTAATTATTTCTATTGTATTTTTTTAATATTATATTTCGTGTTTTTTTGATATTTTGTAAATTACATTGATTATTCTCTGATATTCTGTAAATTATTTTTTGAATATTATATTTAGTGTTCTTTCATGTTTTGTATATTATATTTACTGTTATTTATTTGCCATGTTGTGAGCTGCTTTGGGCACAATTTTTGTGGAACAGCGGCATACAATTAAAAGATGATGATGATGATGATGATGATGATATGCGCATATTCTCACACACTTCACAATTATTTATAATATTAATAGTTGTAGTAATTAATAATAAGTAAGATTATTAATAATAATATAATAAAGTACAGCCCCGCGCACTTAGGTCCTCTGGGAAGAATTTACTCCAGTCAGCCAAGAGGACCTTCTCTTCTGCTGCTCCCAGACTGTGTGGAATGGCCTGTCAGAGGGGACTCGTCAACTAGATAGTATCTTGGCTTTTAAAAAGGCCATAAAGACTGACCTCTTCCAATAGGCGTACCCAGTGGAACTTTAAGAGTTTTTAGGATACTTTTAAAGGTTTTAAAGAATATTTTAATAACGTTTACTATGTTTTTAACTAGCTATGTATTTTGTATTTATGATTGTTCCCCGCCTTGATCTAAGTGGAGAGGCAGGTAAGAAATAGATTATTATTATTATTATTATTATTATTATTATTATTAGCTGTAGAAATGAATGGGATACAGATGGGAGCAGGATAATTTAGGGATGAGTGAACATACAATGTTCGAGCTTGTTTCACTTTGTTTGCGCATTTTTCATGATTAAAAAATAGGCATTTTCCTCCATAGGCTAAAGTGTGAGAATGCCAAGTGCTTGTGTTTTCTTTGAAGTGCGCAGCTGCACAAGTGCGCACTTTCGTACATGAATGCAAGTTTTGGAAATTACAAACATGTCCCAAGAATTGAGTTCCTTCCTGCTCGCGTTCATGTTTGGGGTTTTGGTGGGACATGTTTGCATGATTTGCAAGCGGGAACAAAATTCTCCTGGCCTCTCCATGTGTTCAGCAGCTGCTGTGTTCACACAGCCATCAATCCTCAGATCTGTCACGAGAACAAGGTTCAGGTGAGATAGAGCTGAGCCCAAAGTTTTCAGGAGCAAAACTCTGGTTTGAGTGCTGGGGGATGCAAAATGCATCAAGAAAAGGGGGGCATTTCCCCTAACATTCTTCAGCGGGCAAAATTCTCCAACCATTTTTTGGGTGGGATGCGGGAGGGGCTCCCCCTTGGTAGCTTCTTCCTTTTTAAAAAATTTCCTAGCGCAGCAACCTGAAGTGGCAGCACTTGGGCTGCTGTGTCCAAGGTCCAGCTGCCATTTTGTATCCCCCACAATGCATCAAATAGCTTGATTTAGGATGTGTGAGAAATAATTTGGTTTTTAAACTTGTGTAATGAAATTGTATGTTTTTATTATTTGTATTTTATAATGTGTACTATTCTTTTTATGAATTGTTGTAAACTGCCCAGAGAGCTTCAGCTATGGGGCAGTGTAGAAATACAAATAATAATAATAATTATTATTATTATTATGAAGAGAAAGCCAGGGCAGGTACACACAGACCCCCCCCCCCCACCTCTCACCTGGTACCACACTTGATTCATGCAACGAGGCTCACAATGGAACACACCTGCATATCCCCTGGCCACTTCCCCTCCCTTGGTAGCCAAATGAGCTGTGAAACATTCCAAACAACAAGAGGGGCGCCAAGATGCCTGGTGGCCACAAAGAAGTGGCAAGTACTCCTAAGCACCCTAAAGCACCCAAAGACCCCTCCTCTAGTTTCCTGCATTGAGCAGGGGGTTGGACTCGATAGCCTTGCAGGCTCCTTCCAACTCTATGATCTATGAAATCTATGAAACAGGTACTCCTGGCTCGTTCAACCGGTCAGGAGGGGAGGGGGGCAGGAGGGAGGAGGGAGCCAAGAAGAGGGGGATAAAGAAGGGGGCTTGTGGCGGGAAAAGTTGTTGGTCGTGGGCAGCAAGCCGCATGGAGGTCTGGGGCTTCGGTCCGACCTCAGGATCCAGCCCCGGGCAGCTCCCGGTGAAACTAGCTGAATTCGCCCAGTCGCTAGCGTACGCGGCCGTCGAGGAACCAAGGTCATTCCAGGTAACCCTTGTGTGTATTACTGCTGCGGCTCGCTCTACCAATGTCAATTGCAGACGCGTGCTTTGCGTGCTGTCTTTGTGTATGCTTTGATACGCTCAATTAAACTCTGTTTACCTATAAACCCGTCCCAAAGCATATCCCATATGCCCCCATTCATAAGACTGCTTCTTTCACTGTAGCGTTAGAACTGGTCGCAGCTTCTGCCTAGGTGCTGCTGCGAACCCCGCGTAAAGGGCTAACCCCGCTCCGGTTAACCCCTTGGTGCCTGAACCCGCACAAAGAAAGGACCGACTTTGGTCCTTTTCACAATAATAATAACTTTGAGGGGTTATTTTTTTCCAATGGATTTACCCAGTTTGCACCTCCCAGACCCAAACATGGAATCGATGCAATGTGCAGCTGGACATCACGGAGCCTGCGCTGCATTTCTCAAAACAAAACAAAGCATTTGGGGGAAGGGGAATGCGCAAATGTTACGTGTGCATTTCCAATATGCACGCAAACGTGTTTCAGTTGATGGGTCCCCATGTCCAAAATGCATACATTGAAAAATGTGCTCCCGCAGCATTGTGTACATTCATGTGTCCATTACGGAGAATATGTATGAATTTTTCTACGGACGCTTGTGCAGAAATGGGACGGAAACAGGTTGGGCACAATCTCTTTGAGATCAAGATTGACACATCTGTCAATCCCTGTTCCAGCGCACGGTTAGGGTGTAAATGGCAGCTTGACAAAACTGTTGGAGAATTATCTCCCGTGTCCTGAAGGATAAGAACATCAGAAGAGCCCTGCTGGATCAGACCCAGGGTCCATCTCATCTGGCATTCTGTTCACACAGTGGCCAACCAGCTGCCCACGGGAAACCCACGCGTGCAACAGCACCCTCCCGCCCATGTTCCCCATGGGAGGGAGGCATTTACACCTTGGTGTGAAAGAGAGCTATTTGTCAGTAGCGACATGATGTTCTCATTTGTGCCTTTGGCGCTTTCTCTTTTGACACCAATTTCCCCCTGTTTTTAAACCCCGTCTCTCGTTGGCTCAGAGGCCTGCGTTAAAAGCTGGCGTTCCCAACGACACTCAGTGTTTGTCTGGGGACAAACAAGGCAGTGGGGCTAATGATATATGGCCTTCTTCCACGGAAATCAAAGCTCATTCAAGGCTGAAGAGGGAGAAAACTCTTGCTGACTCGACACCTGGTGCCGAGGCGTTAGCTGATTTGGGTTCAAACCCAAGTGAGGGCTGAATTATGCGCTCCAATGTGTGGGCGAGAGAATCAGTGGTGTCTAGTACCACTAGGCGAAGAAGCAGCAGATGTTAAGTTGCTCTTGGCTCGATTTCTGACTTGGCCCGGCACTCTCGGTGTGTGTGTAAAACAAGCACAGCATTCTGGTTGGTCCAGCCTACCGCATCGGGGACTCGAAACCAGTTTATCTACTCAGTGTGCAAGGAGGAGCTGCCCAACTGCAGACAGCGTGAAGGGCCCGCCTACCTGTTTTGATGCCAACGGGCTTAGCGATGTGTGAGGAATCCAATGGCGGAGGGGGTGGAAATCCAATGGATTTTCATGATTCGGGCGGCGGGCGGATTCGGTGTGTTAGCCCTGTGCTGTTGTGTGAGTCGAGACAGCTCGGAGACTTGTGTCTCTAAGACAGGCAACGGTTTGCACATTTTTAAAACAGCACTAAAGAAATTTGCACAAATCTCGCTAGAACTATGTCGTTTCCGGCTTCTAATTTGCACAAATTGTACAAATTTAAGCAACTTTCCTTAGTGGGTGTTTTTTTTTGTTTTTTTTTAATGTGCTTGTCTTGGACAAGGAAGTCCACAGGGGGGAAAAAAACCTGGCTCAGCCCGCTTCTGATCATCGGAAGTGGGCAGGAAGTCTCTCAAGTTCAAACGAGACGGTCTTCTTTCCAGCACCAGCAGCACATCCCTAGTCACACAGGCAGTTTGGGGCACAAAAGTTAGATTGGGTGTCTACTGGTAGTAGATCTCTGGCTGTTTTGCAGTAGGTTGCCAAGGACTTTTGACTCCCCAATAGTTTAATAAAAAGCAAGTAAACAAAATGAAACCACTCATCCCTCAGGATTGGTGTTCCACATCAGTAAGAGGGCAGTATCAGTTGGTTGCCGTTTGCGCAACCCTCTGGGGCCGTTGTAGTCTTTTGCGAGTCCATCCTAACCAGGGTGCCGACCCGTTGTGCTTGCATATGCAAGACATTCTATATTGCATGGCTCGTGGGTTGTGGTAAGTGATTGATTCCCCCCCCCATCAGCTACGTCAGGGGGGCTCCTTATCCATTGCAGCTCCATGGCGGTGAACCTGTTTTGGGGATGGCGCACAGCACCGCGGGTGGCTCCTAGAAAACTCAGAATAAACGCTGCAACGGATCAGGAGCCCCACCGACGCAAGAGTCGCCAGCCTGCCCTGCTTCTGCTTGGGCCCTGTTCTAAGTGACCATGGCCTGGATTTGACCACTCGCCCCCCCCCCCACATAACCCCTTTTTGTATCCTCTGCCAGCTTTGGCCTTTGCGGCTTCGAATCTGACTTTGTGGGGCCCGGCTCGGCTTGTCCCTCGGTTGTTATTTTTTATTTATTCATTCATTATATTTATACCCCGCCTTTTTTCCTGCAAGGAACCCAAGGCGGCTTACATAATCCTCCTCCTTCTCCTCTCCATTTTATCCTCACAACAACCCTGTGAGGTAGGTGAGGCTGAGGGTCAGTGACTGGCCCAAAGTCACCCAGTGAGTTTCATGGCTGAGCGGGGACTAGAACCCGGATCTCCCGAGTTCATAGAATCATAGAATCGTAGAAAAGTAGAGTTGGAAGGGGCCTACAAGGCCATCGAGTCCAACCCCCCGCTCAACGCAGGAATCCAGGTCAAAGCATCTCTGACAGATGTCTGTCCAGCCGCACCTTGAATGCCTCCAGACTGGGAGAGCCCACCACCTCCCTAGGTAGTTGGTTCCATTGTCTTATTGCTCTGACAGTCAGGAAATTTTTCCTGATGTTTAGGTGGAATCTAGGTTCCTGTAACTTGAGCCCATTATTCCGTGTCCTGCAAACTGAGATCCTGGCCCTCCTCTGTGTGACAACCCTTCAAGTACTGGAAGAGTGCGATCATATCTCCCCTCAGTCTCCTCTTCTGAAGGCTAAACATGCCCAGTTCTTTCAGTCTCTCCTCATAGGGCCTTGTTTCCAGTCCCTTTATCATCCTTGTTGCCCTCCTCTGAACCCTCTCCAGTTTGTCTATGTCCTTCTTAAAGTGAGGTGCCCAGAACTGGACGCAGTACTCAAGATGAGGCCTAACCAGTGCCGAGTAAAGTTCCAGTCCAACACTCTCACCACTACGCTACACTGGTTGTACCTTCATCCAGACCCCCGCCCAGCGTCAACACCCACGGGTGGGGGGGAGAAATACGGCAGAGCACTCCTGAAAAGCCGTGCTCCGAGGAGGGCTTTCACTTCCCCCGGCCTCACTTCCCGGGCGGCGCGTGCGCAAAGGGAACGTGCGGGGGGGGGGTCCAAGCGGCCCGGGCGGCATTCCTAGCGGGGGCTCTGCAAGTCCCCGGCTTTTCTGCACACTAAGCGGTCCCTCGCCCTGCTCCCTGAGTATAGATAAAAGGCGGCCCATCGCCCTGCTCCCCGCCGACTTTGCGATTAGAACACGAAGATGGTGGTCCCTGTTTCCCGAAGAGCTTGGGATACCTGCAGGCTTTTTTTTTTTTAATCTCGGCTTGCCCTCACCCGAACCTGCGGCGCCTCGAAGGCCGCCTTTCTGCCCGCGCCCTGTTTATATGTATATTTAATTACGACTGCTCTGTGGACCCTTGATCTGGTTGCCATGGCTCCGGCGTCGCGGTGGGGGCTGCAGCTTGGCTTTATTATGATTTTATTACAGCTGCTTCGAAATTGTCACTGGGAGAGGAAGAAATGATAATAAAAGAGAAGGAAAGAAACACACAGAGGGAAAGGAGAAAGTGGTGGAGGTGCCAGTGATACAGCTGCCTTTTGATCGTACTTTTTTTCTTTCGTTCGTTCTTTCTTTTGGCCTTGTCAGTTTCTCACAGCTTTTGAGGGTGTCCCCCCCCCTCACAGGTTTTGAGCTTTCCCTCAAAATCAGGCACCAATTCTTTCTTTCTTTTTTTCCTTCCTTCTTTCTTTCTTTGTCTGTTTCCCTTCCTTCTTTCCTTCCTTTTTCCTGTAGGCCATGTAAGTTCTTCAGATCTAAGATTTCCCCTTAAAATCAGGCACCGATTCTTCCTTTCTTTCCTTTTTCTTTTAGGCATTGTAAGTTCCTCGCAGATTTTGCAGTTTTTGAAGCTTTCCCTCAAAACTGAGCACCGATTCTTCCCGTTTTCCTTTCGGCCTTGTAAGTTCCTCACAGCTACGTTTCACCCTCAAGATCAGGCACCGTGGAGCGTGGACCCAGTGCGTCGGAACATGCTCAGACTGCCTTTTGCCTCTGCTAGGAAGCAACTTTTTAAAATGTGTGTGTGTGTGTATGTGTGTGTGTGTGTGTGAACAAAATGCATTCAATGACAGATTGCCCTTGAGCATGTACAGAGTTCTCCCCCACAAAAGTACCATTTAAAAAGCAATGAATCATCTTGTAGAAAGCAGAGAAATAAGAAAAAACATTCATGAACCTTTTCCTGCCTTTTACAGACTCCTGTTCTGTTAACAAGAGTCCCGGAGCTTTTCCGGCCAACTCCTCACAGGCGGAAGGAAAACAAAGGAAGTTTATTTATTTATTTGATACGATTTGTAGCCCGCCTTTCTACCAAAAATGCCACTCGAGGCATCTCGGGTCACTAAAGTTTCCCTGCACTTAGTCAAATCTACTCAAGTCCTCTCCCATCTCTACGCCAACCTTGCCTGCCCCCCTTCCTTCAGTCTCCCTCCATATCAACTTGCAAGTTTCTAGTCCTCATTTTTAAACCTCTCTACTACTCTGTCCTCCTGACAACTTGGGCAATCCCTCATCCTGAAGGTCAGCTTCCGGAAACATCCACGAGCATCCTAACCGCTCGAGGTGAACATGCCAGTGATAGAACACCGTGTCAGGGGGCTCCTTATCCATTGAATGTTTTTGATTGAGCTTTATAGGAGCTATCCACGGTGCTCCGTGGTGGTAAACCTATTGTGGGGATGAAGTCCAGCCCCACGGAGAGCTCCTAGAAAGCCCTAACAAAAAGATTTTATTTATTTATTTATTTATTTATTACATTTGTTAATCGCCCATCTGGCCGGTCACCCGGCCACCCTGGGCGATGTACAATTAAAACACTGCAATAAAACATGACAATTAAAACAGTATTAAAAAAATTCTTTTAAAATCCTAACCCACCCATATTCCCGCCTGAAATACCATGTTTTTAATGCGCGGCGGAAGCTCATCACGGAGGGGGCATGGCGAAGGTCACTAGGGAGGGAGTCCCATAACGTGGGGGCCGCCACAGGGAAGATGAAATGGATAAGGAGCCCCACTGGCACAGGAGTCATGGCACGGGCCTCCCCTGACGGAACGTTGACAGCAGCGGGGGGCCACATACCTGCTCCGGATTTCAGTCTGAGCTTTGAAGGGGCTATCCACGGTGCTGAACCCGATCCCCAAAAGCCTCCACTGGTTGACGGTCAGTGCGGTGTTGATTGGCAGCAGGGGGGTTAGAGGAAAGGGCACGGCGGCGGCGAATTTCGCACTGAGCCAAGCGAGCAGAGCCAAGCGTTGGCTGCGGGTCTTCCTTGTTATAAGTATCTGTGTCTGATGTATCTTCTATACCAATGTAAGAATGAAACATTTTCTTTCACATCATGTCCCCTCACTCAGGGAAAATCGTGCACCTGGTGGAAAACTGAACGATCCAGAGCGGGGTGTGTGTGTGATGCATGCAGGGATGGATCGTTGCGACTTGCGGGGTGGGAAAGGGGGAGCTTTGGCAGAACACAGCTCAGCAGCTGCCGCAATCGCCCCATTGCCAGCACCAAAGCAGGGCGGCGTGGAAAGATATGTTTTCAAGTGCATCGTGAATCGTGCATTTGCGGGGTTTAAAAAATAAACTCTTCGTGCGGCGACTGGTTCCTTTGTTCCGATGCAAGCAAGGCTATTAACTAAAAAATTGCTCTAGTAGCCAGATCCCAACCCATTTGCTCCATCCCAAAAAACTGATGCTGAGCCTCGATCCGCATGTGCGTGCGCCCACAGATATATCTCAGCGACTGTGCTCTACGTGCGTGTTCATTTAATGGGACTAAACCAGCTACGCACATACCGCAAGGCAGGGCTCGTGCTAAGCCAGAGATTCCAGATGCCGAACATTTCCCCTGCACTGGAAAGTTCGGGGCAGAACTTTCTCCCGTGTCAATTGCATTTTGGAGGCAGGGGGGTGGAAATTTGAAGGGGGCAGAAGGTAAAACACACAGGCACGCCTCTCCCATTGCCCCGTGGGGGCCCAGCAGGAGCCACCATCTTTGCCCCCCAGAGTGCCGCTAAGTCATTGCGTGGGTACGGATGTGGCGAACGGAACGGAGAGGAAGCCACTCTGCCAGAGATTTCCGGGTGACTTCTCCATGCTGCTGTCCACCGATTGGTGGACTCGGAATTTGCACAAATGTGTTCACGCATATTTGCGCAGATCCACGCTCCCGAAAATGCGCAAATCGGCCAAAAATGCAAAAAATCCCCCCACACACACATATTTTCATGGGGAGGTTTGCTCATTTTTGATTGGTGGTTTGGGGGTTGAGTATTTTTCTGTGGCTAAATTTGCGGGGAAATATGCAAAATTAAAAATAAAATCAGCCTGCAAGCCCCTCGGACTCCGCATGACCCGGGAAAGCCGCTGTGGAATCGGGGGGTGGTGGGGTGGCTCTGAGAAAGCCAGGCTCATATCTGAGCCCATTTTGGATTTCTTCGAGATCCCTAAATGTGGGTGCTGTTCCGGGCATTCTGCTCAAAGAAAGATGGACGCCACCAGCCTGCGGGGAGCACTTATGAGTTTTGCACCTTCCCGCTCTCGAAATGGTCCATTCAACGTCCCTGTCTTCACAAATTTCATGACCTGCAAACGGGTACGTGAAAGCATCAGAGGGGATTGTCGCTCAAGATGGTACCGAGAAGGAGCTCTCTCCGGCACCGTGAAAAAAGGAAGGAAAAGCTGCTATGAACTTAAAAGGGCCCATCCGCAGAATGGGCTGCCTCTCGGTATGGCTGTTTTTTTCTCCTGGTTTTTCCCCCCCCAAGTTGTGGTGGTGGCAGTAACCCTGGAGACGGCGTGGCCACCATTTTGTATCCTCCGCAGTGGCCCGGACCTAAGACATCCTGGGGTTTCCAGAGAGCTAACCGGCATCCACCAGACACAATGGTGGAGAATATCCAGAGAAGAAACTGCAAAGCGGTCTTCTTTTTCTGGCAGGTGAGAAAAAGAAATATCTTGGGGGGGTGAGAGAAGTATTCTGAGAAATGTTGGCCTGACTCCCCCATGCAGGGGCTGGGTTCAGATAACACAATATAACCCACACTCAAGGGTTGAGTGTGGGTTGTCGTTGAATCGTGGGCTGCTGTTGAAACGTGGGTTGTTGTGTTGTCCGAACCCAGCTGCGCTAACAAGCCATGGTTTGTTAGCCATGTACAACCCACGAAGAGAACCCATGGTTTGTTGCTGGGTTGTGAACTGTGGGTTGTTCGTGGTTAACCAACCATGGTTTGTTCGCACGGCTGGGTTCAGACAACAGGAAAACCCACATTTCTTTCAACAACAACCCACGTTTCAATGACAACCCACACTCAACCCACACTCAACCCACACTCAACCCACACTCAACCCACACTCAACCCACACTCAACCCATACTCAACCCTTGAGTGTGGGTTATCGTGTTGTCTGAACCCAGTCAGCGACTTGATCCCAGGGGAGGTTCTCTGCAGCCTCTCTGCCCAAGTTAGCACTCGGGGCATCCCTGAACAGGCACTTTTATGCCAAGCCGTAGCAAGAGGACTCCTTTGAGAGTGGTAATTCTCCCTCCTCCAAAACGTTCTAAAAGTTTATCCTTTTCAGACATAAGAACCAAGTGTCTCTCTCTCTCTGCTCTCAAAAACATTCCTTAGCTGAAGTGTGGTATTATTTTTGAACACCCTGTTGGGGTTTCCGAAGCAGTATTCTCTTTCGTTCTGTGTTTGGGGTTTTAATCCCATTTTTTTAAAAAAGATATTGATTTCCAAAGCCCCCGTTCGGATGCTTGGTCTTTTCTCCTTCTGGCAATGGGCCGTTCCCGTGGCTGGAATGACGCAGGAGCTGCTGGGATCTGCGTGTGCGAGGCTGCCCCCGTGTGGTGAACCACGCAACTGCAGGTGGCAGCCTGCTCTGGGAGCTACCTGTGGGCCTTGGGGCCATCCTATCCAGGACAGAGTACGAAAGGCCCCCCTGTTTCAGCTGAGCCTTCGGGTTCTCCTGCGCTCCGGTGTGGTCCTGTGTAAGAGGCAGGGGAGGATTTTGTTTGTTCAGCACGCACTTTCGATACACAAAGCGGACAGGACCGGTGCAGGGCAGTTTGGCGCCCCAGGCGAAAAAATATTTAGCGCCCCCCCCCCCCCTCCAAAGCAGGAAAAAAAAAACACCCTGCGCCGCCACCACCAACCTACCTTCCCCACCACCCTGGCTGCGGTGGCTGCGGCGGCGGCTGCGGCTGCCTCCTCCTCCTCCTCCTCCTCCTCCTCCTGAAGTGACGCGACGCGACGGGACCCCCGCGCTGTTTTTTGCCGCGGAGTGACGCGACGCGGAGAAGGTAGGTGACGGGGGGGTTGGGGGGGTGGCGATGGCGGTGGGAGGCGCAGCGGCGGCAGCGGCGGCAGGCAGGAGGGTGGGGAGGCGGAGGCCTGGCGGGGGCGGCGCAGCGGCAGCGAAGAGGAGCGCAGCGTTTCCGCGCCCTCTTCAGCCCCGCGCCCTAGGCAACCGCCTAGTTGGCCTAGCGGTAGCGCCGGCCCTGAAAGCGGAACGCGATTCTCCCTCGGGACTCTCACTTTTTTTGAATTCTGTGGCACAATTCTCCGATCAAGAATAGGGGGACGAGCCTACAAAAATGCATGAATTTGGGGGGGGGGGGAGAAAGGCATTGTGGCAACAAGGAGCCAGCCATTATATAAGGGGGAAACGGCTTGCAAAAAGTTTTATTTTATTATTATTATTATTTAGAGTAATTTTTTTTATTATCCAAAAAGGCTTCCAGAGCAGTTTACATATACTCAGCAAAACAGGACAGTCCCTGCCCCACAGGATTACAATCTACAGCACGGCACGCAAGCAAAAGGGAACAGGGAGGGAAGGGGGGGATGACAACTTTCAGCAGGACTGGTGGTACTTATTTATTTATTTATTTATTATATTTATACCCAGCCTTTTTTCCTGCAAGGAACCTCATGGCAGCTTACATAATCCTCCTCCTCCTCCTCCTCCTCCTCTCCATTTTATCCTCACAACAGCCCTGTGAGGTAGGTTAGGCTGAGAGTCAGGGACTGGCCCAAAGTCACCCAGTGAGCTTCATGGCCGAGTGGGGACTCGAACCCGGGTCTAGTCCCGAGTCCCAGTCGAACACTCGAATACTCTGAACAGATGCTGGAAGGAATGAGCCAAGGATTGGAGAAAACTGAGAAACGGAGAGAGAGTCACTGGAATCGACAGGTCTACGCATTCCTGTTGTTCTCCGGTCCTAACATCTGCCCCTTGCTCCTGCGTCCTGCGGTGTTTGCACGTCATTTCTGATTCCTGGCTGGCCCAACATCCTCCGGTCCCCCCAGCTCCTGGCTCACCACAGCCCAGCCCTGACAAATGTGGTACTGGTTGTGCTGGCCTTCTCTCCGCTCTACAGTCCAGCTTTTTTCCATTCAGCTGTCCAATGTTTCCGGGATTACAGCCCTAATAGGACCGTTTTAGTGCTCTTTAACTCGATGGGTCACCATTGTTTCCATGCGCACCAGTCATCTTCACCATAGACCTTATTTGCATAACAATTCAGCAGCCGATCTGCGCTGCCAGACTCCTCCCAAACCCCATTGTTTGTTTTTGTTTGTTTGGGGAACAAACAGCAGATGCTCGCTGTTCTCTTTTGCAGCATTTGTGATGGATTGTCGCAGGAATGGAGGGTGGGGGAACAGGGGAGCAATCCACTCAGTGCGTATTTTAACGTGAAGTTCCCTAATTTCACACTTTCGAATCGCTGTACCAGGGGTGCAGAACCTCAGACCGAATCTGGCCCTCTGCCGGTCCCCAGAAGGCAGACCACCCCTTTCCCTGGCCCCTCCTTTCCTCTGACTGCCAACCACGAAAGGGTGAAATGCCTCTCAAGGCATTACTGGCAAGAAGAGCTTTCAGCAAAAATAGGCAGGTATTTTTGGCCCTTCTGCCTTTGGCCCCGCCCATCACTGGAATGTGGCCCCCGAGAGCTGCTCCAGAATGGAATGTGGCCCTCGGGCTGGAAGAGGGTTCAACACCCCTGCCGTATGTGAACCAAAACTCCGTTATCCTTCAAAGTTCACGCTTCTCTGAATTTTGCAATGGGGTTCTCCCACTTTATTTTATTTTTAAATGTGCATAATAGGGAAAATAAGTTCAAAGATGGGTTACATTAGGAAAAGCTGCTTGCCAAAATTGTGCGTATCAGGCAAAAAAAAAAAATTCATACAAAAATGCACGCTTTTGGAGAAGAAATGCACACAAATATGCCCACGTATCTCCATGCAGACTTTAAAAATGAAATTCTCAAAGCTCGAGATGAACTGAACTGGAAAAATGAAACAGGGAGACAGAGTCATTGTGCATCCTTCGCCACTGTACAGCCAAACCTGATTGGTGACAACGTGTCATGGTGTTCCTCTCGTTCCTGGCGTGGTGTTCCACTGGTCAGCGTCACCCAGGTGCCCAGTCTCCTTTGGTTTCGTTTGCTCTCAGGCATTTATTTATTTATTTGATTGATTTGCACCCCACTTTTCTACCAAAAATGGCACTCAAGGCATGTTGTTGTATACCCAAGTCTGATAGGCTATGCATCCCATGTACTATGTGATCCCTGATTGATTGGGATCTCCCATGGGTTTAATCCAGGAAGAAGACAATGCCATCCTTAGCAGGGGTGGGGTGGGGGAAATGGTACGAAAGCATCCGCAGCTCAGGGGAACAAGCAAGAAGAGCAAAGAATGGGTTTGCACAACTTGCACAAGTATAAATCGTGATGTCAACTAATTTTGTAATTCAGGCTTGTTGGTCAAAACTCCTCTGTTCATAATCCCCTCACCTTTGTCACGAGCCTAGATTGATGTATTACAAATTCGCTTAAGGTTCAGAACTTACTGTGAGCTTTGGAGCACGTGCAGAAAAGTTGTACACAGATCCCTCTCTCCCCCTTCAATCCTCACGCGGGCAGGCCCTGTGAGAACAACCAATCAGAAAGAGGGTGCAGCGGGACACGGTGACGCATGACATCATGCCGCCCGGTTCAATTCCAAACTACAGCTCCCAAGATGCACCTTGATTTCGTGCGTGCGCAAAAAAACCCGAATACACAGATCGAGAATTTCGTATCAAAGGAGAACTCTCGTCCAAGCTCACGTGGACACATTTCTTTCTCTCGAAGAAAATAATGAATTCACTCAGGGTGAGTTCGCCCATCTCTGTTTATAAATGTAGTGGTTGAAAAATATTCTCTCTCTCTCTCTCTCTGTGAAAGCCTTACTTTTTTGACCCCCAAATTCATAACAGTAGAATATTTAGTGCAGCTGTAGTTCTGCCATCAGTTCTGCCGCTGTGCAGGGTTAGGGTAGCCTGGTTTGCTTTCAATCGCCAGTCCTGCTTATTGGGGTTGCGGGGGGGGGGGACATTATTGTCAGACTGCAAGAGGATCTGGTTCTTGTAGCTGTCACCACTGTTAGCAGGTGGGTGATATCTGGCTCCCACCCGGGGGGGGGGGGCTTCCTTCCTTTAGTGTGAGCAGCGAGAGAAAGAGCCATCTTTTTATCTTTCATCCATCATGCCTCCCGGGGGGAACCCAGCCAGAGACGGCGTTCACTACCAGCCCGCAGCTCGCTTGCCGCTTTCTCTTGGCAGATGTCTCTCTGATAAGCACTCCTCCATTTGCATGTTCGCTTCTCCCCCCCCCCCCGCCGCGCCGCCCCCTGCTCCCTCTTCCACACTCTTCACACAGACTAGAGGGAACCGCCAAGGAGTACAAGAAAGAAAACAAGTGTCAACATTGCTGCTGTGTTTCCTTTGGGGTGTGTGGTGTGTGTATAAACAATGAGATGGAACAGCAAAGGGGCTGGGCGTGAAAGTGTCTTTGTGCGCATGTGGAAGGGCGTGCGTGGATTTTCATGCCCCTCTTAAATGTTTCTTCAGTTCCGAGCCCTGGCAGGGATCGGGGGCATAGAGAGAGCCAAACGTGTGAATTGTGGCAGGATCAAGATGCGAGTCGAGGCAGTTTGACAGGAGGGCCAATCCGGCATTTAGTGCAGGCCAGCAGGGCTGTTGGAGGAATCCACCGTGGATTCAAATGAGTTTGGATTTTTAGCCATCTCACCTGTGGATTCCACAGCAGACTGACTTTTTCTGAGCCATGCAGATCAGTGTTTTTTTTTAACTTGGGGGGGGGGATTTGCACATATGCGCTCTTGCACATCAGTGCAGCTACGCATACGCTTCAATGTGCATTAACACAAGTCTGCATTAGCGCGAGTGCGCACTTGCCCATTTGCAGATGGGAACAAAATCCTTGCACCTCCCTAAAAAATTTTTTAAAATGAGCAGATGATGGAACAAAAGATGACTGACAATCCATGAAACACAGATGAATGGAATGGATTTAACAAAATCCGTGTATCCCCTAATGATCTGACCAAAAGCACCTGGTGCAAAAAGGTGGATGGTGACACGGAAGCCAGGGCATCATCAGCTGTGCAAGAAAGGAATCCATGAACTGGTCTGGTCTGTGTCCTTTATGATGTGTTTTAAAACATGTCCATTCTGCGCAATTTCTGCATCCGGCTGCAATGTTATAAACACACGTGCGCACACACAAATCCACGTTTATTTTTGTACGCAAGTTTCTCCAATATATGTATTTTGGTAGGCAGACTGCACGCACCTCAAAATTTGGAGAAGTGCACAGTCCGATGAATTGCAGTGTCCCGATCCAGATATTTATCCCAGAAGCACGGGGGGGATTGTCACCTGTAGGCTCAGTTTTATTGGCATTTGTATTGTTATTTTAAACTGTGTTTTTAAATTTGGTTTTTAATTTTTAAACTGTTTTGTATGTTTTAATGTTGTTTTTATGTATAGAGTGTTGTGAACCGCCCAGAGAGCTTCGGCTATGGGGCGGTATATAAATGAAATAAATGAAATGAAATGAAATGAAGCGAAAATTGGGTTGGTTCACTTACAAATGGGGTCCAAACAAAATTCTTCCCTGTCCGCTCCTATACAAACAAGCCAAGATGCAAAAGGTCTCTTCCTGCCCCTGGTCGGTGTGGCTAGAAACAGAGACTTTGGCAAGCCCGTCCTTTTCTGACGCACTGCGGCCGCTCACTCCATCTTCATCAGTATTATTGTTGTTGTTATTTTATTAATTATATTTACATCCTGCCTTTTTTCCTCCAAGGAACCCAAGGGGGCTTACATCCTCCTCCTCCTCCTCCTCCTCCTCCTCTCCATTTTATCCTCACAACAGCCCTGTGAGGTAGATTTGGCTGAGAGTCAGCGACTGGCCCAAAGTCCCCCAGGGAGCTTCATGGCTGGGGGACGACGACTAGAACCCGGAACTCCCGTCCCGTCACTCGAACCAGTACACCACCTTGATTCACATAGCACAACACACACACACACACCACTGTGTCTTGTTCATACAGGAAAATAAGGAATTAAGGCGCCCTTTCCGCATTTGCCCTCTCGCGCAAAGGACTCGTGGGTGGGGGCTCAGTGTTGTTGTGGGCCTTGAAGAAGTCCGTGCTCGCATCACGGCTGAAGTGCAAAAGGAGAGGTCTGGGGATCAGAGCGTATGCTGGGAGCCAGACAGGAATTCCCCCCTCTCCACCGCCCCACTGGCACCAGTTGGGCTCTATCATGTCCCAATATGTCATGTGCCCAGGCCCCGGCTCTCTCTGTACTCAAGCTGCAATCCACCCCTCCTCCAGGAATGTATCTTCTTTTGAGAGAGCGCCTGCTCCTCCACACCAGCCTGCCCGGTCGCCGAGGTCAGTCGGACGGCCTGCTCCTGGTGGCTCCTCATGGTCCTTTGGCCCGACTGGAGTCCCCCAGGAGAAGGGCCTTCAGTGTGGTGGCTCCACTTCTTTGGAGCTCCCTGCCTCTGGAGGTCAGGCAGGCTCCGACATTGTGCTGCTTTTGGCGTCCTGCTGAAGACCCCCTTCCTTCTCTGCTCTCCAACCACCACTGTAATTGTTACTCTGTCTGTATACAATGAGTTGTTTTTGTTTCTTTTATCTGCTTTTGTCTTTTTATTGCTCACCGCTCCGGAATCTGCTTGATGTGGAACGGTATACAAATACTGTAAATCTTCTTCTTATTTATTTATTTATTTATTTATTATTATATTATCCCCCGCCTTTTTTCCTGCAAGGAACCCAAGGCGGCTTACATAATCGTCGTCGTACTCCTCTCCATTTTATCCTCACAACAACCCTGTGAGGTAGGTTAGGCTGAGAGTCAGTGACTGGCCCAAAGTCACCCAGTGAGTTTCATGGCCGAGCAGGGACTAGAACCCGGATCTCCCAAGTCCCAGTCCAACACTCTAACCACTACGCTACACTACGCTTCTTCTTCTTCTTCTTCTTCTTCTTCTTCTTCTTCTTCTTCTTCTTCTTCTTCTTCTTCTTCCTCTTCCTCTTCCTCTTCTTCTGTGGCACAATTCTGCATTGGTGTGAAGAAAGATTTTCGGCTTTCTGCCCTGAATCTGCCGCCAGTCAATTTCATGGCATTATCCCCAAGTTCTAGTGCTTGAAAGAGGGGCGGGGTGAATTCTCTGTCCTCGTTCTCATCAACATTCCTATTCCATTTTCTTCTGCTCTCCGGCTAGCCATATAGAAGCTGGGCTCAACACAAGCTGTGATGCACTGTTGTGCATTTAGAAAATATTTCTAAATATAATCACCCCAGGCCAGGGGCTTCTTCTTTCTGCACATGTTATTGCCACATGTAAAACCTGATTAGTATTTTTATGGAGCCATCACTGCCCATGGACAGTGATGGTGCCACAGAATACAATTTCCAGAAGGAAATTGCCCACCAAAGCTTATTCCAGAATAAATGTTTAGTCTTAAAGGTGCCGTGAGACTGTTCATGGAAATAGAAATAATTATATGGTGCCATTACTGCCCATAGACAGTAAGGGCACCGTAGAAATACAGATACTTCTATGGAGCCATCAGTACCCACAGACAGTGATGGTGCCATAGAAATACAATTTCCAGAAGGAAATGTCGGTCAAATCTTATGCCAGAATACATTTTTAGTCTTAAAGGTGCCACAAGACTCTTCGTGGAAATAGAAATAATTAGATGGTGCCATCACTGCCCACGGGCAGTGATGGCACCATAGAAATACAAATATTTCTATGGCGCCATCAGTGCCCACAGATCGTAATGGTGCCATAGAAGTACAAACCCAGCTTTACACACAGCAAAATACACACACCTGTTCCATTGTATGCAACAGCCCGCACCTGAGATGCCTGCTGTCTCTTGAGCCTCAGTGCCCTGCACACCCCAATTGCACCGAGCCAGTGTAGGAATCGGAGTCAAGTTTGCTGGAGAAGAGCACTTCAGCTGAAGTGGAGGTTGCAAAATGGGCTGTTAAGAAAGCAGAAAGAGAGAGAGAGCGTGATGAGTCGCCACAGCAGTTGCACAAACAGGAGGTTAGAAGGAGCGGCACACGCGACACTTAGCAGAGCTGCGAAGACGCACAGCTTCGCAGGAGTCACGGTCTATTTTAAGAAGCTGGGCCGCCTCGCACAAAAAGAAGCCCACAGCAGCCGAGAAATGCGCGGGCTTTGAAGGCACACGGAAATTGAAAACTGGAATGGGGTGCGTGCAGCTGCCTCGCCCACGCTAAGTGGGGCTGGCCTGGGCCCAGGCGGGGCGCCGGCATCGGAGAAGCCCCACGTGCCAAAAGAATGCGCTGGCAACCAGGAGCCTGTCCCGTGATCACCCAGGCTGCTAGGCGGAAATGTTGCACCAGCAACCACCGGTCAACAACAACAACAACAACAACAACAACAACAACAATAATAATAATAATAATTTATTTATTACCCGCCTCTCCATCTAGATCGAGGCGGGGAACAACAGAAAATATAAAATACCTAAACTAAAACAACACAATATATACTATTAAACATCTTAAAACATCCTAAAAACATCTTAAAACATCTTTAGTGCAAGGTTTTGTCGCCGGCCCAGCTGCCTTGCCCTTTCTTGGCGAATCAGCGGGGCCCTGATCCAGAGGCTCCTTGGGTTGGCGACTCATCCCCATGAGCAGGGCTCGGAGAGCAAAGGCCTTGTGCTGGCAGCCATGCCCTGTGCATTCTAAGCCTGGGACTACTTGGGCCCACCGCCTCCTCTGCTCCGAGAGGGCCCAACAAGGGGTGGTTGTGAAGGCATGGCACTATAGGGAATGACCATTTGGGGTACTGCAAATCCTCTGACTCCCCAGGCCTCCCGGGAGCGGATGTCTCCTTGAGTCAGTATCCCAGTGAGTCCAGTAGGCTACATGGACTCGTCCCGCCTCCCTGTTGCAAAGCTTCTGTGGCCTGCTGGAGGATCTCCCGTAGGGATCACGTGCGCAGAGCTCGGTTGGGGGTGTGTGTGGAAGTCTGGCGATCTCATTGGGCTCGACCCCCCCGAGCGCCGCTCAACCTACCTTTCCCCCCAGCTCGACTCCCATTCTCATCAGCCAGGCCGGGGAAGCGACTTCCGGGTTCGGGCGCTACACTGTTTACGTAGAAACTGGCGTAAGATACGTTAAATATTTATTTATTTTTATTTATTATATTTATACCCCGCCTTTTTTCCTGCAAGGAACCCAAGGCAGCTTACATAATCCTCCTCCTCCTCCTCCTCCTCCTCCTCCTCCTCCTCTCCATTTTATCCTCACAACAACCCTGTGAGGTAGGTTAGGCCGAGAGTCAGTGACTGGCCCAAAGTCACCCAGTGAGTTTCACGGCCGAGCGGGGACTCGAACCCGGGTCTAGTCCCGAGTCCCGGCCCAACACTAATCATGGCCATTTTTGATGTATTTTATGTCATTTTTCTACATGAACAACGTAGCGCCGGGGAGGGGACCCAGAAGTCCAGCGAGCGCCTCAGCAGGGTGCACACTCGGGTGTAAGGACTCCAGTGACTCAGGGCCTTTCCTCCTTCGAGGATGTGTGCCTTCTGGGTCAAGCACTGCAGGTCACCTCTGCAGACACGCCCCAACAAGACTTGGGAACTGACTCTGTGCGGAGCTGTCAAGGCGCCACGGGTGTAAGAGCGGGCGGGGCTCCAGTGGGAATAGCGGGGAAAGAGAGGAGGGGATCTAGCTGTCATCTAATCTTTCGGAGGACTGCGAAGAACTCGGGAGATCCGGGTTCGAGTCCCCGCTCGGCCGTGAAACTCACTGGGTGACTTTGGGCCAGTCACTGACTCTCGGCCTAACCTACCTCACAGGGTTGTTGTGAGGATAACCCGTGGGAGCACGGGTTATCCTCTGAACCCGTGGGAGCACAGACTCCTAAGGAGGAGGAGGGAGGGAGGGAGGGAAGGAAGGAATACGGGGCCCAAGAAGAGTGAGGCGTCAGAGGGAAAGGGGGGCAACACAGGGCCACGCGGCCCTCAAAGAGACTTGCGGCCGGGGAAGTGGCCCCGTGGAAAGACCCGCCTCGAGGGAAGGAGTTGGTAGCCCGCTCAGCTTGAGAGGAGGGCGGGCCGCAGAGGACAGTGCCCGTTTCGTGACAACGCTCTTCCACGGAGCTCTAACCCGGGGAGACGTCCGAAGCATACGAAACGCTGTGCTGTGCCCGGAATGCCTGCCTCTTTGGGTTGCACGAGAATGCCATCTGTAGCCGGAGGCGGTGCATGCATGTTTGTAGTCTGCATGTTGAAGATCATTTGATTCGGAATACCACTTAATGGCTCTTGACAGTACAAAGGGAGCCTGGAGGATGGGCACCCGAAAGAACGTCGCGGCTGCCAAAGGGTCTCATTTTGGTAATTAGGGATGCACTGACTTTGTTAAATACGCTCTCTCTGTGTGCCACAGATTGTCCGGTGTGTGTCTTTCATTCTGGCATTCGCTCGTTGACGGATTCAGATCATTATTTTTAGGGGAGTATAAGAATTCCGTTCCTGTTTGCAAAAATACGCACTGGCGCTCATGCGTGCTTGCGTCCGTGCACACTGGTGCTCATGCGCAGCTGTGCTGGTGCGCATGAGTGTGAGTGCGCACTTGCGAAAATCACCCCCAAAAGTATTTTTTTTAAAAAAAAGGTCCGCAAGTCCACGGAGCAGTGTTCTCCAACCGTGGGTCCCCAGATGTTTTTGGCCTACAACTCCCAGCATGCCCCAGCCAGCATAGCTGGCTGGGGCATGCTGGGAGCTGTAGGCCAAAAACATCTGGGGACCCACGGTTGGAGAACACTGCCTTAGAACGAACAAGCAGCAGGTGATGGGGAAAGACCCTTCTTTACTGAAGACCCTCGCGAGTGGTTGCCAGTGAGACAATCGGGCCAGGTGAATGACAAGTCTGACCTGGGGGGGAGACACACTTCCGCTGCCCCCACGCCCTCTCCTTCATGCCGAGCGCACAAGATGTGCCCAAAAGGAGCGAGGCTCCTCGTTGCTCAGCCGCACACGGCCGCACACGGGCTGCCCACCCACGCCAACCGAGGGCCGGCTCGTGTGAGGCCGCTCGGAAAGCCCGGCGGCCCTCTGGGTGAGAGAGCGAAGGCTTGGGATGCAGTCCTGGCGCTTTTTATTTCAGTCCCTTGCCAATTAAGCCCGCGCTGGGTGCGCTCACGGCCTCGGAGCCAATTAACGCAAAGGTGCAAATCAGCTTCACTCCCGACAGCCTAAATTTCCTTTTCCACCAGCTCATTAATTTTCTCCGAGACACTGGATACTTCTGCTGCTGCCTCTCGGTTAATCCAAGCCTCTCTCTCTCTCTCCACGTGTCCTCACTCTTCCCCCCCGCCCCATGTGTGTGTGCCTTCGCTTGCATGCACAAAGGCAGCATCTGGATTTAGGTGTCTCTGTGAAGCCCCCTAAGCAAGACATGAAGTCAACAAACTTCTCCTGTATTCCTTGCCTCTGGCATTTAGCGACCTGAAGTAAATGTCGATCATTTTCTCTATCTTGGCAGCTATCTTTCTGTTACAGCTAACATCGACAGTGAAATCCAGCATCGTCTGAGCTCCGCAAGTGCCGCATTTTCTCGAATGAAACATAGAGTGTTCGAGGATCGGGATATTTGTAAGAAGACCAAAACACTGGTTTATGAAGCCATTGTATTACCAACTTTATTGTATGCCTGCGAAACATGGACTATCTATAAACGTCACTTCCACCTCCTTGAAAGGTTTCATCAACGTTGCCTCCGAAAAATCCTGCGAATTACTTGGGAAGATAGGCGAACAAATGTCAGTGTACTGGAAGAAGCAAAGACTACTAGCATTGAAAAACTGATCCTTCAACGCCAACTTCAGTGGACCGGTCATGTTGTTCGAATGCCTGACTGCCGTCTCCCAAAGCAGTTACTTTACTCCCAACTCAAGGATGGAAAGCGGAATATCGGTGGTCAATATAAGAGGTTTAAAGACGTTCATAAGGCTAATCTAAAAAAATGCAATATAAACATCGAAAACTGGGAAGCTCTGGCCCATGAACGATCTAAATGGAGGTTGGCCTTTCACAAAGGTTCCATGGACTTTGAAGAAGCCCAAGTGCAAGGTGAAAGGGAGAAACATGCTAAGCGAAAAGCACGTCAAATGAATCCTTTACAGGACCATCTTCTATCTGGTAACCTGTGTCCTCACTGTGGGAAGCTGTGTGGATCTAGAATTGGCCTCCACAGTCACTTACGGACCCGTCGCTAGAGTCTACACAATCTTCTTTAGAATTTCCTCCTTTTATCCCAGAAGACAATCTTACTCGGTCACGAGTGATCGCCTGATGATGATGATGAGACTTCTAATGAGAGCAGCCCTGCTGGATCCAGCCAAAACTTAACTTTTTACCCAACATCCTAATTCCAACGCTGAGAACATAAAGAAGAGCCCTGATGCAGGTCCATCTAGTCCAGCATTCTGTTCACAGAGTGGCCAACCGGCTGCCCCAAAGGGAAACCCACAAGCAGGACGCATTAGTAGGATTGGCGCACTCTATTGCAACATTCCCAGAAGTGCGAATGTTGAACAATGTGGTTCGTTTCGCGTATTGATGCAAAAGTGCAGAATTGGGGCAAGGTCGTATTAAAAGGCGAACGGGATATATTGATTCCCAGTATTAGGGGAAAGGTGGGTTATAACAAGCTCAGCAAGATCTGCCACGGACGGCCTTCTCCTTGTCCCATCAGCCAGAGCGGCCAGGCTGGTGGGGACTAGGAAGAGGGCCTTCTCTGTGGCGGCCCCCACATTATGGAACTCCCTCCCCAGTGACCTTCGCCATGCCCCCTCTTTGATGAGCTTCTGCCATGCATTAAAAACTTGGTTTTTTAGGCGGGAATATGGGGTGGGTTAGGATTTTTAAAAAATATATATACCGTATACTGTTTTAAACTGCATTTTAATTCTGTTTTATTATTGTATTTTATTGTTTGTACATCATCCAAGGTGGCCGGGTGACTGGCCAGATGGGCGATTCAAAAATGTAATAAATAAATAAATAAATAAATAAACATTTCTCCCTCATCCCTAGCACTAGCTTTCTCTCGCAGTTTGGCATGCATCTGTACCCTATCCTAAATCTTCTGCCGTGGTTCGTTGGGAGTGCCTTTGGCGGCAGGTGGGAGTTCAACGGGGAAAGCTTTTTGTCAGTTTCCCCCTATTTCTGTCTGTTCTGCAGTTGGCAAAAGTAAGGATGAATGAATCTATCCATCTCCGTTTCTCTCAGTTTCACATTTTTCCACCCTTCAGTTCGATATTCCACCCAAACTTTGAGAATTATTCCGGTCTTAAGTTCGGTTTGCCCCGGACTTTGAAAATCTTAAAAAAATAAAAATAAAAATAAACTCTGGCAGGAAGTGTGTCCTCATCTTTGGGTGCCATTTTGCCTAAAAATTTTGTCTGTTGCAAGCCGTTTTCCTAACAGAATGCATTTCTTAAAACACCATTTTCACCAGTTTACTCAATCATTTCTGGGTACCCGTTTTTTGATGGGAGAACATTGCGAAATTTAGAGAAGTGTGGATTTTGAGTGGTTGAGATAACTGTGTTTCGGCTTGTGTGTTGTTTCAAAAGTACAACTTATGTAAGTTTGCATTAAATTTGACCCTGAACTAATTTCTCTCTCCCTAGTCAAAAGTGCAGGAGCAAAGTTGTGTGTCTGTGTGCGTTGGGGAAAATCCTAGAGCAGGGCTCTCTCCAACCTTGGGTCCCCAGATGTTGCTGGCCTACAGCTCCCAGCAAACCCAGCCAGCATGGCTAATGGCAAGGGATTCTGGGAGCTGTAGTCCAGCAACATCTGGGGACCCAAGGTTGGAGAGCCCTGGCCTAGAGCATCATCATCAGGCGATCACTCGTGACTGAGTAAGATTGTCTTCCGGGATAAAAGGAGGAAATTCTAAAGAAGATTGTGTAGACTCTAGCGATGGGTCCGTAAGTGACTGTGGAGGCCAATTCTAGATCCACACAGCTTCCCACAGTGAGGACACAGGTTACCAGATGGAAGATGGTCCTGTAAAGGATTCATTTGACGTGCTTTTCGCTTAGCACGTTTCTCCCTTTCACCTTGCATTCGGGTTTCTTCAAAGTCCATGGAACCTTTGTGAAAGGCCAACCTCCAGTTAGATCGTTCATGGGCCAGAGCTTCCCAGTTTTCGATGTTTATATTGCATTTTTTTAGATTAGCCTTATGAACATCTTTAAACCTCTTATATTGACCACCGATATTCCGCTTTCCATCCTTGAGTTGGGAGTAAAGTAACTGCTTTGGGAGACGGCAGTCAGGCATTCGAACAACATGACCGGTCCACTGAAGTTGGCGTTGAAGGATCATTTTTTCAATGCTAGTAGTCTTTGCTTCTTCCAGTACGCTGACATTTGTTTGCCTATCTTCCCAAGTAATTTGCAGGATTTTCCGGAGGCAACGTTGATGAAACCTTTCAAGGAGGTGGAAGTGACGTTTATAGATAGTCCATGTTTCGCAGGCATACAATAAAGTTGGTAATACAATGGCTTCATAAACCAGTGTTTTGGTCTTCTTACAAATATCCCGATCCTCGAACACTCTACGCTTAATTCGAGAAAATGCGGCACTTGCGGAGCTCAGACGATGCTGGATTTCACTGTCGATGTTAGCTGTAACAGAAAGATAGCTGCCAAGATAGAGAAAATGATCGACATTTTCCAGTATTGTCCCGCCAAGCTGGATAGATGGCATCACCAAAGGATTGGCTTGCACTTGCTGATGAAGCACTTTGGTTTTTTTGATGTTAAGTGAGAGACCAAGTTTTTTGTATGATTCTGCAAAAGCATTTAGGATAGTTTGGAGATCATCCTCTGAATGTGCGGAGACATTATCATCAGCATACTGAAGTTCCACAACGGAGGTTGTAATTACCTTACTTTTTGCTTTCAGCCTGCTGAGATTAAAAAGCTTTCCATCTGTTTGATATATAATTCCCACACCGGTGGGAAGTTTCCCCTTGACAAGATGTAAAACCATGGCGATGAAAATGGCAAATAATGTTGGGGCGATAACACATCCCTGTTTAACACCTGTTCCCACTTTAAATGGAGCACCATGATGGAGCATGGTGCATGACTAATGGCAAGGGATTCTGGGAGCTGTAGTCCAGCAACTGCTAAAGGCATGCGGGCAGGAGCCCCAAATAAAAGAAGAAAGAACTGGTGGTTCAACTACGCAATGAGGATGGCAAATTGATAATAGAAGACAAAGAAAAGGCAGAAGTGTTCAGTTCCTACATCGGCTCGGTCTTCTCCCAAAAGAGGGTCTATGACCCCCCTGGCAAACCTGAAGTGCAGACTGAAGGGGCAGAATTGCAGCTTGAGATTGATAGGCAAATGGTCAAGGAGCACCTGATTGCTCTGAACGAGTTTAAATCTCCAGGGCCTGATGAGCTGCATCCTAGAGTAATAAAGGAACTGGCAGAAGAACTCTCAGAACCACTATCTACTATCTTTGAGAAATCATGGAGGACAGGTGAAGTGCCAAACGATTGGAGGAGGGCAAACGTTGTTCCCATCTTCAAAAAGGGCAAGAAGGAGGAACCTGGGAACTATAGGCCAGTCAGTCTGACATCAATCCCCGGGAAGATTTTTGAGCAGATTATAAAGAAGTCAGTCTGCAAGCACCTTGAAAACAATGCAGTAATTACTAGAAGCCAGCATGGATTTGTCAAGAACAAATCCTGTCAGACTAATCTGATCTCATTTTTTGATCGGGTAACCTCCCTTGTGGACTGTGGGAATGCTGTGGACATTATATATCTGGACTTCAGCAAAGCTTTCGACAAAGTGCCTCATGATATCCTGATTAGTAAGCTAGCTAAGAGTGGGCTAGATGGAACAACTATCAGGTGGATCCACAATTGGCTACAGAATCGGACTCAAAGAGTGCTTATCAATGGTTCCTTCTCAAACTGGGGAGAGGTAACGAGCGGGGTACCACAGGGCTCGGTCCTGGGCCCGGTGCTCTTCAACATTTTTATTAATGACTTGGATCAGGAGGTACAGGGAATACTTATCAAATTTGCAGATGACACAAAGTTGGGTGGAACAGCTAATACTCTGGAAGACAGAAACAAAATTCAAAGTGACCTCGATAGGCTGGAGCGCTGGGCCGAAAACAACAGAATGAAATTTAATAGGGATAAATGCCAAGTGCTGCACCTAGGGAGAGGAAACCAAATGCAGAGTTACAGAATGGGGGACACTTGGCTCAACAATACTACAAGTGAGAAGGATCTTGGAATTGTGGTAGATCACAAACTGAATATGAGCCAGCAATGCGACGTGGCTGCAAAGAAGGCAAATGCAATTTTGGGCTGTATTAATTATTATTATTATTATTATTACATTTATCAATCGCCCATCTGGCCGGTCACCCGGCCACCCTGGGCGATGTACAATTAAAATACAATAAAACACAATAAAATATAATAATTAAAACAATATTAAAAATTCTCATTAAAAACCTAACCCACCCCATATTCCCGCCTGAACAGCCATGTTTTTAATGCACGGCGGAAGCTCATCACGGAGGGGGCATGGCGAAGGTCACTAGGGAGGGAGTTCCATAATGTGGGGGCCGCCACAGAGAAGGCCCTCTTCCTAGTCCCCACCAGCCTGGCTGCTCTGGCTGATGGGATAAGGAGAAGGCCGTCCGTGGCAGACCTTGTTGAGCGGCCTACTTGATGTTGCTGGAGGCGCTCCTTGAGATAAGCTGGGCCGGAGCCGTGTAGGGTTTTAAAGGTCAAAACCAACACCTTGAATTCGGCTCGGCAAGCAACTGGTAGCCAGTGCAACTCTTTAAGCACTGGCGTGATGTGATCACGCCGGCGGCTGCCCTTAATCAGGCGAGCCGCCGCGTTCTGTACCAGCTGAAGCTTCCGGACCGTCTTCAAGGGTAACCCCACGTAGAGCGCATTACAGTAGTCTAGGCGAGAGGAGACCAAGGCATGAACCACTGATGGGAGCAGGTGATTAGGAAGGTAGGGGCGCAGCTGCCGTATCAGATGGAGTTGATACAGCGCCGCCCGGCTCACAGCTGCCACCTGAGCCTCCATGGACAGCTGGGAGTCTAGAATGACCCCCAAGCTGCGGACCTGGTCCTTCAGGGGTAGATGTACCCCATTCAGCACCAGGTCAACATCCCCTAACCTTCCCTTGTCCCCCACCAGAAGTACCTCGGTCTTGTCGGGGTTCAGCTTCAGCATATTCCTTCCCATCCAGCCAGCCACTGACTCCAGGCACTTGGACAGGGTTTCAACGGCCAACCTCGGTGAGGACTTAAAACAGAGGTAGAGCTGCGTGTCATCCGCATACTGATGACACTGCACCCCAAACCTCCTGATGATAGCTCCCAGCGGCTTGAGGTAGATGTTGAATAACATCGGGGAGAGGATGGAACCCTGCGGCACTCCACAAGTGAGCAGCCGAGGGTCCGAAGCCTCCTCCCCGAGAACTACCCTCTGATACCTTCCAGAGAGGAAGGACCGGAACCACTGCAATACAGTGCCTCCTAAGCCCAACCCCTCCAGATGGTCCAGGAGGATACCGTGGTCAACGGTATCAAAAGCCGCTGAGAGATCGAGGAGGACTAGAAAGGAGCATTCGCCCCTATCCAAAGCCCTCCTCATATCATCCACCAAGGCGACCAAGGCCGTCTCCGTCCCATGTCCAGACCTGAAGCCCGACTGGCACGGATCCAAATAATCGGCTTCATCCAAGTGTGCCTTCAGCTGAGCACCCACCACCCGCTCGATCACCTTGCCCAGAAATGGTAAATTGGAGACTGGGCGAAAGTTGTTTAGATCCTGGGGATCCAAGGAGGGCTTCTTTAGAAGCGGTCTTATTACTGCCTCCTTGAGGGCTGATGGCATCACTCCCTCCTCGAGGGAGGCATTCACCACCACCTTGATCCCCTCACCCAGTCTCTCCTTACAGCTCATGATGAGCCAGGACGGGCAAGGATCAAGCAACCAGGTGGTCGGCCTCACAGATGAAAGCACCTTGTCCACTTCATCAGAAGGAAGAAGCCGAAACCGATCCCACAAAACCGGTCTGCCATTGGCCTCCTCCCGCTCACTCCCTGTGTCCACGACGTACGATATCCCACTCCTAATCCGATCGATTTTATCTGCGAAGTGCTTCGCTAAAGCCTCACAGGAGGCTAAAGCCTCACAGGAGGTATTAATAGAAGTATAGCTTCCAAATCGCGGGAAGTGATAATTCCCCTTTACTCGGCACTGGTTAGGCCTCATCTTGAGTCCTGCGTCCAGTTCTGGGCACCTCACTTTAAGAAGGACATAGACAAACTGGAGAGGGTTCAGAGGAGGGCAACAAGGATGATAAAGGGACTGGAAACAAGGCCCTATGAGGAGAGACTGAAAGAACTGGGCATGTTTAGCCTTCAGAAGAGGAGACTGAGGGGAGATATGATCGCACTCTTCCAGTATTTGAAGGGATGTCACACAGAGGAGGGCAAAGATCTCTTCTCGTTCATCCCATTTGCAGGGCACGGAATAATGGGCTCAAGTTACAGGAACCTAGATTCCACCTAAACATCAGGAAAAATTTCCTGACTGTCAGAGCAATAAGACAATGGAATCAACTACCTAGGGAGGTTGTGGGCTCTCCCACTCTGGAGGCATTCAAGGCGCAGCTGGACAGACATCTGTCAGAGATGCTTTGACCTGGATTCCTGCATTGAGCAGGGGGTTCGACTCGATGGCCTTGTAGGCCCCTTCCAACTCTACTTTTCTATGATTCTATGATTCTATGAACATCTGGGGACCCAAGGTTGGAGAGCCCTGGCCTAGAGCACAGTTAAGTTGGTCAGCTCTTCTCCTTGACATCTTAGCTTTCCGGAAGTGGGGCGGCGGGAGATTTCGACGTGGGAAGTTTTGAACCAAGAGTCACCCATGTCAAGTCTGCCACTGGGGTAGCCTCCACCCCTAAGACCTTAGAAATTGATCTTTACTTCCAAGTAAATGTGTTTTATCTGGGAGCCAGGTTTAGGCTATAAGTGAACACTTTGCTTCCGAGTCAAGATTCACAGGCGTGTGCTGCTCTCAGTGTCGCAAACAGGCAGGAATGTGATGCATGCAGCTTTATCCTGGCAGGGAGAGGAGGCAAGGATGGTGGAATGCTCTCCCCGTTGGATTCCTGCCTGCCTCCCCCCCCCATCAACTGCTAAAGGCATGCGGGCAGGAGCCCCAAATAAAAGGCAGCGACCATCGCAATTTCCTCGGTCAAACGATTTCGACGGCTCGGGATGTGCTTTGAATGGCAGCGTTTATCTTTGCATGGAACCTCTTGCAGGCCATGGAAACAGAACTGTTTCCTCCGCCCACCTTTCCAGACCATGCTTTTGATGCCTCCAAATGGGACCCCCGCTCTCCCTCCGCCCCCTTTCTCCATCCCCCCCCCATTATTCCTTGGACGCAACCAGGATGATTGCGCGAGAAGAAGGACCTAATCAAGACGTTTTGATCGTGAGTCACTCTTTGGGGATCATTAAGGTGATTCACACAAACCCCGGGACCTCAGCTGGAATCCGTGAAGCCTCGCCCACCCCCCGACTGCCGCGCTGCCCCCCCATGGCTCCCCCCTCCTTCCCCCTCCCCCTCCTCACGTTGAAGGCAAGGCGATGTGGCTGCAAAGAAGGCAAATGCAATTTTGGGCTGTATTAATAGAAGTATAGCTTCCAAATCGCGGGAAGTGATAATTCCCCTTTACTCGGCACTGGTTAGGCCTCATCTTGAGTACTGCGTCCAGTTCTGGGCACCACACTTTAACAAGGACATAGACAAACTGGAGAGGGTTCAGAGGAGGGCAACAAGGATGATAAAGGGACTGGAAACAAGGCCCTATGAGGAGAGACTGAAAGAACTGGGCATGTTTAGCCTTCAGAAGAGGAGACTGAGGGGAGATAGGATGGCACTCTTCCAGTATTTGAAGGGATGTCACACAGAGGAGGGCCAGGATCTCTTCTCGACCATCCCAGTTTGCAGGACATGGAATAATGGGCTCAAGTTACAGGAACCCAGATTCCACCTGAACATCTGTCAGAGCAATAAGAGAATGGAACCAACTACCTAGGGAGGTGGTGGGCTCTCCCACTCTGGAGGCATCCAAGGTGCAGCTGGACGGCCATCTGTCAGGGATGCTTTGACCTGGATCCCTGCATTGAGCAGGGGGTTGGACTCGATGGCCTGGTAGGCCCCTTCCAACTCTACTTTTCTATGATTTCTATGATTTCTATGAAGGCAAGGCGCAGTCTTTCCCGGTGCTTCTTCGTCCTTCTGGTAAGAGCATGAGAATCATAGAATCATAGAATCATATGAGAAGAGTCGTGATGGGTCAGACCAAAGGGCTGATCCAATCCAGCGTCTTCCTTCCGCCTGTACAGGGGTGGGGGTGGGTGGGAACTTGGTTCAGTTCACATTTTAACACGAACCTACCTAACCTTGCACTTTTGAATCGCAATGCGAACTGGGACTGAGTTATCCGCTGAGACTCGCACTTTCCCGAGCTTTGCAGTGGAGCTCTCCAGTCAAACAACCTGTACAAAAAGGCAGAAAATAATGTTAGAATATGCATCCTGTTAGGAAAATGGCTCGGAGGGAGAGGATAGAGGAGATGGAGCAGATACCAGGGATGGGGACTCGGACTCGAGGACTCGACTCGTGAGTCGGACTGAGTCCCCCCTGTGACTCGAGTCAGACTCGAGTCCCAATATTTTTAATGGGACTCGAGACTCGACTCGGGACTCGAGACCAAGGACTCGTGTTCCAAAATTGTGTTCCTCAAATGCAACATGGATAGGTTTTAGGAAGTACAGTAAGTTTATTTTTTAAAATCATTTCCCTAAAATGCAACCTTTCAGACATTTTGGGTTTGGCTGCCTCTGCCTGCCTGTTTGGGGTTCCCTGCCTCCTCTGCCTGCCTGGCCTCTTCTTGACCAGTTCCACAGTTTGAATTGTCCAAGACAAAGGCCTCTTCCTGCCTGTTTTGGGGTTCCCTGCCTCCTCTGCCTGTCTGGTTATTTTGGGGTTTTCCCAACAAAATAGCCTTATTTTGTTGGGAAACCCCCCCCCCATTGATTTTAATAGGGACTCGTGGAGTCAGCTTTGGGAGTGACTCGTGACTCGTGACTCGTGAGTCACCATTTTGGACCAAGGACTCGGACTCGGACTTGAGACTCGGGTCCAAAGACTCGTGACCCGACTCGTGACTCGAAACCAAGGACTCTTCAACATCCCTGGCAGATACAGGATAGGGGAGGGTAGGGGAATAGAGGAGATGGAGAGCCATCCACCCACGACAAGGAGATAGATGTTAATCCCCCCCCCCCACTTTCAGAGCACCATCACCCTGCCCAGTTGAGAAAACCAGATCAAGTGTGTGTCCTCTTATGTGCGCTGAGCCGGTGACATGTTGCGACAGCCCCACAGTTAGGGATGTGTGAGAGGGTGAAAATCTGACAGATTTTCATGATTCGCCCCCCCCCCCCCCCCCCGGATACCAATTTGTTAGCCCCGTGCTGGAGCCGACTTGCTGTTGTGTGAGTCAAGCCAGCGCGTGGATTTCTGGCTCTAAGACGGGCCATGGTTTGCACATTATTATTATTATTATTATAAAAAAAAAAAAAAAAACCACGACGGAAATTTGCGCAAATCACGCTGTTTGTGCTATCTGTGCAAATTGGAAGCTGAAAACTGTGCAGTCCTAGCGTGATTTGTGCAAATCGTGCTAGAACTATGTAGTTTCCAGCTTCCGGATTGTTGTGCAAATTGTCTTCGAGATGGAAGTCCACGGAAACCCCCCCTGACTCAGCCCACATCCCATCATTGACTCAGGAGCGGGCAGGAAGTCCGTTGAGCTCGAACGAGCCAGACTTCCCAGCACCAGCACATCCCTACGACCAGCCCCTTCGCCCCTTACGTTCCGGGGCTCAATACAGAGATTATACAGACAGTACAGTGAGCATAGCCTTTTGACCCTTGTGAATTTAACACCCTGGCTTTCTCTTTTTTTGTGGGGGCAGGGGGGGCAGGCCAGTGCTGGAAGATCTTGTTTCCCTATTCATGGCATTTTAATTACCCTGAAAATAGCTTAACGGCGTCCAATTAACTGCGGCATTATTTGGCGGATAATTATTAGCTGAAACAGGATGATTGGTAAAAGCTGGACAACCCCAGGGTGGGGAGAAGGGCAGAATTAATGAAAATTTATAAAGGTCACCAGACGAGGCTTCTGCTGCTGCTTTTCCCTTCCCTGCATGATTATTACAAAGGCCAGGAAAGGAGAGAATCACTGCTTTGAGGACGCGCCGATTCCGCCTCCCGCATTTATCCCCCCAGCACCTCCTGCTGGAAGAACTAGCAACGGTCTCCATAGCCGGCTGTTGAAGGAAAGTAAGGCACAACTCGGGACGTAAGGGGAGCCTTGCCGAATCAGGTCCAAGGTCCATCTCGTCCTAAATAGAGACGCCACCGAAATCTGGAGCGCGGCCGTGCCGAACATTTCTCCCACATTTTTTTCCGGCCATTCTCGTTCAGGTTGACATGGGGGGGAGCTTGCTTTTGAAGAAGGATGCAGTGGTGAAAACAGGGCCGGATTAACATAGGGGCGATTGGAGCGGGAGCTCCAGGCCCATAACAGAAAAGAGGCCCACAATATAGGGACGCGCGGCACGATTTGAGTTAGCTCTGATCGTTATCATTCAGCATAATTAATGATTTTTTCAAGATTAGAAAGGTGTTCTAAGCACATCTGCATTACAGGCTTGAGGCAAGACCTAGCAAGAACTGTTGTTCTCAAATTAGCATTTCAGTAGTTTTGCATTTCAATCACTGTTACTACATTTCTTTGTGAGAACTTCTAGCACATGGGGGGCTTGCTAGGGTCTGTAATATTCAGATTTAGAAGGGACCTCTCTCTCCAGTCTCGAGCAAAAGATCTTTCTGATTCGCAGCTCAATTGTTCAAATGCTAGTTTAACCAAAAAACAAAAACGAAAACGAAACAAAGCAACAAGAACAACACAATTATTCTTGGTCAAGCAAAGCTTCCTGGCTTTTTGTTGTGGCTGCTTTTTCTTTTTTAATAAATAAATTTGGGGGAAATTGGGAAGACCCTTACTGATGAGCTGCAGGAGTTTTTGAGTTTTGGCACTTTAATGGTAATTAAAATATTTAATTTGTTTTAATATAAAATTGCGTCTTCATTTTATTTATTTCCATAAAAAGGCCCACCAAAATCCTCAGCACCAGGCCCATAATGCTCTTAATCCGGCCCTGGGTGAAAAACATTTCAGAGAAATTCTCATGGGTTTGGTTTTGATTCCTTGATCAGGTTGCTTAGGAGTGTGTGCAAATGTCCTCTTTTGGGAGGGGGGGGATGCACAGATCTCAACAGGGAGTGGAAGCGGGGTGAACTCGCCCCGCTCGAACCCCCCACGAGCCTCGCGGCACTTACCTTTCCCCTGGCTCGGCACATCTCCCCAGAGAGGAGCCGTGGAGAGGTACTTCCGGGTCTCCAGCGCTGCATTTTTCACGTAAATACCATAGAAAACCACCTTTAAATTGTGGTTTTCTATGGTATCTATGTGAAAAACGCAGCGCTGGGGACCCGGAAGTGACGTAACGGGACCTCGACGCTGCTTTTTTCATGTAAATACCATAGGAAACCACCTTAAAATGGCTGCGTGGCCATTTTAAGGTGATTTCCTATGGTATTTACGTGGAAAAAAGCAGCGCCGGGTCCCGTCGCGTCAGTTCCTGGCACAGCGCCGGGACCCGTCGCATCACTTCCGGGTCCTCGGAAAGTCCACCCGGAGCCTCGCTGTCACCACGAGAGCAATCGAGCGGCGGGTACGCATTCATCAGTAAATCATCTCCCCAGCAGCCTGTAGCCACCCTGGCTTCCCACACTTCAATTAAAGCCCAGAGAAAGACAAAATGAGATAACTCCTCCCATAGATCATGAAGCGTGGGCAGCCTGGGAGGCTGCAGAGCAATGGAGAGGTGTGTAACAAGAGAGGAAACACACACACACACACGGCGTCTTTGGCTGCCTCGTGGTGACCAGGTAAGCTCGAAAAACACCACAACACAATGAACGATAAAACACCCTGAGAATGAGGCAGAACAATGGAAGCTTCTTTCACGGGGGAAGCAAACTTTCAGGAAATTGGAGGACAGATTTAGGTTACCGCACTAGCCCCAGCTCTTCCTTGGAGCTAGACACAACCGTGGCCTCCTCACACCCGCATTGTGGTGGATGCAAGACGGTGGCCAGCCTGCCAGCACAGTTGCTGCTCTTGCCGCTTGAAGGGGCGACCCAAAAAACACAAAACCCCTACGAGCAGTGATGGCGAACCTTTTTGAGCCCGAGTGCCCAAACTGCAACACAAAACCAACTTATTTATTTCAAAGTGCCAACACTGCAATTAAACCTGAATACTGAGGTTTTAGTTTTAGAAAAACAACTCATACAGTTGTCCGAACTAATTAACATCTTTTGTCTTAAAAGAAAAACACAATAACAGAGCTGTCAATGATACAAACAGTTTTCACATTCATACACAAAGTCCCCTCCTGTGCCGGAGCTGCCCTCCCCGCCTCTCCCCGCTTGCTCTCCCACCCCTCGGGGGAATCCTCGCGGCAGGAGCTGGTTAGCTGGATCGGGTGGCAGCATCTTGCTCCGCTCGCGTGCCCACAGAGAGGTCCCTGCGTGCCAGCTGTGGCATGCAGGCCATAGGTTCGCCATCACTGCCCTACAGTATCCTGCTCCTCTCCATTTTATCCTCGCAACAACCCTGTGAGGTAGGTTGTAACTTTGACTGTCCCAAAGTTACCCAGAAAGGTACATGGCCAAGCAGGGACTAGAACCCGGATCTCCTGTCACTTCAACCAGTACACCGCACTGGCTATCTCTACATGGACAGCATTTCTGCTACGTGGCCATTCTGCCTCTGCCTTAAATACCTCCAGCAAAGGAGAGCCCAGAGGCGGTGTGAGAGAGAGCAGCCCACTAGGGCTGGAGCCCCAACTCTTTCATTTGGAGCCCCGAACCTCTGGGAGGCCCTCTGCCCCACCACTTGCTGAAAGAAAGGTCCAGGGGCCCTGAGGATCTCAGTTGCATCTGGTCCCCCTGGATGAGCTGGCTTTTGGCCCACATGTACTGCCCCCCCCTTGAATCTTTCTGCCTGAGCTTTATTCCTGACATTCTGCCTGAGTTTTTTTTCCTCCCCTGTCCATGCATCCCGTTTTACAAAGAGGGGTGTCCTTAGGAGAACGGGGCCCTCTACAGACTTTAGAGCATATGTAAATTGGCGCCTGCAAATTTGTGCATTTTGTTTGTCCTGTGGGACTGAGCCCCGGATCTCTCCGGTACCCAGCACTGCCCCGGAGTAGCCCACCAGCTCCCGAGGCAGGGTGTCCAGCTGTGGAACAGCCCTTGCCGTTAGGAATGTTCCCCTCCTGTCCTTCAGGTCTTTGCAGACCACTAACATCATGTCTCCCCTTAATATCCTCTTCTCCAGGCTGAGCTTACCCGGCTCGTTCAACTGTCTTTGCGAGGACTGGGTTTCCTCTCCCCTCACCTCCTCTGGATGTATTTCAGTTTCTCCTTCTTTACAAAGGAGCCTTTTGGCTGATGGGCGGTGAATAAATATAATAAATAAATAAATAAATAAATAAATGTGGCTCCCAGAACTGGACACTAGGGTGGCCGTGTGTCCTACTTTAGAGGGGACAGTCCTCTATTTGAAAGACTGTCCAGCTCCTGGACAGCGGACTGACTGGAGACACCGGTCACTTGGTCACAGTCTAATATGGTGAGAAGTATTGTCCTTTCATTTCAATTTATTTATTTATTTATTTATTTCATTTTTATACCGCCCAATAGCCGAAGCTCTCTGGGCGGTTTACAACAATTAACAATACAGTCCCTGCCCGCAGGCTTACAATCTAAAAAGACACGACACACAAGGAAAAAGGAATGGGGAGGGAAGAAGGGGGAATATTAATTATTACTTCTGTAATTTTCTGTAATTATTGTTATTATAGATTATTAGCATATGCATATTTGTGAAAAAGGACCAAAGCCGGTCCTTTGCGCGGGTCCGGGTTCCAAGGGGTTAACCGGAGCGGAGCAAGGTTAGCCCTTTACGTGCAGTCCGCGGCACTTCGGCAAAAGCCGCAGCCAATTTTAACGCTAGGACAGTGAAGGAAGCAGTTTTATGAATGGGAGCCACTACACTGTTTATAGGTAACAGAGTTTAATTGAGCGTATCAAAACATACACAAAGGCAGCACGCAAAAGCACGCGTCTGCAATGGACATGGGTATAGAGCGAGTCACAGCAAGAGTACATACAAGGTTTACCTGGAATGACCCTGATTCCTCGACAGCCGCGTAGCTCAGCGGCTAGGGGAATTCAGCTAGTTTCACCGGGAGCTGCCCGGGGCTGGATCCTGAGGTCAGACCAAAGCCCCAGACCTCCATGCGGCTTGCTGCCCACGACCAACAACTTTTCCCGCCACAAGCCCCCTTCTTTATCCCCCTCTTCTTGGCTCCCTCCTCCCTCCTGCCCCCCTCCCCTCCTGACCGGTTGAACGAGCCAGGAGTACCTGTTTCTTTGGGTGCTTTAGGGTGCTTAGGAGTACTTGCCACTTCTTTGTGGCCACCAGGCATCTTGGCGCCCCTCTTGTTGTTTGGAATGTTTCACAGCTCATTTGGCTACCAAGGGAGGGGAAGTGGCTGGGGGTGTGCATGTGTGTTCTATTGTGAGCAAGTGCGGTATCAGGTGAAAGGTGGGGGTTTGTGTGGTCTGTGTGTACCTGCCCTGGCTGGCTTTCTCTTCACAATATTCTATGAAAATCTGGATGATGATGATGATGATGATGATGATGATGATGATGATGATGATGGGAGAATAATACAAAATAATTTTTTAAAAGGCACCTCTGCAGCATTTTAGCTTTTGTTAGTGCAGAATTTGGATTCACTAGGCACAGAGTTTGCCCTCTCTCTTTTTGCATTATTAAATATAATTCCAAAACAGTGGATTGGATCCGGACTTAGCCATGCTTGGAGCAGACCCACCAAAGTCAGGGGGACTTCAGTTAGCCGTGACGATGGACTGAAGTCCCGTTGGTTTCAGTGGGTCTGCTCTGAGCCAGGGCCGGTGCTACCATTAGGCCAACTAGGCAGCTGCCTAGGGCGCAGGGCTAAAAGTGAGCCAGAAGCCTGGGAAAATAAGTGCTGTATACAGGCGTGTATTTTACACTAGTGCGGCACGAAGCACAACGCGCCGGCGTGTATACACGAGGGAAGACGCAAGAGGCGGCGTGTGATTATCTTCGTTCCAGGGCCGGCCGGCTGTAGCCCAAGGTGACTCTTTTAGAGCGGTTCACCTCTCGAGCAACGATGTGGTGAGCGAGGGCCTTTGAAGCCGGCAAGAGAGGAGCGTGGCCCCAGATATCGGCTTGAACTTTCGCGGGAAGTAAATCACTTGTTTCCATGGGAACTAGGAACAGAAGAAACTTTCCTTATCATCTTTGAGTCGTGTGTGTGTGTGTGTGTGTGTGTGTGATTCGAACAGCCAAATGGCAAGTGAACAAGATATGCAAGAGAACAAGGTGGAACGGCGAACAGGTACTTCAGATGGCTGCACACACGCACCCCTTCTATCTTCCTCCTCGTCTAGAGTTGCTTGCTTGGGGATAGAGGGGGTTGTGTTAATCTTTCTCCTCCTCCCCCACCCCCACGCCATATTTGTTCCAAAACCTTAGATTCCCCCCCCCTGCCCCCCTCTCTACAAGGGGAGCAGAAAATTAATGAAGGCACAGAGACATAATGTCAAGGAATATGAAACCTTTTCATCGCTGCAAAAATCTGACGGCATTTCTTATTCTACCTGACAGATTGTGGATCAGATGCAGAAGTGATGGTCTTCTACACACACACACACACACACACACACACACAGAGACAGAGACATAGAGACAGAGAGAGATGGACACACGGACACACACACACACACAAAGAGACAGACACACAGAGATACACATGCACATGGGGACACACACACAAAGAGACAGACTGGCACAAAGAGGGAGACAGAGATGGACACACATGCACACAGACAGACACACAGCGGCAGAGACAGAGACAGAGAGATAGACGGACACACACACACAGAGAGACAGACACACATGGACACAGACACACAGAGAGAAAGAGACAGAGAGAGAGAGAGACACGCATGCACATGGGGACACACACACAAAGAGACAGACTGAGAGAGAGACAGAGACAGAGACAGAGACAGAGAGACAGTCACAAACACACATGGACACACAGACACACACACGCACAGAGAGAGAGAGAGACAGAAAGACACAGAGACAGAAACAGAGAGAGATGGACACACAAGCACCCGGACACACACAGACACAGAGAGAGAGGGGGCAGAGACAGGACCGGTGCAAGGCAGTTTGGCGCCCTAGGCCAAGTCGGGGGGGGGGCAGGCTCCGGAGCAAAGCAGCCTAAAACGCCTGCTCGCCCAGCACCCCCCCCCCCCCGTGGCCAGCAGCCCTCTGCGGGCCTGGAGCAGCGGCAGCAGCAGCATCTCGGCCAGAGTCGTGGGCCGGGCAGCCGCGGTGTGCGCTCTGGAGGCGAGGTGAGGCGGCAGCGGCACCGCCCCCTGCAGGCAGGGTCCCGAGGCGGCGGCGGCTGCCCCCCCCCTCTAGCCGGGCTTGGGCCCGGCCTCGCCGCCTGCCCCGCACCCGCCGAGGACCCCGCTTGGGCATCCCCGCGGGAGGCGCCGGGGAGGAAGGGACGGAGCCTCCGCCTTCCTCCCCGCCCCGCTGTCGGCTGCGCGGCCTGCGCCTGCCCGGGGACGGAGGCGTAGATGGCGAGCGCCGGGAGAGCAGGTGGGAGAGCAGGCGGGGCGGCGAGCCGGAGGAGAAGCGGGCGGAGGCGCCCTGGCTCATGATGGCGGGCGGAGGCGCGCCCCCCCCCCCGCCGAGGAAAGCGACACCGAGTCTGCCCGCAATCCCCCCGCGCTGACCTGGTGTGACTCCGGCTCCGCAGCTGTCCCGCCCGGCCGCCTCGCCAACAGATCCAGGCTCCGCGAGCGGCAGGCGGGCAGCGTGTTGCCCAGCAGTCCCGGTGGCCGGCAGGAGCAGAGTGCGCCCCCTTCAGCCACCCGCCCTAGGCAGCTGCCTAGCTGGCCTAGTGGTAGCGCCGGCCCTGGGCAGAGACTGGGTCCACACAACACGATAAGCCATGGTGGGTGGTGAGCCGTGCTCGTTTCGGAGTGGCTTCTTGTCGTATTGTCTGGACCCAGCCAGACCGGCTTGTGCGTGGTTAGCAAACCAGGCTGCAGGGTTCAGACGACACGGCGAGCCACTCCAAAACAAACGCGGCTCATGGGCCACCATGGCTTTTCATGTTGTGTGAACCCGACCCGGTCCCAGAGAGAGAGAGACACACGGACACACACGGACACACACACAGAGAGACATTGAGGGTGAGAGACAGACAGGCAGACAGACAGACAGACACACGCAGGGGTATTCTTTCTCTCTCTCGATAAAATAAAGAAGTCGGCTATTCTAGTGAGGCAGGCTGGAGGGGAAATATTTTTTTAGCAGGACAGAAGACAGAGAGAGGCAGACCTGTTAAAGGAGAAAATCCAGCCCAGACTCCACTGTCATTAAACACCCGAGCCACGGCTGGGCCCGCTTCCCGTGCGTCCAGTGGTCTGAGATGGAGGTGGGGGGGCAGACAGATAATTTATCCCGCGACAGGTTGCACTGAGCGAAGTGAGCACCACTGGCGCTTTTAAAGAAGGAAGTGCCGCCGTGGCGAACTCCAGTGGCGTCAGTCCTTTGTCGAGCCCGCCGCAATGGCTCACTTCTGAATCTAAAGAGCAGCCAGCTTGGAATATGCCAAAGTGGATGGAGCGAGGGCACCATTTTCAAGCACAACGGGCGAGGAAGATTTTTTTACTTGATTTTTAATTTGGTCCTGAGGTGAAAACGCTGGCCTTCCCTCCACCCCTTGCTGCAGCTTCCCTGCTCTTTTGACCGGCTCTAGCGCCTGCTTTTGTTCGTTCGTTTCGCCAAAAACACAGTCCCAGTGAGGGTGGGCCACAAGCTAGACTACTGCACATGTGCTTTGTGTGGGGCTGCCTTTGAAGACTGTACAGAACCTGCAGCTGCGAGGCTGTTCATAGAGAAAACTGTCTCTTGCCCATGCTAAAAGACTCTGTCAGTCCATTTCTGGGCACAACTCCAAGTCCTGGTCCTAACCTTTAACCCCATGAGCCAAGAATCCCTAAATGGCCATGTACCCCGGCCTTTCCTAGTCGTATCTCTTTCCCCCAAACTCCCTGATCAGTCGGTGTTTTCCCAGCTTTTGTGCAGTTTTCCCGGCCTTTTAGAAAGTCACCAGCAGTAAAAAGCTTTCAGCTACAACATGCTGGTATTCTGGCCACACCCCCTTTGCCTTCAGCCCCTCCCCTTTGCCTTTGGCTCCGCCCACCACTGCAATGTGGCCCCCGAGAGCTTCCACAGAATTAAATTCAGCCCTCAGGGTGGGCGACGTTCAACACCCCTGCCTTAAAGTCATAAATGGCCTCCTGCCGGGATATTTGAAAGACCCCCTGCTTCTTTATGAAGCTCATCTGTTATCAGGAGTGGCTCAGATAGAGCTGTCCCTCTCCTACATTGCAGGAGAGTCTGGATGGCCGTTAGAATACAACTCCCATCAGCCCCAGCCAGCACGGCCTTTCAGGGTGTATCGCAAATGCATCAGGAGCCCTGACTTGGATCCAGTGAAGCGTAACGATTCCAGCCGAGGTGGATGACGAGTTAATTTATAGTTCCTGTGCATGTGTAAAGTGTGGGACTCAGCGGCCAGGCGCCAACATCTCTGCGCATGCACAGTTAAAGGAAGCGCTCCGTTTCAAAGCTCCCATCTGCAACCATAGAACAACAGGGGGTGTGGAAATTTGGGCTCAGGAACCAAATCTGGCCTGCCTCGGTTTCCCAGGCGGCCGTGCCCCCCTCCCCCGAGTCCCACCCCCTTTCCACCAACTGCAGATCATTTGGTGGCGTCGCGGCTTTTGTGCAGATTCCCCCTGCCTTGCCCCGCACTCTAAAAGGTTGAAATGCCTCTCCGCAAGGCTTAGTTCCTTCCTGTCAAGACGAGCCTGAAGCTAAAAGAAGTGGGTATTTTTGACATTTTGGCCTCGCTCCCCTTTTGCCGTCGGCCCCGCCCACCCCTGGAATGTGGCCCTCGGGCGGAAAGAGGTTCTGCATGCCTGCCACAGAGCAGCCAATCATGGCAAGCAGGCGATTTATTTATTTATTTATTATATTTATTTATTATATTTATGAATCACCCATCTGGCCAGACATCCGGCCACTCAGAGCGATGTAGTCCAATAAAACACAAGGGGACACACACACACAGTATAAAACACAATTAAAAACCATACAAAACTTAAAAATCCTAAACCACCCCATATTCCCACCTGAAAAGCCACGTTTTTAATGCCCGGCGGAAACTAATCAAGGAAGGGGCATGGCGGAGGTCACTGGGGGGAGAGTTCCATAAATTGGGGGCTGCCACAGAAAAGGCCCTCCTCCTAGTCCCCACCAGCCTGGTTTCTCTGGCTGATGGGACAGGGAGAAGGCCGTCCGTGGCAGATCTTCTTGAGCGGCCTACTTGATCTTGCTGGAGGCGCTCCTTGAGATATACTGGACCGGAGTCATACAGGGTTTTAAAGGTCAACGCCAACACCTTGAATTCGGCTCACCTTGATTTGATAGCTTCTGCTTCCACGACTGTTCCCCGCCCCCCCATCAGTCAGCTACTGCAAGCAAAGCACATCTGACAACAAGCCACCTGAGAAGGAAGGTGTCACGATGCCACACGGGGCGAAAAAAACACCCCGCGGTTCCAAGACGCGCTTTGTGGGTGGGCGTGTGCAAAACTTCAAAGCTACTCAGGAACTGCGTAACATCACGGAACGTTCCTCCGGCTTTCAAGCAAATGACTAATTATGGCGAGGTCAGTTTGCCCCTCGCTGGTTAAATGTAGAGTCACAAGAAGCGACGTGGTGCTGCGGGCCGGACGATTTGCCCATCTCATCCCGTATTTTTTCCCACCCTGGCTGGTAGCAGTTCTCCAGGGAGGGTCTCGGGCAGAGAAGGGTCTTTCCACATCACTTGCTTCCTGACCCTTTGAAGTGGAGGTGTCGGGGATTGAACCCGGGACCTCCTGCATGCAAAATTGAGCGATGGCCCCTTCCTGCTAGAATGTGCGCTCAAGTCTGAAGTAGGCATGGCCAACCTCATGGAGGAGGACAAGGCTACCAGTGGCTACTGGTCGTGATGGCTGTATGCTACCTCCAGGGTCAGAGGCAGCGGTGGCACAGTGTGCCTCTGTACATCAGTTGCTGGGGAACATGGGCGGGAAGGTGCTGTTGCGCTCAGGTCCTGCCTGTAGGCTTCCCGTGGGCAGCTGGTTGGCGATCGTGTGAACAGAATGCTGGACTGGATGGACCCTGGGTCCGATCCTTCACGGCTGCTCTCCTTATGCTTTGATGTTCCCTTCATTAATGGGGTCTAGTGCAAATGTCTCCAATTTGCAAGACCCTCCAGGTGTGTTGGACTGCAGTGCCCATCATTCCCAGCCACCGTGGCCATTGCTGGATGGGGATGGTGGGAGTTGTGGTCTGGAGGGCACCGTGCATTAAAAACATGGCTGTTCAGGCGGGAATATGGGGTGGGTTAGGTTTTTAATAAGAATTTTTTATATTGTTTTAATTATTATATTTTATTGTGTTGTTTTGTTGTATTTTGGTTGTACATCGCCCAGGGTGGCCGGGTGACCGGCCAGATGGGCGATTGATAAATATAATAAATAAATAAATAAATAAATAAATAAATAAATAAATAAATGGTCTGGAAGGCTGGCCTAGTGAGCCAAGACGCACGGCGGGACGCCCCTGCGCTCGGCGTTTCCATGCTCCTCTGGCTCCACTTCATGGGCCGCCATTTTTGCGCGGGGATCCTGGGCGCCATGGCTTCACTTCGGGGGAGCGCAGGCTGGCAGCCTTTCTCGTAGACATCTTGGGAAAGGAGCAGCAGAAGGCGTCTTTACTGGGGGAGCAGCACTTTGCTCCGGATTCAGCTCCGGCTGCAAAAACAGTATCTCCTGCCCCTCCCCCACATGCCACCTCCCTCCGTTTTGCTTCCCTCCCGTACGTCGTTCATGCCCGAATGACAGAAACCAGGTCTAAGTCTAGGCTCAAATCCTCTCCTTCTGGGTGGCACGGAAGACTTCACAACAAAGAACCCATTGAGATCGCTGTCAGCTGCTTGCCCGCCCGCCCGCCCAGTCTCTGCAGATTCTGCTGCGCACTGGTGGTGGTGGTGGTACGCAGGGCCGGATTAACATAGGGGCGATTGGAGCGGCCGCTCCAGGCCCAAAGCAGACAATAGGCCCACAATATAGGGACACGCAGCACGATTTGAGTTAGCTCTGATCGTTATCATTCAGCATAATTAATGATTTTTTTCAAGATTAGAAAGGTGTTCTAAGCACATCTGCATTACAGGCTTGAGGCAAGACCTAGCAAGAACTGTTGTTCTCAAATTAGCATTTCGGTAGGTTTTTGCATTTCAATCACTGTTACTACATTTCTTTGAAGCACATGGGGGCTTGCTAGGGTCTGTAATATTCAGATTTAGAAGGGACCTCTCTCTCCAGCCTCGAGCAAAAGATCTTTCTGATTCGCAGCTCAATTGTTCAAATGCTAGTTTAACAAAAAAACAAAAACGAAAACGAAACAAAGCAACAAGAACAACACAATTATTCTTGGTCAAGCAAAGCTTCCTGGCTTTTTGTTGTGGCTGCTTTTTCTTTTTTAATAAATAAATTTGGGGGAAATTGGGAAGACCCTTACTGATGAGCTGCAGGAGTTTTTGAGTTTTGGCACTTTAATGGTAATTAAAATATTTAATTTGTTTTAATATAAAATTGCGTCTTCATTTTATTTATTTCCATAAAAAGGCCCACCAAAATCCTCAGCACCAGGCCCATAATGCTCTTAATCCGGCCCTGGTGGTGTGTGTGTGTGTGTGTGTGTGTGTGTGTGTGTGTGTGTGTGCATCGTGTGGTGGTGATCAGATTTCCCCTCAGGCTCACTCATGTCTGCGTGTGCGGCAGCGAAGGGTGTGCGTGTGGCAGGGAGAAACCATTAGCTTTAATCCAGGAAGATATATGGTGATGGAGTCTACTGGAGAAGGAAAAGAGAAAGCCATTTTCCTTCTACCCACCCCCTATTTGGGTTCCACTAGAGAAGCTATATTTGTGTGATACTGCGGCCTGATCCCAGGCATATCTGCTGTGTTCTGTGGGGCTTACTCCCAGGGAAGCACTGGTGCGTCGGGTAGGTTGCCGCAAGCAGGACTGGAGCTGGCAGACCGTGCCTCGTTGCAGCATTGAGCGGAAGCAAGCAGCATTGTCCCGTTGTCAAGTACCTGCCAGAGATGACAGAGCCATGCCAGGGAGTCAGAGCCGAGGGGAAGAAGCCAGGCGACAAGGGATGAAGCCAGGAGGCAAGAGCCAAGGGACGAAGCCAGCAAGTCAAGAGCCGAGGGACGAATCCACATGCCTGGAAGCTTCACGGGCCCAGACGTGGCTCTGCCTTCAAAGCTTCCCCGTGGGTCCCTACCTGACCTGACCCTATTGACAGAACCTTCTGAGCCCGGCCCGGGCAGCAGCCCCCTTTCAACCCCCCGCACGGCGCAATTCAGGCCGATCGCAAAAGCCAACTCTCTCTGGCATTCTGTATCCATGATGGTGCCCGGCAGTAGGAAATTGTGTGGCACACTTTGATGGATTGTGGGGGTTGGGCAGGATCCCGAGAGCCCCCCGCTCACTGATCTGTGCCCCAGTCTGCTCAAGCATTGCTGTATTCCCACCACCTTCCTGGCAGGACAACCCTGGAACTCGAGGAGCCCTCAGGGAAGGAGGAGTATCCTGTCGCCGGTCCTTGTGATTGCAAGAGTCGGGGGAGATCCGAGGATGCCAATAGCCCTCCCGAGACCACCGCCAGGAGCCGGCCTGCCCTTCTGGAGGAGGAGGCTGTGGCATTAGAAGAACCAAAGCACCCAGACTGGTCCCACGCCCACCCTGCTCCAGGCCCACCAAGATCACCCAGGCAGAAGCCCAGAGCCGGAGGCACAGTGCCTGTCGGGCAACATGTCAAATGTCCTCGAACCCTACTCATGAGGAGGATGCATGCCCCGGACTGAGGCCCTAATGACAAGCCGGCGAGGGCTGAGGCGACAACTTCCCCTATAGAGAGGCTCAGTTGGAGCCTGGCCCTTGCTGAAGCAACATCCCCCTTGCTGAAGCAACATCTCCCTTGCTGAAGCAACATCTCCCCTTGCTGTGCTCTCTGCTGGACAGCTCCCCTGCTAGCCAGACTTTCCTGGTCCTTGAACCACGGGACTGCTGCCGATCAGGCAGGAACTGGACAAGCTTTTCCCATTCACTTGGCACCAGAATTGGCCTTGATGTGTGATCTCCAGCGGCCCCTGATGTTCTGTTCTCTCTTTCCAGTTTTTTTGGCGAGGTTAATTCTGGTGCTAATTAATAAACTTTCCAGATGAGTGTAGAAGTCTTGGAAGTGTGCCTTTGATCTATCCAAGTAAAGGCTACCGATGCCCACTTCTGTGCCTGCCTGATCTCTTTTTCTTGCTTGTTGTCACATTGACTACCGTTCGCAAATGGCTTATTCTCCGTACATTCACACCAAAGGTGCAGAACACCTGCTCTGGGGCACGTACACTTTCAACACCTCTCTGAACCGTTTTGGGTTCTCTCCTGCCTCTTCTCAAGAATCAAGAGAAGGGTTACGAGGGCGTCACTGTTTTTGTCAAATCGAGGAAGAGTCCCGTGGCACCTTAGAGGCCAGCAAATTTATTCTGGCATAAGCGCATAACCCCCATAGGCTAAAGCGTGAAAATACGCATTTTTCGGGGATTTGTGTATTTCGGGGGGGGGGGTATTTGTACAAATGCGAATTTGAGCAACGGTGCACGAATGCATTTGCACAAAATCCAATTCCGTCAATGAGCGGACGAAGGAACAAAAGGCAACTGACGATCCGCAAAACGTAGACAGAATGTATTTTACAGTGTTCATTTATTCCTGCTTCTGATTCCACCAGGAGGAGGAGGAGAAGTTGTCGTCGGTGGGGTCCATCTTCATTCCGGCGGTCTGCGACAGCAAGCACACACGACACCACCATCACACAAGCAGGCCGCATGAAAACAGCCGATCGGAAAGGGGGCACGTAACACGGAGAGGCATGACGGCACGCCGCACGCCGCAATTCCAAGCTACAGCTCCCAGGATGCACCGTGACACTGTGCGTGTGTCAGAATTCGTATACACGGAACAGGATTTTGCATGAAAGGAGAAACTCCAGAAGCGAATTAAGAGTGAGAGTCAGTCACACACACACACACACACACATACACACAAACAAACATTGAAAATATGGGTGGGGTTTGAAGCTGTGGAAATTGTTGGCAACAAGCTGCAATCAATTCCAGCTCCAGCCTAGGAAAAAGCAGCGATTCTGAATAGGGATGTAACCGCGAGCTGAAAGTAGGCTGAAAGCGGCCCGCTTGGGCCCCCTGCTGAGACTCTGGTGACTTACCTTCCCGTCGCTCGATTCACCTCGACCGCACCGGGGAAAGAGCTTCATTTCCCTGGCGCATCAGTTCCGGTTCCCCCGGCGATGAATTTTTAGCATAAAAACCAGGGCAACCCAGCTTGAAACGGCCGCGATTTGCTATTCGCGGCCGTTTTAAGCTGGGTTGCCCTGGTTTTTATGCTAAAACCGCAGCGCCAGGGAACCGGAAGTGACGCGCCGGTTCCCTGGCGCGGCAAATGGCGAGAGTACAGTGAGAGCGGGCGGGGGGTGCTCCGGAGCACACACACCCCGAGCAGGTAAGCGCCCGCTCCCCATAACTCCCTATGTATCCACAAAAATGGAAAGTTAAGTTCCAGCATTGCCTACAACGGAGGAACGGTTGGTCAAGATGGTGGAGCTGGCAGAGGTGGCCGAATGTACGTCATTAATTAGAGCAAAGACAACATCTACGTTGATTGCAGAGTGGAAACCTCTAATTGACTTTTTGCAGGGGTTAGAAAACAATGATTTGTTTATCTGTGGTTCTGTGGGATAATAAGAAGATGAACTGACAATCGGGGAAAAAATAAGAAGATGATAAATTTGTGACAATAGAAAAAAGAGCTTTTCTTTTTTGATTATCGAGTAGAGAAATTATTTGTTACCTATATTTGCTGTGGAAAAATTCGGAAGTCCATTTTAGTTTTGTTAATTGTTAATTATTGTAATATGTTTTGTTTTGTTTGTTTGTTTGTTTGTTTTATAGAAATAAAAAGTTGGGTGGGGGGAGGCCTAGGGAAAAGGGATAGAACATTTCCTACATGCGCGCGCACACACACACACACACACACTTCACCGCAACTGCTTCATCTGAAATCTACGAAATCTATGAAATCTTTTGGGAAATATACGCACACCCTTTTAGAATGAAGCAGTGCTGCCCCCTGCTGGCCAAGTAGAGGATCTGTGGAGGGAGAGCTGCCAGTTGGCTATTCCAGATGTTGCTTGGTAAAGAGGACTAGCCTCTTTGTGGAATTCCCTCCCCAGGGAGGTGAGGGTAGAGAGGTGTCCTCAAAGACCTCCAGACAACTGGTGAAAATGATATTGCCTCGGCAAGATGTTAATAGTGAATGATGTTCTCTGTTTTGATCCCCAGTTTAAAAATATATGTTTTAGGCATTTGAGGGGGGATTTTTATGTATTTTAACCTTTATATTTTTATTGTACATCACTGGGCATTCACTGAGTGGGGTGGGGGCAATGCGAAAAGATTCTAAATAAACAATTTGCTTGGAGAGGAGCCTCGTGAGAGGTAATCCACACAAGTCAGTGAGAGAAAAGCAGAAAGGTGGAGCAGCCAGAGAAGGCTGTGAAAGCACCCCTTAAGCCAGGGGAAGGGGCGGTGCAGGGTACCGAAAAGATCCGGGGCTCAGGCCCATAGGACAAAAGAAAAATGCACAAACTTGCATATGCTAATTTACAGATGCTCTAAAGTGTGTGTGTGTGTGTGTGTGTGTGTGTGTCCCTGTCTCCTGAGGACACCCCTCCTTGTAAAAAGGAATGTACGGACCGGGGAGAGGAGAGCATTTGATTTCAGAAAAAAACCTCAGGCAGAAAGATTCAAGGAGGGGGCAGCAGGAGGGGAGGCCCATGTGGGCCAAAAGCCGGCTCGTCCAGCGGGATCCGATGCCACAGAGATCACCAGGGCCCCTGGACCTTTATTCCAGCCAGTGCCCCTGGACAGCAGGGTGGTGGGGCAGAGGGCCGCCCAGAGATTCGGGGCTCCCAATGAAAGATTCGGGGCTCCAGCCCTAGTGGGCCGCCCCCTAACACTGTGGGGTAAGAGCCCAAACTGGGCTCAGTTCGTCGTCCAGCTGCCCTCAGCCAATTCAGTAGCCAGACGCGGTTAAAGTGGTCAGACAACAAAGCGCTTTAACGCACGCAGGCGCTCACTTTTATACTACAAATGACGTACACCGCGTAGCTTTCACACCTCCTGTGCGTTTACACGGCTCTTCTTCCCCAATGAGCTGTCCCTATTACAATGGGTCGTTTGTACAATCAGGAGTCATTTCATTTCATTTATTTCATTATTTATATACCGCCCCATAGCCGAAGCTCTCTGGGCGGTTCACAACACTCTATACATAAAAACAACATTAAAACGTACAAAACAGTTTAAAAAAATTAAAAACCAAATTTAAAAAACACAGTTTAAAATAACAATACAGGTCTTCACACTTGCTGACTCACGATGTACTGATGTGCCCATATCTTATCCGGTCAAGGCTTAGCCGGCGCAGTCCTGTCGCACGCTCTTTGTCCGGCCGGCCTCTTGGTCAGCTTTGCGGTTTCTGAGAGATGACAGGGAGCGCGAGGCGGTCAGCTCGCTTGGAACGTTGCTAACAAAAAGCTGGCTGTGAAGCTCAAGCAGACCACGACACTCACGTCTCGTAGCAATTAAACGTAAGGAAGAGAGAGAAACAGAAGATTCCCGCTGCTTTCCACAACACCAAAGCACCCTCCCGCTAGCTTCACCCCCTTTTCCCCCCAATTGCCGATCGTTTGGCACTTTCCAGGGTTTTCTGCAGTCTAAAAGGTTAAATGGCTCTCCTTAGTGCAGTGTTCTCCAGCCTTGGGTCCCCAGATGCTTTTGGCCTACAACTCCCAGCATGCCCCAGCCAGCGTAGCTGGCTGGGGCATGCTGGGAGTTGTAGGCCAAAAACATCTGGGGACCCGAGGCTGGAGAACACTGCCTTAGTGACTGGCCGGAGGAGCTTCAAGCTGAAATAGGCGGGCCTTCTTAGCTTTCTGGCCCCTCCCACCACTGGACTCCGCCTCCAAGAGCTTCTACGAAATTGAATTCAGCCCTACTTGGCTTAGGAGGACTGGGGATGAGTAAGGATTTTGTTCCAGTTCATTTTTAAATAAAAGAATAATAATAATAATAAACTAAAATGAGAATTTACCCAAATCTGCCCATTTCTTCCTGTTCGAGAGGGAAATAACTCGAGATGTTACAAAAGTGAAATGTGGGAGGAACTGAAATTGGCCGATTCATTCATTCATCCGGCCAGAGTGCTTAGCGCTTCAAAGTCTGGGTTCGAATCCCGGTGCATGTCTGTTAAGTGCTGATTTAGGGTGCCAACTTTTTAAATATATTTCTTACAGGTGCCTCTTCATTGACAGCTGCATGGCAGGTAACACAACAGGGTTCTCTCCATGAACCTACTGAATTTGGCCAGTGCAGATGCGATTTTATATTCGGGGGGGGGGGTGGCTGACCGGGCATGTATATAGTTATAGATACTCACCTTAGGGCACAATTCTAGGCACGTTTAGACAGAAAAATGGCCTACAACTCCCAGCATGCCCCAAACCTGCATAGGATTGCGGCTTTATTTTTTCTTTTTCTCCCCTTTCTATAACAAAATTGGGGGACCTTTATTAGCTGCTTGATTGTTAAAAAAAGAATAAGAATAGATGATTAACCAATTACTTGATTAGGCCTGCAATCCTATACCCACTGGAAGGAAGCCCCCTTATAATAACGGTGCTTACTTCTGAGTAGATGTTTATTTATTTATTTATTTATTACATTTTTTTAATCGCCCATCTGGCTGGTCCTATACCACATGTATAGGAATGCACTGTAGATACAGTTTGGGGGCCCAAAGAAAGAGATTTGGAAGTTCGGTGGTGGTATTTCCTCCTCCACCACCACCACCCCCCGTCTGCTTTTCATCCCTTTCACCCCTGGGAAATTTTCTATTTCAACATGTAAAATGTATTTTAATGGCATGCGCTGGGAAGACCTCTTTCCTCTTCGCTCGCTGTATCTAATACTCTGCTGCAGTACGAAGCATCATTGGTCTAATGAATTCCCCAGTGGAAATCTTTGCACTGGCAAATTCATTATCTGAATATTCATCTCAATTAAATGAATATTCAGAACAGGCGGGAAGAGTAAAAAGGCAGTCCTTGGGCACCAGATTACAGATGTGCGACGCTGGGAATTCCATTCTGTTGCAGCCTGATGGGGTTCTGCAGCATTTCCATTCCAGTAAGCACGGTCAGACTTTGGTGGATTCCCCCCCCCCCGATTCTGGGGGGGAAATCACCAGGGGGGGGTGTCTGCCATTTGCGCACATTGTAATTTATACAAATTGTAATTTGCGCAATTTTGGGGGAGATCTTGAAATTTGTGCCACTCCAGGCATTTTTGTAGGCAATTAATTTTGCATAATATACAATCCATGCACTTCTGTAGGCAACTGTTGCAGTTTTGAACAATATTTTCACTAATAAACGTATTGGTTTACCCAAATGTCGTGGTTTACCCAATTGTTTGACCGATATCAATCTAACTGGTAATTTTCCAAAGGGTTGGAATGCCTCTAGAGTAATTCGGGTCTTCAACAAAGGACGATCGAAAGCTCCCATCAAATTATAGGCCAATCAATCTCATCGATATGGCAGCTAAATTATACGCGAGACATCTGCTGGACAACAAACTGGAAGACTGGGTTACTATGAATAATATTCTTATAGAATAACAAGCTGGTTTTTGAGCTGGTTACTCAACAATAGACCACTGTTTTGTATTAGACCATTTGGTTAACAAGTATGTAATTTTAAAAAAGTCAAAACTGTATGTGGCATTTGTTGATTTTCAAGCACCTTTCGATTCAATCCATAGGAACAGGCTGTGGGGAAAATCAGCACTGTTAAGCATAGGTCAACACCATTTGATTTTATTACAACAATTATATGAAATTTCAAACATCCAGGTCAGATTTTCTCCTATTGGACGTATGTCAGATAATACTGCAGTATCTCGAGTATCTGCAGTATATCCAAACAGGGATATGTTCTGGCTCCTCTTTTATTTAACTTTATTTTATTTTATTTATTTATATTTATATTTATTTATCGCCCATCTGGCCGGCAACCGGCCACCCTGGGCGATGTACATAGAATAAAAACAATAAAATACATTTAAAACAATATAAAAATTTTAAAATCTTAACCCAACTTATTCATAAATGATGTAACCCTTGACTTTAGTGGTGACTTCCTTTTTCCGGTAAAAATTAGAAGAAAGGAAATTATCCTTCCTCCTCTGTGCTGACAATCTCATCCCCATTGGGCTGCATTAATAGAAGTATAGCTTCCAAATTGCGTGAAGTGCTAGTTCCCCTTTACTTGGTACTGGTTAGGCCTCATCTTGAGTCCTGCGTCCAGTTCTGGGCACCCCACTTTAAGAAGGATGTAGACAAACTGGAGAGGGTTCAGAGGAGGGCAACAAGGATGATCAAGGGACTGGAAACAAGGCCCTATGAGGAGAGACTGAAAGAACGGGGCATGTTTAGCCTTCAGAAGAGGAGACTGAGGGGAGATATGATCGCACTCTTCCAGTATTTGAAGGGATGTCACACAGAGGAGGGCAAAGATCTCGTTCATCCCAGTTTGCAGGATACGGAATAATGGGCTCAAGTTACAGGAGCCCAGATTCCACCTAAACATCAGGAAAAACGTCCTGACTGTCAGAGCAATAAGACAATGGAACCAACTACCTAGGGAGGTGGTGGGCTTTCCCACTCTGGAGGCATTCAAGGTGCAGCTGGACAGACATCTGTCAGGGATGCTTTGACTTGGGATTCCTGCACTGAGCAGGGGGTTGGACTCGATGGCCTTGTAGGCCCCTTCCAACTCTACTTTTCTATGATTCTATGATTCATCTCACATACCCAGATTGGTTTGCGTAGATTATTAACAGGGTTGAGAACTGACAAGTTTGAAATAAGGGGCTCTGCTGGGCTAAACAAAGCAGTTATGGAGAAGATGAAACTGACATGGATATTTACAAGAGGGGGATATGCCTCTGCAGGGCTACATAGTGGATGGGCAGGCTTGCGATCATGCGTACTTGCGCAAGTTTGCCAAGAAACATTTTTTTTAAAAAAAAAATTGACACCATTTTTGCAAATTTAAAGATCCCCCCCCCACTGCACAAATTGCTACCATTAAAAAAGAAACAAACAGAATCTGCATATTGGGTTGACTCCCTACAGATCAAGTCAACATGGGAGGGGGGGACTGAACAAAACCCACAGGGCCGAACCAGAAAAATCCTTCTAGTTTTCTCTCTCTCACACACACACCAAATGGTATTCTCATATATCCCTAGTACCAGTTTGCCAGACAAGTAAAGAGAGGCTCACTGTCACAGACCAATTTCTTGTCTTCGCTTTCCTAGTTGATTCTAACTTGCATAGCTTTATGCTTCTCTCTGCACTTCTGTCCTTATGTTACTCTACTGCACCGGCATAGATAAGTAGTAAAACGGTGAAATGTACGAGGTCAAATGGCTAATTGGATATTTAGAAATGTATCTATCTAGTCAACACCCACAATCCTTTGCTTTGCATCTGTATCTTCCTGTTGTCAGTAGTGAATGTAACTAAAAGCTTGTATCCAAAGACACCCGGTGAACTTTCCTTGATCCCGAGAAGAACGTTTCCTGCATTGAGCAGGGGGTTGGACTGGATAGGCTTGTAGGCTCCTTCCAACTCTATGATCTATGAAATCTGTGGAGAAACGAGCCTTTGGGGGTACACACACACACACCTCAGGTGTGAACCGGCTGGGGTGGGGTGTGCACAGTTAGCGTGTGGAGAAAGGAGCTTTTGGGGGTTCCTGCATGCATGCATGCAGGAACACACACACACACACACACACGCCTCCTCATGTGTGAACCAGGTGGGGGCTGAGAGGAGGCGAGGGCCTCGGATGGCATGGGTGGCGCCTAGACGACGAGGGCTTTCATATGTAGATGGTTCGAGCCATGACTCGGGAGTTCCCTCCCCCGTGCCTGGCCAGGTGAAAGTCAATTTGATTGACTGAAGGCAAGAAAGCTACAGAAAGGGGGAGGGGGAAGAGCTATTTCCCCACGTGTAGCCTTTGTTCTTGGTCTTAGTCTTTTTGGTAGTCGAACCGGTGCTACCATTAGGCCAACTAGGCAGCCGCCTAGGGCGCAGGGCTAAAGGGGGCGCCAGAAACGCCTTGAAAAAAAAATACAGCGCTAAAATGTGTATTTTACCAAGTTTATGATAATAAATTTTTTAGGTTTTGCCAATTGACTTTTATTTCATAATGGGCATAGGGCTGGAGGGAGGGAGGGCTCAATTGGGAAGGGGGGGGCGCTAAATATCTGATCTTGCCTAGGGCACCAAACTGCCTTGCACCGGCCCTGCCTGGTTGGAGCCATGGCAGCGCGCCAGAGAGGGGCCCAAGTCTTTAGGGGGGGCCCCCTCAGGAACCGACCCCAGGCAGCTCCTGGTAAAATTAGCTGGTTTGAGGGCTCTGGTGAAAGGCAAGCCTTGTGGGAGTTTACCCATCTTGGACCTGCGGGTAGATGGAGTAGTTTCTCCTCGGGCAGCGAGGCTGTGCTGGATCTAACCCTTGAAGAGAACACCCTCAGGTAACAGGTGTGTGCCTGAGAGATCTTAAGGAATCAGGTTTTATTGTTTTGTAGCTCTATTACTGTGTACTAAAGTGTCTCTCTGTCTCTCTTGTGTGCTTCTCTCATTTCCCCTAATCTTGTTGTTTAAATGCTACCAGAATAAACCTTGTCTTGGTTTACCCCACATGGGTTTTGTAGTTGCTCTGCTTGGTTCAGTATCTAAATCCAGGTTATAGAATTGAAGGCGAGTCCCTAAACAGAGATTCAAGTAGGGTTGCAGACAGCCGAGGCTGGCAATCTGGTATCTTGAGATCTCAGGGGGTCTTGGTTCCTTTGAGGTAGGAAAGGGTGGGGGTGTGGCGGGCCAGCCAGCCCCCCCCTTCCTCCACAAAATCTATGAAAACTCTGTAGTGTTAAAGAAGATCCTCTCATCTCCTAATCACTTGGTGTAACATTTCTTTGTAGACACAAGGCATGTTTTGAACACTTGGGTGCAATGTTCCTTTTGTCAAGACTGGTCTTTGTCTTCTCTGAATTGGAAATGCACAGGGAGGTGAGAATGTGGGTATGCAGAGTTTCTCCTGCAGGGAAGGCCGTGCAATTGGGGGGCGGGTGTGTGTGTGGGGGGGAGAGGCTGACATGTGTGAAGACCCCCCCCGAACTAAGTCATTAAAGTAAAGGAGATATGAACAAATGGACAGGGGTCGAGGAGGGTGACATCAGCTTAGGGGCAGACGAAGTTGCCAATGAAAGGAAAGGACTTTCATCATGGCAGCTTAGGAAGTCCTTGAGAGATATCAGCGAGGCGCCGGATGGCCGTCACATGTTGTGAAGAACAACAACAGCTCCCAGGAACTTGCTCTGGATGGATGATGTTTGTTCCTTTACAAGGAACAGCAACGGGGAGCCCTGATTAGCTGCCCCCTCCTCTTGGGAAAGTATAAGAACCCCGGGCATTCCAGAAGCATTCCATTTTTGGCGTGCTGCTCTCAACCCCGCACACCCAAAGCGAGGACGATAAGGCCGTTGCCAGTGCGGACATAGTATGTGGTGAGCCCAGAAGCCAGGAAAAGGGTGTGTGGGTGGGGGGGGTGGGGGGGGGGAGATTTGTTTGCTTCTATTTGGCGAAGGCTGGTGGCTGCGGTCAGCGGGGCTGGGTACCCACTTTGGATTTTACTCTGAACTTTTAAGATTTCCATGGTGTCAAACCTATTTTGGGGGTAGCGTTCAGCACCTTAGAAGTTCTGAGTAAAATCCGGAGCAGATACATGGCCCTGCTGACATTGGAGACATCAGGCTCCACCAGTTCTTCTATTATTATTATTATTATTATTATTATTATTATTATTATTATTACGCCAGTGTGGCATAGTGGTTAGTGTTTATTAGTGAAAATATTGTTCAAAATTGCAAAGTTGCCTACAGAAATGCATGGATTGTATATTATGCAAAATTGCCCTTTTTCATTATGTTTTTAATCTGCTCATTAACCAATACATGCATAAATTATAATGACAAAGAGGGGGGGAGAGAGAGAGAGAGAGAGTTTTTTAGCTACAGGGCCCCAATCCATTTAAGCAGCCTTCCTCACGGCTTTGCCTGCCTGCCAGGGGAGTGTGGGACAATGAATCCCATCATCCCCAGCCAGCGAGGGCTGTGGTGGGCAGGTGGGCGTAGGCCTGTGGCTCACGCTGGCTCAGCTTGTCTGAGCGTGGAAAGCTAAGCAGGGTCAGGCCTGGCGATTACTTGGATGGGAGACCCCTCCTCTAGTTTCCTGCACTGAGCAGGGGGTTGGACTCGATGGCCTTGTAGGCTCCTTCCAACTCTGTGATCTATGAAATCTATGTGACCAGAGTTACTTACAGTCCAGTGCGTCTGGAGGGCGGCAGGTTGGGGCAGGCCGATGCAGAGGAAGTGCCTCTTCCTGCCGCCGCCACCGCCTTTCGCGGCTTTCCGAGCGTGTGCAGCCCGCTCAGTTTCGTTTCTGCAGCCCCGGCCGCGCCCCCCCCTGCCGGTGCCTGTGTCACACATCCTCCTGAGGAGATATTATCAGCAGCAGGGATCGTCCCAGCAGATAGTGAAGAGTTTGGCTTTGTGCGCTGAGCAGAGAACCCCTCTGCCCAAACTTCTCCCTTGATGGCTGAACATGGCGACGGAGGGTCTTGGTCTTGGACGAATATGGAGGACATCAGCAAGCCAAGCCGAGGGAGCAGATGGAAACAGATTTGCGTGGGATGTGGGATCGCCCTGGCCATACTGGCGTGGATCTTATTTTTCATCTTCTTGGGTTCATACTTTTCACTGCGGCATTCGGACCCGGCCATCAAATGGTCAGAATGCCAGTCAGAGCTACAGAACCAAAGCTCTCAGACGAAGGCCCAGAACGCCTTCCTCGGGCAGTGCAGAGAGGAGGAGAATGAGACCAAGGCCCAACTGGCGGATGCCAACCGGAGGGTGGCCAACATGACCAGGCGTTGGGACTCCTGCCAGAAGCAGCTGGTAAAATATCTGTATACTCTCGACTTCACTGTAGAATGAGGAGTTTTGCAAAAGGTAGACAAATGCTCGCACGCAGACCCCTCCCTCGCCGAGAGAGAAGCGTTTATACCACTGACAAAATGTATGGAGTGTGTGGTTATCGCGCCCTCCCTACAAGGCGATTTGGGCAATGGGTGGGTCTCTCTCTCTCTCTCACACACACACACACACACACACACCTTTGATCCTCACAATGACCCTGGGAGGTAGGTTAGGCTGAGAATTAGAGACTGGCCCAAGGTTACTCAGCGGGATTTGGATGCAACCGGCCCCCCCCGCTGACTCCTAATCGGACACTTTAACCGCTATGGGGCACTGCCCAATGCTCTCGGTTTGACAGTCCCTAACAAAAAGTATGGACTGCTTGATTATAGCACCCCCTGCTGGGAGTTGTAGTCCAACACATCTGGGGGCCACTTGGGAAAGGCTGGCTTGGGATATCACTGACTCTCAGCGTAACCCACCTCGCAGGGTTGTTGTGAGGATAAAATGGAGAGGAGGAGGACCGTGTGAGCCACCTCGGGCTCCTTGCAAGAGGGGAAAACGTGGGATATAAATGTAATGATAAATAATAAATATATTTTAAAGTTGAAACTGTTACGTAATATAAAGGCTAAATGTAAAAAGATGCGTTTTTTCACGCCCTTTCTAAAAGCCAGGAGAGTGGAGTGGGGCCCAAAATTTGCGTCACCACAGAGAAGGCCCCGTCTTTTGTAGACGGGAGATCTACTTCCCTTGTGGAAGGAGTGTAGGGAGGGCCGTCCCCGCCCTGGGGACCTTAGCTGATTTGCGGGTGCGTCTTCGGTAACTCCTTCGCAAGCTCCTGCCCCAATTTGGGCTCCTTTCCATGTGCATCGAACTAGCCATGGACCCCTCCCTCGCATTTCTCAGAGCTTCTCCAAGTCAGCTTTCCTGAAATCCAAGGGACACGCTTGAACACACTCGCCCTGGGCTTTCCATCAGATCAGGAATTCCTTCCAGCCGCACATGGTCACGTCCCGCCAATGTCCCTGCTACATCCGTCCCTTTGGCCAACCCTGTTGCTTAGGATCACACTGAGGAGGAGGAGGAGGAAGTCGCCAGAAAAGCATCTTGGGAATGGGGGCGGGGGGATCATTTGAATCCGTTACGAATTCTCTGACTCCCTAATTTGACCTGCATCTTTGGGGTGGGTGGGTTCTTCTTTTCTTTCTCTCACCAGAATACCTTGAATGAGAATCTCACATCTGAGGTGGAGAAATGCAGGGCTCTTGAAGGTGAGACAAGCCAACGGCTGTCCTTGATGGTGTTTGGGATGAGCAGACAGGAACAGAGAGGGGGAAAGTTACGGGAAAGAGAGGAAAGTTCCCTTTGTAATTTGGGATAGAATGCTCTATGGCAGGCAGTGTTCCCCAGCCTGGCACCCTCCAGATGTTTGGGGCTACAAGTCCCAGCATTCTTGACCACTGGTGCTGATGGGAGTTGAAGTCCACAGCATCCAGCGGGCGCCAGGTTGCAGACGTCCTAGTCCAACACATCTCGAGGGGGCCAGGTTGAGGAAGGGTGACCGACCGGACGTTTCTGTAATGCCTCATTGGTTTGCCAATTTTCTATCCCTTTAATGTCATGTTTTATAAATGTTTGCAACTCCGTCAGGGTTTTGAGGGGGTGCGATCAGTGTAATATTTTAAATGTGTGCAATTGAAAAGACTTACCTATTTTTTTAATTCTAGTTTTAATCTGCCCATTGGCCCAAAAATACGCAAATTATAATGAACAAAAACAAAGAGAGAGAAAGAGAGAGAGAGAGATGAACACACATTTTGCCTTAGCCGTCAGGGCCTCTATCATGTAAGAGCCTTGAGTCCTGGACCCAGAAGGTGGCCAATATCCCCCTTTCCAGTGAAGGACCACAAGGACTTTGGTGCCGATCTGACTCGGGTCTTTGTGCAAAAGGCCCTTTAATCTCGAGCAGCTTTCCCCACGACTCTGCCTACCAGCCAGGCAAGTTGGACAACGAAGCCCATCCTCCCCCGGCCAGCAAGAGCTGCAGTTGCTGGGGATGACTGGAGCCATAGTCCAATATGTCTGGAAGGCGGCAGGTTGGGGAAAGCTGATCCAGGGGGAAAGCCCCCCCCCCTTTTTTTCTTGGTGCCTGGCGCTAATTCCGAATGTGTGCAGCCCGCTCACTTTCGTTTCTCAAGCCCCGGCCGTCCCCCTGCTGGTGCCTGTTCCTCCTGAATCATGAGAATTCTCAGAAATGGAGGGAGGAGGTAGCAGCAGCAAGGGAGGAACACGGATTGTCATCATCATCATCAGGCGATCACTCGTGACCGAGTAAGATTGTCTTCCGGGATAAAAGGAGGAAATTCTAAAGAAGATTGTGTAGACCAGTGGTCTTCAAACTAAGGCCCGCGGGCCACATCCGGCCCGCCTTGCCTTTTTATCCGGCCCGCCGGCCGATTGGCGGAAGCAGACTTTTTTTAACTCTTTCGCTTCAAGCGCCGATTCTTTTAATTCCTTTCCATAATATGGAAAAATTAGTGGTGGTGTTTTACCTCTTATGTATGAGCTGATGTAGCTAAGTCAGACTTCTAATGTTTCAAAAATGCTACTTTGGATTGAAGCAGAGTATGCTCATTTGTGTGATGGCAAAAACAAAAGTATATTCGTGTTAGGCATGAAACAATTGTGGAACTATATATGTAAATACCACCAGCCCTGCCAGGAGTATTCATTAATATTCCCTCTTCTTCCCTCCCCATTCCTTTTTCCTTGTGTGTCGTGTCTTTTTAGATTGTAAGCCTGCGGGCAGGGACTGTCTTGTTAATTGCTGTAAACCGCCCAGAGAGCTTCGGCTATTGGGCGGTATAAAAATGAAATAAATTAATTAATTATCTTTCCATTTAAGGGGGGGGGGGAATCACCTCTATCAAGTAAAAAAAAAGGACCCAGGTCCTTTTTTTTTTACTTGATCCATTTGTTCATATTTTTTTCAAACTATAGTCCGTCCCCCCAACAGTCTGAGGGACAATGAACTGGCCCCCTGTTTAAAAAGTTTGAGGACCCCTGGTGTAGACTCTAGCGATGGGTCCGTAAGTGACTGTGGAGGCCAATTCTAGATCCACACAGCTTCCCACAGTGAGGACACAGGTTACCAGATAGAAGATGGTCCTGTAAAGGATTCATTTGACGTGCTTTTCGCTTAGCACGTTTCTCCCTTTCACCTTGCACTCGGGCTTCTTCAAAGTCCATGGAACCTTTGTGAAAGGCCAACCTCCATTTAGATCGTTCATGGGCCAGAGCTTCCCAGTTTTTGATGTTTATATTGCATTTTTTTAGATTTGCCTTATGAACATCTTTAAACCTCTTATATTGACCACCGATATTCCACTTTCCATCCTTGAGTTGGGAGTAGAGTGCAGATAGTCAAGAGTTTGGCTTTGTACGCTGAGCAGAAAACCTCTCTGCCCGAACTTCTCCTTTGATGAGTGAACAGCCATCTCTGAGACACCAAGATGTCAAAGGAAAAGGTTGCAATGCATGTGCGATTGCCCTAGCCATCACGAGCATCTTATTTGTTGTCTTCTTGGCTTTATACCTGTCGTTGCGGCTTTCGGACCCGGCCATCCAATGGTCAGAATGCCAGTCGGAGCTACAGAACCAAAGCTCTCTGATGAAAGCCCAGGATGCATCCCTCGCGCAGTGCAGAAAGGAGCACGAGACCAAAGAACGAAGTGACAGGCTGCAGGCCCAACTGGCGGACGCCAACCGGAGGGTGGCCAACATGACAAGGCGTTGGGACTCCTGCCAGAAGCAACTGGTAAAATATCTGTATACTCTGACTTCACTGTAGAATGAGGAGTTTTGCAAAAGGTAGGCAAACATTTGCACACAGACCCCCTTGCCGAGAGAAGCGTTTATACCACTGACAAAATGTATGGAGTGTGTGGTTATCGCGCCCTCCCTACAAGGAGATTAGGGCAATGGGTGGGTCTCTCTCTCTCTCTCTCTCTCTCTCACACACACACACACACACACACCTTAGATCCTCACAACAACCCTGGGAGGTAGGTAAGGCTGAGAATTAGAGACTGGCCCAATGTTGCCCAGGGGGATTTGGATGCAGCCCCCCCCCAAGTCCTAATTGGACACTTTATGGGACACTATGGGCGGGTGAGCCAATTAGGGGTGTTATTGTTCTTAGCGGAATATAAATACTACAAATAGATAAGAGCCCCTGGGCAAAAGGTGGCAGAGAGGGGGAGCGGGCAGGAGAGGTTTACTGATTCACAGGGCTTTTTTTCTGGTGGAACTCACCGGAACTGAGTTCCAGCACCTTTTCTTCTATTAATTGCATTACAAATTTAATCGCCATCTACTCCCGAGGAAATGTAATCCAAGAGTTCCGGTACCTTTTTCTCCAGAAAAAAAAGCACTGCTGATTCATTGTTATAAATACTTTCTGGCCAGCCTTTCCTATCCATAATCCCTCCTGGCTGGGAATGATGGGAGTTGCAGTTCAATTCCACCGGTAGGAGGGTGCTGGGTTGGAGACGGCTGGCGTAGGTCCTTGGGCAGCCTTTCCTGCCCAGGAATGCCCTTCCAGGTGATTTGGACTCAAACCCCCATCAGCCCCAGCAGGCATGGCTGGTGATCAGGGATGACAGAAGTTGATGGAGGGACCCTGGGCTGGGGAAGACTGCCAGGAACATGAGAAGAGCCCTGACGCCGGATCAGACCAAAGGGGGTCCCTCTAGTCCAGCACTCTGTTCGCACAGTGGCCCACCAGCTGCCCCTCCTGGGAAGCCCACAAGCAGGACAGGAGTGCAACAGCACCCTCCCGCCCATGTTCCCCGGCAACTGCCTCTGATCCTGGAGGGAGCATAGAGCCATCAGGACTAGTAGCCATGGATAGGCTTCTCCTCCTCCAGGAATGAATCATAGAATCATAGAATCATAGAAAAGTAGAGTTGGAAGGGGCCTACAAGGCCATCGAGTCCAACCCCCTGCTCAATGCAGGAATCCAGGTCAAAGCATCTCTGACAGATGTCTGTCCAGCCGCACCTTGAATGCCTCCAGACTGGGAGAGCCCACCACCTCCCTAGGTAGTTGCTTCCATTGTCTTATTGCTCTGACAGTCAGGAAATTTTTCCTGATGTTTAGGTGGAATCTAGGTTCCTGTAACTTGAGCCCATTATTCCGTGTCCTGCAAACTGGGATGATCGAGAAGAGATCTTTGCCCTCCTCTGTGTGACATCCCTTCAAATACTGGAAGAGTGCGATCATATCTCCCCTCAGTCTCCTCTTCTGAAGGCTAAACATGCCCAGTTCTTTCAGTCTCTCCTCATAGGGCCTTGTTTCCAGTCCCTTTATCATCTTTGTTGCCCTCCTCTGAACCCTCTCCAGTTTGTCTACATCCTTCTGAAAGTGTGGTGCCCAGAACTGGACGCAGTACTCAAGATGAGGCCTAACCAGTGCCGAGTAAAGGGGAATTATCACTTCCCGCGATTTGGAAGCTATACTTCTATTAATACAGCCCAAAATTGCATTTGCCTTCTTTGCAGCCACATCGCATTGCTGGCTCATATTCAGTTTGTGATCTACCACAATTCCAAGATCCTTCTCACTTGTAGTATTGTTGAGCCAAGTGTCCCCCATTCTGTAACTCTGCATTTGGTTTCCTCTCCCTAGGTGCAGCACTTGGCATTTATCCCTATTAATTTCATTCTGTTGTTTTCGGCCCAGCGCTCCAGCCTATCGAGGTCACTTTGAATTTTGTTTCTGTCTTCCAGAGTATTAGCTGTTCCACCCAACTTTGTGTCATCTGCAAATTTGATAAGCATTCCCCGTACCTCCTGATCCAAGTCATTAATAAAAATGTTGAAGAGCACCGGGCCCAGGACCGAGCCCTGTGGTACCCCGCTCGTTACCTCTCCCCAGTTTGAGAAGGAACCATTGATAAGCACTCTTTGAGTCCGATTCTGTAGCCAATTGTGGATCCACCTGATAGTTGTTCCATCTAGCCCACTCTTAGCTAGCTTACTTACTAAGAATGTGTCCAATCCTTTCTTCAAGTCCTCCAAACTAGTGGCTGTGAAGGAAAAAGCTGGGAGGCCTGTTCTTTCTGTGGAAAAGCCAGTGTAAATAGTGGGTGGACTGTAGAAATAACTTTCCTAGCAGAAGTACGGTAGTTGTTCCATGCTCCCCGGGCCAGATGGCTCTTTCCCTTATCTCAGAGAGTTACCACCGGCACCTTGCCCTTCCAGTACTTGAAGGGTTGTCACACAGAGGAGGGCCAGGATCTCTTCTCGATCATCCCAGTTTGCAGGACGCGGAATAATGGGCTCAAGTTACAGGAACCCAGATTCCACCTAAACATCAGGAAGAATTTCCTGACTGTCAGAGCAATAAGACAATGGAGCCAACTACCTAGGGAGGTGGTGGGCTCTCCCAGGCTGGAGGCATTCAGGGTGCAGCTGGACAGCCATCTGTCAGGGATGCTTTGACCTGGATTCCTGCACTGAGCAGGGGGTCGGACTCGATGGCCTTGTAGGCCCCTTCCAGCTCTACTTTTCTATGATTCTATGAAGGTCGTTGGTCCCAGAGTGTAAGAAGAATTTACCGCTGGGGCCCATCAAGAGGGCAGGAGAGATTTGCAGCTGAAACCTATTAGGGGAGATCTTGGGCAATGAGGTAATTGAGCATGGGCAGAGTGCCCCGGATTGGCTAGAGGCAATCAGGCCATGGTCTGGGGCGGGGGGGGGGGGGGGATATAGGAACATCCATGTGGGAACTCTGCGTTTTTTCTTTTGGCCCGGTGATGCGAAGGGCACAGGGGGCTGCTGTTTAGGCAGGGCCCTGTGGAGATCGACCCCCCCCGGCGGAGTGGACTGGCCTGGGTATCCGTGGGTAAAGTAGTTTTGTTGTTTTGGTAGCTCTGATTGTATGCATCAAAGTAGCTTTGCATTTTTGTTTTCTCCCTTCCCTTCGTCCCACCTCTTATTTTACCTTTCCCCTTTTTAATCCTAAATAAACTTCTTTTGTTTTAACCCTGAATGGTGTGAGCGGTTTTCTCTATTGGGTTCAGTGCCAAATCCAGTACCTTGACCAGGGGGCAGAAGTTTGGTACCTGTTGGGCCCAGGGCAAGGGCAGCAGGGACTGGTCAAGTCCTTCACAGTGGCGGCCATCACTCCATCTTGTGGAAGTGAGTTCCGCAGTTTAACATGGCGCTGTGTCAAGAAGTCCTTCCTTTTATCTGTCCTGAATCTCCCACCCATCGGCTTCATGACCCCGTTGGGTTCTAGTATTATGGGAGAGGGAGGAAAATGTCCCGTTCTCCACCAGGAGCAGGTCTTTTCTCAAGCAAATGGGTCAGAATTGTTCATTCAAGACCAGGCCACCAGTGTGACCTAGTGGTTAGAGTGTCAGACTGGGACTAGAGAGATGCGGGTCCTACTCCCCACTTGGCTGTGAAACTCACTGGATGACTTTGGGCCAGTCTCTGACTCTCAGCCTAACCCACCTTGCAGGGTTGTTGTGAGGAGGAGGAGAAGGAGGATTAGGTAAGCCGCCTTGGGTTCCTTCGAGGATAAAAGGCGAGATATAAATATAATAAATAAATGAAATGAATAGAATCATAGAATCATAGAAAAGTAGAGTTGGAAGGGGCCTACAAGGCCATCGAGTCCAACCCCCTGCTCAATGCAGGAATCTAGGTCAAAGCATCTCTGACAGATGGCCGTCCAGCTGCACCTTGAATGCCTCCAGAGTGGGAGAGCCCACCACCTCCCTAGGTAGTTGATTCCATTGTCTTATTGCTCTGACAGTCAGGAAATTTTTCCTGATGTTTAGGTGGAATCTAGGTTCCTGTAACTTGAGCCCATTATTCCGTGTCCTGCAAACTGGGATGATCGAGAAGAGATCCTGGCCCTCCTCTGTGTGACATCCCTTCAAATACTGGAAGAGTGCAATCATATCTCCCCTCAGTCTCCTCTTCTGAAGGCTAAACATGCCCAGTTCTTTCAGTCTCTCCTCATAGGGCCTTGTTTCCAGTCCCTTTATCATCCTTGTTGCCCTCCTCTGAACCCTCTCCAGTTTGTCTATGTCCTTCTTAAAGTGAGGTGCCCAGAACTGGACGCAGTACTCAAGATGAGGCCTAACCAGTGCCGAGTAAAGGGGAATTATCACTTCCCGCGATTTGGAAGCTATACTTCTATTAATACAGCCCAAAATTGCATTTGCCTTCTTTGCAGCCACGTCGCATTGCTGGCTCATATTCAGTTTGTGATCTACCACAATTCCAAGATCCTTCTCACTTGTAGTATTGTTGAGCCAAGTGTCCCCCATCCTGTAACTCTGCATTTGGTTTCCTCTCCCTAGGTGCAGCACTTGGCATTTATCCCTATTAAATGTCATTCTGTTGTTTTCGGCCCAGCGCTCCAGCCTATCGAGGTCACTTTGAATTTTGTTTCTGTCTTCCAGAGTATTAGCTGTTCCACCCAACTTTGTGTCATCTGCAAATTTGATAAGCATTCCCTGTACCTCCTCATACAAGTCATTAATAAAAATGTTGAAGAGCACTGGGCCCAGGACCGAGCCCTGTGGTACCCCGCTCGTTACCTCTCCCCAGTTTGAGAAGGAACCATTGATAAGCACTCTTTGAGTCCAATTCTGTAGCCAATTGTGGATCCACCTGATAGTTGTTCCATCCAGCCCACTATAAACGAATAGATACGTTTTTAGCTGGCGGCGGAAACACCCCACAGCAGAAGCCCGCCTGATCTCCATGGGGGGATCCTCCACATCAGGGGTGTTGAAACTCTTCCAACCCAGGGGCTAAATTCACTTTTGGACACACTCCGCTGGTGGGCAGGGCCAAAGGCAAGGGAGCGGGGGCGAAACACCCCAAAATCCCGGCACATTTTAGCTTCTAGCGCTTCCTGCCGCCAGAGACCGAGCCTTAGGAGAGACGTTTCAGCCTTGAGGAATGGGGAGAGGATCACCGCACGGATGCCGCAAAGCCACCAAAGGATGGGCATTTGGGGAAAGGGGGAGTGGCCATCTTGGGAACCCTGGAAGGCTGGATCGGGAGCCCAGGCGGGCCGGATTTGGAGAGCCTCAACTGAGAAGGCCCTTCTCCTGCTCCACACCGTCACCATCAGTGGGGCTGTGGGAAAGCCAGCAAGGCCTCCCCCCTGCGGACATAAAGGCTGGGGCAGGCAGCCTGTATGGGAGAAAGCGGCCTCTCAGACGCCTTGCAGTACATTTTGGGTTTTGGTTTTTCTCTCTCTCCCACTAGCATGCCTCGGAAGACAAAGCCACCTCCTGGGAGGCGACTGCCAAAGCGCAGCAGGCGGAAAAGGAGAAGCTGCAAGGTAGGAACATCAGAAGGGGCCATCTTCTAGTCACACAGTGGCCAACTGATGCCCCTTAGGGAAGCCCACAAGCAGGACAGGAGTGCAACAGCACACACACACACCCCGCCACCCATGTTCCCCAGCAACTGGTGCACACAGGCCTCTGATACTGGAGGTAGCCTATAGCCATCGGGACTAGTAGCCACTGATAGCCGCCTCCTCCAGGAATCTGCGGGCACCAAGAAAAGTGACTGGGGGCACCCCGTTACCTTAAAGGTAACCCCTCCTCTCTGACAGCTCTCAACACCCTCCTGGAAGTGGCCAAAAAACCTCCCCCACTTTTATGGGGAAGGAGTTGGTCCTGTGAAAATTGGGGTGGGGAGCAATATATTCAGCCCAGTCCTGCTTGGCCAAGAAATCATTTATTTAGACAGCTTGATAACGGCTCTCCATTTCATGTTGTAGAGAAAGTGAATCAGCTGAATCAGGAGCTCCAAACCAAAAAGGATGAACTGAAGCATGCCCAGGATGAGAACCAACGGTAAGCGCTGCTGATTCAAACTCACCCAAGCTCCATGTGCTTATCTTCTTTGTTTGCAGAAGAACACAGGAATTTCCTGGTGGAATTCGATTCAAAGTGCACTGGGAATCCTGTTTTCAACAGCCGCTGAGCCAAATGCTTCTGGGAAAATCCCGGTCAGGGCAAGGAGCAGCATTTCCCCTCCACCTCACCCCGGATTTATTTTGTCTTGAGCATCTGGTATTCCAAGAGAGCTCGCCCCGGAGATTCCATTTGTAGCATTTATTTATTTAATGTTGGTTTGTTTTTTATCCTTGGCCAAAAAGGACTACAGTCAGTTAAACAAGACAGTTCCTGTCCTTAGGCTTACAATTTAAAAAGGCACAGCAAACAAGGAAAGAAGGGTGGGGAGGGAAGAGGGGGAAAAGACTACTTTTCACAGAGCCGGTGGAATGGGCATGCTTTCCCCCTCTCGTCTCCCTCTGCACTGCCTGCTGTTACGACGGTTACAGCTATTGGCCATTGAGAGAGCAGTCCTACGGTCCCTGGGAGACAGTCCCAGAGAACAGAGGATTGTCCGGATTCCCTGTCCCAGGCTGTAGGCACCATGCCGGCTCCTTCCCGAGGTCGCAAATATGGCTTCGGAGAGAGGGGAAAGGGGGCGTTCTGGTGGGTGGCGATGGAAGTGGAAAGGCTGAACATAAAAGAAATCCGAAGGCTCGGGGACAGTGCTGGGTACTGAAAAGATCCGGGGCTCAGGCCCACGGGGCCACAAAAAAATGCACAAATTTGCAGATGCTAATTTACATCTGCTCTAAAGTCTCTCTGTGTGTGTTAAAAGGACCCCGTCTCCTAAGGACACCCCTCTTTGTAAAAAGGGATGCATGGACAGGGAAGAGGAAGGCTTTTGATTTCAGAGAAAAACCTCAGGCAGAAAGATTCAGGGGGGGGCAGCAGGCAGGAGGGGAAGCACACGGGGGGCCAAAAGCCAGCTCGTTCAGGGGGATCCGATGCAGCAGAGATCCTCAGGGCCCCTGGACCTTTCTTTCAGCAAGTGCCCCCTGGACAGCAGGGTGGTGGGGCAGAGGGCCTCCCAGAAAGTCGGGGCTGCAAATGAAAGAGTCGGGGTGCCAGCATTAGGGGGCTGCCCCCGAACATCCCCTCTGCTATGGCCGCTCCAACCTTGGCCCAACTCCTGCCGGTGTGCTTCCTCTAGACGGGCTCAAAGGTCCGTCTAGAGGGGGGAGGGAATGTATGTAGAAAGGCGAGCAGAGAGGCGAAAATCTCCTGCACTTGCACTCTCCTCCGCCCTGCCAGCAACGTCCCAGCAAAGGTATTGGATAGTCGGAAGCCTCCGAGACCAGACTCTTCCTTCTCAGGCCGGCCTTCCATAAATGTGCCCATTCCTTTTTCTACAAAAACCAGAAGGGAAGCTCCAATTAAGCAGGACAGGATGTGAAAAGAGTATTTATTCTCAAAGGTGTCGATGCGGGGAGCTGGGGAGGAGGGAGTGTGGTTGAACCCAGTGGCGTTTCGGAAGGAAGGGGCTCCCTCGCCAGGCCTCGTCTACAGAGGACAGCAACTTTCAAAATGACTCTGTAAGCAAAACGGAAACTTTACACAACGATCTGAACGAGTGAAACCTCTAAAAATGTCCATCTGTTCAAACGGTAAATGAGGTCCCTTTCAATGCTTTGAGAGATACAAACAGTGTGGCACGAAAGAGCCGGCGAGGCGTAGCAGTTCGAGCGTTGGGGCTGGGAACTCGGGAGATCCGGGTTCTAGTCCCCGCTCGGCCATGAAACTCGCTGGGCGACGTTGGGCCAGTCCCTGACTCTCAGCCTCACCTACCTCGCAGGGTTGTTGTTGTTGCGAGGATAAAATGGAGAGGAGGAGGAGGAGGATTCTGTAAGCCGCCTTGGGTCACCTTGCAATTGAGGAGAAATTGCGGGATATGAATAAATAAAAAATAAGAAGACATCAATAAATTCCATTAGAAGCAATGACTATAAGCCTAAATGTGTTAAAAATTGATACCATACTATCCCAAACTGATGGGGTGAGAGAGAGATATCCACTACATTTGGAAGTTGGCTTAAGGGCGCAATCCGATGCAAGTTTAGACAGAAAAAAAAGTCCCACAACTCCCAGCAAACGCTGGATGGGGCATGCTGGGAGTTGTGGGACTTTTTTTTCCTGTCTAAACTTGCATAGGATTGCACCCTTTAGCCTGCTCCAAAACACGTTGGGCCCGGTAATAAAACGGATTGCTTTTTGAATTCATCTGATCCTGTGGCCCTCGCCCTGTCCCCGCAGGGATGAATTCCACCCATGACGGGCGTGTGGAACTTCTTCCAGCCCGAGGACTGAATTCCAATTCGGAGAAGCTCTTCTGGGCCGAATTCCAGGGGTGGAGAGGGCCAAAGGCAAAATTAGCGGGGCCACAGATACCAGCAGATTTTCGCTGAGAGCTCATCCGGCCGGTCGCTGAGGCTCAGGAGAGAGGCATTTCAGCCTTTTAGGATGGGGTGGGGTGGGGTGGGGGGAGTGCACGAAAAGGGGGGAACCACAGCATGATTGGCAGTGGGAACCGGGGGAAGGGGGCGGGAGCAGGGGAGGGGGGCGTGCCCACCTGGAGAACCGCAGGAGGGCTGGATTTGGCCCCTGGGCCCAACGGTTCTGCCTCCTGGTCAAGGTACTGGATGTTAGCACCGAATCAATAGAGAAAACTGCTCACACCGTTCAGGTTTAAAACAAGAGCAATTTATTTAGGGTTAAAAAAGGAACAGGTAAAATAAGAGGTGGGAAGACGGGAAGGGAAAAAACAAAGAACTACAAAGCTACTTTGATACACACCATCAGAGCTACAAAACAACAAACTACTGTACCTACAAGCACCTAAGCTGGTCCGCTCTGCCAGGGGGTCCATCTCCACAGGGCCCTGCCTAAGCAGCAGCCTCCTCCACCCTTTGCATCACCGGGCCAGAAAGAAAAGACACAGCGTTCCCAAATCAACGTTCCTATATTCCCCCCCCCCAGACCATGGCTTAATTGCCTCCAGCCAATCCAGGGCACTCTGACCATGCTCAATTACCTCATGGCCCAAGATCTCTCCTAATAGGTTTCAGCTGTAAATCTCGCCTGCCCTCTTGACGGGCCCCAGCTTTAAATTCCTCTTACACCAAAGGCCTTGAGGGCAAGGCACAGTAACTTTCTAAGATAAGGGAAAGAGCCATCTGGCCCAGGGAATATGGAACAACCTTTTCTGTCAAAAAGCTATTTCAGCAATCTACCCACTATCTACACTGCCCTTTCCACAGAAAGAGCAGGCCTCCCAGCTTCTCCTTCACAGTGCCCACCTGGAGAACCGCAGGAGGGCTGGATTTGGCCCCTGGGCGGGCCAAATATAGCGCGCAGGTCTGAGGTTTTTTTGCAGCCCTAAAAATATAAGAACGGCCCCACTGAGCCAGTGTGGTGTAGTGGTTCGGGTGTCAGACTGGGAGTTGGGAGGCCTGGATTCTCATGCCCCCCACTCTTGGCCCTGAAGCTCACTGGGTGACTTTGGGCCAGTCCTCGACTCTCAGCTTGACCTACCTCACAGGGTTGTTGTGCAGATAAAATGGAGAGGAGGAGGAGGTGGTAAGCCCCCTTGGGTTCCTTGCAGGAAAAAAGGCGGGGTATATAAATCTAGTTATGTAAATAAATAAATAATAAATACAGGGTCAGAGGAAAGGTGCAAGTACCCCAGCGTCCCGTTTCCAACAATGGTCAACTCCAGGAAACTCACCCAATTATCCCGAGCATAGGACAATTTCCCTCGGAGCAATGGCTTCTCCACCTTTCTGCTCTCGCCTGACTCTGCGTGTTGCTGGGGAGAGAGATCTAACGGAACGGAAGTCATCCGATCATCCCATTGCAATAGGTACTCCGGCTGCTAAGTTGGGGGTGTTGTTTTTTTCTCCCCGCAGAGAGAAATCCCAGCCATCAGAGGATAAACCGAAAGAGCAGTGCGCAAGCAGGGCCGCCCGTGTGGGCCCCATCGCGGCCCTGTTCCCGGTCATCTTTGGTGGACTTTTCTTCTTCCTGTGGTCCCTTTGAACTTTGGCGCCTTCATAGGGCGAAACGAGGAGAGTTCTCCTTTTCTGCTTCCTCCGCTGCTTAAGCGCACCTCCTCCTCTGAATGATGGTTGGCAAAATGTTGGAACTGGGGCCTCCTCCAGTGTGGGGTCCGTGCCGGGCCTGGGAGGTTACAGATTTTGTTAAATCCATTCCGTCTACGTTCTGCAACTTGTTAAGCACCTTTTCTTCTGTCGCCTGCTCATTTGCATTGGGAAGTGCACACTGGTGGCACCAACGGGCACTTCCAAAAATGTGCATTTGCAGACTTCCGCAAGTGCGCGTGTGTGCAAATCACACACACACCCCGGAAACCTGCATTTTCACACCAAAGCCAAGGTGGGGGAAATGGGCATTTTTGGTCGGTGGTTGTTTATTTTTTAAATGAATTAAATATATTATAAAATATTTTAGTGTCGTTTCCAGAAAGTTTTGTATTTTTTGTATCACTAGATTTGTGTAAAATTCTGGAAAGTAAAAAACAAAACAAAAAAAAAACAGTCCACAGAATCTGCATGACTCGGAAAAAGCTGCCCCACTGCAGAATCCTCAGGTTTATTTATTTATTTATTACATTTATACCCCGCCTTTTTTTCTGCAAGGAACTCAAGGCAGCTTACATAATCCTCCTTCTCCTCTCCATTTTATCCTCACAACAACCCTGTGAGGTAGGTTAGGCTGAGAGGCAGTGGCTGGCCCAAAGTCACCCAGTGAGTTTCATGGTCGAGCGGGGACTAGAACCCAGATCTCCTGAGTCCCAGTCCAACACTCTCACCACTACACCACATTTCATAGACATCCAAACTCTTGAAACTGTCATGTATTTCTCCGACACCGATGTACCTGCGGACATCTCCCATCATGCTCACCGAGCTCCTTGTCCCTCCAGATTTATTTATTTATTTATTTACATTATTTAGATATTTGATTTTTATTTTTTTTTTAAGTTTTTAACTAGGAGGCTGGCATGCTGGAAAGAAAAGTGCCATTCTCCAGTGCCATTTTTATTTCCCAGAATGCCTCTGGACGCCTTCTGGCATTCTTAGAAAATTATAAAACTTTGCATGGCTGCAGCCCCAGATGAAGAAAGGAAAAGGGGTGATGAGAGAAAAGAGGTGAAAGGAAAAGAGTGAGGAAGAGGTTCCTTGCTTGTGCTGTGTGTGTGTGTGTGTGTTGCATTTTAGGGGGGGTGTTGTTGTGGGTAGGTGTTTGGCCCGTGTGTGTTTGCGTTTCTCTGAGCATCACCAGTTTGAATTCTGTGAAAGGAGTACTCTGTGTGTGGCGTGGGTGGGTGTGCGCTCGCGCGCTGGGCAAATGTCCAATTTGGCATTTGGGGCTCACTGCCTCATGCGGAGCTGCTCCCTCCAGCCCCAAGTTCCTTATCTCTGAGCCTCATCAGTTTTGCCCTTGGGCGCGCACCCATGACACTCTCAAAATCCCAGATGTGCTCAGTGGCCCAGAAAAGGTCAGGGGGGGGGGGCTGCTTTGGGCGGCGAGCCCCTGCCGGGACGGGGATGCTGGCTGGCTGTGTACCAGAGGCACTTGCCATGAGTAGGAGGAGCCATAGGATCGCGCTGCCCCGAGCAAGTATGGACAGTATTATATAGCGCTATTGTGAAGGATCACTAGCAGGATCCTTTGCGTGAGTTCGGCGCTGAACGGGTTAACCGGCACTGAGTTACAGCCCGTACGAGCGCTGGCGATCACCTACGAGGCTTTCGCGCACAAGAGGAAACCGCAGCCCTTTAAATGACCAAATAAGGCTTTTATTTGTTTATACAAAACACAGAGCGGAACTAACAGCTCTCCAGGAATACTACAATGTCAACACAACCTTAGTTGACCCCTGCGTTTCTCAATGAACAGGCTCCTAGGCTAGCGGATTGAATCTGGTCAGTTACCTCAGATCATAGACTCTACGCCTAGTCAGTTTCAGCCTGGCTCCGGGTCGGCCGATCCGGGGATGAGACTGGCTTATTCGGGCTGCCGCTTGACGGACGAAGCTGGCCCCGATGTACCCTGGTTCCCAACAACCCTCTACCGGAAGGGAGAGGGGTTTTCTACCCCTGAGTTCCCGCTCTCCCCGCCCTCCAGGTCAGGTGGGGCTTATGCCTGCCCCTTCGTTTCAGGTGGGCTTATTCCTGCCTGGGAAGAAGGTGACGTACTGGTACTTTACAGCTCTTTGAGACTGCCCTGATAGTTTGATGGTCCTTGATGGTCCTTCCTGGGTTTTTGTGGATCTCCACCGAGACTCTTCTTTGTTAGGGATGACGACCTGGCTGCTTCTCCTGTGACTTCATCCCTCCTCCCTCGCCCCCTCCCTTAGGGGAAGACTGTGTGTGTGTGTGCAGACTTGTGTTGGGCTTTCTCCACAGCTATATTGCATATTGTTTTTATGGATAAATAAAATTTATTTTTTTAAAAGAAACCTCAGATGCAGAAAAAATAATATGTCCAAAATGACTCCATTCTAAACTTGCGGGGAACCTGTCCTTGAACTGTGGAGGGGAACGCACACAGATGTTGTTGGGTTGCAATGCCCATCAGCCCTAGCGAGCATAACCCATGGTGGGGGGGGTGATGGGAACTGGAGTCCAACAACATCCGGAGAGAGCCACTCTTTCCCTTTCCTTGTCCTAAAGCAAAGGAAACTGAATCTGAAAAGGGAAAGGGAAACGAAACTGAAATGCCTCTTTTGCTGCAGCATCTTTTGTGCGCGGCCCGCTCAGTTTCGTTTCTCCATCCCCGGCCATCCCCCCTGCTGGCGCCTTGTTCTCTTGCGTCACGTGGATTCCCGGGAAAGGGAGGGAGGGAGTTGGGGAGTTGCACAGGCCAAAAAAAACATCTGGGGGACCCAAGGTTGGAGAACACCGAGTTAGAGAAGAACTCATGCTAAGAAGGTGAATCTCAGAAACTGGCCTCAAGCAAGGGGAAAGTAAGCAAGGAAGCGGCATGAACTCAAGCCTGCATGACCAGTGAGGAAGAAAGAAATACCCATCGTAGGGTGCCTGGTAACGCTGGACGGAGGACATTGTGCTCGGGAGGGGGATCCCACAGCGGGAGAAACCTCTGCACTGGAAGCGCCGCGTCCCAGTTAAGGCCAGCGGGAAGTCCGTGGCGCGGCGCTGCCTCCAGCTTCCAGCGGGAGCCCGGGCAGCGCCGGAGTGGGGACCTCCTTTCCGCCTGGCGTGCCCCCCCCCCCCACGGGGCCACACGGCACTTTCGCTTTCGTGGCACCGAGGCCTGTCCGGCCTGCCAGTGGCTGCTCCTCCTCCCCCCCCCCCGATGATCTCAGTGGGGAGCAGAAGCTGCCCAAATACAACCGGAACAGAAAGCGGCCGCCGTCCCAGAAATCTCCGGAGCCCCCCAGATTGCCGCTTTTCTCCTGCAATCGCCTTGCCTCCTCCTCCTTCCTGGAGTTTCTCGGGGGGCTTTTATTTTATTTTTTTATTTTTTTTATTTTATTTTTTTTTAAATATTTTTTATTCTTTTTTTTTTTTAAACAAAAACCCTCCTCCCGTGTCTCTTCGATCGACGCTGCTTCTGTCTTTACATTTATTCATTTTTTATTTTTTATTTTTCTTTCCGCAGAAAATCCATTAAGGAGCGAAAGACGAAAATCGCGGCACGCACGATGACTTTGGGTCGGTAGCTCCCCTCCCCGGAGCTGTTCCATCGGGGGAGCGCCCCTGGATCACGTATTCTGAACGGGGGGACCCCTGTCCGTGTTCAGGGGGTTCAGTTCTCTGGCAGGGGCGGGGCACCAAATCCTCTCTTCGGAACCAGTTCTGGAGTTTGGACTCGGGACTTTCGGGTCGGCTCCCTGCCTGCCGCGATATGGGAGGCTCGCTCGCCATCTTTCCTGCGGGGAACTCGGAAGGCTTGGCTGGCCGTGTCGGCGGTCGAATTCGTCACCATCCTCATCTTAGCGGCCGGGTTGGCTCACTTCGCGACCCACGCGGATCGGGACCAGGACGAGCCGGAGAGCGGGCGGGACAGTGGCCGGTTAGCCTCGCTGGACCAAGTGAACCGGACCCTCCAAGTGGCCACGCAGCGCTGGGAATCCTGCCAGAACCAAACAGTAGGCTGAATTTGTTCGTCTTGGGGGGGGGGGCGGGGATCCCTTCCGTCACCCGCCCAAACTTTTATTCTGCAGGCACCTTGTCCACTATTTTATTTTCCTTTTCCTGAAGGAAGGTATGATTGTATGCATTACAGTCCAGACACTTACGAATTGGGTGCCTGAAATTATGTCAGTCTGGGCTGCCTTCAGCTTCAGGTTCTCAGCGTTTCTCAGGGTGGTTCTGGAGGCAATGAACAGCAGCGTACCATGCATGTTTACTCAGAAGTAAGTCCCAATATGTTCAGTGGGGCTCACTCAGTGTGCATCGGATTGCATATGTATGGAGAGAGAGAGAGAGTGTGTGTGTGTGTGTGTGTGTATATATATATATATATATATATAATTTCATCTCTATGTGGCCCAACAGCCGAAGCTCTCTGAGCTGTTCACAGCAATTCACAAAACACAGATACAGCAATAAAAATACAGCACAAAATTTCAATATACAAAATTTAAAACAGATTAAACGGCTAAAACATAATTACCTAATGTGTAGACTCTCAGTCCTAACCTACCTCACAGGGTTGTTGTGAGGATAAAATGGAGAGAAGGAGGAGGAGGATTGTGTAAGCTGCCTTAGGCTCCTTGCAGGAAAAAAAGGCGGGGTATAAATATATTAAATAAATAAATAATAACTAGATAGACAGATAGATAGAGAGAGATATAATTTAAAGCATGAAACAGCACTTCAGTCAAGTTTTGTTGTGGATCCCAGAAGGACGCAGTTAATCGTGTGTGTGTGTTTGTGTGCATGAAAGATAGACTATCAACAGAGACATTTTAAAATATATTTAATGCTCAGTGTTTTGGCTTCCACCGTCAGCAGCAGCTGTGATGTTCAATGGAAACCAAGAGAGTTTCATTGTAGCTACTGATAAAGGTGGGAAGCCAAAACATATATTTTAAAATGACTCTCTTCTTGGTTCGTCTATCTTTCTTATATATTTTATCTGAAGACGGGTGGCATCCTTGTTGCTTCGCTGTTGTGTTGCTTTATTATATTTATACCCCACCTTTTTTCCTGCAAGGAACCCAAGGTGGCTTACATAATCATCCTCCTCCTCTTCCTCCTCTCCATTTTTATCCTCACAACAACCCTGCGAGGTAGGTTAGACTGAGAGTCAGCAATTGGCCCAAAGTCACCCAGGGAGCTTCATGGCCCAGTGAGGGCTAGAAGAACCCAGGTCTCCTGAATCCCAGTCCAACACTCTCACCACTAGGCCACACTGGCTCTTAGGTATTAGGATCTGCTTCCGATCCCTTGCTTCTTGTCCCGCCCATGCAGCCAGTTCGGTTGGTGGGCAAGAAAGACGGGGCCTTTTTGGTGGTGGCCCTGAGGTTGTGGCATTCTCCTCCCACTCCCCTGAGGTGGGTATGGCCTCAATTCTGCCAATGTTCAAACTTTTTTAAAAACTCATCTGTTTGGGGAGGGGGTGCTTTTTTGTCGTCGTCCCCCCGAATTGGGCCTTTTATCTTTGCTGTTTTAAAACTTAACCAGTCGCCATACGGATCTGCGTTGGTATGGGTTAGGTGCATCGGTGGTTATATTTTAATGTTTGCAGTGATTTTTGTGGTTCTGTCTGGCTTTATTGCAATTTGGGTTCATCGGCTTGGATGTTTTATTTTTATGCAAGCCCCCTTGTCAGGAATATGTCCCAAAAGGCAACCTAGAAATGCTTATATAAAAATAAATAAAACAAGGGTGCAGTAAGGACTTTTTCTGTCTAAACATGCATAGGATTGCACCCTAAGAAGCTTTTCCTAGTATTGTATCCCCTTACACCACTAGAAAGAGTAGAAATAATTTCTCATCCTCTCCACCAGTGTTCAGCTGGCTGGGGCATGCTGGGAGTTGTAGACCAAAAACATCTGGGGACCCAAGGTTGGAGAACACTGCAGTGTCCGTTTTTTAAAGAACGCTTCCTTCTTCAAAAAGATCAGAAAGACACATGAAAACTTTGTGCATGTTCCGTGATTCCAATATATCACTCCCTCCAACAGCCAACTCGTGCAGTGCGTGCCAACAGAAGTATCTCCATGCTTGGGGAGAAAGCCGAGGTTTGCAGAACGACCCCCCCCCGCCAAAAAATATTTTTTTTAAAAAAAAAATTATCTGAAAGGAGCAACACCTCTCCTAAAAATAGACCAGTTAGGACTGGGAATGCTGAGTGAGTCACTCTATAGAGAGAGAACGTGTCTCTAATGCTGGAAGACATAAATTTATTTTCAATAAAGTCCAACGCGTTTCGGCCAAAACACATCAGGTTTATTGAAAACAAATTTATTTATTTATTTCTCTGTGTACATCTGTACTGGATGCTTTCCAGTTTCCCCAGTAACAATCTTGAGTATCACCTGGGGTGGGGTGGGGGGAATGGGGCGGGGAGAGAGAGTAATGGAATGGAGCATCCCAAAGAGAGCAAGGCTGGCAGGCTGGAACCGTGAATGATGAGGATACACTGCAACATTTTGTTGCAGTCCTAGGAATGAACAAATTTCCAGTGATTCACTCCAAGCAGCTTTTTATGAATATATGCTGAAGATTGCTTTCTCCACCCTTTAAAAAATAATGTTTTGTATTCATTTCATGTTTATGCCCCCATCATCATCATCATCATTATTATGAAGCTGAATAAAGTTGTGTGTTTTTTTTTAACCAACTTTGTATTTCTGACCATTGGCCGTGCTGGCTGGGGCAGATGGGAGTTGAAGTCTGAAACCTCTGGAGGCCACACCCAGGTTGGAGAAAGCTGCACTGACTGAGGGGTCTTTCTTCTTTTCTGTCTTTCTTTGGCACAGAGAATGCTGGAAGCAGACACCTCCGCCCTGAGCTCCGAAATGGCCAAGTTGAAGGAACGTTTGCGTCTGCAGGAGCTGGAAAAGAAAGGTTTGGAAGGTGAGGTGCCTTTCCACCCGCCCTTTCTTGACATGCTAGCGAACGTACCTGGCTTTGCACGGGTTCCAAACAGCCCTTAGTTTGATACAGCGAATCCTTCAAGCAAATCTACGCAGCTGGCCCGTGTTGGAAACATTCTACCTGCCCCCGTCTGTGTGGAACCGGGCCTGTTGGCACCACTAGGCATGAGCCCCTGCCATGGTGAACCCCTGCAGCTCCACCCCATCCCCCTGACAGGGAGCTGCCCCACAGCAGGGGGAAGGGGCAGCCATAGAACTCTGTCCCTCTTCCCCAGGTTTCAAACTGACTGCAAAGCTATGTGCCCGTTAGGGAAGTTTGCCACCTAGTGACTGAAGACGGTACACGTCAACACACTTAAATTACTTTAAATTAAATTAATGCATTTTAACAGGCAAATAATGATGGGGCATACACGCCTAGGGTCCCCTCAGTATGGATGCAAAGTTTCAGGTGCCTCGGTGTCACGGTCTGGAGCAATGGACAGACAGACAGATACTGGGCCTTGGAGGGCTGTTCTCTCTGGGGTCCAGAATGGACGGTTTGCACACTGTATCCTTGGTTAATAGGTGTCCTTTTTTCTGCCAAATGCAGTAAGGCGCAAGCTACACAATACACACAAACAAACGTGTATTTTTGTATTTTCTGAAGCTGCAAAGCTTAATCCATGAGTGGCTTAGAGCAGTCGATAGGGGTGACCACTTACGAATTGCCAAAGAAGACGACAAAAGGGGGGCACAGATTTGCATAACATTTGCACCTGCTAATTTATATGTAGAGATGAAAATTTATTTATTTTATTCATTATATTTCTATCCCGCCTTTTCCCCCTGCAAGGAACCCCAGGAGGCTAGTTACAGAGAATCCTCCTCTCCATTTTATCCTCACAACAACCCTGTGAGGTAGGCTAGGCTGCAAGTCAGGGACTGGCCCAAAGTCACCCAGTGAGCTTCATGGCCGAGTGGGGGCTAGAACCTGCATCTCCCGAGTCCCAGTCCAATACTCCAACCACTACGACACGCTGCCTCTCATAATTTAGAATTACTAGAATTTAGCTCGACATACAGTCTACCTCACCATTATGTGGAAGACTGTGACAGGGTGACCTGGGTGCCTGCCTCTTTGGTCTGCTGTCCGGCTGCTAGATGGTATGGGGCAGAAATTCTTCTGGGTTTTTTTATCTATAAACTGGGATCGGACTGGAGAGCCCTTCAGAGAGAGAACACCTTCAAATGGACAGTGGTTCTCTGGCAAACTTTCAAATAATGTGTCCTGTGTAAAAAGGGGACACACGGCCAACCTCGTACCCGATTAAGCATCGTCCCGTTGGGCTGAAAAGCTGCCCCGATTCATTGGGCAGCCGATTTTTTAAAAATAATAATAATACTGTATATTTTGAATGGCTTACCAAAAAATATATATATATATATGCAGAGGGAATGCTTCTTCCATGGAATGCCTCTTTTAAGATGATGGAATGCCTCTTTTAAGATGATGGAATGCCTCCTGTGCCCACGCACGAGAGCATTCCCGAAAAACCAAAAAACATAGAATTCTGTTCAACGGTGGGGGAAAAAGGGAGGAAATTGGGGGAATATGGTCATCCACAGGATGGGTGGGAAGCATATTTTAGGGACAATGGTTGCTATTGGGGACGTGACAGCCCCTTCCTCTTTTTCCACTTGGCAGATCAGCTCATGATCTTGAGGAACTGGACACAGGAACTCCAGTATCTAAAGTAAGTTGTCAATGAGGTTCTGCCTTCTATTATGGCCAAATTAAGATCCGATTAGGGGTTGGATCTCCTGATTTTATATTTTTAAATCTTAAATTAACGGGGGGGGGGGAGAATTGAATTGGGGTGAGGAGTAAAGGCATACAGATGTTGTTAAATCCATTCCGTCTGTGTTCCACGGCTTGCCAGGCATCTTTCGTTCCTCTGTCTGCTCATGGATGGAATTACGGTAGATTTTTTTCTAGGAATGTATAAGAATTTGCACAAATCCCCACCCCCCACCCAAATAAAAACAACCAAAAACCTGGTCCACAAGCCTGCATGACTTGGAAAAAGCCGGTCCACAAGTGAGATTAGAAATCCAAACTCATTTGAATCCATTGTGGTTTTCTCCCAACACCCCTAGCGAGGAGGTAACCCTTCTCCATCCCCAACTCCACGCGCCTTCTCCAGCCAAATCCGTGTTCCTTGCAGCTGCGTTGCTTTGCTGGAGAAAAAAGTCAGGTATAGTTGCAGAGGTGATGTGTGTCGTCGTTGTCGTCATCATCATCATCATATTTATATCCCACCATTTTTCCTCTTGCAAGGAGCCCAAGGCAGCTTACACAATCCTCCTCCTCCTCTCTGTTTTATCCTCACAACAACCCTGTGAGGTAGGATAGGCTGAGAGTCAGTGACTGGCCCAAAGTCACCCAGTGAGCTTCACAGTCGAGCGAGGGACTCAAACCCGGATCTCCTGAGTCCCAGTCCAACAATCTCACCATCATCGCAGCCACAGTGGCTCACGCCATTTGGGGGTTCCCGTTGTAGGAAAAATCTGCCCCCCCCCACGGGCCTAACTTACCCATCTGCTTTTTGCCTACCCTAACCAGAGGCCTCTGAAAGATTGTTTTGTTCTTTGTAATATCGCATGCCGTCGCCCCCTCCTCCCAGATGTGTCCTTCTGCCGCCACAGTTAGAATTTCTTTGAAGCCTGGCAGAGATTGATAAGGAATTTTGAAAGTAGCAAACTTTTGAAATGCCCCATATCAAATCCAGCAAGAGGAAGGGGTGATGAAGCGCTTGGCTAAAATGATCAGACAAATGTGCTTTGTATGATGCGTTCCCATAATTCCCTGCTAATTCCCATAATTCCCTGCAAACCCCATGTTTGTTCCTTTGTTCAACTCTTGTTTGTGGCGTGAGCCTCTCGAGTTGGATCTTCTGCACAGAATAAAACTTTGAAAAACTCGACTCTGCTGTGCTGCCTCTCTTTTTCTTGAGTGAGTACTGGCTCTCTAGGAAAGGACCTCTGAGCATATTTTTGCAACACCGTGGCACTGCCCCGTTCCCCCCCCCCCCCGACCACCAATAACTTTTGCGGACTTCCAGCTTTTGTGCAAAAGTTCTAAAAGTTGGAAATGTTTCTGCTCAGGCACAGTTCCTGGCAGTAACATCCTTAGGCCAAATTATGCCTAACTTGGTCTCTCTCCGGGAGACCAAGTTTATCGAGTGCATGTACTGGAGGTTGGGTCCAAAAAGGGCAGTCTGGGGATTCTGCTCGTGTACCGTCCACCCCGCTGCACGACAGACTCCCTGGCCGAGGTGCTGGAGGTGGTCTCTGATGTGCGTGTGTTGTCCCCCAGGCTACTGGTGCTGGGGGACTTCAACGTGCATTCGGGGACCGCCCTCGCGGGGGCACCTCGGGACTTCATGGAGACCATGGCTTCCTGGGAGCTGCACCCTGTATTAACTGGACCTACCCATGTAGCCGGTCATGCACTGGACTTGGTTTTTGTTTCCGGAGAGGGGGGAAATGATCTGGAAATCGGGGGTATATCCACCACCCCCTTGTCATGGTCAGATCACTATCTGGTGGGGTTGGATCTCTCGGTGCCACAACCCCTCTGCAGGGGTGAGGGACCTATTAGGATGGTCCGCTCCAGGCGTCTTATGGATCCGGATGGATTCCTGAACACGCTTGGGGAATTGGAGCACACAAACGGTAGCTCGGTCGAGACCCTGGTGGACGACTGGAATGCTGCAATCACCAGGGCATTAGACCGAGTTGCCCCGAAGCGCCCTCTTCGCCTAAACAGAGCGCGCGCGGCACCATGGTTCACTCCGTCGCTGCGAGCTCTGAAACAAGAGGTGAGAAGGCTAGAGCGCCGATGGCGAAATTCCCGCTCCGAAGACAATCGAACACAGGTCAGAGCTGCATCTTCAGCCTACCAGGTGGCAGTGGAGGCAGCAAAAAGGAATTTCTATGCTGCCTCCATTGCGTCTGCAGAGTGCTGCCCCAGGAGGCTGTTCCAAGTGGTCCGGAGTCTGGTTGGTCCAGCTGCTCCGGACCCACTGGAACAGTCTAAAGCCTCCTGTGAGGCTTTAGCGAAGCACTTCGCCGAGAAAATCGATCGGATTAGGAGTGGGATATCGTGCGTCGTGGACACCGGGAGTGAGCAGGAGGAGGCCAATGGCAGACCGGGTTTGTGGGATCGGTTCCGGCTTCTTCCTTCTGATGAAGTGGACAAGGTGCTTTGATCCTTGCCCGTCCTGGCTCATCATGAGCTGTAGGGAGAGACTGGGTGAGGGGATCAAGGCGGTGGTGAATGCCTCCCTCGAGGAGGGAGTGATGCCATCAGCCCTCAAGGAGGCAGCAATAAGACCTCTTCTAAAGAAGCCCTCCTTGGATCCCCAGGATCTGAACAACTTCCGCCCAGTCTCCAATTTACCATTTCTGGGCAAGGTGATCGAGCGGGTGGTGGGTGCTCAGCTGAAGGCACACTTGGATGAAGCCGATTATTTAGATCCGTGCCAGTCGGGCTTCAGGCCTGGACATGGGACGGAGACGGCCTTGGTGGATGATATGAGATGGGCTTTGGATAGGGGCGAATGCTCCTTTCTAGTCCTCCTCGATCTCTCAGCGGCTTTTGATACCGTTGACCACGGTATCCTCCTGGACCGCCTGGAGGGGTTGGGCTTGGGAGGCACTGTATTGCAGTGGTTCTGGTCCTTCCTCTCTGGAAGGTACCAGAGGGTAGTTCTTGGGGAGGAGGCTTCGGACCCTCGGCCGCTCACTTGTGGAGTGCCGCAGGGTTCCATCCTCTCCCCAATGTTATTCAGCATCTACCTAAAGCCGCTGGGAGCTATCATCAGGAGGTTTGGCGTGCGCTGTCATCAATATGCGGATGACACGCAGCTCTACCTCTGTTTCAAGTCCTCACCGAGGTTGGCTGTTGAAACCCTGTCCAAGTGCCTGGAGGTAGCGGATGGCTGGATGGGAAGGAACACGTTGAAACTGAACCCCGACAAGACCGAGGTACTTCTGGTGGGGGACAAGGGAGGGTTAGGGGATGTTGACCTGGTGCTGAATGGGGTACATCTACCCCTGAAGGACCAGGTCCGCAGCTTGGGGGTCATTCTAGACTCCCAGCTGTCCATGGAGGCTCAGGTGGCAGCTGTGAGCCGGGCAGCGCTGTATCAACTCCATCTGATACAGCAGCTGCGCCCCTACCTTCCTAATCACCTGCTCCCATCAGTGGTTCACGCCTTGGTCTCCTCTCGCCTAGACTACTGTAATGCGCTCTACGTGGGGTTACCCTTGAAGACGGTTCGGAAGCTACAGCTGGTACAGAACGCGGCGGCTCGCCTGGTTAAAGTTAGCCGCCGGCGTGATCACATCACGCCAGTGCTTAATGAGTTGCACTGGCTACCAGTTGCTTGCCGAGCCGAATTCAAGGTGTTGGTTTTGACCTTTAAAACCCTACACAGCTCCGGCCCAGTTTATCTCAAGGAGCGCCTCCAGCCACATCAAGTAGGCCACTCAACAAGATCTGCCACAGACAGCCTTCTCCTTGTCCCATCAGCCAGAGCAGCCAGGCTGGTGGGGACTAGGAAGAGGGCCTTCTCTGTGGGGGCCCCCAAGTTATGGAACTCCCTCCCCAGTGACCTTCGTCATGCCCCCTCCGTGATGAGCTTCTGCCGTGCATTAAAAACATGGCTGTTCAGGGGGGAATATGGGGTGGGTTAGGATTTTAAAAGGAATTTTTAATACTGTTTTAATTATCATATTTTATTGTATTGTTTTACTGTATTATTTTAATTGTACATCACCCAGGGTGGGTGGGTGGGCGGCCAGATGGGCGATTAATAAATATAATAACTAAATAAATATGCAGGGATTTGTTGGTATTTTGGCGCTGCCCTTTTGCCTTCGGCCCAACTGAGCACTGGAATGCGGCCCGTGAGAGCTTCTCCGAAATTGACTTCGATGACTTGGTCTTTCGCAGGGAGGGAGAAGCGTGGAGTCAACTATCGCCTCTGTGCTCTTCGCGCCCTCCATAGGATGCCTGCGATCCTCCCAAATTTGGAGGGTTTATTTATGGATTGATTGATTATATTTATACCCTGCCTTTTTTCCTGCAAGGAACCCAAGGCGGCTTACATAATCCTCCTCTTCTCCATTTTATTCTCACAACAACCCTGCAAGGTAGGTGAGGAGGCTAAGAGTCGGCGACTGGCCCAAAGCCGCCCAGGGAGCTTCATGGCCGAGTGGGGACTAGAACCCGGGCCTCCCGAGTCCCCAGTCCATCACACTCACCACTACGCCACACTAGCCTCATTGAGTTGTGCTGCCCATCGACACAAAGAAAGCGAGGGTACCACCTTGGTGCCTTTGAGCTCCAGAAGGATGAAAGACGTACACCCTTCCTGGTGTTCCTCACACTGGCTGATTTCCTTTGGCTACTATTATTATGGTGTTTTGGCAACCAAGTGATTGGGTCTCTCTCTCTCTCCCCATCGTAGCAAACTACAGAAGGAGATCATTGGACATTTCTACCGCCAGCATCAAGAGAGGATGTCCAGCCACGGTAGCAGCATCCCTCTCCAGACCGGCCTGGCATCGCTGGTGCTGACCGTCGCGGTGGCCCTTTGGGTTTGAGAAGCGGGAGGCCTCGAGCAGAGGCAGAGAACCTCGTCCGAGCCGACAGGCTGCATCAACGCCGGGACTGGACCTTTTCAACAACTCCTGCCTTTCTTCTCTGGCGTGGTTCACAGCAATCCAAGGGAATGGATTCCACGTTCTTATTTTTTATTGATGTCCTGCTTTTCTCTTAAAATAAAGCTGTACGCTGTTGAATTCTCTTAGCCGGGAGACGTTTCCAGGGGCAGAACTGTGGGCCCGGGGGGGTGGTGGTTTCCTGTGGAGGGGGAGAGATTGGGGCTGGCGCCAGGAGTCGGCACGATCGGGCACTTGCCGAGGGCCCCCCTGGACCTGCTCCTCCTCTTCCCCTTTGCAACCTGCTCGCTCACCTGCCCCTCGCTCCGGCCCAGACCACGGCGGTGGTGAGGAGGAGGAGCAGGAGATGCCACACGGCCTGCTTGCTCCCTGGCTCTCCGTGGTCTATCGAAGATTATTAGCCATAAATCGAACCTCGTGGTCAGAGGCAGAGTACCACGGAACACAGGGGAAGAAATTTGTTCAGTCCGCTCAGTGAACGTACCTCATTTCACATTGAAATGAAGCAGGGGATGGCCAGGGATGTCATCCAGCCGCGCCTCCTGCCCGTTTTAGCTTCCCTCTATGTTGAGAGAGACGTGGATTTCCGTGCCTCTCTCAGCGTGGAGAAAGGCACATGGCCGAAATGGAGAGGCTGCTCTTCCTTACACCGGCTGAGTCGCTCGCTGGCTACCTCCTTGCGGTTATCTCCGGTCGGAGTTAGGAGATAACGCTGGGAATGCCCTCTGATGGGGTTTCCTCCAGGGGGATGGGATTGGAGGCTGAGTCCATGGGTCGGTTGGATTAGGCCCACAGGCTGGGAGTTCTGCACCCCTGTGCTATAGGACCAGGCTGCCCGGGAATCTTGGGTCTCTCATCTAGCAGGGTTGCTCTCAAGAGGTGGTGTTCAGGGCGGCCCACTAGGGCTGGAGCCCCGAATTTTTCATTGGGAGCCCCGAATCTCTGGGAGGCCCTCTGCCCCACCACCCTGCTGTCCAGGGGCACTTGCTGAAAGAAAGGTCCAGGGGCCCTGAGGATCTCTGCTACATCGGATCCCCCTGGATGAGCTGGCTTTTGGCCCCCGTGTGCTTCCCCTCCTGCTGCCCCCACTTTAATCTTTCTGCCTGAGATTTTTTTTTCTGAAATCAAACACCCTCCTCTCCCATGTCCATGCATCCCTTCTTAGAAATAGGGGTGTCCTTAGGAGACAGGGTCCGCTACAGATTTTAGAGCATATCTACATTAGCACATGCAAATTTGTGCTTTTTTAATTATTATTTTATTTTGGTCCTGTGGGCCTGAGCTCCGGGTCTTTTCAGTACCCAGCACCGACCCTGCTTGCTCTTCTGCCTGGTTTGGCGTCTCCCAAAATTGATTGGCGTGTGGGTTCGGAGGTGTACATACACCGAGGGCCGCTCCGTGTCTTTTTGCGACGAGAACTGAAAGGCCTAGGTGTGGTGCTGAGGCTTAAAAAGGACATCTCTGCCCTTCTAGGCTTACAGTCTGAAATTGGGGAAGCAAAGGCATCGCGTCGTGGGCGAAAGAGGCCCAGAAGGGTCTGTTTTCCTTTAAGGCTGTGGGTTTGCCGAAGGAGTAGTGTCCGTTCTGTACAAACTGGGAGATGCGCATTTTGGGGCAGTGCCCGTCTAACTGTGGCCAGGCAAGCTGCAGATAATTCTACGCTGGTCTTTTCCAGCGTGGCCTGCGGTAAGCCACAGATGACGGGTTCGTTTTCTCCCCGAGAAGCCCACGCAGAGCGATTAGAGCGGAGGGAGAGCGGACGGAGAGCTCTCCGTATAGGCAGAAGGTTGCTGGAGACATGGACCCCTCGGCCACCAAAACCGCTCTGAAAGTGCTGGGTTTGTGTACCGGGCTGCTGTTCCTGGTGGCCGTGGCCGCCGTCTCCGTGGCCGTGGTGCTGTGGCACTCGGACGCAGGCCGCCAGCTGAAAGGGTGCCGGGAGCGGGCCACGAACGAGACGGCGGCCCTGGCCGACCGGGTGGCCGAACTGGAACGGGAACGAGCCGGGCGAGGGAGGCAACTGGAGAAGGCGGCCCAGCGGGAGAAAGACCTGCAGAGGCAGCTGAGCCAAGCCAAAGAAGGCAGGAAGAGACTCGACGCCACTTTGACGGGCTGCTTGGACAACATGGTATTTGACGGGGGAATAGAAATGCTGATTATTTTCATGGGGGCTAACTCCGGGGGAATACAAGAGCCCTGCTGGATCAGAACAAGGGGGAGGGGTGTACATCTGGTCCAGCATCCTGCAACCCCGCCACAGCTGTTCCCCACCCAGCATGTTGCCGCCGGTCGCCAGGATTTAGTAGCCCAAAGATAGACTGCCCCTGTACATGAGTGCTCCATTTGGCTACCATGGCTAATGGCCCTTGACTGGCCTGCCCTTCTCCTCCCGAAAATATTTTGGGATGGGGAAACCAGGGGTCCTCTCCCCTCGGGCTCACGGAAATTCTCTCGACCGTCCTTCAAACTGTAGTTCGGCTCGCAGTGCCGTGCTCATTTGTGACCTTGTTTTTCGGTTCAGTTCAAATTGGGAAAGTTGTGCATATTGAGAAAGGTGTGCATTTTGTCAGGGTAAATTTTGGGCCCCACTCGCCTGGCTTTTAGAAAGGGTGTGCACAGACACATCTTTTTAATATTGCCTTTTAAACTATGTAGCTGTTTTAATTTTAAAATTTATTTATCATTTATTATTACGTATATATCCCTCCTGTTTTCCTTTTGCAAGGAACCCAAGGCGGCTCACACGATCCTCCTCTCCATTTTTATCCTCACAACAACCCTGCGAGGTAGGTTAGGCTGCCCCAAAGTCACCCAATGAGCTTCACAGCCGAGTGGGGACTTGAACCCAGATCTCCTGAGTCCCAGTCCAGTCCTTGAACCCCTACTATGCCACACAGGCTCTGTTTTACTCTTGTAAAGTTCTTGGGTGTTGTGTTTTGTTTTTGGGTTTTTTTAAATCATGTTAAGGTTTTATTGTTTTATGCTGCCTTGAAGGCTTTTTAGCAAATAAGGTAGTACTGTACAACAACAACAACAACAATAATAATAATAACAACAACAATTCTGGTCAAAAAAGAACTGGAACTAATTTCTCAAACAGAGCCACACGCTCTCCATCTCTGTTCTAAAAAGTCCTGAATGCTTCAGTTTTTCCTTGCAGAGAAGATTTACCACACACGCCCTGTTTCTCTTTTGTCACCTTTTCCAGGTCTGGGGTCTGGGTCTCCTTTTTGAGACGGATAGCAACCAGAACTGTAGACCTAGTGCGGGGGGGGGGGGGTTGCAAGCTGAGGCCCTGGGCCACATGCCGCCTTTTCTGCTTTTTGTGCGGCCCCCAAATCTGGCAAGACCCCGCCCACTTTTGCCTGATCTCTGGTTTCCTAAGATCGTTGCTTTTCTGCTGCTAGTAGCAGCGGAGAAATAACCATCTCGGTGACGAATCGATCGCTGGGGGGGGGGGGGACGGACAGGAGAGAGATGTGGGGGGGCGGGTGGGAAGTGTGCATGTGCGTGTTCTGTCTGTGCGCATGTGTGGCCCCAGCCCCTCCCCCCCCCAGGTGACACCAGACGTCTCGGGGCCGAAAAGATCGTGCACCCCTGGTATATACTATATCGCATGGGTGGGGAACCACTGGCCCGCGGAGGTTCTCGATTTGGCCCAAGGAGCCCTTCAAGGATCGGGGAAGCCGGAGCGTTGGCCAGGAACCAAATGATGTCAGCACGTGTAGCCATGCCCCGTGATGTCTTTCGGTCCTATGGAGGACTGGAGGGGGGGGGCATCTACTCCACCACACCCCTAATTTAGTTCCCCCCCTTTTTTATATCGATTGATAAGGGCTTCTTGGACAGCCTCCCTCCCCAACCTGGCTCCCTCCAGATGTGTAGGACTACAACTCCCAGCATCCCCCTGGGCAACATGCTGGGAGTTGTAGTCCAACACATCTGGAGGGAGCCAGGTTGGGGAGGGAGGCTGTTTTAAAGAATCCTGGAATTGTAGCTTCGTCCACCCTATTCTCAGAAGCCCCATATTTCCACATTTTTGGGGGGGGTAGGTGGGCCATCAAAAGCGGGCAGAATAGTTGCTGCCACCACAGTTTGCTTGCTCCCACCCAGACCAGCACACGCCCTTCCAGGGGCCCTTTTTAAAGCAGACGTATAATTTTTGTACGCCTCCAGGTATTCGCTAAACACTGGATGGCTGCAGATAAAAATAAATGAATAAAAGCATGCTGGCTGGCCCAGCTGGAAGGACGCCCGGCTGCAGAGGTCCTAGAGTTTCCTTGTGGGCCTCTTGGAGAAATATAAACAGACACAATTACACGGCTTCCTGAGAAAAACAACGGACAGGCAAGGCGGGTCCCCCTGGGAAATCTATCATACCATCCTACATTATTCTCCCAAGCAGTTTCCTCCGCAGCTGTAGGAGGTGGAATACGGCACTGGGACGGCTCTGAAAGGGGGATCTGGAGAGATTGCATTTCCTTCACCTCCTAATTAACTACTGAACACATGCTAAGGGATTTGATAGCGTCAATTTTCTTTTTGCCCGGTGTTTTATGAATGCGCACGTGCGCTCCTGCGCATCGGTGGTGAACTCCAAGAAAAAGAATCTTCTCGACGCGGTCGCACACAGTCACATCAGGTCGGCTTTCTTTGCAATGCAGGGACAGGCAATGTTGGTTTGCTTCCGTTGAGGGGCACATTCCTTCAGTGGCCAGATGTGGGAGTTGCCGCCGGTGTGCCATGTGGGTGTGGTTAAAAATGGAAGGGGTGGGGCTACAAGAGAATCACCCGCCAGTACATGCTAGCGATATCCCACTCCCCACACCATCGCTGACATTCTTCGCTTCTCCTGTCCTGCAGACGCGCTTGGACGCCAACCTGTCCAGCCTCCACAATGAGATATTCACCCTTCAGGCCGAAGGGATGCAGATGGACAGCCGAAACGGGGCTCTCCTAGGTAAGGTGGACACAGACAGAGTGGCAAGAGTGTCCCAGGGCCAGGGAGGGCAGAACGGGGCGGGTGCTACCATGATGTCAGGTTGGGGGAGGACTGGCCCAGAACCGGATCCAGGAACACACAGAGGCAGTGCTAGGGGGCAGCCCACTAGGGCTAGAGCCCCGAATCTCTGAGAGGCCCTCTGCCCCACCACCCAGCTGTGCGGGGGCACTGGCTGGAAGAAAGGTCCAGGGGCCCTGAGGATCTCATGCTGCAGTCGGATCCCCCTGGATGAGCTGGCTTTTGGCCCATATGTCCTTCCTCTCCTGCTGCCCCCCCTTGAATCTTTCCGCCTGAGGATTTTTTTTTTTCTGAACTCAAACGCCCTCCTCTCCCCTGTCCACGCATCCCTGTTTACAAAGAGGGGCGTCCTTAGGAAACAGGGTCCTCTATAGACTTTAGAGTGTATGTAAATTGGCATACGCATATTTGTGCAATTTTTTTTTGTCCTGTGGGCCTGAGCCCCAGATCTTTCCCTTACCTAGCACCGCCCCTGGGAACACGTAAACCCTGAACTCCGATATATGACACGTGTTTCTATCTGCCACGCCCCGCATCTCCTGCTCCTCCTGCTTCTCGCCACCGGGCCGGAGCGAGAGGCAGGTGAAGAAGCTGGTTGCCAAGGGGGAAGAGGAGGGGGAGCAACTCCAGGGGGCTGTTGTCAGTGGGGCCCCACTGGGGTGTGTGGGCCCTCGGCAGGCGCCCGACCGTGCCGACCCTTGGCGCCGGTCCTGATAGCTACAACAACCCATTCCACTTTTGTCTTGGATGCTTTCACAAAGAAATTATTTAGGCGGAGTGTCACTGGGGCAGCTTTATTATTGCCTCCCCCCCACAACACAAACCATTTTGGGGGTTGCTCTATGCCCCGTAGTCCTTGGCAACGTCACCACCTCTAGAAAAGCGCGAGATCATATTTTTTTAGGGGAACAAGGAGGTCGCAGTGGGGAAGAGGAGGAGCAACTCCAGGGGGCTCTGTCAGTGGGCCCCTGCCGGGAGGTGGGACCCTCAGCAAGTGCCTGACTATGCCGACCTTTGGCGCTGGCTCTGAAAAACTATCTCCATTCTAAGCTCTCTCTCTCTCTCGCTCTCTCTCTTTTGCTCTCTCCTACACCCGTGCAGCGGAGATGGCCCAGTGGCGGGAGCAGGTGGCGGGGCTCGAAGGGAGGCTGCAGGGACGCCGTGAGAACACGAGATGCCGCAGAGGTGGAGAAGGAGCACTGCAGTGCGCGGCAGGGACGCACTCCAGGAGAGCCTGTGAGTAGAGCCACCGCTGCTGCATTCCGCCTAAGGAGAAACACACACGCGGGGCACGAGGACACGTCCCGCCATCTGGCTGGGGCTGATGGGAGTTGGAGTCCATCCATCTGCCCGTCCATTCCCCCTCACACACAGCCCCGCACGCACTTCAACTCTTCAGGGATCTTCTGCTCCGTCCAAATGCCTGTGGGAAACGCAGCGGGATGAAGTTGCTCGCTTTTGGTGTTTCTTCGCAGGCGGGTCACGGCCGCCGCTTTGGGCCTGCAGCAAAACCGGAAGCGAGTTTGGGGGTGAGAAGAAGCGAGGTCTGCCCAGGGCAAAGCCTCCGTGGAATCAGCGTGCACGGCTTTGGGGTCCCCTGCTCAAGCTATTTCTCCCACCCACCCACTCCAAAATCTCCCCAAGTCAAGAGTTTTGTGAAGACCGATTAGGATGCAAAACCCAACAGCATGTTTAGACAGGGGGGGAAAGTCCTACAACTCCCAGCATGCCCCTAATGAGGATATCTCGGGGGGAATCACACAGACGGAGCCACCTGAGACCAGATCAGAGCTTTTGGGCATCCAGCCTAAGACCGTCTCCTCTGACTGGTGGCGCCTCTAGTTAAAACAGGGGTTCACAACCCCAGGAGTCCGTGGGCAAGTTTTGTCTCCCGGGCACCCCCTGCAGACACACACGCGGGCCGCACTCCCTACTCCTGCATTTAAAAAAACAAGAATCCCCCCCCCCCCAAATTGGCCATTTGCCGTCCAAATTCGGTCCAGCCGTGGAGGCTGCTGGTTCCAATGTCAGTGGGGTGGCGTATCCACCCCAGGTTTCAGTCTGAGCTTTCAAGGAGCTATCCAAGGTGACTGAGCCCTACCCCCAAAATGGGTTCAGCACCATGGGCAAGCTCCTTTAATGGTCCAGCTGAAACCTGGAGCGGATACACAGCCCCACCGGCATCGCCGCCACCAGCCACGGCAGCATTGCACAGCGCTACGGCATGCCACGGCTGGTGACTCCTGTCCTGTGTCCGTGGGGCTCCTTATTTTATCCATTGCAGCTTTTATTCTGAGCTCTATAGGAGCTATCCAGCAGTGCTTCATAGTGGTGAACCTATTTGGGGGGTGGTGGTTTCCTGTGGGCAGCTGGTTGGCCCCTGCTGTGTGAACAGAATGCTGGACTAGGTGGACCCTTGGCCTGATCCAGCCTCGGGGCTCTTCTGACGTTCTGATGTAAGGTGACTTCCCCGCCTTGGCTGATTTTCTCTTCCTTGCCTCTCTCCTCAGGCACAGCTACCTGGCCGAGATCGCCTCCCTCCAGCGCCGGCTCCAGGACCGCGCCTCCTCCGCCCGTCGCAGGTGCCCCCCCTTCTGGTACTTATTGTGGGGGCTGGCGAGCTTTTGCGTTCTTTACCCGCTCGTAAGTTTTGGAGCAGAGAGAGCGATCCTCTGGGGCGATCCATCCGCAAGGGGAGGCGAACGCCCTGCCCCAAAAGGGAGAGACCTGACTTAAATCTCAGGAAGGGGAGTTGGGGGGAGTAAAGCGTCGTACCATGTACCTGGAAGCCCCCCTCACCTGAACGTAAAATGTGCAGACTGCATAGTAGATGGAGCAATGGGCACTCTGTACATGCTCTGAGAAGCTCAGAGTTCTTATTTCAGAGATGAGACCTGTCATTCAGATAGTTCCAAGACTCAAATGAAGAGAAAGGGGATTAGATTAGTCAGATCTCAGGGCAATGGTTTTACTGGTGGATTAATTACCCACAAATACAGCACCAAGACTTCCAGTTTGCCTTGTGAGCAGAGCAGCCTTTCACTCTGCATATGTTCAGAGGAACATCCCACCGTCCAGCCACCCTTAAAGGCCTTGGGAGAAACCAATTGTGGTGAAGGCATGCTCAGGGGTTTGCAGATTCTAATGCCGTGCCGCCCCCATGGCAAATCAAAGACTAAAGCTGCTCGTTCCCCGATACTCATCTTAATACTGAAAATAACATTTGTTTATTTATAAATAAACAGCCTGGGGGGGGGGATGCACATTGACTTGGGAAAAGCCAGTCTGTTGTCGAATCCACAGGTCAGATTCTTAGAAATTCAAACATTTGTAGATTCCTCCGCCATCCCTAATTTGAATAAGTGAATAATAAATCATTTGATGCTTTTTCTTAGGAAGCAATCCTATGCATGTTTAGACACACAAAAAAGTCTTACAATTCTCAGCATGCCCCAGCCAGCTTTAATAGTAGTAATAGTAGTAATATTAGATTATTGTTAAGTATTAATATATAATTTAGTTAAGTATTGAAATGATAATAAATCATAATTACTTAGCATTAATATTGCACATTTCAAGTGTCCTTGAGAATGCTTTACATGCAGTTGCTTAGTAACCCTTACAACAGCCCTATCAGGTAGGCCAGTATTCTCCGCCTATCCCAGATGTGGGGCCCAGGATCAACTCACACGGGCGCCTAGTGACCGTGAGCGTGTGGCACTCACTGAATAGTGCATTTGTCACTGACATAGGAGTGTTCCTACTACTGTTTAGAAAAGATCTCCATTGAATCCTATTTCCAGACGGGGGTGGAGATCTGTGAGAGTCCGTTGCCCGCAAAACTGTCAGAGAGTCTTGCGGTGCCTTAACAGCGGGGGTGTTGAACCCCTTTCAGCCCGCGGGCCGAATTCCATTTTTGGAGAAGCTCTCGGGGGCTGCGTTCCGGCGGTGGGCGGGGCTGAAGGCAAAAGGGGCGGGGCCGGAAAACCCAGCACGTTTTAGCTTAAAGCTGCCAGTAGCCTTCGGAGAGGCATTTGGACCTTTTTAAGCCTGCAATTCTATATTCAGTTACCTAGGAGTGAGCCCTGTGGGGCTTACTTCTGACTAGACCCCTATAGGATTGCACTGTAACAAATTTATTCCATCAGACGCTCCTACAAATGCATATGTTATAAATGCGTTTCGTCTTTAAGGTGCAACAAGAATCGTTGTTGTTTTTACGGTTTATCCTAATTTTTCATTGGGTTTGCTGTGTGTGTGTGTGTGTGGGTGTGTAACTCATTTTCCTTATGTTCCAGGAAAGGATAAATTTTCTCCTCTACTAGAGCAAATTGCCAGGGCCTTTGAAGCCGCGGGAACCACTGGAAGATTTCATCACCCCATTTTCTTCCCCACGCTAAATGATTGAATCATGGATAGACACACACCAGACTCAGCCGCAACGTGTAGGAAATTATAGTTTCAGCAGACGAGGAGGGAAAGAAAGAAAGAAAGAAAGGGGCTCAGAATACACACAAAGATCAAAGCTGGACGATTCGAATCTGTCGGGTTGCAATTTCACATTGAATTAAATTGCTGGTTTTCATACTTGATGGGCCTTCCCCCCCCTCCCCGAAATGTCATTTTCAATTTTGGAAGCACTAGAGTCTAAACCCCGGGGGGGGGGGTGCTGAAGCTCTTCCCTCCCGAGGGCCGGATTCCATTTCAGAGAGCCTCTCAGGGGCCACATTCCAGTGGTGGGCGGGGCTGAAATCGGGAGGGGGGCCACAAAGACCCGCCTATTTTAGCGGAACGCTCTCCCTGCCAGTAACTCAGCCTTCGGAGGGGCATTTCGACCATTTAGAAAGGGGGTAAAACTGCACAGCGGTCAGGAAACCACGGAACGATTGGTGGTCAGGGCGAGAGCGGGACCCCAGGCAGGCCGGATTTCCCCCCCCAGGTCTGAAGTTCTGCTGCACCTCTGCTCTAGAAGCATTGTTTGGGGACTTCTTAATTTAGAAAACTAAAATGGCAAGTAAGGTGATGTGTGCTGATTCAGGCCAGTCCAAAGTTAGCCCTTCTTCACAAAACAGCACACCCGTGACTTGTGGGACTCAAGGGGTAGTAATGAGGACAACTTGTTTAAAATGGATATAAAGGGAGATTATTCGACAAACCCATTGAGGATCCGCGGTCTTTCCATTGATATTAAATTATGGCGTTATGGAGCCCCCAGATTCAGAGACAGTCTAGCTTTGCATACCAGTTACAGGGTGGGGGGAGCAGTGGCAAAGGGCTGTCGCCTTTATCTCCTGCTTCTGGGCTCCCCACTGGGTCATCAGACTGTCCCCTGTTGGAAACAGGGTACTGGGATGATGGACCTTTGGTCTGATCCAGCAGGGCGCCTCTCACATTAGGGGCAAGCAGATGGTAGATTGTGATCTACCGGTAGATCTCCAAAGGATATGCAGTCAATCAGGAAGCAGGGCCGGTGCTACCATTAGGCCAACTAGGCAGCTGCCTAGGGCGCAGGGCTAAAGGGGGCGCCAGAAATAGGGAGGGAGGGCCAGAAATGCCTTGAAAAAAAATACAGCGCTCTCAAGTAGGAAGGGGGGTGCTAAATATCTGATCTTGCCTAGGGCACCAAACTGCCTTGCACCGGTCCTGTCAGGAAGGGTTTCCAATGCCCAAGATTAAAAGCAAGAATAGAAATGATCGCCTCTTCCCCACCCACCCCCTTCCTCTTCCTAAATGAGGCTGCCAGAATCAAGAAAGCTCAAGGGAAAATAGGAGCAGATTGGTGTGAGAGAAAGGGCTTGTGCGGAAGGAGCGCTCCAGATCCGGTATTGAAAACTACCGATGGGGGAGAAATTATTTCCGTTTGCATTTTGATGCGTGACCCAGTTTCACCCTTTCAAGCCAGTACACTCAGGCAGCCTCCAAAATCTGCCCTGCTCTGAATTTTGTGATGGAGATCTCCCTTAAAAGGGGGGGGGGGGAGTAAAAAAAAAAAAGCATATATTAAGCGAAAGCACACACCCAAGGTACATTAATGAAAATAACGACCAAATTATTTTGTATTAGTGAAAAGAACAAAAACGGCCAACTTCAGGGAAATTCGCTAAAGTAAAAGATGTGTACATTAGGCAAAATTGCATACAAGAATGCATGTAACTCGTTGTATGTTTTAACCCATGCTGTAAGACGCCTTTAGTCTTTTAGTTAGACTTGAATTGTGAAAAAGAAAAGGAGGAGGAGGAGGAGGAGGAGGAAAAAATACACAAAAATGCTTATGAATTTTCATGCAAACGTGTGTTTTTTTAAATTCTCAAAGTTTGGGATGAATGGAATTTAAGGCTGGGAAAGTGAGAAACAGAGAGAAGCCAACCAACATTGAGAGATGCATGCGTCCCTACTGAAAAGTAATCCCTAGATTGAGCATGTGCTCCAATGCACCGTCTTTCGCAATTCTGCATCGGGCTTCTTGAGCCGCCGTTTTGCGCCTGCCTGGCTCGGGTTGCTGGACCTCGAAGTTCTAGTGAAAAGCAACATGGATCCCCTAAGCCTAGAGCCTGCTCAGCCCCGTCTTATGTGATGTCTACGTGATATTCTTACAAGTGCGCTGCATGAGCTGATCACCAGGGAGCGCTACAAGATTACCGAATGCTGCGAGCAACTTGGCCGGAAATCAGAAGACAGCAGTCACCCACCACCACCCTGGACTAGAGACTTGTCTGGGCGATGTGGCGCTTGCTGATTTCTCCCAAAATAAGGAGGTGACATGGACTTGCTTGCAACCCAATTGCGGCGGCCTGTACAACCCCTGTCCGTACGGCAGCTTCCACAGACTGGGTGCCCTCCAGATGTGTTGGACTGCAATGCCCATCATTCCAATGATGGGCATTGCAGTCGAACACACCTGGAGGGCACCCAGTCCAGGAAGACTATTGTATGGTTCTTCTGACTTTGGTTGCCCAAAAAACAACAACAGGAGAAAATCATGCATTACCATATCGGAAATGAATTTTTCCAATAATTATTCCAAACGCTGACAAAAGGAACTCATCCTTGCCACGGTTCCTGCCTGATCCTAGGTCCATTTTGCATCCATATCGATCCAGTTTGCTTGGGCTCCTGGCTGTGTCTTTTAAGCAGAGCTGTCCACAAATGGCCTCTCAAAAATGTTCTCCTCTATTATTTGTGGGCAGAAAAACTGGGGCGGGGAATTTCACCGAGGGAGGAGAAATTTCACCGAGGGAGGAGAGGGAGGAGAAATTCTCCCCAACAGTTTTTATTTTCACAGGTGGGGCTCACCATTGGCAGGGTTTGTAGCACCTCTTGTTCCTCCTTTCCTAAGGTCTTTTTGTGGGGTGGGTTGATCTGCCGCCACAAGTGGCAACCGCAGCAACTGCGCTGGCAGCCTGGCCCCCATTTTGCATCCTCCACAACGTCCCATCATTCCGAGGCATTGTGGGAGAAGAGGGGGAACGGTGGCCACCATGTAACATTAATGGAAGGGTGGGAAGCCAAGGTGGCTCAGCTGGCTGCCAGAGAGGTGATTGTGCAATGAAAGGCATATGCTTTCCTTTTCGAAAGCAGTGTCTTTGCTATTATTTATTTATTATTTGCATTTATTTATCGCCCATCTGGCCGGCAAACCGGCCACCCTGGGCGATGTACAGAATATAGAACAGAATAAAATACATTAAAACATTTTTCTCCATTAAAATACATTAAATTACATTAAAACAGTATAAAATTTTAAGATAATTAGCCCACCCCATATTCCCGCCTGAATAGCCAAGTTTTTAATGAGCGGCGGAAGCTCAGCAGAGAGGGGGCATGGCGGAGGTCACTCGGGAGAGAGTTCCATAGTACGGGGGCCGCCACAGAGAAGGCCCTCTTCTTTGTCCCGACCAGTCTAGCTGCTCTGGCTGAAGGGACAAGGAGAAGGCCGTCTGTGGCAGATCTTGTTGAGCGGCCCACTTGGTGTTGCTGGAGACGCTCTGTGAGATAGACTGGACCGGAGCCGTATAGGGTTTTAAAGGTCAGTTAAGTGAATATGACTCCCATGTAAACGCGTATAGGACTGCAACCTCGCCGTGCAATTTTATACGCGTACGCTCGGAAGTAAGCCGCATTGTGTTCAACGGAACTTACCCCGCAGGGAGGGAGGGAGGGAGGGAGGCGGGCGGGCAGTAGAGTTTAGATTGGCCGCCGGGCCAGATGAAAAGACCCGGCGGGCTGGATGTGGCCCGCGGGCCATAGTTTGAGGACCCCTGGTCAAAACCAACACCTTGAATTCGGCTTGGCAAGCAACTGGTAGCCAGTGTAGCTCCTTGAGTACTGGCGTGATGTGATCCCGCCGGAGGCTGCCTTTAACCAGGCGAGCCACCGCGTTCTGTACCAGCTGTAGCTTCCGAACCGTCTTCAAGGGTAACCCCACGTAGAGCGCATTACAGTAGTCTAGGCGAGAGGAGACCTATGAAATTGAATTAGAACAGTCGAAAAAAAGGTGGGAGAGATTTTCGGCACGGGCCCAGTGTTCTCCAAGCTTGGAGAACACTGAGCACGGCACTAGTGTGCACTAGGCAATTGTTCCGAAACACAGGTATGCGTACTTTTAAAAGCTCACTGCCATCCAACGGTGCTTCGTTACACATAGCTCTGTGCCGGATCGTGGCCTGAATGTTTCAGAGCTTCAAAAATGTGGTATATGCAGCTGCAGAAAGTCGTTTGGTCTGGAAACAGAGCGAAGAAGGGGGTTACCCCCCCCTTTCCTCTTTAGGGAGCCTTAATTCTCAGCCGAAATTTCTGGGCCTGAATTTGGGGCCGGTGAGGGTGAGGCAGGGAGTTTTGCTATAAACAGCAGCTCAATAGATCATGTGAGATATCCTCCACCTCACACAGACCGCAGATTACAGAGCTGTAGGTTTCTTAAAACTTGCCCGTATCTTCCATCCAAGGACGCTGCGGGCTCGCTTTGCAAACACAATTCCGTCTAATGCAATTCCCATCGAAGGAAAAGGGAGACTTTGCCGATACTGGGCACACTTCCATGTTCAACAAACAAACAGTACCACAGATTTGATAGTGTCAATTTTCTTTTTGCCCGGTGTTTTATGAATGCGCACGTGCACTCCTGTGCATCGGTGCTGAACTCCAAGAAAAAGAATCTTCTTGACGCAGTCGCACACAGTCACATCAGGTCTGCTTTCTTTGCAATGCAGGGACAGGCAATGTTGGTTTGCTTCTGTTGAGGGGCACATTCCTTCAGTGGCCAGATGTGGGAGCTGCCGCCGGTGTGCCATGTGGGTGTGGTTAAAAATGGAAGGGGTGGGGCTACAAGAGAATCACCTGCCAGTACATGCTAGCGATATCCCCCCCCCACCACAAACAGTACCACTTTGATCGTTCGATTTTAAAAATTGCATCTACACATACACAGGAGCAGATGCAAATTTTCTTCATATCGGGGTCCTCTCTTCTCCTCTGTTTTGGGGAAGCATAAGTGGCCACTCTCTTGAGCGAGGGAGTCCCTGCCCCTAGGAGATTACAGCAGAAGCAGAGAGTGCAGCAGGGGTGTTGAACCTTGCCACCCGAGGGCCAAATTCAATTTCAGACAAGCTCTCGGGGGCTGCGTTCCAGTGGTGGGCAGAGCTGAAGGGGGAAAGTGGGGGGAACTTACTAGCCTATTTTAGCTTAAAGTTTTTGCTAGCAGTCAGTAAGCCTTGGGGGGGGGCATTTCCTCCGTCTAGGGTACAATCCTATGCATGTGTAGACAGAAAATGTCCTACAACTCCCAGCCCTCCCAAGCCAGCAACATTTTTCTGTCTAAACATGCATAGGATTGTAGGACTTTTTCCTGTCTAAACATGAATAGGAATGTAGGACCTTTTTCTGTCTAAACATGCATAGGATTGTAGGACTTTTTCCTGTCTAAACATGCATAGGATTGTAGGACCTTTTTCTGTCTAAACATGCATAGGATTGTAGGAATTTAGTTCTGTCTAAACGTGCATAGGATTGTAGGACTTTTTCCTGTCTAAACATGAATAGGAATGTAGGACCTTTTTCTGTCTAAACATGCATAGGATTGTAGGACTTTTTCCTGTCTAAACATGCATAGGATTGTAGGACCTTTTTCTGTCTAAACATGCATAGGATTGTAGGACTTTTTTCTGTCTAAACATGCACAGGATTGCACCCTTAGAAAGGGAATAAAATCAGCCCAAAAGCCGGAAAACCACCAAACAATTGATGTTTGAGGGAAAGGAGATATGGAAATGGCATTCCTTGGACCAGATTTGGGACAGAGGGAAAGGAAATAAATGAGACAGAGAAGAGGGTTCAGCCTTTGGTCCCTGATGGAACCGGCGTTCCTAGTAGGGGGGTGGGAAATCGGTTTTATTCCAGTTAAGTTGGCATAGCAGGATGGCCCTTTTCCAGCACGGAGCTGTCGTCGGAGGCTCTGCATTTCCCTTCGAGGCCTGGAGGGTGTTGGCTCATCCCGCCGCTATTTCTAGCCTCGAAAAGGAAACCACAGTAGCTGGAAATGAAATCCGGTTATTCAGCAGTAGCCCAGAAGCTAACAGGGAAGTGGAGAGGGTGGGAAGAAGTAATCAAAGCTCTCTGGAGCACATCACCGCCAAAGGAAAGGCTAAAAGCTGGGGGTGGGGGGGCTGCACTGCAGAAAATACAAGGAAGAGGGGATGACATGATGGCCGAGGTTTGTGAAATGCTGTTTGCTGGACAGAGATATATTTTTCTCCCTCTCCCGTCATGCTAGAACAGGGGTGTTCAACTGCTGGCCCAGAGGCAAAATCTGGACTTCCTGGGGGCAAAATCCAGTCCTCCAGGTCTCTTGGGGTGGCCACGCCCCCTTTACCCAGGCCACACCCCCTTTACCCAGGCCACACCCCCTTTACCCAGGCCACACCCCCTTTCATCCAACCACCAGACGTTTGGTGGTTTCCCCGCTTTGGTGCAGTTTTCTTCCCCATTCTAAAAAGTCGAAATGCCTCTCCTAAGGCAAGAGGAGCGTTAAGCTAGACTAGGCTGGTGGGTTTGGCTCCACCCCTTTTGCCTTTGGCTCCGCCCACCACTGGCATGTGCCCCTCCCCCCAGATACCTTTTCCTAACTGGAAATCGACCCTCGGGGTGAAAGACGTTCACCATCCCTGTGCTCTCCTGCACCATACGGACCCCGTCTGTTCCGAAATGTGTTGAGTTCAGTAATCCTTCATCAACATCCATCGCCACCTTAGAGATTGCGTCCTTTTTTCCATCCTGCTTTAGAAAATTAATGGAAGTGTGGGAAGCCAAGGAGGCTGCCGGCTGCCGGAGAGATGATTGTGCAGGCAGCGAAAGGCAGGGCACTCACACACCCTCCTCGCTCGGCCACCTCGTCAGTGAGGTAAGTACAGGAACCCTGAGCCCTGCCCATGAGAATTTCTCTGAAACTTTCTTCTCCCTTGGAATGCTCCTCCTCTCCTCGGATTTTCTTTTCAAAAGCAATTTTCTTTCCTAATCAAATTTACAGCATTTAACAGAAACAGAAGTCTTCTGCGTGGATTATAACTGGAAATACAAAATACCCATGATGAATTTCCAGAAATGGTGGAAATTTTACATAAATCAGTGTTCTCCAACCTTGGGTCCCCACATGTTTTTGGCTTACAGCTGGCTGGGGCCAAAAACATCTGGGGACCCAAGGTTGGAGAACACTGACATAAATGAACAAACAAACAAAAAGCCGCAAACCTAACACCCAAGAACAGTTCAGTGAAGGCCAAGTAACTAAGAACTGGTGCCTGAGTTTTGCTTTCTTCCTCCTCCCTCCCAATCCCTTTTCCTTTTGTGTCGTGTCTTTTAGATTGTAAGCCTGAGGGCAGGGGCTGTCTAATATTAATCTCTGTAAGCCACTCTGGGAGCCTTTTCTGGCTGAAGAGCTGGGTGAAAATGGCTGTAGTAAATGAATAAATAAATGTCCAATTGGATGAGAATGGTGGAAAATAATGTGGGAGAAATTTTTGGCGTGTGGGTACAGGGAACCGTCTTCTCCTTCCCCTCAGGCAGCAAAATGTCTAGGGCCAGTCCTGCCCAGCATGGTTCTCGTGATGTTCCCCACCACTACTTCACATTTTTGACTGGGTTCAGACAGCACAATAGCCCACATTCAACAGCTGAGCATTTGGGTCGAGTGCGGGCTGGCGTTGAATCGTAGGTTATTGTATTGACTGAACCCAGCCAAGATAACAAACCATAGTGAACAACCCACAGTTCACAACCCAATGTCTGGGCTCAGACAACACGATAACCCACACTCAAGGATGAGTGTGGGTTGTTGTTGAGCCATGGGTTGTTTGTTTGTTTGTTTATTTATTATACCCCGGTCCTTTGTTCCGGAAAGGAACCCATCGGCTTACTCATCCTCCTCCTCCGCTGCCATTTTACCCTCACATACAACAACCCTGTGAGTTAGGTAGGCTGAAGTCATGACTGTCCCAAAGTCACCCAAGTGAGTTTCATGGCCGACGGGGATTTGAAGCCCGGAACTCCCGTCACAGTCCAAACTCTCACCATACACTACGCCACACGTTGAGGCCGTGGGTTATCAATGTTGTCTGAACCCAGCCGTGCTAACAAACCATGGTTTGTTAACCACGAACAACCCATGAAGAGAATCCATGGTTTTGTCACTGGGTTGTGAACTGTGGGTTGTTCATGATTAACAAACCGTGGTTTGTTATCTCAGCTGGATTCAGACAACATGATAACCCACAGTTCAAATTCAATGACAACCCATGGTTCAATGACAACCCACACTCAACCCATACTCAGCCCTTGAGTGTGGATTACCATGTTGTCTGAACTCAGACGGTAACAACCCCTGGGTTCTCTTCATGTGTTGTTCGTCGTTAACAAGCTATGGCTTGTTGGCATAGCTGGGTTCAGACAGCACAATAAGCCACATTTCAACAACAAGTTCGAGAAACCACACTCAACCCTTGAGTGTGGGTTATTGTGTTGTCTGAACCCAGTCACTAGTTATCTTCTTAAATGGCTACAATTTGGTGGGTGGGTGGGGGCTTTAGGCTCCAATAGGGTGACCACTGATGAATCACCCCAATAGAGGAAATTAATCAACCCCCCATTAAGTGCAAAAGGAGAACAGCAATTTGCATAAATGTGCACGTGGTAATCGCTGCCTATACAAGCCAGTGTGGCACAGTGGTTCGAGTGTTGGGCTCTCCTCCTGACCTACCTCACAGGGTTGTTGTGAGGATAAAACGGAGAGGAGGAGGGCCACATACGCCGCCTTGGGTTCCTTGCGGGAGCAGGGTGAAAGGAGGGATATAAATGTAATCATTTTTTAAACTCATTTTTGTAATGTGAAATTTCACCAAAACAAAGAAAACCATATAAAAGAAAGGGGGGAAAGAAATGCAATTTTCTAACAGAAATTCAAATGAATCACTTACTATAGGTGTATATGAAATGTATATCCATAAGTATATATAAGTACGTGATGATACAGCTGTCAATAGAAACAGTTTTGCATACACTTTGGAAAAGGCGGACCAGAGATCCACCCATCTGGCCATCCGCAGGTAGCGTCTAAACGCTAAACACCATCCGTAATGTAATCACAAGTAATAAAACAAATATGGACCCAAATTTAGGAGCCATTAGTTTAATTCAAACTAGAAATACAGCTGCTCTAGTGTGGAAGATTAAATCATAGAATCATAGAAAAGCAGAGTTGGGAGGGGCCTCTAAGGCCATCGAGTCCAACCCCCTGCTCAACGCAGGAATCCAGGTCAAAGCATCCCTGACAGATGTCTGTCCAGCCGCCCCTTGAATGCCTCCAGATTGGGAGAGCCCACCACCTCCCTAGGTAGTTGGTTCCATTGTCTTGTTGCTCTGACAGTCGGGACATTTTTCCTGATGTTTAGGCGGAATCTGGCTTATAGATTTCATAGATCATAGTTGGAAGGGAGCCTACAAGGCTATCGAGTCCAACCCCTGCTCAATGCAAGAAACTAGAGGAGGGGTCTCCCATCCAAGAAATAACCAGGCTTGACCCTGCTTAGCTTTCCATGCTCAGACAAGCTGAGCCAGCATAAGCCACCCGTAACTTGAGCCCATTATTCCGAGTCCTGCACTCTGGGATGGTCAAGAAGAGATCCTGGCCCTCCTCTGTGTGACATCCCTTCAAGTCCTGGAAGAGTGCGATCATATCTCCCCTCAGTCTTCTCTTCTGAAGGCTAAACATGCCCAGTTCTTTCAGCCTCTCCTCATAGGGCCTTGTTTCCAGTCCCTTTTTATCATCTTTGTTGCCCTCCTCTGAACCCTCTCCAGTTTGTCTATGTCCTTCTTAAAGTTGACCGGTCTGCATTCCCGCTGCCCAGGTGCTAACTGGTGATGGGCATCCCTTCGAAGGAAGGACACCATCAAACAGGGGGCACTTCTCTGGCAGGCCTTCCAACCCAAGAGAGGATTATCTTCTGTCAGAGACAACCCTTGGCCACCCGAGTTTGGGGTCAGCGGGTGAGAGGACCGGCCAGGACAACGTCACCAGCATCCAACTCCATCCTCTGCCAAGGAGACGTTGGGAGGTCCAGCCTGGCTGACGTCTTTCAGAGGGCCCTCGGGGGACCAGGGCTGGTGGAGCGGCCGCCCAATTTGGCCTCGCTTTGCAGTTGGCCAGAGAAAAACAAACAGAGCAAGGGGAAAGGCAGCGGGCAGATAACGACAGAGTTCCCCCTGGTTACGGGAGCTCTGTTATGCTAACCTGGGGACCACCAAGCCTTCCGGAGTGGCAGGAAGGAAGGAGCCAGGAGAGAGGAAGTATTAATCAGACTGCAACATAAACACGTCGGGGCCACACGTCCCCGCCCAGCTGACCCAAAGGCGAAGCCACCCGCCGGCAAGAGCAGTTGGCGACACGATGGAGAAGAACCCGTACAGCATGGCCAAGCTGGGCTTGGAGGCCAAGGACAGCCTCAAACCCAAGCGGGACTGCGGCTTCTACGTGAAATATTTCTTCCTCTTCCTCTCGCTCATTCAGTTTCTCATCATCTTGGGGCTGGTGCTCTTCATGGTGTACGGCAACCCCCAAGAGGGCACCGAGAAGCGCCTGGAGGGGCTGACAGGCCAGCTGGAGCAATGCCACAAGAAGGCCGCTGACCTGAGCGCGGGGATCGGCGACCTGAAACGCCAGGTCAACGCCAGCCGGCTGGAGAACCTCAGGGCCCATCAGGCAGTGACCCGGAACAATGTCACCTTGAGGGCCTGCAATTATGAGAAGGTAGGTTTCACGTTTCTCGATGGCACGTCTAACCCAGCGGATGGGTATTAGCGTGAAGCGTTGGGGTAGAAGACAACTCGTAGGTTGCAAGGGAGGTGGCCCTTTTCTGTGTTCCTTTATTCCTTGGAAGAAGACCAGGTCCCTTAAGGGAGTCATAGGATCATAGAATCATAGAAAAGTAGAGTTGGAAGGGGCCTACAAGGCCATCGAGTCCAACCCCCTGCTCAGCGCAGGAATCCATGATACTGAGTACCTTCTAGAAAGGTGGGAGATGATGATGATGATGATGATGATGATGATGATGATGATGATGTTGATGTTGATGATGATAATAACAACAACAACAACAATATAATAATACAGTCAGGCATGGTTTTGGAGAAAATGGATTGAGAAACCTGTATCCTAAAAGGCAGCATATAAATAAGTGTACAATAATGAGATATATGGCTATAATTATTATTAATAAATTAATTAAAATTAATAATTATGCATTTGTTAATTAAAATTAATGAGTGTACATTAATTAATTAATTAATTAATTACCATTGATGAGTGTACATTAATTAATTAAAATTAATAATTATTCATTAATCAATTAATAACTTCTCATTCATTGATAGAATTTGCTGCTGCCATCGTTTACAGCAGGGGCAGGCACAAACGGGGGCCCTCCATGTGTTTTGGACTACAGCTCCCATCAGCCCCAGCCAGTGTGGCCAAGGGTACGGGATTGTCGGAGTCGTTGTTCAAAAGCACTGGGATGCCAACCCAGGATTTTATGGCGACGGGCGCCAAGCTCAGATTGAGCACCCAAGTCGTTCCAAGGGAAGGGATGTGTTCATCATAACGGGAGAAGGGCCGTCTGTCAGGGGCTACTGGTCACGATGGCTAACGGGAGCCTCCTTCTGCAGAGGCAGTCTACCTCTCACTATGGTGCAGAGAAAGCGGAGAAGGGGACCTTTTTCTCCCTCTCTCATAATACCAGAACCCAAATGGGGTCATCCCATGAAGCTGATTGGTGGGAGATCCGGGACAGAGCAAGGAAGTAGTCCTTCACACAGCGCAGAGTTAAACTAGGGAACTCACTTCCACAGGATGTGGGGATGGCCGCCAATTTGGGTGGCTTTAAAAGGGGGATTGGACAAATTCATGGAGGAAGAGAAGGCTATCAAGACAGAGCTACTAGTCCTCATGCCTATATGCTTCCTCCAGGATCAGAGGCAGTATGCCTATGTACACCAGCTGCTGGGGAACATGGGCGGGAGGGTGGTGCTGCACTCCTGTCCCGCTCGTGGGCTTTCCTTGGGCAGCTGGTTGGCCCATGGTGTGACCAGAATGCTGGACGAGATGGACCCCTTTTGGTCTAATCCAGCATCAGGGCTCTTCTCGAGTTCTTATGTTCTTAGTAGCAGATGCTGGGGGGGCTGGGGGGGGTGGCAGGGTAGGGCTGTCCTGTTGCCTTCATGCCCTGCTGTTGGTATCCGGCTGTCCAGTGTTGGAAACAGGACGCCGGGCTAGGTCCTTTCATCTGGAAATGACAGGATTGACCCTCTGTGTGTGACGCAGGCAGCCTGCCGTGCAAGAGGAGGTTAAAATTCGGAACCCCCTTGTTTGGGCGGAATCATGCCCCCCAAGGTGAGGCCCACGGGGTGGGGGTGAGGGGAGGCAGAATGGGACAGAGGTCTTTTGCATCGCTGTGCAGGGCTGAGCCATCACGCACGCGGCATCCCCTTCCGTTCCCCACCAGCCCGGAGAAAGTTCAAGTCCTCATCAAGAAAGCTGTAATGTTTCATTCATTTATTGATTGAGGACTTACTGATTGCCCCATTCATGCCTTACCCAAAAACAAAGGTGCTTCTTGATTTGCATTGCAACAATATATATATAATGTATTTTAATGGAGAAAAATGTTTTAATGTATTTTGTTCTGTTTTATTTTCTGTACATCGCCCAGGGTGGCCGGTTTGCAGGCCAGATGGGCGATAGATAAATGCAAATAATAATAATAATAATAATAATAATAATAATAATAATAATAATAATAATAATAATAATAATATATTTAAAAATCTTTAAGCAGGTTTATGCTGACTTAAGGCTGAATTCTATGCATTTTTAGACAGGAAAAAAGTCCTACAAACTCCAGGCAAAGCTAACTGACTCTCTCATATCTCCCTTCAGGGGAAGCTGATGGAACAGCAAAGAAGCGAGTTATCAGCCCAGACCAAGCTGCAACAGTGCAACTTCGACTATCAACTTTTGAACATGACTTGCCCGGGTAAGAATCCACACACCTGTCCTTCGTCTCAGGTCGCTGCTACCTTTCCGGGGTGGGGTGGGGGTGGGGGTGGCCTCTCCCAATCTAGGGTTGGATCCAAAATCTACCTTCCTCGAGAGAGAGGAAGGTATTCTCTCGCAGAAAGTGCGTGCCCGATTTTGGGGCACCCGCTCTCACACACACCCTCCAATGCCACGGCTCGCCCCATTCGGCAGGGTCTCCTGTGTTGACCCTCTGTGTAGCATTTTCAGGGGGCTTGTGGGGCTGCCATAGGGAGGAGGGGCAGAGGGGAGATCCCCTCTCGCCAACAGAGTCGATCCAATTTTTTCAAGCTCTAAACCAGGGAGTCCGGGGGGGGGGGTTATGGCTCTGTGGGCACATTTGGGATTTTGAGAGGGCGTCGTGGGTGCTCTCACAAAATGGCTGTCAAGGGGCAAGTTGCCCATTCACAAAACGGCTCCCGTGGCTGGTCACAATGCAGTCATTTCCCAGAAGACAAAATGGCGGGATGGAAAAAAGAAAAGCCACTTTCCCCGGGAGCCAAAGTACAAGGCCAAGGGGTGCTCTGAGCTCCAAAATATAGAACGGCTCTTTGGACTCCGAACGCAGATGGTGCCGGAGGGTGGCGTTTTTCTTTACAGCGCGCCAGCGAGATGTGCCCCCCACCCCCAGGCCTGAGGCCCCACACTCCTGTCCTAGCCGAGGAAAAGGGTTGGATATAAACGTAACATATAAACAAATAAGAAATCGTGGAGGCCACGAGATCCTCGGCGTGGGGGTGGGTCAAGCAGAGGAGTCTGCAAAGCACCCGCGAGTGTCTGTATCTTCACCCGCACACTCCCGGCCTCCTCCTCGACGCCTTTCTTGTGCCTTCCCGCAGCCAAACTGGACAACCTCCAGGCGCAGCTGAAGACGCAGGCGCTTCGGGTCCAGGTGAGCGAAGAGACGCACGCTCGGGAGACCCAGGCCTTCCAAGAGATCATCAAAGCGGCCGAGAAGGAGAAGAAAGACTGCCAGCTGGAGAAGATGCAGGTGCAAACCCGGGGGCAGACGTACCGCCAGTTGGAGTCCCAGGTGCTGGCCACCATAGAACCCATGCGCCAGAGCATGAGGAGCACGGTGGAGCACGCCTTGTCCTCCAGCCAGCTGCACTCGTGTTACGACGTGCGGCAGTTATGCCTCGGCATCCCGAACACCCTTCAGGGCCAGTTTGAGTCGCTGGGCCGGCAGCTGGACCAGAAGGTCAACGACGTGGCCCAGAAGAACGCCGATCTGGAAAGGGATAAGGCCGCCTGTGGCCACAAGGTCCAGGAGCGCGAGCCTCCAGCTGGTGTCCCAGCAGCAGCAGTGCGAACGGGAGAAGCTGGTCCTCCGCGAGGCCCAAGACGCCGAGACCAAGAGGTTGCACACGGAGCGGCAGAAGCTCCTTGGAGAGAAAGAGGAGCTGCAGACGCAGCTGGAGAAGAGCAGGGAGGTCTGCATCCGGATCAAGGTAAGGCGAGCCTACGGCAGAGCCTACTCTGTGGGGGCACCCCTGCGCCGTGCGCACGCCGGGCTGCCCGGCTTCCGTCCCCCGGCGGCATCTCCAGATCTCCGCCAGACTGGGGAAGAAAGACTCTTGCCTTCCCCAACCTGATGCCTTTCCTATGTGCTGGACTACAGCCCCCATCATCCCCACCCACCCATGCTGGCTGTGGTGGGGCTATGGGAGTTGTAGTCCCACACATCTGGAGGGCGCCAGGTGCAGAGCAAGTGGACAGAGTAAAGATTTTGCTTCCTCTTCCGTAATCCCAGAACGTGGGGGCCGGGTCGGTGTGTGTCTCGGGCAGTTAAATGGGACAGTAGATACAAGGCAGAAGAACCAACCTGTGGAACTCACTGCTGCTGGGTGCAGTAGTGATGGCCCCCAGCTAGGATGGCTTTCGAAAAGCACATTAGACCAATTCAGGCAATTCCTGTCTTTTCATGCGGCCTCTCTGCCAAGGGCTGGCTTGCGGGTTTCTCGGCCTCCATTTCTGAGACAGAGTCCTTGTCCTCCAAGGGTGATGATGCCTTCGGGGTAGTCGCCCCTGAGAGCCCAGCGCCTCGTCCTGGACTACTGGCAGAGCCTGGGCACAGCTGGTGGCGGGGTGGATCCTTCTCCCTCTCTCCCTCCGAGGAGAAAGTCTTCCAGGGTGGGGATGACACAAACACACATAGTATTTTCAGCTTGGGGACATGAACACACACAGAGCCTTTGCATTGGGAACATGAATGCACACCGTTTCTTTGGCCTGAGAACATGAACGCACACAGTAACGCCTGTTTGAGAACACACACCCAGTATCTTCAGTCTGAGAACACATGTGCGCGCGCACACGCACACAGAGTACCTTCAGCTGTGCCAGGAGCCCTTTTGCCTTCTCCTTGGCGCTGTGAATCACATTTTGATTATGACGCGACACAAGATTCATTAAGTTGGCATTTCTGATGTTTGCTTCACAGAGCAACCCGCTGGCTCCCGGCAACACAGCCATGAGGTACCCAGCGTCCCAGGGATCTTCTGGCGGCACGAAACCCCTTTTCAGCTTTCTGGGGACTTCCATGAACACGGGAGGTGTGGTGAACCCCATAGGCGGTGGCGGTCCAGTGCTCAACACCTACGGCAACCCTAGCCCAGCGGGGGGACGCGTCGGCCAACCGAGTTCGAGCTCCCAGGGAAACCTAAGCGAAGCCCGTGAGTAATTCGCTCTGGGAAAGATGGTGCTGCTCCATTCCATAAGGTGCTGGCAAATGGCCCGGAAAGCTAGTGGCCAGGCCAGGAAACTGTTCTTCCAACGAAGTCGCCTTTATTCATGTGAAACTGCAAACAGGCAAAGCAGCTGGCTTTAGGTCACAGGTTGGAGCGTTTGGCAGAGATCCATAACAAAAGAAAACAGGCTGTGTGTTAGAATTCGGTAGAATCAGTTTCATGGATGCAACAGGACCGGATTGAAAGTCGATTCCAGACTAATTAGGATTGACTAATGCCTGCCCCTTCCCAGCAAAGGATCTCTCAAAACCAAGCCTTCAAGGCAGCTCCTTGTTTTGCGCCTTCTGACTCTCTGTTGTCCTTCTCTCCTTCACGGATGCCTCCCCCTTGGATCTGTCATGCCCATCATTCCCCCTGTGCTGCTCCCCTCTTCAGAAAGGCCCGGGGTCCCCACGGTTTCAGGAACACCTTGACTGTCTGCTCCTTCCCCCCTTCTCTCTGCCTCCCCGGCCCCTGGCATTCTTCATTCTCCACTCCCCCGCCCCACCATCTATTCCCTTCCAGGCTCCTCGGCAAAGCTAACGGGCCCGATGGCCACGCTCGGCCCTGTGCTACACGGAGCAAAGTGTCCCTTTCAGGGCCCACGCTAGGGTGAGACCTGGCAGACTCCCGACCAAGAGGGCAAGGAGATTGGAGCCGAGGACCTGGGCTATGTTTGGGCTTGTCCCGACCCCAAGGCGGGCCAGGAGGTGTCACTGGCACTGGTGGGCGGGACAGTCTCAGTGAGCTGTCGGTGTGGGGGGAATCCTCCGTCCAGGTATGGCCATTGGCCCACCTCCACAGGCCAGGTTCGGTTCACGGGCTGTAGGCGAACCCCTCCCGCCCTTCGAAGCAGCTGCCTCCACCCTGCCACGCCCCAGATGTCTTGGACTGCAATTCCCATACTTCTCTGCCAGCGTGGAGTGGAGATTCCATGATACAGGCAGGAGTCGTGATACAGGCGCTAGTAGTAAGCTCAAGACTGGATTACTGCAATGCACTCTCTGTGGGGCCGCCCTTGAGGCTGCTCTGGGAGCTGGAGCCAGTGCAGAAGGCAGCAGCTCGGCTGTTGTCGGGAGCTGCCCCTTTTTGGCATGTAATTCCTTTGCTGAGGGAACTGCACTGGCTGCCTATTCGCTACCGGGCCAGGTTTAAGGTTCTGGTATTTGTGTACAAAGCCCGAAACAACTTGGGACCAGGTTATCTGAGAGAGCGCCTCCTCCCATACCAACCTATCCGGTCACGGAGGTCATCGGAGGACGTTCTCCTGGTGGTTCCTCATGGACCTTTGGCCCGACTGGAGTCCCCCAGGAGAAGAGCCTTCAGCGTGGTGGCCCCATTTCATTGGAACTCCCTGCCTCTGGAGATCAGGCAGGCTCTGACTTTTTTTTGTGCTGCTTTCAGCGCCTGCTGAAGACCTCCTTGTTCCGGGAAGCCTTCTCTGCTCTCCAACCACCACTGTAATTGTTACTTTGTTTTTGTGGAGGAAGGGGGGGCTGGCTGGCCCGCCACACCCCCACCCTTTCCTACTCCAAAGGAACCAAGACCCCCAGAGATCTCAAGGTACCAGATTGCCAGCCTCAGCTGTCTGCAACCCTACTTGAATCTCTGTTGAGGGATTCGCCTTTAATTCTGTAAACTGGACTTAGATACTGAACCAAGCAGAGCAATCCACAAACACCATGTGGGGTAAAACCAGGACAAGGTTTATTCTGGTAGCATTTTACAACAAGATTAGGGAAATGAGAGAAGCACACAAAATAAAGAGAGAGACACGTTAGTACACCGTAAAGCTGCAAAACAATAAGACCTGATTCCTTAATATCTCTCAGGCACACACCTGTTACCTGAGGGTGTTCTCTTCAAGGGTTAAATCCAGCACAGCCTCGCTGCCCGAGGGAGATTACCACACCTACCCGAAGGTCCGAGATGGGTAAAACTCCCACAAGGCTTGCCTTTACTAGAGCCCTCAATCCAGCTAATTTCACCAGGAGCTGCCTGGGGTCCTTGGCTTACCGCCATTAATCTGTTTTTATCTTTGTATTGTTCACCTCTCTGGTATCTACTTAGATATTGAGCAGTATACAAACACTGTAAATAATAATGATTCCACCACCACCATCATCACCCAGCACATTTCAGCTTTGGCATGGACAGGGGAGCGAGAGCTCTGACTTTTCCTCAGGCTGGCTGGGAGTCTCCCTTCGCCACAAAAGTGTTGTTAGGACATCCATGCACCCTGCACACACACACACACACCCAAAAAAAACCCAACCGCAGTAGACCACCCTGGGGATGATGGGAGTGTGTAAAACTGTGTCTTGTTCTCATAGAGCGAGCCAGATGGCAGGAGCTGTTGAAGGAGAAGCAACAGAGCCAGTCTCCAGGGGTGCCGTCCAGGTACAGTTGCTATTGGGGGGGGGGAGGTTTTAAAAAAGCCTGCTGGTTGTGGGAAGGATCGGGTTGGGCCAAGGGGGTGGGTGGCTTCTGGTGTGACGCCTGGTAAGTTTCGTAGCGTTGGGGCGGGGGGGGGGGGACACAGCTTCCTGGCTCAGTGCTCAAGCATCCTGGCTCAAAATGCCTGATTGACTAAATGAAATTATCCGGGAGGGGGGGAGAGAGAAGAGACAGAGTCTCAGGATGAAGAATAGATATATATCATTTCATTTGTCAACGTAGCTAATTCCTCGAAGTAGCCCAACGCGTTTAGGCCCTGTACCATATATTTGGGGCCTTCTTCAGGGGTTAACATTTAAAAAAAAATTTTAAAAAATTGCCTGCAGCAATCTCTGCAAAGATACGTCTCTCCAGTCACAGGGTTCACCTTGGAGACGTATCCAAGACGAATCCTGAATTTTGACCCCCTGAAGGCGGCCTGAAATATATGGTACAGGGGCCAACACATGTTGGGTTACTTCGAGGACTAAAACTCTGACTGTGTGTGTGTGTGACTTTGTCTCTTTTTTCCACTGGGTTATTTTGGATGTTCTCCAGTTTTGTCTGACCCAGACTAAATAAGATGTCTGATGTTGGTTCTGGATTAAGAAGGCAAAACTGATGTACTTGCAAGTTGGCGAGTCTAGGCCTAGAATAATTAGCTCATTCTCAGGCCCTGGATCTATTTCCCAGGGTCCAAGATCTCTTCCCCAAGGCCCCAAGTCTATTCCACAGAGCCCCGAGTGTCCATTGGTGCCCATGAAATGTGTTTATTACTATTTTTTACTTAGCATACCTAATTGCCACACAGGGATGATTTTCAAGGCATATGCGGTACACCAGTTGCCAGGGAACATGGGCGCGAGGGTGCTGTGGCACTCTTGTCCTGCTTTTGGGTTTTGGGGGGGGGCAGCTGGCTGGCCACTGTGTGAACAGAATGCTGGAGCTAGGTGGACCCTGGGCCTGATCCAGTATCACGGCTCTTCTTAGGTTCTTATGCACTTCCTCAGGCATCCCGTGTTCCCTTTTTCTTGAGGAAGAAAAATCCTGAGCCTAGAGCAACATGTCGATATATTTCTTCTATCCACCACCACCACCACCCCCCGCCAAAAAAAGTGTCTGGGTGTTGAACCATCTATTTTCACAGTCCTCCCCGCTCACTCGCTCTCTCCCTTTGTTTGGCTTTTCCTGCCGCAGCGGTTAGAGGCGACGGAGACAAAACAGCGGCCGACCGGCGGGAACAGAACCTGGAAATGGGACTGGATTGTTGAGCTGGACAACCTCGGAGGGGGTCCGACTGTCACTTTTTTAAAAAAAATGCCGACATCTGGTGATGCGCTTCAAGCAGGACCGGGGGAGGCGGCGGCACTCGAACAACGCCGGCCTCGAAGGAGAATGCAGCAAAAAGCTAGCCCGGACTTCTTCTCCTAACGTTGGTGCTCCTTAACACGGGCACCGTCCGTGTGCAGCCGCCTTTTCCTGAACCATCGCTACTTCCCTTTCCTTCAATATCTCCTGCCCCATGTAGGCGTCTTATCCCTGGGGCTGTCCGGTGTCCTCCCTGACCCTCCTGATTTTTTACTGGGTGTGTGGGGAGGAAACGGGGTGCTTTGCCTGGGGGGGGGTGCATTTTTTTTTTTAGCTAGTCTGTTCATTCCTTTGCTTCTTTTGACATAGTGCAGTGTTCTCCATCCTTGGGTCCCCAGCTGTTTTTGGCCTACAACTCCCAGCATGCCCCAGCCAGCGTAGCTGGCTGGGGCATGCTGGGAGTTGTAGGCCAAAAACAGCTGGGGACCCAAGGATGGAGAACACTGGCATAGTGTGTCTCTCTCCCGGTTTGTGTGGTGTGGTGTGTGCGCTTTTCTGAGCATCGCCGCTTTGCCTTCTCTGCGAAACGGACCTCCCGTTGTGCTTGCGTGGGGGAGGCAACTGTTCGATTTGGCATTTGGGGGGGCCCGGCCCGGCTCAGCTTCCCCCCGCCCCTGCCTTGAACTCAAGCTTCTCGGCCAAGTCACGTGTCTCTGTGCCTCGTCAGTTTTGCCTGCTGCGGAATGGGTGCCCGCCCGAGCAGAACAACACTGTGGGTTCAAAAGAAAGGCTTTGTGTTTAATTTGGAGCGAGGGGTGCAGGGATTTTTTGTTAAATCCACTCCGTCTGCATTTCGCAGACCTCCAGGCATATTTTCGTTCCATCGTCCGCTCAATGGCAGAACCGGACTTCTTTTTTTAGGGATTTTTGAGAATTCCGTCCCACCTGCGCAATTGTGCATGTACGCAAGTGTGCATCAGCCCAAGTGCAAATTCGCGCAAATAACCCCCCCCAAAAAAATTGAAAACAGAGTGTTTTGTGACTGCCCAGGCCCACCACGGCAGCCATCTGAATGGCCGAGCCCCCTCACGGCAGCCATCTTGTGCAAGCACCCACAGCACCCTCTCAAGATTCCAAATGTGCCCCCCCAGCCCAAAAAGGCTGGGTGCCACCCGGCAGGCACAGCGGCCCCATAGGGGACCAACCTGGGCCAGGGTTTGCTGTGAGGATAGAATGGAATCTCTAAGCCCCCCGTTCACTTTGCCCAGAAACCTCAGTGAGCTGTGGATAAGATCCATGGATATTTTTCTGTTGTTTCCCGTGCCGACCATGCACCTTGAAAAGGCAAAGAAATAAAATCCCAAAGGAAATGGTGAACTGACAATTAAGAAGGAAAGAGAAGGCAGAGTTAAGGAGGGAGAGAAAAATGCACCCGTGCATTTTTGTAAGAGACAAGTACAGCATAGTTATGTATATTTTTTTATATTATGTACACGTTTTTATATATATAATGACACGCACGCGCGCAGGAAAGGGAGAGATTTAGGTTTCTTTTGATAGATCTGACTTAATAGAGACTCCACCTTCAGAGGCAGGCAGTCTATATCTGATCACTCGGCATTGAGGAAACAGAGCATCTTTCCAGGGAAGGAGCCATAGTTCAGTGGGAGGGCACAGGCCACATGTGGTCCCAGGTGAATTAAGAGAAGCTCAGGGAGACATGACTGGGCCGGATGGACTGACAGACCCACTCAACAGACAACCATTCCCTGCGTCTGTGTCTGCTGGTGCATTTCCTGGCTGTCCACCATTGGAAACAGAAGACTGGGGCAGGGTGGGCGGGATCCGACAAACACCAAGTGTTACAACCTCTCCATCTTGATTATGTCTCCAACTACGGACGATGGAGTTGTCTGCACAGAGATGTGGCCCGTTGAAGTCACGGCCGGCAGAGGTGTGTGTTCTGTAGAAGGCGTGGGGTTAATAAACGTCGTATGAGCAAAAGAAAACCCTGGCAGTGGCAGTTCTTGATTTCGGGGCGGCTGGCTTTTCATGTTTCTTTTCTAACATCACTGGAAAGGCAACTGAGTTAATTGTGGGGAGGAAACGGGGGGTCGAGGGACAATTCTGGGCTAGAGAGACCAAGGGTCTGACTCAGCATAGAGCAGCTTCTTACGTAAGTCACTCTGCACATGGTCAGAGGCACTTATCGGGAAGGGGGCCATTGCTTAGTGCTGGAGCCCCCACTTTGCACGCGGAAGGTCCCCTTCAATCCCGGCAGCATCTCCAGGAAGGGCGGGGAGGAATCCTGCCAGAAGCCCGACAGAGCAGCATAACAAAAGGAAATGCATCATCACCCAAACAGAGGACGCCAATCTGCATCACATTTGCACTTGCTGCAAAGTGCAAATGGAGAAATAATAACTATGATTTAATTAGAAATGCAAGACCTCTCACCCTAGAGGAGGAGACCGCCCCGGCCGGGGGTGACCTGTGTGTGCCGGCTTGGTCCCCTGTCCAGGGTGCTGAGAACTGGGGACGGGCAACTAGTTCTTCTAAGCCCCCGTGCTGCTCGTCCTCCTTCGGGCTCTTTGACTGTAAGGCTGAGCTGGACTGGGCAGCCCAGCAAACAGAGGACACTTTCAGACAGAGGACAGTCCTCTGTAAAGTAGGACACCTGACCACACTATACGATTCTCTCTCTTTTACACAATATTTTTTATTATAAGTTTGAACAAAACAAAATCATTAAAAAAGGAGAGGAAAAAGGCCTATCTTTTTTCTTTTCTTTTTTGTGGTTTTGCTTCATTTTGTTGACACCTATAATAAAAATAAACTTGTGTGTGTGTATATACATGTCATATACATATACATACATACATACAGAGAGAGAGAGAGAGAGAGAGAGATCTGAAAGTATCAATTATACATCAACTTCAACAAAGGCAACCCAATATCCATCTAGGTCTCGAGTGGCTTCCAGATGCCACCCATTCAAATACTGACTGAAAGCATCATCAGGTGCTCAGTCCATTGCATTATAGGAGTCGAGCATTTATCCTTCCAATGTGGTAATGAGCCTTTTAGCTGACAAAGGGGTGCAGAAAAATCAATTTAATCTTCAAACCAGACCTGGACCGACAGCCAATCAAACAAACAAACAAACAGAGGACACCCTCAAATAGAGGACTGTCCTGTGCCACTGCCAGCCCTCCAAAACAGAGGACTGTCTCCTTTAAAGTAGGACACCTGGCTACCCCGGGGCCATTGGTCTGACTTGGCATAGTGTGGCTTCCCTTTCCCCTTTTTAAGCGCATGCACGCATTCGGACACTGAAGTCTGCAACTTGCACTGCCGTACAGGCCTACGTGGAACCACGGATAACCGTCGGTGTCAGAGAATCGAGTCTACTCTTGAACCAAAAGACCGAAGCGCAGACATGAAATGCGCACCCACAGCAATCCAGTCCCGCATCCAGGAGACCGCGAGTTGGGCCTTCTACCTTGGGGGTAACGTGGGGGGTGGTGGGGGCAGTCTTCCGGCTTTGGCCCTCACTTATAGGAATCCGAGTGCCTGCTGTTTCCGTGCATGGAATGTTGGAGGGTGCATGAAATCGACCTGGCGCAAGCAGTGCCAGGTCCCGGTTTTGGAGGGCCCTTGCGCAAGACACCCTCCGTGGATCCCCCCCTCCGTCAGCACCTTCTCACCACCACGGTCACCGGCTGCTCTTCCTCCCCTGCTCCTCTTCCTCATAGAATCATAGAAAAGTAGAGTTGGAAGGGGCCTACAAGGCCATCGAGTCCAACCCCCTGCTCAATGCAGGAATCCAGGTCAAAGCATCCCTGACAGATGTCTGTCCAGCCTGCACCTTGAATGCCTCCAGACTGGGAGGAGCCCACCACCTCCCTAGGTAGTTGGATTCCATTGTCTTATTGCTCTGGACAGTCAGGAAATTTTTCCTGATGTTTAGGTGGAATCTGGGTTCCTGTGACTTGAGCCCATTATTCCGTGTCCTGCAAACTGGGATGAACGAGAAGAGATCTTTGCCCTCCTCTGTGTGACAACCCTTCAAGTACTGGAAGAGTGCGATCCTATCTCCCCTCAGTCTCCTCTTCTGAAGGCTAAACATGCCCAGTTCTTTCAGTCTCTCCTCATAGGGCCTTGTTTCCAGTCCAGTCCAGTCCAGTCATCAGGGCTCCCACTTGCTGGCCTGCCAGGCAGAGATCCAGGGAGCAAGGAGGCCGCGGCATCTCCTGCTCCTGCTTCTCACCACCGCCGTGGTCTGGGCCGGAGCAAGAGGCAGGTGAGCAAGCAGGTTCGCAGAGGGGAAAGAGGAGGAGCGAGTCGGGGGGGGGGCTGCTCTCAGTGGGCCCCTGCTGGGGTGCGGGCCCTCGGCAGGCGCCCGACCGTGCCGACCCCTGACACCCACCCCGAGTGCAAAGCTGGAGGTGGTGGGAGTAGCTGGGGGTGGAAGCAGATGTAGGCCAGATGCTCAGGAAGGCGTGAAGGACAGAGAGAGTTTCTTTGGAAAGGCACAATCCAGAAACACGCACACCCCTTCTCCTGCCCCCCCCCCCCCACGCCCCCAGTTCTGGGAATGATTCCGCTCCATCCTCGTCCAGTTGCCAGCTCCCGTTTCCTGATCTAAACAGCCGGATGCTCGTGCGTCTGTCTTGGAGATACCTGCGCTCTCCCAAGACTGCTGTCGGCGAACATTTTGCACCCGCAGCAGTGCCAATGGGGGGAGGAGCCCGCGCGCGCACACACACACACACACACACACCACCGAAGGATTTTGCAGGGCAGCCCTGCGTTTCTCTGGTTATTAGGAGGTACTTTAAAAAGTAATCATGAGAAATGTTCGTAAAATGCACAGCTTTTTCAGTTTGAACATCTATTAATTATCATTAATATTAATATGGAGGAGATAGTAGTAGTAGAAGGAAGGAAGGAAGGAAGGAAGGAAGAAAGAAAGAAAGAAAGAAGATAGCAGTAGACAGACAGAAGAAGGATAGAAGAAAGATAACAGAAGAAAAGAAGGAAGGAAAAGACAGATAACAGAAGAAGGCTGACAGAAGACGATATAGTTCAGTGTTCTCCAACCTTGGGTCCCCAGATGTTTTTGGCCTACAACTCCCAGTTGTAGGCCAAAAACATCTGGGGACCCAAGGTTGGAGAACACTGATATAGTTAGATAGAAGGCAGATAGAAGGAGAAGAAAGAAAGAAAGAAGAAGAAGAAGAAGAAGAAGAAGAAGAAGAAGAAGAAGAAGAAGAAGAAGAAGAAGAAGAAGAAGAAACAACCACAGGCATTTGTTACATTATGATTAATACATTTACAAAGTACAAGAACCACTTCCTGCCCCAAAAGGAATACAATCTATAACACAGGTTGTTTATTCGTTGCTAACTATCATAACCAACTCCCCACTCACCCTGGAATTGCTTTAAAGAAATAAAAATGAACACCAGGAAGCAGCACCTTGCACCCACCCAGAACATGCATGGGACAACCACGAACGATGCACGAGATCATCGCTTTGCAGTGGTGAGGAAAGAAAGGCACTCTGCGCATGCCCAGACAGGCACTCTCTTAACACGCTCCAGGATTATAACCTTGGCTCAGCCTTCCCCAACCAGGTGCCCTCCAGATGTATTAGACTGGAACTACCATCATTCCCAGCCAGGATGATGGGAGTTGCAGTCCAATACATCCCGGGAGCACCAGGTTGGGGGAACCCGGAGGCTCTGACTCATATTTAGAAGAGAGACTTGCCAGGAGACTTCAGTGCAATTTAAAATAAAACAAACAAACAAACAAACAAAGAACATTGTCTTGCCAAAACAAAACAAAATCTCCTTTCGTGCAACAGGGAGAAGCATCGAGTCTTTGTCAGTTTAGTTTTAAAGCTTCGGGGTGTGTGTGTGTGTGTTAAAACTACAAACAGGAAAAACAAAATCTAAACTCTGTGGCTTGTTCCCGGAGCCCTTGCAGGCAGCGCTAACCAGAAAGGGAGAAAGTCCCTCTCCGTTGCACCTGCCCCGCCACCAGTCCTCATTACACGATCTTCCTCTCCCATCAAACTTTTGGAAACCATAAGGCCAAGATGAATGGGAATGCTTATTTCCAGTAGCCAGGCAGGAAAGGGTCTCTGTGACCTTTATTGTTCTCACTTGAAACAGGGGTCTGGTGTTGCCGTGAGATAAGGGACACAAGGCGTGCGCACGCGCAGGCACGCCAGCCCTGGAAACGCCTCGTCCAGAGTGGCACGCTCTCCTGGGAAGCAAAAATCCCATCCTCGGCAGCGAAGGGAGAAAACATTTGCCCGGTTCCGGCCCTGTGGGTTCAGACGACACAACAACACACACTCAAGGGCTGCGTGTGGGTTGCCGTTGAAACGTGGGCTGTTGTGTGGTCTGAACCCAGCTGCGCTGACAAGCCATGGTGAACAGCCCAACAACAAACCATGGCTTCTCTTCGTGGGTTGTTCGTGGTGAACAAACCACGGCTTCTTCAGACAACACACTAACCCACATTTCGACAACAACCCACACTCAACCCTTGAGTGTGGGTTATCGTGTCGTCTGAACCAGTGCTTTTTTTTTCTGGAGAAAAAGGTACCGGAACTCTTGGATTACATTTCCTCGGGAGTAGATGGCGATTAAATTGTAATGCAATTAATAGAAGAAAAGGTGCTGGAACTCAGTTCCGGTGAGTTCCACCAGAAAAAAAGCCCTGGTCTGAACCCAGTCACTGTTTCATGGGTTCACTCTGCCTTGCGCTCCCCTCTCCCGGGGTTACTGGGAAGAATACCTCGAATTCATCCTGGAACTGGTTTGCTAAAGCTTTACAATCCTTCAGTTGCTTCTCCGCTCCCTCTGCTGTGCTGCCCCCCGCCCTGCCGTGGCACCAATCTGGATGGGTGCATTCAGGAACCATCACCATCTGATAAAGCGGACAGCGCCCACAAAAGCGTATCCCAGAGTAAATAAATCGTCTAGTCTTTAAGCTGCCACAAGACTCTTGCTTCTTTCTGCTGCTGCAGACTAACGTGGCTGGCCATCTGGAGATCACCAGGGGGGGGGAGAAAAAAAAGCACTCTTGCTTTGGTCTGCCACTGAACTGTAGCCATTCCACCTAAAAACAAAGTAAGATTCTAGTCCTCATGGTTCCGACAAAGGGGCTGGCTTTAAAGCGCATCACAGGAAGTTGCCTCCTACTGAGTCAGGACCTCCCTTGGTCCATCTGTTTTCTCTTCCTTCCCAGATCCGCGGAACTTGCTGTCGCAGATGCTGGATGTAGCAGTGAGCCATCACGACTACATCAGAAGCGGCCTTATACGGAGTCAGACCCCCCTCGGTCCGTCTAGCCCCACATTGCCGACACTGACTGGCAGCAGCGGCTCTCCAGGGTTTCAGGCGGGAGTTTTCCCAGCCCTACCTGGAGAGGCTGCCAGAAATTGAACCGGGGACCTTCTGCACGCATCCTCTCCCCGGCAACGTGTTGGGGGCTCACAGGGAAACGGCCGCCGAAAAGGCTAGTTCCATTTAGAGCAGTGCTCTCCAACCTTGGGTCCCCAGATGTTTTTGGCCTACAAGCGGGGGCTCTACCACGAAGCTACGGCATCTCCATAAGTAGCGATTGATCGCCTATTCCTTTTCCATTAATTTGTCCAATTCCCTTTCACAGCCCTCCAAATTGGTGGCCATCGCCACATCTTGTGGGAGTGAGTTCCATAGTTCAACTCTAGTTTATATGCCGTCTCGGGCATTTATGTATAGGCGGGATATAAACTGAATAAATAAATAAAAATAAACTCTGCGCTGCGTGAAGAAGTCCTTCCTTTTCTCTGTCCTGACTCTCCCACCGATTCTAGGATTAGGAGAAAAATGTATGTCTCCCTCTCCACTTTCTCCTCGCCATGCACTATTTTGCACACCTCTATCATGTCTCCTCTTACTCTCCCTTTTTTCTAAGCCAAACAATCCCAGCTGCTTTAGCCTTTCCTCGCCGGGGAGCTGCTACAGCCCCCGGATCATTTCAGTTGCCCTTTTCTGCACTTTTTCCAACTCTACAATTTTTGAGAGCGCGGTGACCAGAACAGCACATCTGTACATGTCATGTCTCCCCTTCCTCCCTCAATAGAACCTCCATTTTCAAGAGCACTCTTCCTCCAAATGCCAGTTGCTTGGGTGCAACAATATTTATATATTTACAGGAAGTACTTTCATCTTGCTTCCTCAGTCCAAAAGGGTACCAGAGTAGCTTACTTGGCCAGCAGTAAAACAAGATCATCCGTATAGATGGATTTTACTGAGAAGAATGTTTGTTGATTATGGGAATTAGTTTATGTTTTGTGTAATGAAAAATGAATGCAGAAGAGGTTTGAAATTAGAATATGAAGGTAACTCATTACTGTTAAAAGGTATTGACCTCTGTTGAAATTTGAGACTGAGAGAAATTAATGGAAGAAATGCAAATAAATATGGGCCTAAAATTTATTGAAAGGTATGGGTGAAATGGGAAAGATATGTGGTTAAATAGTTTGTCTCTTAGATAAATAGGTGGAAGGAAGCTGGGGATTTTTGCTAAAAATGAGTAGAAATTTTTTAACACTGTTTAATTAGAAGAATTAGTTTCTATGTTTGAGGTTAAAATGATGTTTTATGAATCTGTGAAGTTGATGAACACGAAGAATAAAAGCTGACAATAGAAAAAAGGGAAATATCTTTGTAACTATAGAGTAGACTCAGAGTATGTAATGTTACTTATACTTTGTTGTGGAAAAATCAGAAGTCCATTTTAGTTTGGTTTTTATTGTTTTTGTATTATTTCTCTGTTTTTTTTGCTTTTTATGTCTGTTTGGTTTTGTTTTGTTTTTCTTTCAAAATAAAAAAAATATGATAAAAGAAAAGATCGTTCGTGCCTGCAGGTTTACATTCTAAAAAGGCGTGGGCCGCACAGCACACAAGGAAAACAGGGTGGGGAGGGAAGAGGGGTGCAGGGCTCGTGGAATGGCCCTGCTCCCCTCTCTCATGTCTCTGTGGAATGGCTGGTGGTGGCCACAATTGAGAGTTGAGGCACCTTCGTGGGGAAGGTCTTTCAGCAGGTTCCTTCACGGCCCAGTGATGTTAGAATTAATAGAACAAGGCCAGAATACAGACGTGGCCCGACTCGTATGTTGCTTCCTGAGCCTAGCAAGAAGCAACTTACCGTATCTGTTTCTTGAGCTTGCAGAAAGCAACTTATCTCTCTATCACAGCTTGAGGTTACAAGAATAACCATATATAAAAACAGGGACGCTTGCTTTGAGGGCAGAATGCGCACGCATGTATGTTAGAGGCTATAAAATCAGATGTATACCTTTGGGGTTGTTCTCCTCTGACTGATGTGCCCTGCGTGGCCACAACAGAGAGGCAACCTTGCATGCATGCAATAAAGGTGCCCAGGTAAAAGAGATCTTGCCTCTGTCTTCTGTGGTGGCTGAAGTCCGGTTGGACACAAACCTATCTTTAAAGGACCATTATTTAGGTTCTCTTACGACACCAGCCCCACTTGTGGGGGTCCTGGAGCATAGCTGGCTGGTTTGCCTTGGAACAGGATGCTGGGCCACATGGGCATTTGGTCAGATCCAGCGACGCTCTCCTTCTGTTCTTGGAAAAGGAGAGATTTGTGCATGCGGATTACAAAACACATCAACCGAGTCGGGAACAATCAGGGGCTCACATGATTTGCTGCTGTAGGTTATCACTGTTTGGACCAGTTCTGGGTAGAGGTCATTTACTACGCCAGTTCTTGGTAGGAAAAAAAACAACCTTTGTTAATCATCTTGTAATTCATTAATCATCTCGCCATTGTAAACGCTTCCTGTTTGTCTGGAATATTTGCAGGGATTTGTATACAGTTGTTTTGTTTTGTCACTCAGTGGTGATATCCACAGGTTTATTTGCGGCGCGGGGGGGGGGTGTTCTTCTGTCCCTCCACCCTTTTCCTTTTCAGTGACTCACTCACAGTGGCACTTGCAGCCTAGTTATATCCTGCTTTTCTTCTCCTCCTCCTCTTTTAAAAAGCTGATGGAACAAAAACCAGGATGCATTTAATGGGACAGAAACTCACACACCGTCCCCAAAGAAAAGCGGGGAGGGGACCAGTTAAAGTAGCTGTCCTTCTTGGACACGATAAATTATATTTTACAAGGGCCTGTTTCCTGCACAGGAGCCTGGACAGAACAAGGCCGGCACCAAGGCTGCCCCCTTTTGTTACTTCATGAGGGCCGGCGTGGCGCGTAAGCATGTGAGCCCCGAGCCAGCAAGGATCTGGCATGAAACGAGCCGCCTCCGAGATCTGCCATTTGGGGTCAACGACACCACCGGCCCGCCTTACAAGGTCATTGTCAGGATTAGCAAAAGCCATGTAATGCAAAACGCCATCTTCCACCAGTGAACGTCAAGCGCTGCCCACCTTGAGCACAGAGAATGAGGAGGGTCCCAGACATTTTAGGGGCCTACAGAAGAAACCCCACTGATTGGGTTGTCATGCTTTAATATTATAAATGTCTTTTCTTTTTAGGTTAGCCCTTTCAAAAAAACAGCAAGCCATATAAAGGATGAAGAAGATCAAGTGAATTTTGTGAAAATAAGAGCATAATCCTATGCACGTTTGGACAGAAAAAAGGCCTACAACTCCCAGCATACCCCAGCCAGCTGGGGCATGCTGGGAGTTGTAGGCCTTTTTTCTGTCCAAACATGCATACGATTGCGCCTTAACTGAATAAACGAAGTGAGAGCCAGTGTGGACCTAGTGGTGAGAGCGTTAGGCCAGGACTCGGGAGATCCGGGTTCGAGTCCCCACTCGGCCATGAAGCTCACCGGGGAACGTTGGGCCAATCACTGACTCTCAGCCTAACCTACCTCGCAGGGTTGTTGTGAGGATAAAATGGAGGAGGAGGAGGAGGACCATGTAAGCCGCCTCAGATTCAGGAGGGGGAAAGGTAGGATATAACAGTAACAGAGAAAGAAAGAACAGAGCCCTAAGCACTGTCAATGATGGGAAAGGAGGACCCCGGGGAAGAGCAGGACGCCTGGGTTCTCTTGCAGACACGGCCCCCACCCTGCCCAGGAACTTCGCGCCTGCCTCCAGACCCTGAAAAGGAAAACTCCAGACAGCCGTTTCCTGAGCCGGTTTTCCTGCAGCATCTGGACACAGGAAAAGGCTCACGCTGGCTGCGTTGCCCCAGTGCAAAGGAGGGATCTCAGCGCAGGAAGAAAAAGGAAGAGGGGGAGCGGGCAGTTTGGGGGCTGCTGCCTCCCCCCCCCCGACTGCCACGGGAGCCCCAATTCGGAGAACCAGGGGGGAGGCCAACAGTCTCCACCCTGGGACCGTGTCCAGAAACCCATCCAAAAGTCAGCCCCGAAACCGGATTTGGGGGGGGCCTTTCCGGCAGGCTGGGAGAGCCCCAAAAAACTTGCCTAAATCGTAGTGGATGGTGCTATGCCAACATTCAGACCAAAAAGGAAAAGGGCCTTTCTAGCCTAGCATCCTCGTGCCGACGGGGGGCCAAGCGGAGGAGGGGGCTATCCTCTCCCCGGCAACGTGTTGGGGGCTCACAGGGAAACGGCCGCCGAAAAGGCTAGTTCCATTTAGAGCAGTGCTCTCCAACCTGGGGTCCCCAGATGTTTTTGGCCTACAACTCCCAGCATGCCCCAGCCAGCTACGCTGGCTGGGGCATGCTGGGAGTTGCAGGCCAAAAACATCTGGGGACCCCAGGTTGGAGAGCACTGCTTTAGAACTACGCAGCTCCATCAGCGTTACCCTACCTGGACAGGTGTGATGGACTTCCACGCTCATCCTCCTCAGACAGACAGCACGGCCACATCTTTCCTCTCGCAGGGAAAGGCCTCCACGACCTCAGCCTCATTCGTTTATTTAAAGTGCTTTCACCCCCGCTCCTCAGCCAAAACAACCTCCAGAGCAGCTTTACATATAATCCGGAAAAGAAGACCGGCCCTGCCCTGCAAGATTACAATACAGGCAGTCCCCGGGGGTTACGAACGTCCCGACTTACGGACAATTCATACTTAAGACCAGACCGCCATATATGTAAAAAAACGGAGTTAAATACAACGGTTCGTACTCACAAACACACGCGCTATACATACTTTGCAACACTTTGAAAACATTGCACGGCTTCTGTTCCGACCTACGTACACATTCGACTTAAAGACAGACTTACCAACGGATCTCGTTCGTAACCCGGGGACTGCCTGTATATATAAAAAAGACATGACACACAAGGAAAAAGGGGCTGGGAGGGAAGAGGAAAACTCACCCTCCAGTTCCTCAATCTTATTTATTTAAAGTATTTTTACCCCACTCCTCAGCCAAAAGGTTTCCCAGAGTGGTTTACATATAACCAGTAAAATAATACAGTCTCTGCCCCATAGGCATACAATCTAAAAAAAAAAAAGAAACAACACACAAGGAAAAAAGGATGGGGAAAGAAGAGGAAAACTCACCTTCTGCAGCAGTTCAAAACACCTAATACAATTTACAAGTCAAACAGGAAGTGCTTTGGGGGCACAATCCAGCGGCCCGTGTCCATTTATCATTTCAGGCTGCAACCCTACACACACTTACCTGGGCGTATGCCCCACTGCAGCCCACGGGAGTGGTCATTAAAGTCAAGAAATTAAACCCAAGGAAACGCCAATGTTTTAGAGCAATACAAGCAAACAAGAACATTTCAGTGGATGGTGTTCAATGTTTTAAGTCAGGGGTCCTCAAACTAAGGCCCGCGGGACACATCCGGCACGCCGGGTCTTTTCATCCGGCCCGGCCGCCAATAGAGACTCCTTGCGAGGGAAGGGGAGGAGCAAATGAACCGGCGGCGGGGCGTAGACAACCTGCCCGCTCGCCGCCCTGCATCTTCTGCAGGGGGGGGGAGGAAGGGAGGAGGGGCAGACCCACGGTTGGAGAACACTGGACTGGAGGATGCTTAAGCCTTCTCACCCTGACATAAAGCAGCCTTTCCCAAGGTTGGTTCATCCTCGCAGCAGCCCTGAGACTTGCGTTTCTGGTGATGAATTTTGTGCTAGTTCCATTTTACAGATGTGGGAAACTGAGGCCGAGCAAGAGGCGAGCATGTGGCTAGGACCCAGGGGGCAAGGGCAGCTCTTTATTTATTTATTATATTTATACCCTGCCTTTTTTCCTGCAAGGAACTCAAGGCGGCTTACATAACCCTCCTCCTCCTCTCCATTTTACCCTCACAACAACCCTGTGAGGTAGGTTAGGCTGAGAGTCAGTGACTGGCCCAGAGTCACCCAGTGAGCTTCATGGCTGAGCAGGGACTAGAACCCGGATCTCCCGAGTCCCAGACCAGCACTCTAACTAACCACTAGGCCCCACTGGCTCTCACTATGTTCTCTGGGTACCAGGTCTTCCTGACCTACCCCAGGGAATGGGTCTGTACTTTTGTATTGTTTTTTCCTGTTCTTTTGCACTACAAATAAGATACGTGCAGTGTGCAAATCAAGCCTTTCTGTACCTTTTTAAAATTTAATGTGTTTCAATTTTAGACAGCAAATTAATTTATAATTAATTTATTATTAATTTAATAACTTTCCATTTAATCAAGTTAAAAAAAAAAAAAGGACCCCGGTCCTCTTTTTTTTTTTACTTGATCCATTCGTTCATATTTTTTTCAAACTATAGTCCGCCCCCCCAACAGTCCGAGGGACAATGAACTGGCCCCGTTTAAAAAGTTTGAGGACCCCTATTTTAAGTCAAGTGTGGTTTTAAGTGTTGCCGCACGGTGCCTCAGGCTTTACCCGAAAGGGCGGCTTATAAACGTTTTAAATAAATAAAATTAATAATCTATAATAATAAGAGGATGTGTGTCTGTCCGTCTGTCTGTCCGTCCACACCATTGCTCCAAGACAATGAAACCGAGACACCTGAAACTTGGCAGTTACTCTGCTCGAGATTAGTAGGTGTAAGGTTAGGGAGTTATACGGCCCCCTCCCTCCACCCTGCTGTGGGACGGGCCCCCCTCAGGGGAATGGGCTGGGCAGGCCTCTCCCCTCTGGGGACTGCAGGGGTGCCCCACGGTAGGGGTGCCCGGAGGTGCCATCGGACCTGGCTTCACTCAGGCACAACGCGTCCAACTCGGGCAGCTGCGTAAGTTTGCTCGAAGGCTTTGCAGCATCAAACCAAGGGCATTTCCCTTTTTAAGAACGTTGAAACGGAGAACAGGTGCCTGCGTTTTGCCTTTTCTCCCCAACTCCTCCTCCCTCCCAATCCATTTTTCCTTTTGTGTCGCGTCTTCCGGATTGTAAGTGCGAGGGCAGGGAACCGTCTCGGGATTCATCTTCGCAAGCCTCGCTGGAAACCCTTTTGGGGGCTGAAGAGCTGGGGGGGTGGGGAGAGAAGCACTGTAAATAAATACATTCCAACCCGTGAAGAGCAGGGTGCCACTCACTACTAAATTAATAAAAATAACAATAACAACACAAACAATAATAAACAATAAACTAATTAACTATTAATAATAAACTTAAAATACATTTCCAAAGCAGTTTCTCGAGGTTGAAAAAGAGGACAGCGAGCGATCAGTCTTTATCTGCTTCAGCTGAAAATGTGGGTCGTGGTGTCGCGGGTGGGGGCACCCTCTTTCATCAGGAGAGGGGACTTCTGAACGTCCTTTTTCCTCCGGTGCCACCCGCATCGTCAAACCAGCCCTTGTCTCTTCCCACGGCAAAGTTTCGGGAATGCTGCCTGCAGGCCCTTCCAGAGCACTCAGGCAAAGAGACAATAATGCTTCCGTCTCAAAAGCCCTTCACTTGCCGATGCAAAAGCCCTTCACTTGCCGATGCAAAAGTCCTTGAAGATGAGCGCCAGGATCTCCTCGGCCCCCACCTGCCCCGTCAGGCGGCCCAGCTGCCTCCTCGCCCGCCGCAGCTCTTCGGCGGCCAGGGCAAGGTCCAGCAGCCGGTAGTGGCCGAAGCGCCCCAGGGCCTCGAGGCACTGGGTCAGGCAGAGCCGGTGGCGCGCCTGTGTGGGGCTGGGGGAGCCGGCCAGGGGGTCGCCGCACCTGCAGGGCCGAGACGGGAAAGGTGCTGCGGTTAAGAGCCTAAGAAGAGGTAGGATGAGAGGACGGGTCCCTGCCCCAATGGGCCTGCAATCGCGAAACTGACACACACACACCCAAAAAACCCCATCGCAATGCTATACATGTCTACTCAGAAGTAAGGCCCACGATGTTCAAGTGGGGCATTGGGGCCGAGGGGTTGGGACAAAGAGCACTCATCCCGCCTTCCCTCTGAAGTGTACCCGCCCGCCACGCTGACTATCTCACTAGGAGCGCACCGCATGGGCCACGATCGACAAGCACATGACCGAGGGATTCTAACAGCGGAAGAGCCCCGATGCGGGATCAGACCAAAGGGGGTCCACCTAGTCCAGCATTCTGCTCACACAGGGGCCAACCAGCTGCCCAATGAGAAGCTCACAAGCAGGACAGGAGTGCCGCAGCACCCTCCCGCCCATGTTCCCCAGCAGCTGGTGTCCATAGGCAGACTGCCTCTGACGCTGGAGGTGGCACGGAGCCATCAGGACTAACAGCCACTGGTAGCCTTCTCCTCCTCCAGAAATGTGTCCCCTTTTAAGGCCACGTGGAAGTGAACTCCACAGTTTAACTATGCACCGCGTGAAGAAAGATTCCCTTTCATCTGTCCTGACACAGAATGGATCTTTTTTAAAAAAATAAATGCATGCAAATTTAGGGTGCATTCCTATGTGAGTTTAGACCAGGGATGGGGACTCGGACTCGAGTCGTGAGTCGGACTGAGTCCCCCCTCTGACTCGACTCGGACTCGAGTCCCAATATTTTTAATGGGACTCGAGACTCGACTCGGGACTCGAGACCAAGGACTCGTCAACATCCCTGGGCTGTGCCAGAAGGAGTGGAGAGGAGCGTGATTGCCGGCGAAGAGCGCATGGAAGCGAGGTGTGCCGCTGCTCGGCCACTATGGACGGCTACCAGGAGTGCAGCCCCAACAGTGTGTCGAGATTTATTTTGATTGATGTGTTGCGTACTTGGGAGAGGCAGAAGAAGGACCTGAGATTACTCTGCGTGGCTGCTCTGAGTGTGAAGTAGCCTTATTTTGTTGGGAAAAAACCCCATTGATTTTAATAGGGACTCGTGGAGTCAGCTTTGGGAGTGACTCATGACTCGTGACTCGTGAGTCACCATTTTGGACCAAGGACTCGGACTCGAGACTCGGGTCCAAAGACTCGTGACTCGACTCCTGACTCGAGACCAAGGACTCTTCAACATCCCTGGTTTAGACACATAGTTTAGACAGAAAAAAGGCCTACAACTCCCAGCATGCCTCCGGCAGCCATGCTGGCTGGGGCATGCTGGGAGTTGTAGGCCTTTTTTTTTTTTTTTCTGTCTAAGCAAGCACAGGATTGTGCTTTTAAGCACTTTCCCTTGACGCTGCTTCATTTCTCCCCGAGGCAAGGACGTCCTCCGCACAGAAAAGGCAGCATCTTTGGCCTGGCTGCAGATTTCACATCCCCCCCACCTGCCCCCGCCGGAGAACTGAGGCTTTTGTTTAAAAAAAGAGGAGGGGGGGAAACCAAAATAGAAAACTCGGTACAGTATAAACTTTGGAATGGAACAGAAGCTCCTTTCAATGGCTCACGGCAACTTTGCCCAATCTAGTGTCCTCCAGATGTGTTGGAGTACAAGTCCCAGCATCTGCCAGCCAGCCATATGTTGGTATTAAAAGCCCTAGCATGGCCTAGCTGGCTATAGGTTGGTACTACAAGGCCCAGCATGCCCCAGCCAGCCATGTTGGCCAGGGATGCTGGGACTTATAGTCCAATACATAGTCGGGGAAGACTGCTTTCCGTCTGTCTCCAATCCTGCCACACACACACCCTGCTCATCTCTCCCCTCCCGTTCTCACATGTGGGCCAGCCGCTCCCCCAACACGCGCAGGAAGGCCACGATCCCGTCTCCGGTTTTGCAGGACAGCAAGCAGGCAGGGGCCAGCCCCAGCCTGGCACAGGCCCCCAGGAGATCTGTGTGGCCCCGTTCTCCAAGGAGGTCGGCCTTGTTCAGAACCAGGAGATATGGATGGGGATCCTTCGGCCCTCCGGGCGGCAGGACGTCCAGCACGGCGGGGGCCAGTTGGTCAGGCCGCCGGGCAACCTCTTCGGCATCGAGGATGGCGAGAACGAGGTCGGCACCGCGCACCCTGCGGGGAAACAGGAGAACGAGAGAAAGGTCTCAGGTCACTCCCGAAGGAAAAGGGGACTCAAGCAAGCCTCTTTCAGCCCGAGGGCTGCATTGCATTTCTGAGAAGCTCTTGGGGGCCGCATTCCAGGGGTGGGCGGAGCCAAAGGCAAAGGGGGAGGGGCAAAAATACCCCCAAAAAACCCCAACCCTGCATATTTTAACTTGAAGCTTTTACATCTCTGCAGACATACATATTCCAAACCTCAGCCCAAAAGGCTGCAAGGGAGCCGGGTCCACAATTGAAGGCTGCATCCCATAATATGCAACTGTTATTTATTTAAGGCACAATCCTATGCATGTTTAGACTGAAAAAAAGGCCTACAACTCCCAGCGTGCCCCAGCCAGCCTTACTGGGAGTTGTAGGCCTTTTTTTCAGTCTAAACATGCATCGGACTGCACCCTTAATCAATGTATACACTGCATGACGAGATCTAAAAAGGTTCAAAAGACCAAAAAAAAAAAGACCACAGTTAAAGAAACCTTTAGGAACATTTCAGAACATCAGAAACGGCTCCGTTCTCTGCTTGGTGCAGCGTTCAGCCAACAGCAATTAGCCACGATGGCTAAACGGAACCTCCCATTTTCAGGAGGTTAATACCAGTTGCTCCCTCCTAATATGAGTTGCTGGGAAGGGGGAGGAGTGAAAATAGGAGAGAGAAGTTCCTGCTCCGTGGCTGCCCACTGTTGGAGACAGGATACTGGGCCAGATTGACCTTTAGTCCGACCCAGCAGGGCTCATCTTACATACTCGTGTCCTGCCTTCGCGATGCCTGGGCAGTGAACGGTGGCTCGCTTACGACAGAGAACCTACCGCTACCACCATCGCCATCCCACTCACTTCGGATTCCCCCCCCTCTGTCCTGCCCCCTTCACCTCTGGCGAGCCCGGCTCACTCCCTCCATCTCGACGGCGTCGGCGGTGTCCCGCAGCCCTGCCGTGTCGCTCAGCACCACGGGGAAGCCGCCGATATTCAGCGCGGCCTCCACCACATCCCGCGTGGTCCCCGCCACGGGGGAGACGATCGCTGCCGGCCTCTGGCCTGGAGGAGGAAAATTGGATCAGAGAGGCAGGAATGTGTGACGGGGCGGGGGGAGAATCGGGAGTCAAGGAGGCAATCAGAGACACACACAAACGCATCCTGCCAGTGGGGTGGAAGGCACAAGTCTTAACCTCCATCCTGTTATTATAATAATTCATTTATCCAGAGCAGGGGTGTTCAACTTCAGGGTTCACATGCGGCCCTCTGAAGTCCCCCAGGTAGCCACGCCCCTTCCTCTATCCCCACCCCCTTTTCCGCAACTGTTTTCCGGCTTTTGCATGTCCCCGCCCCCCCTTTCTAAATGGTTGAAATGCCTCTCCTGGGGGCTTAGTTACTGGCAGGGACAGGCAGCTTTCAGCCAAACTATTTATTTATTTATTATTTATTTAATTACTACAGTTCTATACCACCCAATAGCTGAAGCTCTCTAGGCGGTTCACAAAATGTTCTGTGTGTATTCCACATAATCTGCTGGCCATACTCCGAGAATCTCAACCGTAGTATTGGCCAAAAAAACAAAAAACAAAACAAAAAGAGTGTTAGTTACAGAATCCGGGTTTCCAAGTGCAGAATAGCCATGCCTGGCAGTGTGCCTATGTACACCAGCTGCTGGGGAACATGGGCGGGAGGGTGCTGTTGCGCTCACGGCCTGCCTGTGGGTTTCCCTTTGGGGCAGCTGGTCGGGCCACTGTGTGAACAGGATGCTGGACTGGATGGAACCATGGTCTGATCCAGCAGGGCTCGTATTATGTTCTCATGCTCTTTTGTGAAGTTTCTTTCGAGGAAACCATTCTGGGGATGCAAGGAAGGATTGCACCCCTGTGTCAGTGAAACTTTGCATTTTTCGAAAACGATGAAATTATTTGTTTAAAGGTTGATTCATTCTATTTACTAAGTAAGAGTTCTCTGGGTGACGTACTGTGAAATAAAGCAAAACAAAACATTTAAAAAACAAAACCACCACCACAACAGAGAGTTGTGTCAGTATCTAATAATGTGAAGGAATTAATAAAATAATAAAACTACCTTTGCAATCTGGCCCATCCATAATTTCAGCCCTGTGGCGCCACCTATTGGCCAGCTGGGAGCAAGCAAGTAGAAGATGGAAAATGCTAAACTTCCATTTGTTTACTTATTTATTTTAAAAACCCACAGACAGCCGTTCTCACCGATGAGGAAAAGCAAAATGCAAAATCCGCAGACGGACAATTCCTTTATATTGGACAAACAAAAATTTCTACAATGTACAAGTTTTCGGGTTCTGCAGAATTCTGATGAAAAGTGCCACCTCTGCGGCACTTTGCTTGGTCCCAGTAAAGGCACTGCCCCACTGCGGCTTTTGGATTAAAATATCCAAACGTTACTTGTGTCCACAGCGGATGCTTGCTGAACCAACTAGACCAGGGCTCTCCAACCTCGGGTCCGCAGATGTTGCTGGCCTTCAGCTCCCAGCATACCCAGCCAGCGTGGCTAATGGCAAGGGATTCTGGGAGCTGCAGTCCAGCAACATCTGGGGACCCGAGGTTGGAGAGCCCTGAACTAGAGCCTTATGCCCTCTGTCGTGAGCTCTTACAGGGTGGAGGATGGATCAAGTTGAGGACACAATCCTCCATGAGCGCGGAAATGACCTCACCCAATCCACGGAAGGTCAACAGATCACTCTGGTCTCTTTGCTTTTGAAACATTTTAAGTGGAAATGCTATTGCGTAGGAATATTGCTTTGATCCAGAGTTGTTGTTTTTCTTTTAATGAAAAGTCCTATTTCAATGTGTAAAAGTCCTGTTTAAACTTGGCTGTACAGAGGAGAGGGGAAGTGAGGCTATTCCACCAGCCATGCTGAAAGGTGTTTGTTTTTCCTCCCTCTTCCCTCCCTGTCCCTGTTTCCTCTTGTGTTGTGTCTTTTTAGATGGCTACCCTGCAGGCGGGGAATGACTTGTTTCCCCGATTGCACGTAAGCCAGTCTGAGAGACTTTTTGGCCGAGGATTTAAAGAAAATACTTTAAATAAATTAAATACAGTTTAGGGGACAATCCAGTCTTCCCTCCGCCTCCAAACCCTAATCAGCAGCCTCCGGCAGGAGAGAGCACAAGCGTCGGCATGTACAGGGCACGGACTGAATTATGCCTCGATAACTGTTGGGTTTAAAGCTCCCTTATTCCAGGTCAGACCTGTCACCCAGCCTTCCCCAACCCTTCAGGCTCCGGATGTGTTAAAAAAAACAGGTCCCATCATCCCCAGCCAGTATGCTGGCTGGGGGTGATGGGACCTGTTGCCCAACACATCGAGGGCCCGAAAGGGTTCGTGGGAGGCTGGCCTACAGTCGGACCGGCAGCATTTCTAAAGGTCTTGGACAAACTGTTTTTCCCGTCACCGGCTGCTTCCTCCTTTTAACTGGAGAGTTTCACAAACTTGCGCCTTAGCCTCGCACGGGGCCCGTGCAAAGGAAGAAAAAGAATATTCTTTTTTTACAGCTTTTATCGTAAGCTCCTTGGGTCAGGCGCAGTGTTTCTCAACCTTGGGTCCCCAGATGTTTTTGGCCTACAACTCCCAGCATGCCCCAGCCAGCATAGCTGGCTGGGGCATGCTGGGAGTTGTAGGCCAAAAACATCTGGGGACCCAAGGTTGAGAAACACTGGAAGGGGTCCCCCCCCCCTTTTTACTGGATTTATTTTTGCCTTCGCTTCTGTCCCCTTATACTCGGGGGAACGGGGAGAGCCAGGCTGGAACACCAGGTGGGTTGACGTCCAACACCCCTGTTGTAAACAGTGCCGTGGAAAATTAGAACAAGTTAGGGCGCAATCCTATGCCCCTTGCTGGCTGGGGCATGCTGGGAGTTGTAGGACTTTGTTCTGTCTAACGGTGCATAGGGTTGCGCCCCAAGTCTGGGTCTGACCCCGGGAACCCAAAGCAGCCCCTTGCTTCTCCACCCCACGGCGTGTGGAATAGCTCCGCCCCCCCCAAACCGCCACCACCCCAATGCTACCCCCCCGCCCTTCCCCACTCACACAAGTGATTGAGTAGGCTGCTCTTCCCGGCGTTGGTGGGCCCTGCAATCACCACATGGACCCCGTCCCGCAACCTCTCGCCACGGCGGCCATCCCGCAGGTGCTCGCGCAACTCCTTCTCCAGCGACTCAACGGCGTCGTCCACTGCAAAGAGGAGGAAGAAAAGATTTTTTTTTAAAAGAGAGAGATGGAGGCCTTTCCCCGCAAACAGCACGCTCGTTTGCCTCCCCTTCCCCCCCCCCCCCCAGTTCAACATTTTTTTCATCCACAACCATGAGGACTAGTACCTTGCAGGCTTTGCTTGTTTTCTTTTTCTTTTTTTTAAAGGTGATACAGAATCACTGAGATCCTCACCGCACTATTTTTGCTGCGAGAGGAAGCCATCAGAATGTGGGGGGGGGGGGGGAGAGAAAAAAAAAAAGAATTGAGGCGGGGGTTGAGTCGTGGGCAGGGGGGAGGCTGACCTTGAGCGAGGACCCCCTCCTCAATGTTGTCATCTTCGCTGAAGTCGATGTAAGCTTCGAGGTGGGCCAAGGCCTGCCGGGAGAAAGGGTTAGCGGCTCAACTTGGCAGGAGGCCGGATATGTACTGAATATGTACTGAATATCTGATTGCAGCATGCAGCATGACTTATTTATATTCGGCTGGAATCAAATATTCCGTATCGGACCATTTCATACAGTCAGAGAAGATTCAAAACACAGAAAACACACATTTGCAGGCAGGGGGAGAGACAAAACATACAGGCTTTCTAAACAACACTGTATTATTAATTTGAGTGTATATAGCGCCAATGATCTTTACGCGAGTTCCAGCCGTGGCTAGAGAGGCAAAGGCCTGGAAAAAACACGAGGAAAATGGGGTGGGGGTACAGAGGAAAATTGGGGTGGGGGTGCATAGGATTGCGCCCCAAGTCTGGGTCTGACCCCGGGAACCCAAAGCAGCCCCTTGCTTCTCCACCCCACGGCGTGTGGAATAGCTCCGCCCCCAAACCAGTAAAATCCAGTAAAAAGGGGGGGGGAAACCCTTCCCTGAACCCAAGGAGCTTACGATAAAAGCTGTAAAAAAAGAATATTATTTTTCTTCCTTTGCACGGGCCCCTTGCGAGAGTAAGGCGCAAGTTTGTGAAACTCTCCAGTTAAAAGGGTGGGGGGAAACCTTCATGTCTCAGCAAGATTTATCCATCTTCGGGACCGGGAAGGGTGGTGGATTTTATGATCTACACTGGCTGGGGCATGCTGGGAGTTGTAGGCCAAAACATCTGGGGACCCAAGGTTGGAGAACACTGATCTAAACTCTGGGAGTTTTGCCATTCCCTTCAATGGTGCCTCAGATAATAATCCTTTCCCCGCGCAATCCTACACATTCATACTGGGAAGCCCTACTGGGCTCCAAAAGGGGGGTTTACATCCCAGGTGAGTGCACACGGGGTCACAGCCCTAAGTGTACCCCATGGAGCTCAACGGGAACCACGAAGCACGGATCCTGCCCTAGCCATGTTTCTTCGCCGCTCCAAGAGCTAAACCAGCCTTCCCCAACCTGATGTCTTCCAGATGTGCTAGCCGACAACTCCCAGGATCCTGGGGAGTTGTCACCCGGCACATCTGGAGGGTGCAAGTTGGGCGGGAAGGCCGGGTTAAACGAGTCACTATGTTAAATGCATAATGTGTCGCTGACCCTACTTCTTTCTTTCTTTTTTTTTACTTTAGTGTAAGCGCGCAGTCTACTGGGGAACACGAGTGGGAAGGAACTGCTGCGGTCGTGTCCCGTTTGTGGACTTGGCACTTGGGGGACTCTGGTTGGCCCCGGTGGGACTAGAATGCTAGAAGAGACTTTGATCTGATCAAGGAGGGCTCTTCTGATATATTATAATAATAATATGGTATTGCTGTCATTATTAAGTCGTCGTCATCGTCATCATCATCATTATTATTTTAAAAATTCTGTTCCGTCATCTCCCCTACCACCTTCTCCCCGAGGCCGTGTACTTAGCGTCCAGGGCGCTAAGAAAAGGAACGGAGGCATCACAGATTCCGGGATTGTTCCAGACACACACACAGGACACAATCCACGGGCTCCTTGCCTTCGTGAGAACGTCGCTCCAGCCCCGATAGAGCTGCCCCAAGTCCCCGCTCATCTGACGCAGAGCCTGCCGGCGCTGGCCTTCCGTCTCGGCGTGGATCAGGTCCCCAAGGCCCTCGGCCGCCGTCAGGTCCAGTTTGCCATTCTGGAAGGCCCGCTTGGTGAACTCCCCGGGCTCAGCGAGGCGTAGCTGCGGGAGGCGACCTGGAACGAGGAGGAAACCCTCGAGAGGAGACTGCCATCAGCACCACCCCGAGCCGAGAGGGAAGGTCTCTTAGCACGCCCCAAAAAGCGGGTTAGAAGGAAAGGAAAAATCCTGCATCAGCGATTAAAAAAACAACAACACCCACGTCGGCATGTAGGAAGAGAGACTCACCCAAAGCATTCAAGATGCTGCTCACCACCGCCAGCCCACCGTGAACGTGGAACTCGGCGCTGTCCTCGCCCGTGAAACTGCCTGGCCCTGAAAAAAGAAAAAACACAGAGAGAATTGCCTGGAATTCATTCTCATTAGAATTAAGGAGAGGAATCCGATAGGGGGGGTTGAAAATCCGACAGATTTCCATGATTCGGGGGGCCTGGATTCTGGTCTGCCAGCCCTGCACTGGCGCCGCTGACTCACTGGGGTGCAACCCGAGCCGGCTCGCAGACTTTCCTCTCAGACGAGCCGCGACTCGCGCATTTTTTTTTTTTTTAAAAAAACCCGCTAAGGAAATTTGCGAAAAATCGGCCAATTGGCACAAATTGGGCACCCTGGAAAGCATGTGGTCTTCCCGTGATTTACGCACATCCTGTGAGGACCACGTGCTTTTCGGGTGCCGATTTGCGCAAAATACCGTGATTTGTGCCAATTGCATAAACGCACGCAAATTGTGCAAATGGCGCAATTTGCGCATATTTCCTTAAGTGTTTTTTGGGGGGGAAACCCATGTGCAAACCACAGTTCGTCTTAGAGACGGAAGTCCGCGGAAAATCTCCCACTTGGTCCGCTTCTGATCATTGGATTGGAAGCGGGCAGAAAGTCCGTCGAGTTCAGATGAGCTGGACTTCCCAGTGTCAGCACCTCCCTAATTCTCCTCGCTCTGGATAGGTGACGAAACAGAAGAGGCGCTCATTCAGAGGCCTGCTGGATCAGACCAAGACAGGTGCTGTAAAGCAGCGGTGCAGAACATCAAATCTGGCCCACCTGGAGTTCCCAGGTGGTTTCCCGGCTTTGGTCCAGCTTTTCCCCCTTCAGGCTTTGAAGTGGATATACAGACAGTGCAGGAAGCCCCTAAAAAAGGAGATTCGTTCTCCGAATATTTTTTTTTAAAATGTTTCAAAATGATCTAGACAATCGGCTCAGGCACTTTAATCCCCTAACCTGGGAACCAGATGACGAGGCCGCGGTCCAGGGCTTCGGCAGAACTGGGGTCGTAGATCCCTCGCAAGGTGGCAGCTCGCGGAGGAGGAGGCTCCTTTGCCCCCGTCAGGCACAGCAAGGCCGAACGGCTAGCCGGGCCGCTGGTGCGAATCACAGCCACGCCACACTTCCCTCGGCCGGAAGACAAAGCAAAGATGGTGTCCCTGTTTCCGGCCTGACAATACAACCTGCAAGAGAAGTCGGGGGAAGACACGATGCACTGACAGTTCACCATGCAAAGCATGGCAGAGCCCTTGCTCCGCACGCAGCAGGTGACAAGTTCGATTCCCGGCATCTCCAGGTGGGGCAGGAAAAATTCCTGCCTGAACTGTTCCTGTCTCCCTTGGGGAATGGCCGTAGCTCAGTGGCAAAGCCCCTGCTTTTTTTAAAAAATAATAATAATAATTTTTGTATTGTGAATTTCAAAAGGTTATAACAAAAGCAAAAAAAAAGAAAACATCGTGCGAAGAGAAAGCCAGGCCACACACTCACTGAACCCTGACATATTCCCCCCCCCTTTTCATTGCCACCCCTCCCCCTCCATCTGTCTGCATAAAGCTATGCTGGCTGGGGCATGCTGGGAGTTGTAGGCCAAAATAATAATAATAATAATAATAATAATAATAATAATAATAATAATATTAATATTAATAATAATAAATTTATTTCTTACCCGCGTCTAGATCGAGGCGGGGAACAACAAAAATATAAAATACATAAACTAATCAAAACACAACACATACTATTAAAACATCTTAAAACTACTTAAAACATTATAAAACATCTTAAAAACATCTTAAACGCATCCTAAAATTCCGCCGGATAGGCCTGCCGGAAGAGATCAGTCTTTATGGCTTTTTCAAATTCTAAGATACTGCTAAATTGACGAATCTCCTCCGGCAGGCCATTCCATAATCCGGGAGCAGCAGAAGAAAAGGTCCTCAGGGTAACACCCGTCAGCCTAGTTTTGGCTGGCCGAAGTAGATTCTTCCCAGAGGACCTGAGTGCGCGGGGCGGCTTGTACGGGAGAAGGCGATCCCGTAGGTAGCCTGGACCCAAACCATGTAGGGCTTTAAAGGTGATTACCAACACTTTATACTCCGCCCGGAAACTGATTGGCAGCCAGTGGAGTGCTTTTAAAACTGGTGTGATGTGGGCACCCCTAGGTGTTCCAGCAACCGGTCTGGCTGCCATATTTTGCACTAGTTGAAGTCTCCGGACTAGGTGCAAAGGTAGCCCTATGTACAGCGCATTGCAGAAGTCGAGTCAACCATAATATACACCGATAAAGCCGATCAGCCTTAACAAGTAATTCTGAAAGCAAAGGAGACTCTGAGGCAGCAAAAGACGCAGGGCCGAACCTAGATTCTAACAGGTGTCTCGTATTGCCGTTCAGCCAACCATAATGAGCACAAAGAGTGGGAAAAATGACAGAAAATTACCATCAGCTCCCACTAATGGATCCAGTGTAAAAGCCAGCTTATCCATCCAGGTGCACTTTGAATGCAGAAAGTCCCGGGTTCAATCCCTGGCAACATCTCCAAGTAGGGCAGGAATACCTCTTCCCGAAACCCTGCGGAGTCGCTGCTGCTGCTGGTCCGTGTCGCCAATACTGGGCGAGATGGACCACGGGTCTGACCCAATGTGAAGCAGCTTCCGATGTCCCCGTGTTCCACCACCCTGTTGCAGTTACTTTACTCCCAACTCAAGGATGGAAAGCGGAATATCGGTGGTCAATATAAGAGGTTTAAAGATGTTCATAAGGCTAATCTAAAAAAATGCAATATAAACATCGAAAACTGAGAAGCTCTGGCCCATGAACGATCTAACTGGAGGTTGGCCTTTTACAAAGGTTCTATGGACTTTGAAGAAGCCTGAGTGCAAGGCGAAAGGGAGAAACGTGCTAGGCGAAAAGCACGTCAGACGAATCCTTTACAGGACCATCTTCCATCTGGTAACCTGTGTCCTCACTGTGGGAAGCTGTGTGGATCTAGAATTGGCCTCCACAGTCACTTTCGGACCCATCGCTAGAGTCTACACAATCTTCTTTAGAATTTCCTCCTTTTATCCCGGAAGACAATCTTACTCGGTCACGAGTGATCGCCTGATGATGATGATGGATGGGGGCAGCGAATAAGAAGGCAAAACTACTGTCTTGCACGGGGGGTGTTCTGGATTTTCTCCAGTTATCCGAGGGGTGGTACACATGCTGCCAAGAATGAGGCAGCCGCACAAGTGGAGCAAAACGCAACCAAACCCCACATTGTATTAAAATGTTTGTATTATTGTGTGAAAATATTTAGAGAGGCCTATCCCTCGCCAGGAAGTTCAAAGCTGTTTGCAGCAACGAATGCTTTTAAAAACAGAACAGAACACGGCAATATAAATACCACGATCCAATGACAATGCAGAAACAGTAATGGAACCAGAAACCAATGTTGTCAGTTCCTTTCTGGAATGACAAATGCAGGTCAAATTTGGTTCTTGAATTCCAGAGTGCTGCCAGTTCTTGGAATCTCCCCATTCTTGCCTGTATAATAATAATAATAATACATTTATAGCCTGGATTTTTTTTTCCTCTTGCAGGGAACCCAAGGCGACCTACGTGATCCTCCGCTTCTCCATTTCATCCTCACAACAGCCCAGCGAGGTAGGTTGGGCTGAGAGTCAGGGACTGGCCCAAAGTCACCCAGTGAGCTTCATGGCCGAGTGGGGACTTGAACCTGGGTCTCTCCAGCCCAACGCTCTAACCACTACGCCACACTGGTTCTCTCCTAATTTTCAGAGAGTATAAGGCTGCCACCCCCACGGCAAACTCCTTCCCTTAAGTTTCTGCCTGCTATTCAGCTCTTAAACAAGAATGGTGCATGTGCACCGGTTAGATTTCTGCCGGGAGCCAGTGTGGCGTAGTGGTGAGAGTGCTGGACTGGGACTCGGGAGATCTGTAGATATCCTGATTAGCAAGCTAGCTAAAAGTGGGCTAGATGGAACAACTATCAGGTGGATCCACAGTTGGCTGCAGAATCGGACTCAAAGAGTGCTTATCAATGGTTCCTTCTCAAACTGGGGAGAGGTAATGAGCGGGGTACCACAGGGCTCGGTCCTGGGCCCGGTGCTCTTCAACATTTTTATTAATGACTTGGATGAGGAGGTGCAGGGAATGCTTATCAAATGTGCATATGACACACAGTTGGGTGGAACAGCTAATACTCTGGAAGACAGAAACAAAATTCAAAGCGATCTCGATAGGCTGGAGCACTGGGCCGAAAACAACAGAATGAAATTTACGGTAATAGGGATAAATGCCAAGTGCTGCACCTAGGGAGAGGAAACCAAATGCAGAGTTACAGAATGGGGGACACTTGGCTCAATAATACTACGAGTGAGAAGGATCTTGGAATTGTGGTAGATCACAAACTGAATATGAGCCAGCAATGTGATGCGGCTGCAAAGAAGGCAAATGCTATTTTGGGCTGCATTAATAGAAGTATAGCTTCCAAATCGCGGGAAGTGATAATTCCCCTTTACTCAGCACTGGTTAGGCCTCATCTTGAGTACTGCGTCCAGTTCTGGGCACCTCACTTTAAGAAGGACGTAGACAAACTGGAGAGGGTTCAGAGGAGGGCAACAAGGAAGATAAAGGGACTGGAAACAAGGCCCTATGAGGAGAGACTGAAAGAACTGGGCATGTTTAGCCTTCAGAAGAGGAGACTGAGGGGAGATATGATCGCACTCTTCCAGTACTTGAAGGGTTGTCACACAGAGGAGGGCCAGGATCTCTTCTCGATCATCCCAGTTTGCAGGACACAGTCAGCCATGAAACTCACTGGGTGACTTTGGGCCAGTCACTGACTCTCAGCCTAATCTACCTCACAGGGTTGTTGTGAGGATGAAATGGAGAGGAGGATTATGTAAGCCGCCTTGGGTTCCTTGCAGGAAAAAAGGCGGGGTAGAAATATAATTTAAAAAAAAAAAGGGCTCAAGTTACAGGAACCCAGATTCCACCTAAACATCAAGAAAAATTTCCTGACTGTCAGAGCAATAAGACAATGGAACCAACGACCTAGGGAGGTGGTGGGCTCTCCCACTCTGGAGGCATTCAAGGTGCGGCTGGACAGACATCTGTCAGGCATGCTTTGACCTGGATTCCTGCATTGAGCAAGGGGTTGGACTCGATGGCCTGGTAGGCCCCTTCCAACTCTACTTTTCTATGATTCTATGATTCCCCGCTCGGCCATGAAACTCATTGGGTGACTTTGGGCCAGTCACTGACTCTCAGCCTAACCTACCTCACAGGGTTGTTGTGAGGATAAAATGGAGGAGGAGGAGGAGGAGGAGGATTATGCAAGCCGCCTTGGGTTCCTTGCAGGAAAAAAGGTGGGGTATAAATATAATAAATGAAATGAATGTTGCAAAGCTGCCCTACACTTAAATGGGTTTCAGCATTACCAGCACCTGTCCACAAACTCTGTTCCAGACACAATGACGCAAACGCAGCAGAAACTTGGCATAGTGGGAAACGTGGCACTCTTAGGTGCAGTGAAGAAGAGAAAAAAAGGGGGCTGACTTAAAGAATTCTTCGTCTATTACCTATATGGGTCTTAAGGCGCAACCCTGTTAAGCAAGTCTAGACAGACAAAAGGCCTACAACTCCCAGCATGCCCCAGCCCGCATGCTGGGAGTTGTAGGCCTTTTGTCTGTCTAGACCAGTGTTCTCCAACCTTGGGTCCCCAGATGTTTTTGGCCTACAACTCCCAGCATGCCCCAGCCAGCTATGCTGGCTGGGGCATGCTGGGAGTTGTAGGCCAAAAACATCTGGGGACCCAAGGCTGAGAAACACTGCCTTAGTCAATTAACTAACCAATCTATTGAATTGGGAGAGGAGGAAAAAACATCACTTTGAAGCAAAAAGGCACCCCCCGATTCCGGACGGCTTGCGCTTGTGTCGTACACGGCATCGGCCAAGAAGAGGCAGAGAAGCAAAACACGTCTTTTGACAAGGCACCGGCCATCTGCAGTTTTTCAGATTATGTGATTCAAACATAATTAAGTTGACCAAAAGAGTTTGAATCAATTCATCTGAACGACTCATAAAACCCTGCAGCCCTGATAGCTGCCCCCCCCCACCGTACTAAGAAAGGGGAGAACGGAGCTCATATCCTTCCTTCAGCCATGACGCTCATTCTGTCGGTCTCTCTCTCTCTGACTGTCCTACCTCGCAGGGCTATTGTGACAAGAAAACAGGGAGAGGGGAGACCTTGACATTGCCTTGCGCTCGCCGGGGGGGGGGGCGGGGGAGCTGGGATATAAATGTAATAAATACATACATACGGGGCACCTAGCTTCTAAGATGTAAGGATGGGATAAAAAAACATTTAAAAAAAAGAAAGAAAATTTCTATACTGCCCAAGAGCCGAAACTCTCCGGGAGGTTCATGAAATAATACAGGAACATCCTTTAAAAAATATTGATTTGCTACATATTTCCCGCAAGCTGGCACCCTCCAGATGTGTGGGACTGCAAGTCCCATCTTCCACAGTCGTGGAAGATGGGACTTGCAGTCCCACACATCTGGAGGTTGGGCAAGGCTACATCTCCAGCGAAGGATAGATGGCTGCCTGCCCATTTTATCCACTCAACAGCCCTGCAGGGGAGGCCCGCACAGCCCAAGGCTGTACAAACAGGGTTGCCAATTTTGCTGGCATCCCCGCCCGCCCGCCCACCCCAAGGGGCTCCAGAGCCTTTCGAAGAGGCAAACCTGCACAAGGGAGAGGAACCAGCAGGCGAAGGTGTTTCTAAGATGCCAAAAAAGGGAGGGGTTTTTTTTCACCTGTTGGATTTCTGCCTGCCACTCACCAGTTGGATGTCTGCCTGTTACAAGACACAGAGGCAGGGTGCGGGGAGGGAAAAGGCAGATTTAGGAAGGATCTGCCCCCTAGGAAAATCACACACACACACACACACACACACAGGGTCGAAGGCAGCCCCCCAGATGCACCCACCTGCAAAACAGCTTCGGGGGTCCTGCACGTCTTGCAATCCACAGCCATCCCCGCAGGGCAGGCCACATGGCCCCCAAGGAAGCAACAAGGCTTGCCCCACTTCCCTCAGCCCCTCAAAGCCCCCTCCCCAGGCTGCATCCTGCCGTCACCCCACCCCACGACCGACCCTCCTCCCGTCCGAATGCGTAGCCCTTCCGTCCTTGGCGACCCAACACGCTTCCTCTGCCAGCACGACGTGACGCACGCTGCGGGCTTCAACTGAGGGCAACGTGCTCCTCTGCCAGCTGATTGGTCAAGAAGGGGAGAGGGGAGGGCGGAGTTTAGGGGCGGAGGCGTGGCCTGCACGGTTTGCTGCTGCTGCTGCTGCTGCAGACTTTAGGTGGGGAATTAAAAATTCTTTTTTTGTTTGTTTCTGTATTTATTTAAGTTTTTTTCCCACCCCTCTGCAATGCATAATTAAAAAGCAAGATCTTCATGCAAATGTCAACATCCTTTCAGACGTTTTGCAAAGGTAAGGGACTCTTTTTGTCTAAAGTGTGCTTATTACTACTACTATTACTACTACTACTACTACTAATAATAATAATAATAATAATAATAATAATGGGGGTTTTGCAGAGAAGAGAAAGGAAAAGAGATTGAGGATTTGCTTGCTTTGCTGCGTTGGGGGACGGGAGGGGAAAGCCGCCTTTAACCAGTGCTAAACTGCAACAATATCGATGGGCATCTGAGCATACACAGAGTGTTTTTCTTCCCTCCCTCCCCCCCCCTTTACCATGAGCAGCAGCCCAACTAGCTTATATTTTAGGACGTCTAAAATATCATTCGTTCGGCAGCTGAGTGTGGCTGGGCCGGTGGGAGGGGGCGGTGGGTGTGGGTGTGGGTGTGGAAAGGGAGGCCCTCTGTGCATGCTCAGATGCACTGCAGACTCGCCTCGCGTTGCAGTGCAAACCGGAGGTGAATTCAGGGCCCCCGGGCGCGTTGCATCACCCTGAGGTGACGTCACAGCCCGGCACCAGCAAGGAGGGGCGCCTTTTCGGGAGGTCTCTGTCTGCAATCAGGTAGCAATTAAACGGAGGAGCGGAAGGCTTAAGAAGCCGGTAGAGTGTAGTTGTTGGGTTGTTGTTGTTGTTTTTAATTCCTACGGTCTGGCCTCTTGCCCAGGCGGGTGCCCCCCTTCCAGCAGCAGCCCCCCCCCGCGCCCCCGTTCGCCTTCTTTTTGCTGCAAGAAAACACACACACCAAAGAAAAAAAATAATAAAAGCCCGCCCGCCCGCACAGCAACGCTGTCTGTGAAACATCAATTTTTTCTGAGTAAAATTTGCAGGGATTTTGACTGGGGCTTCTCTCTCTCTCCCCCCCCCTTTAAAACAGGAGTGGGGGTCCTGGCGCCCTCCAGAGGGGTTGAACTGCAACTCCCATCATCCCCACCCAGCCTGGCCAATGGACAGGGGTGATGGGAATTGTAGTCCATCAACATCCAGAGGCAACCCGTCCCCCTGTTTTAAAGCTGCCTCCCCCAACCTGGCACCCTCCGGAGGGGATGAACTCCCATCATCCCCAGCCGGATGGGAGCTGCAGTCCAACCCCTCTGGAGGGTGCTAGGTTGGGGAAGTCTACTGTGGTGTCTGAATCACTGCACGCAAGCCCTGTTACCACTGAGAAAGTCTTTTGACCTACCCCAGTGACTGTTCGCCCCTACCTTTTTTATATATCTATCTATCTATCTATATAATTTATTCATTACGATAATATCCAGGCTTTCTCCCAAGGAACTTATACCTGATTCTCCATTCCCCCCTCCCTCCATGTAATCCTCAACAACAGCCCTGTAAGTAGGAATATAGGAGAATTTCACTTGGGGGAGGGTTAAAAACTCAAAATGGGTTTTTCCAGTTCAGCCTGGTGGGTTTTGTGCAGTTTGCTCCCTGCTGGCATTGATTCAATCAGTAGTGAGTCCAGCCAGGACACGGATTCTGTTTGTGTTGTTTTTAATGGCTGCAATTTGCACAATTTTGTGGGGGCATCTTGAAATTTGCACAAATGGGGCCCCAGGAATTAAAAATAAATAAATTATTGGCGATCTTGCCCAGGTGCGCACGATCGCAATTCCACCCGTCTGCTATGTTAGCCCTCAAAGAGGCATATTCCCCTCTTGTCAATGTCCTTGTCCGTTTCATCCAGCAGAACCATATTCTGTACTTGTCAAATAACTTGTCCATTTCATCCTCCACCTGGGCACTTACAGAGCCCAGGTGGGGAGTGGCAGCGGAATTGACAAGTCCTTTGACTTTGACAAGTAGGGAACATGGCTAAGCTGCCTGTGGAGAGGATGAAACTGACACAAGGCTATTTACAGGGGGGGGGGGCTATGCCTGGGCTGGGCTACATAGAGGACAGGCAGACTTGCGATGCTGCACACTTGCGCAAGGTTGCCAATCAAAAGATATTTTAAAACTTGCGCAAGTTTCAAGATCCCCCCCCCCGCCCTACCCAAATTGCAGAAATTACAATTCGCACAAATGCCCGCTACACTACAGTCCACTTACCGGGATGGAAACGCTGGGGAATCCCGTCGGACTTAAATGGGACAGAGTTCCCAGCATCTTACACCCCTGCCTGGGAGATAGGTGAGGCTGAGAGAAAGCGGGTGTGGCACCCGGTGAGCTTGAGTGGGGATTTTGAACCCGGATCTCTCCCTACTCCTAATCGGACACTAAACCTTTTCTCTTGCTCTCTTGTTTCATCTGCTTTCGTTTTAATTTATTTGGGGGGGGAAGGGGGTGGGTTGCCTTTTGTGGTTGCTGTTTTGATTTTATATCATGTTGATATCTTATCCATGAGTGCCTGATGTGGTTAATGTATAAATAAGTTCATAACGTTAATAAATAAGTAATGAATAAGTTAAGGACAGAATCCTATGCATGTTTAGACAGGGGAAAAAATCTACATTTTAGGATTCCCCCCCCCCCTCTCCGTCTAAGCCTTCGTAGGATTGCCCCTTAATAGAATTCATAAGTAGACATCCAGGGAATCCTAGCTACAGCCCTGTAAGGTGGGACAGTTTGGTTCTCTCCATATTGCAGAGCTGGAAACCGAGAGAGGAGGACTAGCCTGATGCCACTCAATATAAAACTGTAACGGGGAGAGGGGATCTTTTTTTTTTAACCTCTTAGCCTTGCTCCTTCCTTCTCAAGTTCCTTGGAGGGCAAGTCGCTTCGAATTCAGCCCACGGTGCAAACTAATGCAGCGCACAAAATCTGGCTTTTCTTCCCTCAAGCAGAGAAATCAAAGCAACCGAAAGTTAGGCCAAACAATAATTAACCAATGGGTGACCGGCCAGATGGGCAATTCACAAATGTAATAAATAAATAAATAATGAGGGTCTAGAATTAGTATTTATTAATAGAGCACCATCACTGTGGAAGAAGGCAGGTCCTCTACCCTCAAGAACTTGCAGTCAATCTTGCTAGCCCTCATATCGCACTGCCAAAGCACTTCCCCGACGGTTATCTCGGAAATCCTCAGAACAGCCCTGTAAGGCAGGACACTCTTGTTATTCCCCCCCTTCCCCATTTTGCAGGCGAGGTGAGGTGAGGCGGGACTGCGTTAGAGCGCTCAGCGTACAAGACCACCTAGTGAGGAGAGAGCTGAACCCAGAATTCCCCACCTTTTGAAGATCTTTCTCACTTGTGCTTGCCCGCTATGCCGTCTTTGGAGAATGTAAGGATCCTACCCTTGAAGGCTGCCTAAAAATCATTTTAAATGAATAAAGGCACAATCCTATGCAAGCTTAGACAGAAAAAAGGACTACCAACTCCCAGCATGCCCCAGCCAGCTGACTGGGGCATGCTGGGAGTTGCAGGCCAAAAACATCTGGGGATCCAAGATTGGAGAACACTGGTCTAAAGCAAGAGACTTGCACTATTTGTACCCTTTCCTTTCCTCTAACTCTAGTTGTTGAGAGGCTGGTGGTAAGCTACTCAGCGTTCAAAGGAAAGGCACTCTGCACATGGTCGATGAAATCCCTTGAGGTTTTTTTTAAAAAATGGTACAGATTGTTACGTCTCACATTTCATGGGGCAGAGCCTTGATCAGGGTAGGCAACTCACTACCCACCCGCCTCAATGTTTTGGACTACAGGTCCCATCATCCGGGGCTGGGGCTGATGGAGTTGAAAGCCAAAACGTCCACGTTACCTACCCGAGGGCAAGATTACTGGTGAAGGGAAAGGTCTCTGACAATTTAGGTCCGGGCGGATGAGGGACCTTCACAGGCTGCATATTCCCTACCCCCTGATTTAAGACTTCTGGGGGTTTTTTTTATTGCTGCCCTTATCAGCGAAATGTTGCCTTCATGCTTTGCTGTGGAATGGTCTTCCCTTACGCCCCGCCCCCCGCAAGGAGACCAGTAGCTTGCAAAGGGGTGCACCCCAAAATTGCCACTTCCTCTGCATATTGCAGGTACCTTATAAGTCTCCCCCCCCCCCAAAAAAAAGATCCAGCCAAGCCACCGAGCATCCCAGATCAAATTACCTTGCTGGTATTTTTACACCAGCCTTGTGGGTCATCTCTAGAAATAACAGTTTGACCTTTGGGGCCAAGAAGCGATCGGAGGTCAAGACGAGAGAGGAGAACAAACAAGACTGGGGGAAGGAGACAGAGAGGAAGGAGGAGGTCAGAGAAGTGGAGCGATTGGAGGGGGCAGACTGGGGAGGGGGGAGAACCCCTAGAAAAAGTGGGATATATCTATCCAATGGGCCTGTAACATGTTTCCCAGACTCGGCCGCTCCAAGCATGAGGAATAAGGCAGCATCCAGTGAACCCCTATGGCAAGCGGGACCCTCTTTCAGCCCGAGGGCCGCATTCCATTTCAGAGAAGCTCTCGAGGGCCGCTTTCCAGGGGTGAGCGGGGCCAAAGGCAAAAGGCTAAGCTGGCCAAGGCTGATGGGATGTGTAGGCCCAAACATCTGGAAGGTCACAAGTTGCCTACCTCTGCATTAAAGCTTTCAATTAAAAGCCAGGGAAAACTGAGTACGAGAGAGATTTACCAGTAACTAATTTTGAAAAGATGGTCATGTTTAGAGACGGCCTACCAGGTAATGCATCAACAAGAGGTATAACAAGGGATTTATATAGATTGATCCAAAAAGCAAAAGAACAAGAGGATCAGCTTCCCACACAATCTGTCAAACGATCTGTAGAAACGCTTTAAGAGCGTTTTTAAAGCACTCTTAAAAGCAGTCGCAAATAGAACCAGCCGTATGGCTCTTGTAAGGGAATACTGAAGTGTGGGGGACCACCACCGAAAAGTCCCTCTCTCTAGTGCCTGCCAACTTTACCCATCTTGGCAGCAGACCAACAAGCAAAGCCTCATCCCTGTGACAAAACTAGCAAGGCTAGGGGGGTAATTTTATTTGTAGTAGTACCATGCTGAAAATCTCTCCTGCATTTCCCCCCAACCATTCTCATTCAATTTGAGAGAAAAGAAATTGCTTTCGGAAAGGAATTCAAAAGAGAAGAAAGTTTCGGAGGAATTCTCATGGGCTGGGTTCGGGGTTCTTGTGCTTACCTTACTCACACACGAGGTGGCCGAGGAGGAGCATGCGTGAGTGTCCTGCCTTTCATTGCACCGTCACCAGTCTGGCAGCGTGCAGCCACCTTGGCTTCCCACACTTCCACTAGTGTTATATGGTAGCCGCCTTCTCCCTCTATGCTATGCTATGTTTGGGACACTGTAGGGGATGCAAAGTGGGGGCCAGGAACTTAGTTTTATTCTGTGCTTTGCTGGGTGTTGTGTGTTTTTAAACTCATGTTATTGCAAAGCATTCGGGTTATGTTACACAACTTTGATTTTGGCTAAAATCCAGCAACAGCATCACTGGGGCTGTTAGGGCAGGCGTGAAGGGTGGATGTGGAGGAGCCCTGAATTAAATTTACATTTCAGTGAGGTTTTTTAAAAAAAAAAAAACCTCCCAAAAAAGAAGAAGAAAAGAAACCTTCAAGTAGCCAGTTTTTGCTTGTAAAGTGATGGGTGGAAAATATGTTAACAGGGCAATGCTATACATGTCTACTCAGAAGTCCCATTGATTTTAGTGGAGCTTGCCCCCGGGGAAGTTAGTATCGGAAAGTAGCCCTTAGGTCTTACTTCTGAGTAGACATGCATAGGATTGCACTGTAAATGTGCTACCCGCTGTCAACAGCGGGACTTCCAACCCCACGCAATTTCCTTTTCCTTTTTGGTTTGCCTTTGTATTCGGAAAAATGGATAAAAATTTTGAAAAGCACCCACCAAATTCTGAGGACTTTTTTTGAGGACCAGAACCCTATCGCTCTCCCCCACCCCCATGTGTTGCAGCTTTAATTTCATTATTATCTTGTTCACACAGGGAGTGTGTCTTGGGTGCGGGGTGGGGGGGTGAGTCTTTGAATTTGGAAGGAGGAGGAACACAATCCAGCCCTGGGAACGGCGCTGGCAGATGGCGCTGGGGAGACGCAGGCCAAACAGACTATTAAAAGCTCCTTGCCTTTAACTTGCCGCCTCCCCCCCGCCCCCCCCCCCGCCCTCCGCCTGCTCCTTTGTCCCTCCTTCTGCCCGTCTGCTGGCTGGTTTGGACCTCGGAGGCTCTTCTGGGCGCCGGGTGCCTTCGGCGGACCGCCCTCTGGGACAGGTGCTCACCTGGGCTGGGAAGCCGCCCCCCCCCCATCGCGGGCACGTGCCCCGCCCGGCTCCGATGGCGCTCCCGGCGCTCCGCCGCCGCCGCCCTGCGCGCTCCCCGAGCCCGTCCTGGCTGCCGTGAGACCGGCCCTGGCTTCCCTCTCGGCTCGGATGAGCCGCCCGCCGTTTGCCGCAGTGCAATGCTGTCTTCGCGGTCCAGCCCGCAGCCTTGAGCCCAGCAGGAGCCACGATGCCCGAGAGCGGCGCCGCACCGGAGAGCGAGCGGCACAAGCGGGGCGCGGCGGATGGGGAGACGGCCACGCCGGCTTCGGCCGGGGTCCTGGGTAAGTTCCGGGGCGCGGCGCCCCAGTCTCCTGTCCCTGGGAACGCGGGGTGCAGCACGGGCTGCGGCCGCCGCCGCCCCCCCCCCCATTCCCGGCCGCCGAGGACTTTGCCGAAGTTCGGAAAGGCACGTCCCTTCGGAACCGGCCCGTTCGGAAAGGACAGAGGTCGTCTCCGCAGCGCGTCCCCGTGGCGGCTGCGCCCGCCCCATTGTCTCGGCGTGTCCTGGCGTGACTCGTGTCCGGCGCGGCCCCCGAGGAAGACCCCCGCCCGGCGGTGGATTTGGAGAAGGGGGGCTCTGGAAGCGTTCGGGCGGAGGTCTTCCGACGTGCTCACCCCCCCTCCCACCCCCCAGCTCTGCGGTGTGGTGCGTTTTTACGCAGCCTGGGACCCGAGACCTCCTCCTCTTCCTCGTCTTTCTCTCGCAGCCTGATGTCATCCTCCTACAACACGGAGGGGGGGGCGGGGGCGCTTGGCCCATTCAGGATTTTGTGCGTGCGTGTGTGTGTGTGTGTTTTGTGTCGCGGGCGTCCGCGCCGAGGAGCGCCACACCGCCGCGCGTCTCGGCGGAGCGTCCTGCGGTCCACTGCGTCTCTCCGCGGCTGTCTCTCGAAACGTTGGCGGATGGGTGAGGAGGGTTCCTTGGGCTTTTTGGTACCTCCGAGGAAGGGGAAACCGAGGCCTGTGGGCCAGGCAGAGGAGAGGGCCTCCGGTCCACCCTCGACACCACCCTCCAAATCTCTCCCCCCCCCCCCAATCTGGCTCTTCTTGTAGCATCCTCCTTCCTAATGAAACCCACGCGGCTTCTTTGTCTTTCTGCTCCGTACTTTTGGCACGATCCATTGTGTGCCAAGTTGATCATTCGGGTCAGAAAGGGAGGCACTGCAAGACGCGTGTGCGTGTGAGTGCTAAACCTAGTTTTTCGAAGGCTTGAAATTTAATTTTTTAAAAAAAAAAAAATAATAATAATCCGGGTTCCCGAGGGGAGACCTTCCACCGGCCGCCCCTAACCTGGTGGCCCCCTCCCCAGCCAGTGTGGCTTGGACCATCTCCTTCCCTGCTGGAGCAGCTTTGGGCACCTCAGTTTTGCCAAGATGCGGCGTTCGGCCCCCGGGGCCGCCGAAATCGTGGAGTTGTCCGGGCGAGCGGCCGCTCTTTAATTCTGCAGCAGGGGTGACCTTAGCTCGGCTTCGCCAAGGTTAGGTGCGGAAAAGCCGGGGAGGATCGGGTGCAAATCGAGGCGAAAGAGCTCGAGGGGAGAGGCGGAAAAAAAAAACCCACGGCGCGTCTTCGCCCTTCCGCGAAGCGCGTGGGGATACTCTCCTGCGCCGGAGGTGTTTTGGAGATGCGCAAGAATTTGGGGTTTGCACGGGAGGCTTTCTCAGTGCAATCGTGCCCCAGGGATCCGCTCTGGATATCTTGCTTTGTAGCCTTCAGTGATACCCAAATTCCCCAAATCTGCATCTTGCGGTCTGCAACCTGGTGCCTTGGACTTCACCGGGGCAGTGCTAGGTACCGAAAAGCTCAGGGACTCAGGCCCACAGGACAAAATAAAATGCATACATTTGCATATGCTAATTGACATATGCTCTAAAGTCTGTGTGTGTGTCTGTAAAGGAGCCTGTCCCCAGAGGACACCCCTATTTGTAAGAAGGGGTGCATGGACAGGGGAGAGGAGGGCGTCTGATGTCAGGAAAAAACCTCAGGCAGAAGGATTCATAGAATCATAGAAAAGTAGAGTCGGAAGGGGCCTACAAGGCCATCGAGTCCAACCCCCTGCTCAATGCAGGAATCCAGGTCAAAGCATCCCTGACAGATGATTGTCCAGTTGCACCTTGAATGCCTCCAGAGTGGGAGAGCCCACCACCTCCCTAGGTAGTTGGTTCCATTGTCTGATTGCTCTGACAGTCAGGAAATTTTTCCTGATGTTTAGGTGGAATCTAGGTTCCTGTAACTTGAGCCCATTATTCCGTGTCCTGCAAACTGGGATGATCGAGAAGAGATCCTGGCCCTCTGTGTGACATCCCTTCAAGTACTGGAAGAGTGTGATCATATCTCCCCTCACTCCTCTTCTGAAGGCTAAACATGCCCAGTTCTTTCTAGTCCCTTGATCATCCTTGTTTCTAGTCCCTTGATCATCCTTGTTGCCCTCCTCTGAACCCTCTCCAGTTTGTCTACGTCCTTCTTAAAGTGTGGTGCCCAGAACTGGACGCAGGACTCAAGATGAGGCCTAACCAGTGCTGAGTAAAGGGGAATTATCACTTCACGCGATTTGGAAGCTATACTTCTATTAATGCCGCCCAAAATAGCATTTGCCTTCTTTGCAGCCACATCACATTGCTGGCTCATAGAAACTGATCATTGTGGTAGATCAGTTTGTGATCTACCACAATTCCAAGGTCCTTCGCACTTGTGGTATTGTTGAGCCAAGTGTCCCCCATTCTGTAACTGTTTCCTTTGGTTTCCTTTCCCTAGGTGCATTTGGTTTCCTTTCCCTAGGTGCAGTTGGTTTCCTTTCCCTAGGTGCAGCACTTGGCATTTATCCCTATTACATTTCATTCTGTTGTTTGTGAATTTCATTCACAAGGAGGGGGCAGCACAAGGGGATGCACATGTGGGCCAAAAGCCAGCTCAACCAGGGGGATCAGATGCAACAGAGATCCTCAGGGCCCCTGGACCTTTCTTTCAGCAAGTGCCCCTGGACAGCAGGGTGGTGGGGCAGAGGGCCTCCCAGAGATTTGGGGCTCCAAATGAAAGATTTGCTCCAGCCCTAGTGGGCCACCCCCTAACACCGCCTCTGCTGGACCACAATTTCTGTCGTCTGCAGGCAGTGTGTCCAATGCGATCAGGATTTCCAGTATCCAGAAGTGAGATAAGATGTGTTCCTGATATCCGTGTGTTGCTCCTTGAGTTTGCCCCAGGCATGATGAATTATGCAGATTTGGGCCAGCCTGTCTTCTTTTTCTTACACTAGTGAAAACCCAGTGATGCCTCAGCCAGAGACATGCTCGAGGCAAGAACCACAGTGGAATCTGGTCTGATCTTTATTTTTCATCCCCAAAGTTAACAAAGCATTTATTTTGTCATTTCTGGTTTACCGAAGCAATTCCATTTAGCAGTTTGGAGAAAGATGAGCTTTGCAAGAGCTCACTTGCCAGACCAACCAACCCCCAAAGCTTTGCAAGACCTGCGCAGCTAGACCTTCCAATAGCAGCTTATCAACTGTTCAGACTGATTCATGCTGCAATCCTGCACATGCTTACATGGGAGAAAGTCCAGTCGGGAACCTGGCTTCTGAATTCTGTTCCAAGGAAACATGCGGTGCCTCGGATGGGGTGATAATAAGGAAGCGTGGGACTCGGGAGATCTGGGTTCTAGTCCCCGCTCGGCCACGAAACTCACTGGGTGACTTTGGGCCAGTCACTGCCTCTCAGCCTAACCTACCTCACAGGGTTGTTGTGAGGATAAAATGGAGAGGAGGAGGATTATGTAAGCCGCCTTGAGTTCCTTGTAGGAAAAAAAGGCGGGGTACAAATGTAATAAATAAATAAATAAATAAATAATCAGCGTTGCAAATTATATCAGGGCTCACAGGCAGTCGGTGGAAAGGTGAGCTTTGCAAGAGCACACTTGCCAGATAAGCTTAGCAAGAGCTGAGCTGCAGGCGTGAGGCAACCCTCCTTGCAGGAACGTGCATGTGCTGCCGGTTAGTTTAATCCGCCTCAGGCGGACTTTGTCCAGAAAGGCAGCTTATAAACACTTCAATTAATTAAGCTAAGTCCATTGGCATAGGTAGGGTAAGCTTTTCATTACTCAAACCGCAGGTACGGATCGTGTCTTTGCTCCCCTCAGACGCCCTCCACCGAGGCATTAGCTGCTAGGCATATACTGCCAGCACGCATATATTTCCCTCGCAATGCCATCTTCTGCCTACACCGCAGCTGTGCCAAGGAGATTTCGGGCACCCACAAAGCCCGGCCTGTTTTCCTCCATCGCTCGGAGAGAAGCTGCCTTTATTCCACCCGAGCGGGGGCCTGCGACTGGCAAAGAGAGGGCTCCTTTGTCGGGGTCCATGAAGGGGGACGGACGACGACACTGTTATCAATGTTGCATGTTTCCTCCTTTCCTGGAATTTCCCCGGCAAGCCGGGGAGTTGCGATGCAGGAGTCGATTAAATAACATGCGTGGATCCCAGGCTAGGAAGTTGGATCTGTGGAAGCCCTTTGGGAAGGGAGTTGTGGGTTGGCGGGGGGGGGGGAGATATTTACTCAGAATTAGGAAGAGAGGGATGAGTGTTGCCGCCTCTAAGGGTGTGATGATGGCATTGTGGTGCCCTCCGGGTTGGACTACTACTCCCATCATCTCCAGAGTCCAGCCATGGGGATGATGGGAGTTGTCATCCAACCCTACCCCCACACAGGGTGCCAAGTTTGGGAAGGCTGGGATAGACCCCTGGTAACAACTCCTTCCTGGGTCAGGCCAAGGGAGGCTGCTGAGTCGCCTATTTCAGTGGGGCTCCCAATCCATTGCAGGTTTAATCTGGAGCTTTATAGCAGTTATCCATGGTGCTGAACTCTATCCCTGAAATAGGTTCACCACCGTGGGGCACCATGGCTAGCTCCTGTACAGCTCCAAATAAAAGCTGCGATGGATTAGGAGCCCCACCAAAATGGGAGTCGCCGGGTTCCAGCCGCTGATATTGCAAAGCAGAATACCGAGTTTCCATTCTTAACTACAGTATTTCATTTAAAAGGTGGCGGTGGATCGGCTGGCGTGCATTTAGCGACAGCAAGGAGAGCGCCCACGCCATGGGGTCAGGGCAAAGTTCTGTCTAGCTAGCCCAGCATCCTGCTTCCAACAGAGGTCAGCCTACTGCCCCAAGGGGAGGCCCACGGGCGACCGCCTTGTTCTCCTCTGGCAGCTGTCTCTCGGAGGACTGCCTTGGAACGGGGAGGTTCGTTTCTTTGCTAGGATGGTCCATTGCCGCTGCGAAGCCCGGTTTCACACCACCGATTCTGACCCGAGTCAGAAGGAAACTCTGCGCTTGTCTGAAATCCAGCCCAAAGGTTGTGGATCCAGGCGCCGGCTCCCTCGAGAGCAAGGGCTCCGCATGCGGAAAGTGCCTCTGCCCGATTTCGGAGGATCCTCTCTCTCTGCCTGCCGCAGCTCACCCCCTTTGGCAGGGTCTGCACGTCAAATTAAACGCCCCCTTCCCCTTTGGTTAGCACCTTTTGGCTTCAGCCTCCAACATAAAGGGCTGGCGGGGGGTGGGGTGAATCGAAAGAGATCCCCCCCCCCTAGATTGGTTAGGAGCGAACCACAAAATCTGTCCAGGGCCAGTAGGGGGGGGGGAGCCTAGAGCTCCACTGAGAAGGTCCGTCCTTCTTTACGGCGCGTGTCGTGAGCTTACGGGGCACCAGACTTGGTGACGTCATTTGGGTGGCTTTTTGGGGGGAAAGATGAATTACATTTGTAGTAGACATTCCCTTGTGCCAAGACAGCTCAAAATAGAACCTCCAAGTTTGGAGACCGTCTACCTCTAAATAGCAGACCCTTGGAGGGGTGCAAATAATAAAGAGAGGCCCTGTTGCCCAGTACTTTGGTAGGATTCAAAGAATTAAGGCTGGAAGCATCTGGCCGGTCTAGAGAAGGACCTTTGGTCTGATCCAGCAGGGACTCATTGCCTGGAGAGGAGAAGGTGAAGGGGAGACGTGACGGCGGCCTTCAGGGATCCGAACGGTTGTCGTGCAGAAGATCGAGCAAACTGCTCTTTCGCTCCCGAGGGCAGGGCTAGAACCGACAGGCGGAAATGGCTGGGAAGCAGATTTAGGCGAAACATTAGGAGAAACTTCCAAACGGCGAGGGCTGTCCAGCCGCGGGGCTGATTGTCTCGAGAGGCGGTTTGTTCTCCTTGGCTGGGGGCATTTCAGCAGAGGCTGGGTGGCCATCTAGTCTAGTGCAGTTGCTGTAGCTGCATCCTGCATTGGACAGGGATGTTGAAGAGTCCTTGGTTTCGAGTCACAAGTCGAGTCACGAGTCCTTGGACCCGAGTCTCAAGTCCGAGTCCTTGGTCCAAAATGGTGACTCACGAGTCCCGAGTCATTCCCAAAGCTGACTCCACGAGTCCCTATTAAAATCAATGGGGGTTTTCCCCAACAAAATAAGGCTACTTCAGATGTGTGGCTTAAATAAATTCTAGGCACAAGTGTGCCTTTTTATTTCAAAACTCTGCAACTGATTTTGGCAAGAACAGACCAGGCAGACAAACCCAAAATAACCAGGCAGGCAGAGGAGGCAGGGAACCCCAAAGCAGGCAGGCAGAGGCCTTTGTCTTGGACAATTCAACTGTTGAACTGGTCAAGAAGAGACCAGGCAGGCAGAGGAGGCAGGGAACCCCAAACAGGCAGGCAGAGGCAGCCAAACCCAAAATGTCTGAAAGGTTGCATTTTAGGAAAATGATTTAAAAAAATAAACTTGCTGTACTTCCTAAAACCTATCCATGTTGCATTTGAGGAACATGATTTTTTCTAAATGTTTGCCCCCCCCCCATTCTGGAACGGTGAGGTCTCATCACAATTTCACCCTCACTCTTCGCCGGGGATCGCACTCCACTCTCCACTCCTTCTGGCACAGCCCAGGGATGTTGAAGAGTCCTTGGTCTTGAGTCCCGAGTCGAGTCTCGAGTCCCATTAAAAATATTGGGACTTGAGTCCGAGTCGAGTCAGAGGGGGGACTCAGTCTGACTCACGAGTCGAGTCCCCGAGTCCGAGTCCCCATCCCTGGCATTGGAGAGCTTGCACTGAGTGCAGGGGGTCAGACTGGATGACCTCCAAGGACCCTTCCAACTCTAGGATTCTGCATTCTGATTAAAAGGGACTCAGGTTCAAGGGAGCCGTTTTGACAGTGGTCCTCAGCCATGATACTTTGATGGAGTGGGGAGTGGGCTGTTGACTTGCAGGCTTCTCGGAGGCATTTCCAGCTGTCCCCTGTTGGTAACAGGGCACTGGGTTAGATGGACCGTCTTGGTCTGATCCAGCAGGGAAGTGCTTGGGTTCTCTGGTGGAAGGGCAAGAGAGGAAGGTGGCAAAATAGGCAGGTCATGTGCTTATCAGGGAGCTCTCTGCAGGGGTGCGGTCCGTGCTGCAAAGGATTTCCTCCAACCTCATTCGCTACGCCAGCAACCTATTTGGGGAGAGGAGCCTTGCTTGCCTCCGGGCGGCTGGATCCGGGAGGTGCGTCGCTCTTTGCTCCTCGTTGGCTTTGGACCAGGGCTCATCACACCCATTTCCTGCCCGTTCTGGTCTGTCCAGATTTTTCCTGACGGAAGATTCCAGTCCTTGTTGCCAGTCCACCTTCATCATGCTAGACTCTCGGCCAACTCCCAGCATCCCTCAGCCCGATGCATCCGGAGGGCCCCTGGTTGGGGAAGGCTGCTTTGGACCAGGGCTCATCACACCCATTTCCTGCCCGTTCTGGTCTGTCCAGATTTTTCCTGACGGAAGATTCCAGTCCTTGTTGCCAGTCCACCTTCATCATGCTAGACTCTCGGCCAACTCCCAGCATCCCTCAGCCCGATGCATCCGGAGGGCCCCTGGTTGGGGAAGGCTGCTCTGGGCCCCAGATGTTTGGGATGATTTTATTTCTTGCCCTTTTTGATCTGCCCAAAAACTAGCGTTCTCTGGGCGGATTACAGAAGACCGAAAGGATACAATGCAAGAGAAACAGTTAAAAGGATAAAATGCAATGCAAACATTCAAAAGAGTAAGAGACCAGTAAGGTGGGACTACAATTCCCTTCATCCCTGGCCATTGCCCGGGGCTGATGGGAGTTGTTGTCCAAAATCTCCGGAGAGCGCCAGGTTGGGGAAAGTATTCCTGGGTGGGATTATGACGCCTGGTAGCCTGCCAGTTTTGGAGAGGATATCTCCAATTATGGAGGAAATTAATTGGCTTTATAATATCCAGCCCTCCATCCAAGGAGCGCCGCTCTTACCTCTCTCTCTTTCGCTCTCATCCTTACCACAACCCTGCAGTGTAGGCTGGGCTGAAAGCAAGAGGGACCCGCCCAAGGTCACTCCCTCAGGACTCATCAGGGATTCAAACCCGGTTCTGCCAGTCTCACCCGGCATACGGAGGGCCGTATCGCACCAAGTATAAAGGCCACTGTGAGAGGCAGCGTGGTTAGAGCGTTGGACCGGGACTGGGGAGACCCGGGTTCTAGTCCCATTCGGGCCACCACACAGCTCACTGGGTAACGTTGGGCCAGTCACTGACTCTCAGCCCTAACCTGCCTTGCAGGGTTGTTGTGAAGATAAAATGGAGAGGAGGAGGAGGAGGATTATGTAAGCCGTCTTGGGTTCCTTGGAGGAAAAAAGGTGGGATATAAATGTAATAAAAATAATAATAAATGAATAAATAAGATTCAGTGGTGGTGAATGTCACTTCCGTGCAAGAAAGGGGGTCGAGTCTCCAGAATTTCCAGCTTGCAGGGCTGGGAAAGGGGTCTCTGAGACCCCAGGGAGCCCCCCCCCCAGCTGCAACGCAAGCACTCCAGGACTCCGGGGTCCGGCTCGTGCATTCCTACATTGCGGCCTTCCCCATCCCTGGACTGCCCCTCCGGAAGCGTTGGACTTCAACTCCTCTAATTAGCCCTAGCCGGCATGGTCAGTGGCCGGGGATGATGGTAGTTGTGGTGCAAAACATCTGGCGAGCACCCGGTTTCGGGGCAGGCTGTGCCAAGGGACAGCTGCCCTGGATCCTTGTGGATGGGAGTTGGAGTCCAGCATGTCCGGAGGGCACCAAGGCTGGGTCAGTTCCTTCACGCTGCCTCTTCTGTGCTGCGGACTTAGGGACGCGGCGAACCCCGCGTGGCGGCAAACCGAGTCCCGGTCCAGTTTGGACTCTCCGTAACTCCGGGACAGCAGCGGGGTGGGTGCTGAAAACGAACGAAAGCACTAGCGCGGTTGGAGGATCCGGCGCGCGGCGCACCGAGAGCACCGAAACTGCCGGGGGAGATCCATCACTGGAGGACGTTGCCATGGAGACATCTGGCTTTTCAAATTCCCGTCCCCACCTCCATCTTCCCAGCCGCCGGAGAAGCGTTCCTGGTGGCAGGTGTGGCAGGTGAGGGGGACACCGCACTTGGCATCTTGTGGGGAGTGGGAGGGAAGCCCCCCCGTAAGGTCAGGCGTTCCGGAGGGACCCCTTGGATCATTGGCCTGGCGATGTCTTCTTCGTGCCCTGCAAGATGGGAGAGCGAGCGGGGTGGGAAGTCTGCGTTGGAGGCCCGGGGTTACAGGGCCCCCCCCCCGTAAAATTTAGCAGAAAGCCGGCTAGCACCGCAGCCTTTATTCAGGCAGAGGTTCATCAGGTAAACCACAGGGGAGGACAGTGCCACTGTCTTGATGATTGACAGGGTTTGTTCTGTGACTTTGGTTTGGATGAGTTATTCCTCTTTCGTACGACGATGAGGACGGTTTATTTGATTTGGGTTGGAGGGTATTTCCCCCCCCCCCCCTGCTCTATTAATTCTGCATTTTTTCTGTCCTGTGTGTGCAAGTCGCTTTGAGGCTGCCTTTTGCGGCATAGAAATAGTGCAAATGAATAACATAAATAAATACATTGAATAAATAATCACAATAAGACTAATGGTGCTTTAAATCTTTTTGTGAACCGCCGTGGTTGGCCTCGGAAAGGCGGGATAGAAATACAATAAAGGAATAAACATACCGTAATTGCGACAAACTTCACGGGCCCACAGAGCGTCGTTTTGCGTCTTGCTGAAGCGAACCCGTGTTTGAGTGCCTGCAGTGCAAATTAGGGGTCTTTCTGGCTCACAACTGCCATCAGCCCCAGCCGGCAGGGCCAATGGTGAAGGACGATGGGCGTTGCAGTCCAAGAACGTCTCGGGGACCCCAAGCGGCCTACCCTTGCTGCAAATAGAACCTGACGACTCGGGCGGCCGCAGGAGCAAAAAAAGCTGCACCTGTTGGATTTCTGCCGCCTGCACGGCTGTTAAAAGCACAGGAGCGCTACTTGTGGGGGGGGGCGGCAGCAAGGCGGAAGGATTGGCAACACTGTGGGGATGGAGCCAAAGTTAACCAGGGTGGGATTAGTGCGCATGTGCGCATGTGCGCATGTGTGGGCAGTGTTCTCCAACCTTGGGTCCCCAGACGGTTTTGGCCTACAACTCCCAGCATGCCCCAGCCAGCTACGCTGGCTGGGGCGTGCTGGGAGTTGTAGGCCAAAAACATCTGGGGACCCAAGGTTGGAGAACACTAGTGTCGAGGGTGGATTTTAATATTTTGTCAAAGATGAAATGGCTGTACCAGTAAATTTTGTCATGCACACCTGGGTGGGGTCCTACTTTGCAGAGGGCCGTCCTCTGTCTGAAGGCGCGCCCTCTCTTGGACAGGGTCTCCAGTCCAAGTCTGGCTTAAAGTCAAAGGAAGGGCAGCGCCGGGGCCCAGAAGTTGTCTCTCCACAGTTCACAGCGCCTGCACAGCAGACTTGAGGGGGCTCACACGGGTGACCTGCTGGTCAGCCTTCTCCACTAGGGTGGGATGTCTTGCATTTCCATTTAAATCATGGCTGTCGCTTCTCAATCAGCACCGACACATATAATTTTGCAGATGCAAATGCTATGCAAACTGGCCTTCCCCTTTTGTGTTGTGGTGTGTGTGTGTGTGTGTGTGTGTGTGTGATGCATTTCCTCTTTTTTGGCGATGAAGCAAGCAACCCTCTGTCCGGACCTTAAAATCTTGTGTCCGGACATTCCTGGGCCTGACTGTAACCGAAACGATCACGGACCCTTTCCAGCAAAGCGAGAAACGGAGCTCTCCCAAAGGGTTTTTTTTTAAAGCCAAGTCTCGCTTCGGCCGCTGACCTCGCGAAAGGTGGCCAGCGCTCGGATTTCAGCAACGTCAAAACAAACAAACAAACATGGCAGGGGTGGGGGGTGGCGGGGTGCTAGCTGACCCCAGCAAGTCCCGAAAGCCACATTTCAAACTGAAATGAAAACAGACAACCAAGACGTGTGGGACCATGTTTCTCGGCGATTGCAAAGGGCCGGCCTGCAACAGACGTATTAATAGGTTTCGTTGCTTTCCGAACTTGATGCCATGCGTGGATCTGTGAGTTTCGTGCCATTCTAAGAAGATAGAAGGACCAACAGTCTGTCTGGGCCAGGGTCCCTTCGCCATAGCTGGATGTCTCTCCAGGAAACCTGCAAGGGAGACCTAACGGGCCGGAGTGTGAAATGTAACGTGGCAACTGATAATCCACTTGTGTGTTGTGTGCGAGAGAGAGAGAGTGTGTGTGTGTTTACCATTCTGTAGAATAGCCTTCCCCAACCGTGTGCCCTCCAGGGGTGTCGAACAGCAACTCCCATGATCCCCAGCTGGGGATCATGGGAGTTGCCATCCGGCACCCCTGGAAGGCACCGAGTTGGGGACTTCGGCTGTTGAAGACCAAGTGGAAGTTCGCCTCAAAGGGACCGCTCCACAAAGGTATCTGGAGACATTTCTCTGACGCAGGGTTGGCAACTTCTTTTTATCGGCTCCTGTGGAAAGCTAAGCAGGGTCAGGCCTGGTTATGACTTGGATGGGAGACCCCTCCTCTAGTTTCCTGCACTGAGCAGCGGGTTGGACTCGATAGCCTTGTAGGCCCCTTCCGACTCTGTGATCTATGAAATCCATGCTGGCCACGTTTCTGTGTGCCTGGCCTGGTGTTAAATGCACAGGAAGGTGACGACTGGGGAGGAAAAGTTGGGGAGCCCGTGTGGCGTAGTGGTGAGAGTGCTGGACTAGGACTCAGGAGATCCGGGTTCTAGTCTCCACCCGGCCATGAAGTTCACTGGGGCACTTTGGGCCAGTCCCTGACTCTCAGCTTAACCTACCTCACAGGGTTGTTGTGAGGATGAGATGGAGAGGAGGAGGACCATGTAAGCCGCCTTGGGTTCCTGGCCAGAGGAAAAAATGCAGGATATAAATGTAATAATAAATTAAAAATAACCTAACCCACCCAGCCCTTGCAGAGAGACGTGGCTTCTGGTTGCACTAACGTGACTTCTGGCCGTCTTGAGTGCCATTTTGCGGGGTATAAACTCAACAAAGAAACAAACAAACAAACGTATTTGCCCCTCTGCCCTGTCTGTCTCCCCAGATAAGCTCTTTGGGAAGCGGCTTCTCCAAGCTGGGCGTTACATCATGTCCCACAAATCATGGATGAAAACGGTGCCCACGGAAAACTGTGACGTGCTGATGACCCTGCCAGGTTTGTGTTGCGTGCCGGAGAGGTGTGGCGTGGCGTTTGTCCCCTTCGAAATGCAATGAGAGCAGCTGAATTTTAACTTCTAACACACACACACACACACACACACAAAACCCCTGCACTTTAAAAATCACATTTTAAAAATATGATTTCTAGATAGGAAGGGGGGAAATACTCCCAGCTTCGACCTACAAACACTTATAAGGGAATAAAGCTTCAGTCCTGTACCCGCTTACCTGGGAGTAAGTCCCATTGAACTTGGTGGGGAATCATCTCTGAATAGACATGCAAAGGATTGAGTTCATCCTGCGTTTAGTCATTCTAATAACCATCCATTTAATATGTACATCAATTTACTTCTTAAATTTAATCAATGTAACAAGTATTATTGGGTAAAATCCAACGTAAGTCTTACTTAAAGTAGACCCATTGAAATGAATGGGACTTTCATTTCAATGGGTCTACTCTAAGCAGGACTTATGCTGGATGTTACCCTATACTTAATCATCATCATCATCACATATAATTATTATATCTGTATATGTTTGTTTATCATGAGTATTTCTTTCTTGCCTTTCCCCAGAAGTACCCAGATTTTCTGACAACAAATTAAAATATGTACAGTAAAACAATAACAACACATAAGAACAAAAATGCTACAAGCAGCCCTTAGAAACAAGTGCTGTTTGCATCCAGGCAGGCACTGCATAAGGTTAAGCAGCAATGACCCCCCATTCGCTGAGAATGGGGGCCGCCACGTTCAGGGGTAGTCTAGCTGCAAAACCAAGAACAAACTGGCCAGCTTGCAAAGCTTTCCGGGTGAATTCTGTGCGCCAGAGATGGTCCACAGCAGTGCGGGAGGGTAGGATGCTGCCCCCCACCCCCACCCTCTTCCTGGCAGCCGGAGGAAGAGAGCTGAGTGCGCGCTGCAAGTTGCTTGCTTGAAAGGAGACACCAGGCTGGGCCGGAAGCCAGGCTGTAATGTAGCTCAGAGCAGGGCCGGTGCTACCATTAGGCCAACTAGGCAGCTGCCTAGGGCGCAGGGCTAAAGGGGGCACCAGAAATGCCTTGAAAAAAAATACAGCGCTAAAAATGCATATTTTACCAAGTTTGTTTTACCAATCGTATCCTGACTTGTAGTAGACGGAATTTCACAATTTTTTTCAGCATTGAAAAGTGAATAAACAATACTAAAACATTTAATAATATAGGGAGGGAAGGCTCAAGTGGGAAGGGGGGGCGCTAAATATCTGATCTTGCCTAGGGCACCAAACTGCCTTGCACCGGCCCTGGCTCAGAGGGAGGGCGCTTCTCCTCTTAAGCCTTTCTGATTGCTGCCGAGGCGGAGGTGCCGGCGTCAAGATCCGTGCGCGAGCATCCTCTTTGGCAGTGCGGGGACGCTTGCGTTACCCCCTGAGCCTGCTGGAGAAGGCTGGGGGGGGATAAAGCGATCAGAGGCTACTAGTCCTGCGGGACCGTATATCACTTCCAGGATCAGAGGGCTCTGTAGACCAGTTGCCGGGGAGCATGGGTGGGAGGGTGCTGCTGTTGCGCTCACGTCCTGCTTGTGGGCTTCCCACGGGGGCAGCTGGCCGGCCACGGTGTGGACAGAACGCCTTTGGCCGGACCCAGCGCAGCTCTTCTTCTTTTCTTAGGGAACCATCAACATTACTGCTAATAATAACCAGTGAAAAACTCCGTTTGGGAACCTGACCCTGGTTAATAGCAGTACTGTTGACGGTGGTGCCCTAAGAAAAGGACAAGAGCCGGGCTGGGTCAGGCCCAAAGGCGTTCTGTTCACACAGTGGCCGACCAGGTCTGCAGATTTACGCAGCTCTGTGTCCATCTTTGTAAGATGGACGTTTTCCCCACGACATCTGGGGGGTCTACACGGCTGTTTATTCGGGGGCATATACACTGTGTTTGCTTACTTCTAATCCCACGCATGTTTAGACGGATGAAAGACCTCCAACTCCCCAGCCAAGTTATCTAATCCATTTCTTAGCAACCTTTCGGGACCATCGGCGGCCAGAGTCTTCCCACAGCAGCTTACAGCATTTAAAAAAAAAACAACAACCCACGTATTCATAAAATCATGTTCAGTCTTGCCAGTTTCAAATACAAGCCATATTTTATTTATTGGTGTGCATTAGATAATGTCGGATTACATCATGCTGACATAAGACCATTTCCAACATCACGCTCTCCAACCCTATTTTCCTAGAGCAGTGTTCTCCAACCTTGGGTCTCCAGATGTTTTTGGCCTACAACTCCCAGCATGCCCCAGCCAGCATAGCTGGCTGGGGCATGCTGGGAGTTGTAGGCCAAAAACATCTGGGGACCCAAGGTTGGAGAACACTGTCCTAGAGTAAACAGTCCCTGTTTATTATCTGATCCTTTGTAAATCAGTGACCATATTGTGTGTGTGTGTGTGTGTGTGTGTGAATATGAGGGGTGGGGGAAGGAACCGGTACATTGTCAACATTTCCTTGCTGTTCTTTGCTTTAGTATCGGTCCGCGTGTATAAGTGTGCCAAGTTTTTGTACTTTTGGCCCATGAAGTGCATGATTTTAGGCGTAAACATTCCTCAGTGCGTCTTGGAAAATGTAACATACGAAGGGGCCGGCCATATCTGTCGGAGGATGCATGAGATGGTGTGTGTGTCTGTGTGTGTGTGTGTGTGTATGAGACTTTAAAATGTCTCACGATTAAAAGAACTCCTGGGGCACAATCCTATGCCTGTCCTAACAGAAAAAAAAAAAAGCCCTGCTACTCTGGTTTGGCTGGGGAATGCTGGGAGTGGTAGGACTTTTTTCTGTCGAAACATGCGCAGGATTGTGCCATAAGTCAATTAATTCATGTGTGCATTAACTGATGAAATCTTCATCGATTCGTATAAGGATAAAAATATATATATATTTTCCAAAGGAAAAGGCAAGCATGCTTCCTGTGTTTGGAGATGCTTCCTGAGCATTTCCCAGCAGGTGCCATCTTAGAAGAAGCATTCCTCTTCTAAGGTGACACCTGCCGCGCCGCGATTTTTGTAAGTACGTGTCTAAAAATAATTCAGGAGAGACGCCTTTTAATTCAGGGGTGTCGAACCACTTTCAGCCCAAGGGCCGAATTCAAGTTTAGAGAAGCACTCCAGGGGGGCACGTCCCAGTGTTGGGCGAGGCTATAATTCCAAAATATACCAGCCTATTTTAGCTGAAAGCTCTTCCTGCCAGTCACTCAGCCTTTGGGGAGGCATTTCAAGCTTTTAGAATGGGAAAGAAAACCATGCAAAAGCCGGGAGACCACCAAACGGCCAGCCGCCGGGGGGGGGGGGGGAGGGGCGGAGCCAGGAGAAACGGGCGGGGCCATACTCGGGCTGCCCCAGGTGGGCCATACTCGGGCTGCAGGCCTGGTGTTCTGCATCCCTGTTTTAAATTGACGAAGAGAGCAATCCCATGACCGCCACCCCCCAGACAGCGTCGGGAGTGGCCGTAGGATATCTCGGGATTCCCAGATGCAAGGTCGGAGGCAGCACCCTGACCTCAGAGGAGGGAATTGGAGCGCCGACCTCGCTACCCCTCACGGCCGGCGCAGAAGGAACCATGCCGGCTGCTCTCCGAGGTCAGGAAAGCGACCTTGGGGGAAAAGGGGAAGGGGGCGTTCCAGTGGGCAGGGGGCAGGGCCGGATTAACATAGGGGCGATTGGAGCGGCCGCTCCAGGCCCATTACAGACAATAGGCCCACAATATAGGGACACGCGGCACGATTTGAGTTAGCTCTGATCGTTATCATTCAGCATAATTAATGATTTTTTCAAGATTAGAAAGGTGTTCTAAGCACATCTGCATTACAGGCTTGAGGCAAGACCTAGCAAGAACTGTTGTTCTCAAATTAGCATTTCGGTAGCTTTTTGCATTTCAATCACTGTTACTACATTTCTTTGAAGCACATGGGGGGCTTGCTAGGGTCTGTAATATTCAGATTTAGAAGGGACCTCTCTCTCCAGCCTCGAGCAAAAGATCTTTCTGATTCGCAGCTCAATTGTTCAAATGCTAGTTTAACAACAACAACGAAAACGAAACAAAGCAACAAGAACAACACAATTATTCTTGGTCAAGCAAAGCTTCCTGGCTTTTTGTTGTGGCTGCTTTTTCTTTTTTAATAAATAAATTTGGGGGAAATTGGGAAGACCCTTACTGATGAGCTGCAGGAGTTTTTGAGTTTTGGCACTTTAAGGGTAATTCAAATATTTAATTTGTTTTAATATAAAATTGCGTCTTCATTTTATTTATTTCCATAAAAAGGCCCACCAAAATCCTCAGCACCAGGCCCATCATGCTCTTAATCCGGCCCTGGCAGGGGGGGAGGAGACTGGAGAGGCCACGCCAGGATCATATGAGTTCCCCTGAAGCCTCTCCGACTTCAGGTCGGGACGATGCGGAGGTGGAGATTGCCTCTGCCGCCCCCCCTACATTGGATGCCCATATGCCTCCAAGTTCGGGGGCTTTCGGCCGTCACAGTAGGTTTGCGCCCGAAGAGATTTCCAGTCCACGAACCTGACCGTTCGTTTCAGGTCAACACCCCGTCGTTGTCGCACGAGGGGGTGTGTGGATGTGTGTCTCCGCCTCACGGCCTGCCCTCCCAAATTCTCGCCCTGCCAGACACGACCGACGACCACACGCTGCTCTGGCTGCTGAACCACATCCGCCTGGGCATCCCCGAACTCATCATCCAGATCCGGCAGCACAAGCACACCCGGGTCTACGCCTTCTTCGTCACGGCTACGTACGAGAGGCAAGTCCCGTCCAGAGGGTGGCAACGGGGTTTGGGTCGGGGGGGGGTGGCGGCAGGGAGGGAGGGAGGGAGGGAGGGAACACGAGAATCGAAGCAGAGAGTGTAGACAAGAGGGATGCGACCCAGTTCCGGCATAGGGGGAAAGAGGGTATCTTACCAGTTTAGCTCAGCTCGGTTTTATTGTTTCTCACCCTAGGTCATCATCGCAGTCTTAACGGAGAGGGTTGATTCCAGCTTTAGTCCTACTTCAGAGTAGACCCATTGAAACTGCTGGGACGTAGGTTAGTCACGTGGCTAACAAGCGCCCCATTGATTCCAGTGGGCCTATTCTGACTAAATCAGGATCCAAGTCGGGGGGCGGGGGGGGGGGTAGCCATGGATTATTTGAGCTCATGTGGGCCGTGGCGTAGTGGCGAGAGTGCCGGGCTGGGACTCTGGAGATCCGGGTTCTGGTCCCCCCCCAGAACCCGGATCTCCCGGGTTCTGGGGGGAGACCGGGTTCTGGGGGGTTCTCCCGGGATCTCACTCAGCCACGAACTTCACTGGGTGACTTTGGGCCAGCCACGGACTCTCAGCCTCACCTACCTCACAGGGTTGTTGTGAGGATAAAATGGAGAGGAAGAGGAGGAGGATTAGGTAAGCCGCCTGGGGTTCCTTGCAGGAAGAAAGGCGGGGTATAAATATATCCAATAAATAAATAAAATATTTACAAAAGGAAAATGCAAATGAAAGACAATAACTAATAATCCAGAACTAACGAACAACAAATTTTATTTTAAAAATACGGTTCCGTAATTTATTATTGTATTTATTTATTTGCTACACTGATACCCCGCCTTTTTTTCTCCAAGGAGCCCGAGGCGGCTTACGTGGTCCTCCTCCTCCTCCTCTCTACTTTATCCTCACCACAACCCTGTGAGGTAGGACAGACTCAGAGTCAGTGACTGGTCCAAGGTCACCCAGGGACCCTCATGGGAGAGTGGGGGACTAGAACCCGGGTCTCCCCAGCCCCAGTACTTATCTTCAATTTTTATAAAAGGGTCTGTTAATGTAGAGGTCACGCGAGGTAACTCTCTCCGCTTGGCCTGCTGAATCCGGACCTTAACCAAAATAAATTTCTGCCACCACTTACAGATTTTTGGAGGGGGATTATCCCGCTCTGTTGAACTGTATCTCCCGGCGTTCCCCAGACCTGTCGCCCCCCAGATATTGTGGACTCCAATTCCCAGCGGTCCCAGACAACATTTTCAATGATCAGGGGCGCTGTGAGTTGTATTCCAAAACAACTGAAGCGCACCAGGTTGGGGGAACAGCTGGCCTGTACAAACTGGCAAGGGCCCCCCTCCGGGGTCTTCGGCAGAGAAAGGACTTTCCTGCGTGGACTTGGCAATGCCGGGGACCGAAGCGGTAGGTGTTCTCCTGCCGAGCCACAGACCCTAAAGGAGCAGCCCCCGTGGGAACGATCCGTAGAGCTTCCGTACTGGTTCCGTGTGACCCCAGAATGTCACAGAAATACGCAGGATGTACAGATATGCCATCTAAGGGCCTGCTGACAATGTAATAGGGTTAGGAATTATTTATATCCGGTCCTTCCATGGGACAGCCAGTTGTCCCACATCTGTGGGACGGATCAAGCCCCACATCTGCCTATTCCTCAGTTAGCTCCCGGGACGACCAGATTTCTGTGAAAAGAGCAGAACAAAACCGGTGTGGTTAGCTCGGTGTTCTCCAACCTTGGGTCCCCAGAAGTTTTTGGCCTACAAACTCCCAGCATGCCCCAGCCAGCGTAGCTGGCTGGGGCATGCTGGGAGTTTGTAGGCCAAAAACATCTGGGGACCCAAGGTTGGAGAACACTGGGTTAGCTGATGTTTTCACTGTCGAATCCAGCCTCTCTCAGCCTCATGCCGGCTGGGGCTGATGGGGGTTGAAGTTCCAAACTTCTAGAGAGCCCTGGCTGGGGAAGGCTGGATCCTCTGAGAGAGAGAGGGGGGAGTGGGTGTTTTTATCCCTGCCCTTCCCTTCAGTCTCGTTTGTCTGCCCCCTCCTTTGGCAGTTTGCTCCGGGGGGCAGACGAACTCAGCTTGCGGAAGCCGGTGAAGGCGGAATTCGGGGGCGGCATGCACAGTTTCTCCTGCGAGGAAGATTACATCTACGAGAACATAGAAAACGAACTCTATTTTTTCACTTCTCAGGTGAGTCCTCCTTGTAGGGGAGGGGGGGCGTTCCTCGGCACGAGCGCTCATTGCAAGAGAATCAATTTTCTAATTGATTCCCCTAATGAGGATCCTGCTGGAACAGAAAATTTAGAGACGAGGGAACCAGCCATTTTCGAGCTCAACTCAACGCTGCGAAAATCGCTTCCAAGCTCGTTTCGGCTCGCTCCCGTTTACAACCAGTTTTCCGGCTCGTTCAAACGGGGAAAGTGCACATTTTGAACATGAAAAGTGAACATTTCTGTGCATAATTGAACAACAATGTATTTTTTTTTTTGGAAAAAGCGTGCCTGCCCGCCTTCACATTTGGGATTGCAAACGGGACTTGTCTGCCTGATTTGCGAACAGAGACTAAATTCTCTTACATCCCTAGGACCTTGGAGGAAATAGGTGAGGTCAGTTTTGCCTTGCATGAAGGAACATTTCCTCCATGTTTTGCTCGGCTCGACTGGGTTTTCTTCCTCCCTCTTGGGACGATCCACTCCGCGTCCGTCTCGGAGCGAGGGTTCCCGGGCCGATTGGAATGTTACCGTCCGGAAGATGAGGGTTAATGTTTTTACGAGGTCGGTGGGTGCAGGATCAGTGGTGCCAGCCAGGCAGAACTTTGGGACCGAAGTCTGGGTTTCCCTCAGCTGAATGGCCAGGATGACCCCACTCCTTACCATGTTTTGAAGTCGGTGTAGCGCACTTTGAAGCGAGGAAAGTAATACACAGTGCATTACTGTGAGGGAGGAACCCTGTAAGATGGGCACTGCAACTCTTTCCGACCGAGGGCCAGATTCCATTTCGGAGAAGCTCCCGGGGGCCGCATTCCAGCGGAGGGCGGGGCCGAAAGCAAAAGGGGCGTGACCAAGATGCCAAAAAATACCAGCCTATTTTAGCTTAAAAGCTCTTTTATTTTAGCTTAAAGGAAAGGGACGTAGCCACCTGCCCGGAAGGCCGGATTCAACACCCCTGCTGTAAGACCCCTGAATCCAGAGTCTAAATTTACCCGACCGCACCCCTGTGCAGGATCCAGTCTCGGGACCCCGGTGACCTTGCGAGCACGAGGCTGGTGACTCGAGCCATTCACTGCTTTTCTGTCCTGCTTCCAGGAACGCCAGAACGTCATCAGGTATTGGTTGGAGAACCTGCGAGCCAAGCAGGGTGAGGTGCTGCACAACATCCACTTCCTGGAAGGGCAGCCAATCAGTGAGTGGGGATCGGGGCCAGGGGGTGGGGCATGCCAACCGGCACGCGCAGGCGTCTTGAGAGGCTGAACCGATAGTTTATTTTGCGCCGGTTTTGAAATCTGGCAAACAAACGTCGAGTCGTAATCCCGCGTTGAGGGTATCTTGGAAGTTTTTGGATCCCACTTCTGAAATTAGTTCGTGGTGGGGGTGCCTTTTAAAAAAAAACAAAAAAAACACGGCACAAGGCTCCCTGATTTTCATTTTTATTTCTTAAGCCTTTTTTTTTGTAATTCATTATTTTTAACTGGCTGGCTGGCAAAGAGAAGCTCTGCCCTCGGGCACCATCTTTATCTGGGTTCAAAAGAGCAGTGTTGTGTTTTGGAGCTCAGACCCCACCTCTGCCGTGTACTTAAGTTCTCGGGCAACTTTCTTTCTTTTTTGCCTTCTTGGGGAAAATGGGTGTTTTGTGACTGGCGAGGCCCACATGGCAGCCATTTTGTGAACGGCCGAGAGAGACCTCCCATAGCGATTTTGGGAGAGCACCCACCACGACACTCTCAATAATCAACTCCCAAAACCTTGGGGATCCCTGGGTTAGGGGCTAAACATCCTGGGTCAGATATTCAGCCCTTTGAGGGGAGGGCTGCCTGGTCCCAAGTTGCCAACCTAGAGGCAAAAGAGGGGTTTGCGATGGAGTTGCGATGTTGCCGTTGGATCCCCCCTTGCAAGGCAATTTTAACAAGGCAATTAAAAAAAAAATTGATATCCACTTGCCAAATATAGATGCTTTTATTCCTTGCTTTCTCCCCGATCCTCATATTCTAACTACCTCTGTAATGGGGAATGCTGAAAAGTTTCCTAATTACATGGAAATTGGCCTAATTAAATGTACATTTAATTAGGGCAATTTAAATGCAAACAGTTGTGGGCACCGCTGAGCAAAGGAAACTGACTTGTGGGTGGTTTGTCTTCATCTACCTCTACCCTCAGCCTTTTAAGACAGGCTTCCTCAACCATGCTGGCTGGGGATTATGGGAGTTGTAGTCCAACCCATTTGGAGGGAACCATGTTGGGGAAACCAATTCTATGACACTGTTTCTACGTTCAAAAGAACCAGGTGGTAAAGTTTTGCTCGGACTGTACCACCCCAGTTTGAGGGGTGGGCTCATGGCTTGAATGTGCCCTCAGCTGCCCCCCCAAAAGTCCTTGCAGAAAGAAAACTCAATGTGTCACGGAGACAGCTTGTCTTTTTATACAGGGGCTTTTATGCAGCTGTCTTTTTACTGCAGGGGTTTTTATGCAGCTGTCTTTTTATGCAGGGGCTTTTATGCAGCTGTCTTTTTAATGCAGGGGCTTTTATGCAGCTGTCTTTTTAATGCAGGGGCCTTTATGCGGCTGTCTTTTTATGCAGGGGCTTTTACGTGGCTGTCTTTTTATGCAGGGGCTTTTATGCAGCTGTCTTTTTATGCAGGGGCTTTTACGCGGCTGTCTTTTTATGCAGGGGCTTTTATGCAGCTGTCCTTTTATGCTGTTCCAGTATTTCAGTGTGTAATCCCCCAACCCTCTGCTGGAATCTCAAGCAGTCCAGTTCAGGAAAAGCTGCATCACTTGGTTAAATCTCAGTTTTAGGCTGCATCTTAAACTAAATGTGTCCATGGTACATTAGCTGTAGATCTGTCAATGTCATTCTTGCTGATATGGATGGGTTTTTTGAGGTCAAGTTTGTTCTGTCCCATTTCCACGCAAGCTTGCAATTTTAAAAAAATATCATACTTTTCTGTGTGTGCATTTCCCCTAATGTCCACACTTTCGTGCTTGCGTTGCTGAAATGCAGCTTTGTGCACCCTTTTTTCCCCACATGAACACATTTTGTGCCCTTTTCCCGCAAGATGAGCTGCGCCGGAAAGCTCCCCCAAGATGTGGATTGTGTGCGCCACTCTGTCTCAGTTTGTTGAAAGGCTCAGGAGGCGTGAATACAGTACTTTCATAAACGAAACTCTCAATGGAGCTAGTTTTGCACCCATCCCTGGTTGGCAATGGATTGGTGACCCACCATGTCATGGCCATACCTAGAAATGGCGTCCCCTGAGTAGCCATTGTCGGCCCAGGGAAATCGAAAGAAGTTCCCGGGTTCCCGGTCTGCTCTTCCCTTCACCCTTTCCTTCCTCTTCCCTCAGTCCCCGAGTTGGCCGCTCGTGGCATCCTGCAACAGGTCTTCCCCATCCATGAGCAACGGATCCTCAACCGGCTGATGAAATCTTGGGTACAAGCCATTTGCGAACCTCAGCCTTTGGGTACGTTCTCCTGTTGTTCTTTCTCCCCCGGTATTCCCCTTAAGGTTCATGGCTCTCTGCCCGGAACCTCTCCCCCCATATCTCAGATGCGTGGGGTATCTGTTCCGTTCGTTCTACCCGAACGTTCTACCTGAGATTAGGGACACTTCCAAAGTTCTGCCCAGATCTTTGAGTTCTGCTTCCAGAGAAGGTTTCATCACACTCGTTCATGAAATTTGACGTGGGGATCCAGATGTTGTTGTCTTGAACTCATAAACCGCCCACGTTTCCCCACCACTTTTTCCATCTTTCATCTTAAAATTCCTTGAGACAGAATAGCTGCAGAATGATGATGAGAAGCTCTCTGATGAGCTTCCGTCGCTCATTAAAAACCTGGTTGTTCAGGCGGGAATATGGGGTGGGTTAAGATTTTAAAATTTTTATATTGTTTTAATGTATTTTATTGTATTTATGTATTTTATTGCGTGTACATCGCCCAGGGTGGCCGGTTGCCGGCCAGATGGGCGATAAATAAATATTAATAATAAATAAATAAATAATGCCTTCTAGTGGTGTCTCTAGGACCTCTCGTCTGGAAGCCCCCTTCCGTTTCCGCTGTGGAGATGATGCATTTGGAATCCTCCATTTAAAAAAAAAGAATCCAAGTTTTGTACAAAGCGCTGCTGTGCGCGTGCGCAGTTGGCCATAGCTTTTAGTTCCGTTATATGTTTTCCTCCACCCCCACACCTCTGCAAATAGTAGAGATGGATCCAGATTTAAGCTGGAGCAACTGCGCTGGTGGAAGTAGACGTCCCTGTACCCTCCTTCGCACCAAGGCCCCTCCAGCCCCCAGAAAATGCCATACGGAGAGTCGGGAGACCATGCCAAATGGGGTGATGTGTCGTGGGAGTGGGGGGGGAGAGTCCCCCAAAAATCAATGGAGCCCTTTCTCTCACAGAAGGCAGATCCTGGATCCAAGTCCAGTGCACATGTCTGCATCAATAAAACACTGCAAAACAGGGGGGGGGGGGAAACAAAGCAAAAAATCTTCATGTGGTTACTCCAATATTCTTTTTGTGTGGTGTTTTACCGATGGGCAGGAGCGCGCCTCTGAGCATCAAAACACAGCTCAAAAAAGCCTCTTGATGCAGTCACGCATATATGCATTGATCTCGCCTTTTTCTTTTTTTTGGCAGTGCGCCTGATGCATCCATGCGCATCAGTAACAGAGGTGGGGAAGGAGGCCCCAAAGCTGCAGCAGAGATAGCACATGCTCCAGTTCTGGAATTAGTTTTAGTGATTTTCCTAGTTAAACTGGAAGAAAGGAGGAGTGGAAAGCTACGGGCAACATTGCACCTTCCCCAACCTGGTTCCCCACCAGATGTTTTGGACTACAGCTCCCAGCATTCCAGAGCTTTGGCCATGCTGGCTGGGGCTGACCGGAATTGAAGTCCCGAACATCTGGAGTGGACCAGGATGGGGGAAGGAAGGCGGCACTAAAGGAACATAGCGCTGCAAGACATTGGCCCTGGGATCTTCCGTGGGTGCTCAGGAATAAGCCACGCCCCTTCCCTTGTTTGGCTGTGGGTAGTTGGAAGCCAGAGAAAAGCACTCTGCCCATGGTTAGAGGCTATCACCCCTGTATTACTTTACACATTCCAGGACTTGCAAAACAGGCTCCTGGTTCCCACAACCCCGGCATTTGTGCAATCCACACATAATTTAGTATCGGCAGCACTTCTCCACATGCGCGGTGAAGAGAGAATGGGGTACAGTGGGACCCCACCCTTGCAATGCTTTCAAAAGCTCCTCTGACAGGATCAGAATGGTGAGGGCAGTTCGCTCTGCGGCATTTCAGCATCTCTTCACTTTTCCTCCGATGTGACTTCAAGGGCTTGCGAACGTTCTAATGAACCGTTCTTGGCTCCGATGATGGATGATTTGCTTAATGGCTCCTTCAAAATGGTTATGTAAGCATGATCTTTGCGTTACTGAATATTAAACACTTTCCAACGAGCAACTTATCACTGGAGCAGGGAGAGGCAGATTGGATGGGAAGGAACGTTTGGCACTGACCGCAGAGAAGAGGTGAAAATTGCCACTTCCATCCGTGTGAATGGGGAACAGGATCGCACAATGATTCTCTCCGGAAATTTATTTATTTGTTTTATTTATTTATTATATTTTTAAATCGCCCATCTGGCCAGTCACCCGGCCACCCTGGGCAATGTACAATCAGAGTAAAATACAATAAAACACCATTAAAACACAATTAAAACAATACAAAGAAACCTTAAAAAAAAACAAAAAAAACCCCTAACCCATCCCATACTCCTGCCTGAAAAGCTATGTTTTTAAAGCCCGGCGGAAGTTCATCGAGGAGGGGGCATGACGAAGGTCACTGGGGAGGGAGTTCCATAACTTGGGGGCCCCCACAGAGAAGGCCCTCTTCCTAGTCCCCACCAGCCTGGCTGCTCTGGCTGATGGGACAAGGAGAAGGCCGTCCATGGCGGATCTTGTTAGGCGGCCTACTTGGTGTTGCTGGAGATGCTCCTTGAGATAAACTGGACCGGAGCCGTGTAGGGTTTTAAAGGTCAAAACCAACACCTTGAATTCGGCCCGGCAAGCAACTGGTAGCCAGTGCAGCTCCTTGAGCACTGGCGTGATGTGATCCCGCCGGCGGCTGCCTTTAACCAGGCGAGCCGCCGCATTCTGTACCAGCTGTAGCTTCCGAACCGTCTTCAAGGGTAACCCCACGTAGAGCGCATTACAGTAGTCTAGGCGAGAGGAGACCAAGGCATGAACCACTGATGGGAGCAGGTGATTAGGAAGGTAGGGGCGCAGCTGCCGTATCAGATGGAGTTGATACAGCGCCGCCCGGCTCACAGCTGACACCTGAGCCTCCATGGACAGTTGGGAGTCTAGAATGACCCCCAAGCTGCGGACCTGGTCCTTCAGGGGGAGATGTACCCCATTCAGCACCAGGTCAACATCCCCTAACCTTCCCTTGTCTCCCACCAGCAGTACCTCGGTCTTGTCGGGGTTCAGTTTCAACGTGTTCCTTCCCATCCAGCCACCCACTGATTCCAGGCACTTGGACAGGGTCTCAACAGCCAACCTCGGTGAGGACTTGAAAGGGAGGTAGAGCTGCGTGTCATCCGCATATTGATGACACCGCACCCCAAACCTCACAATAAAAACAAGATAAAACTAATAAACATGCCAGCACAGGATAAAATGCATCAGGTAAAAGAGGTACAACTACATTGCAGGGGTTAGGATAATAAAACACAAAAATGCTAAAATAGGACTGCACGGTGACTCTCTTTCACTGCTACCCTTATTTTTATAAGGGGTGATGGGGGAGGAGGGCATACCCCAATGATCAGCATAAAAAGGGGGCAACCTTCATTTATTTATTTTATGGATTACCATATTTTTCGCTCCATAAGACGCACTCCCCCCCCCCAAAATAGGGGGAAATGCCTGTGCGTCTTATGGAGCGAATATTGTTTTTTTTTTAAAAAAAAAATTTTACTTACCTCTGCGCGCCGCCAACTGGTCCGGGGAAGAGCAGAGGGCTCCTGGGCAGAGCTGGGCAAGCCCCCGCCTCTTAGCTGATTCCCCACGGAACAGCTGATTTGATTTTTATTTATTTATTTATTTATTTACCGTACCTCCCCCTGCGCACCTCCAACCGGTCTTTCTACCAGCCGACGTTCAACATGGCCAACGGTGGTAAAATAGCTTTCTTCTTAGGGGCTTTCCATAGTGCAACCAGGGAACCATTTGTTATTGGATGGATTGAAATATATATAACATTGCCTTCCCCAAATTTGCGCCCTCCAGTTGTGCTGGACTACAACACCCATTATGCTGGCTGGCGGGTGATGGATGTTGTCGTCCAACACAACTGGGAGGTATCCGTTTGCTAGGCCTGGGCCATGGGGACCCTGCCCCTATCTATTTCCCAGGGCCCCAAATCTATTTCCCAGGGCCCCAAATCTATTTCCCAGGGCCCCAAGGGGTCATTCTTAGTTTAATTGTCATGCGGGGTGGAGGCAATTTTTAAAGGGGATTGCAGCTGGGGAGGGAAGGGTTAACTTTCCCCCCTCCCCACATGCTGCAACATCCCCCCCCCCCACCAACACCTTCCCCTACATGGCAATTAAACTCGGTTGGCAGGAAATCCTTTTCCCGTTGGTTTGGGATGATCTGGGGCAGGGTTCGAATTACTGGAAATGTTTTTTGTATCTGAGATGACGTGGACGAGAAATCGATGTCCTGGCTTTGCCTCCTGCGAAATTTACAGAAATCCTCGTGTTTATTGCTAAAATTGCAATAGATAGTTATAAATTAGAATAGGCAGATTTGCAGCGAGCGGGCCTCTGCTCCAAGTCTTTTAAGTGCCTAGCAGTGCCCCGGTTCCTCCGAGCTCAAGCTGTGCCCATTTGTCCTCGTGACGCTGCCCCATTTTCTCCACCCCCCAGATGAAATCTGTGACTATTTCGGCGTGAAGATAGCCATGTATTTCGCGTGGTTGGGCTTCTACACCTCGGCCATGGTCTACCCGGCTGTCTTTGGCTCTCTCCTCTACGTCTTCACGGAGAACGATCAGGTGAGGGCACGTATTTGCGGTAAGGATGTGTGATGCTGGGAAATCCATGTCGTTTGAGCCCGAAGGACTTCCACAGCGTTTCCAATCCAGTGCCTGATTTTCTTTTTCGGGTTCTGGAAACGTGCACGAAATTCTTGCGCTCATTGAGAACCGAGATCTGCGTATTTGGAACACCATCTGTGCAAATGGTGATTTGCGCAAATCAGGTCTTTTGGGCAAATGGGGTCTGACTCTTTACATCTGCGTAAATGGGCTTGCGCTGTTTTTAATGTCTTATCGTATTTGCAAGTCCATTATGCTGCACCTAGGGAAAGGAAACCAAATGCAGAGTTACAGAATGGAGGACACTTGGCTCAACAATACTACAAGTGAGAAGGATCTTGGAATTGTGGTAGATCACAAACTGAATATGAGCCAGCAATGCAATGTAGCTGCAAAGAAGGCAAATGCTATTTTGGGCTGCATTAATAGAAGTATAGCTTCCAAATCGCATGAAGTGATAATTCCCCTCTACTCAGCACTGGTTAGGCCTCATCTTGAGTACTGCGTCCAGTTCTGGGCACCTCACTTTAAGAAGGACGTGGACAAACTGGAGAGGGTTCAGAGGAGGGCAACAAGGATGATAAAGGGACTGGAAACAAGGCCCTATGAGGAGAGACTGAAAGAACTGGGCATGTTTAGCCTTCAGAAGAGGAGACTGAGGGGAGATAGGATCGCACTCTTCCAGTACTTGAAGGGATGTCACACAGAGGAGGGCAAAGATCTCTTCTCAATCATCCCAGTTTGCAGGACACGGAATAATGGACTCAAGTTACAGGAACCTAGATTCCACCTAAACATCAGGAAAACATTCCTGACTGTCAGAGCAATAAGACAATGGAACCAACTACCTAGGGAAGTGGTGGGCTCTCCCACTCTGGAGGCATTCAAGGTGCGGCTGGACAGACATCTGTCAGGGATGCTTTGACCTGGATTCCTGCATTGAGGGGGTGGGGGGTTGGACTCGATGGCCTTGTAGGCCCCTCCCAACTCTACTTTTCTATGATTCTATGTACCAAGCGCAGCGTGTTCCCTTGGTAAATATCCTTGTCAGTTTCATCCTCTCAGTACTTCCTTATTAGCTAGCCATATCCCCTACTTTACAAAGAACTGGCCCTTGTCAATTTCGTCTAGTTATTTTTTTTTTTTTTTAAAGCTCAGGAAATTTGCGCAAATTGCAACGCCTGATATTTGTGCAAATATCAGGCACCACAATTGGGACAAAAAACGCGTGCCACAATTTGCGCAAATTTGCGGACCTTTTTAAAAGGGAAAAATAAATACCGTACTTGCGCAAATCGTGGCCCGTTTTAAAAGCGGAAATCCTCACGCTGGCTTGATTTGTGTCAGATCGAGTTGGCGCCAGCGTGGGGGAAGCAGGACGGAATCTGGAGAGTTGAGTTGGGAAAATCTGTTGGCTTTTCACCCCCCCCCAAAAAAGATTCCTCGCACATCCCTCATTCGTGGCGGGCGTGGGGCCAGTTCGGACAACCAGGACCCACCGAAAGGCTCAGGATGCCAACGGCAAGCGGCATGCAACCTGGCGCCCTCCACATGTCTCAGACTAACTACAACTCCCATGATCCCTGCCCATGGGCCATGCTGGCTGGGGCTGATGGGAGCTGTAATCCAGAAACATGTGGAGGATGCCACGTTGCTTGACCCTGCCATACAGAGAGGCGGTCATCTTAATACCGCTTAGAGATATTTTTACATATGTTCAACAGTAGATAAACCTATAAAATAGAATAAAATTGTGAAGAAGGACTGCCAACCGGTCCTTTTCTCAAGACCAGAGATCAAAGGTGCAAAACTGCCAGCCTTGGCTCTGCCGTCTTGACACTGATTCTCTGTAGGGCCTTGCCTGCCCTGGGTCTGTACACTGGATTGAGCGCTGAACCACAGAGGAACCACACACACACGCTGTCAAGGTTCCGCTACTGCAGGGACCCCTTAACCTGCCTTTGGGAGATCTCTGCCTCTCCTCAAAGCCCCTCCCGTTCCAGGAGATCAAGTCCTTTTACAGCTTCCAATAGCATGGGTGTAGGCTGTAGACGTGGTGAATAAGTCACTCCAAACTTTCAGGGTAAACAACAGCACTTTACTTATGATATTAGGGTAATTACTTAATAGAGTGGTTATAATCCAAAAGCAAGTATGAAAAAAACAAACAAACAAACAAACAATCCAACGTTCTCTAGTTTAACTTCAGACTACCTATCTCCTATGCAGCCAGTCTCTCCCTCTCTGCTCTCTCTGCTTCTGCAGTCAGGCTCCCACTGCTGCTAGCTGACCACACCCCACACATATATAGCCTTCCCAGGAATGGAAGGTTATGACCATGTGACCTTGCACAGGAGAACTAATTCTTAACTTCTATTGGGTGAACTAAAACTCTCAACTCCCCCTCCCATCCTGGAGTGTTTGGGCCTTCAGGCTTCAACTAATCGAGGGAAGTGTTTGGGCCTTCAGGCTTCAACAAACTCAAGCCTGAGTAGGCCTCAATCCCTCACACACGCGTGTGGGGTAGAGCCAGGAAAGTTTATTTCAGGTAAACAGATTACAACAAAAGATGGGAAATGAGGGAAGGGGGGAAAAGGTGGGGAAGACACTTTGGTATACACAAGTAGAGCTACAAAATAACAAAGCTAGTTCCTTCACTATATCACTACCCAGGCCTTACTCTCTTTACCTGGGGGTTGTTTGGTCCTCTTCAGGGCTTGCCTCAGCCAAAGCCCTCCTCCTGCAAAAGGGTGCGGACGACAACAACAATGAAACCCAAATGCCACGGCAGGCAGTATAGACTCTGCCCCCCCCTTTTCAGCAGCCTAGGTGTCTTCAGCCAATCAGGATGAACTTCACCTGGCCCAGGTAGAGGGGTGGCTCATCAGGACTACAGGGCTTGGACCACATTTGCACGCCAAAGGGCTTGGCAGACTCTGAGGCGTCATCGAGAGCCATCATGAGGAACTATGTACATTTTGGGCTTTCCCAGTCCCCAGCTGGGATTATACTTGTTTACACATGAGGAGGTGTGTGTGTGTGTGCTCAAGGAAACTCTGACGCTTTTTCTCCACAAAAATAAATAGTACTGTTTTGCTGCACAGCAGGGGTGTCGAACCTCTTTCTGCCCAAGGGCCAAATTCTATTGCGGTGAAGCTCTCGGGGGGCTGCATTCCAGTGGTGGGCAGGGCCAGAGGCAAAAGGGGCGGCCCCCAAAATACCAGCATATTGTAGTATAAAGTTCATACTGGCAGTAACTCAGCCTTAGGAGAGGCATTTCAACCTATTAGAATGGGGAAACTTAATTCAGAAAAACTGGGGGACCACCAAGCGATCAGTGGTCAGGGGAATTTGCCCCCTGCCCCAAGCCTGAGAGGTTGCCCACCCCTGCTGTATGGAGCAAAGCAAGCAAAAGGGTTTGCCATCTAAATTTTATTGGTGACAGAGACACAGAGAGGGAGAAAGGAAAGTGAGTGACCTCAACAACCTGGCTGCCTGCAGAGAGTTCCAGAAAGTTTCTGTTTAAATAAAAAAAAAAATTTTTTTTAAATGCAACCCTAAGCTTTTGGAGCAGCCTTGGGTCGGCATTTTGGTTCCGTTGCTCACCCTCCGTTAATCGCGCTTCCCCTCCCTCATCATCAGACCAGCCGGGACATCTGCTGCGTGATCTTCGCCATCTTCAACGTGATCTGGTCCACGCTGTTCCTGGAGGAGTGGAAGCGGCGGGGAGCTGAGTTCGCGTACAAGTGGGGAACTCTGGACACGCCCGCAGAGTCCATCGAAGAGCCTCGGCCGCAGTTCCGGGTCAGTTAGAGGTGGATCGAGTTGCAACTGAATGGGAACTACTGATCTGGGGTGTTGTGGGAGCAGACTGTGAGAGCTGGACTGACCCGGGTTCAAAAGCTCCCCTAGCCAGTGACCCTCAGTCCCAGTCACGCAGGCGGAAGGAGGAGATAACAGCAGTTAATAAAGATTAAAGAGTTTATTTGTAAGACCCAATTACATGGGATTAAGGCAAGCAATGCATCTCTACTCACTACATCATTGCAGACTCAAATCCAATACCCCAGTGGTAAGGCTAGATGAAGTGAAGTCCAAGAACAAGTAACATGTCGAGTCGAGACGAGAAGAGAAGTGAAGCTATCAACAAGTGTGTTAGCTTTATACCACCTATAAATAGGATATTACTCACCCCAGTTGTATAACCTATTCATCAACATGTTTACGGCTAAACCTGTTCACGGTTGCTGAGTCATATCACCTCGAGACTATGTCTCGTGACTAGAGACCTTGTGTACTTGAACTCAAGAGACACCCACCAGGTCAGGTGATAATCCTGATGTCAGGTGGTAATCTCGTTCTCCCTATGTAAAACCCAACACAGATGACCGGTGAGAAGAGCGGGGACACAGAGGAGGAGGCCCAGCTGCCGTCTGATCTTTCGACCCGTGGGAATGCAGGTTCCTAATGAAGAGGAGGAGGGGGTGGGAATACGAGACCCAAGAGTGAGGTGTCAGATGAAAAGGGAGGGGCAATGCAGGGTCACGCAGCACTTAAAGAGACTTGCAGCCAGGGAGGGGACCCCGTAAAAAGACCCACCTGGACTTGGTAGCGCGCTCAGCTTGAGAAGGGCGGGCCGTAGTAGACGACAGTGCCCGTTTCGTGACAACGTTAACTGAAGCTTACGAGGTCCTGTGTTATGCAGAGCCTGCCTGGAACTCTTGTCTCTTTTGGCTGCACGAGGATACTGTCTGTAGTAGCCTGAAGCAATGCTTGCTTGTTTGTAGTTTGCATAGTAAAGGTAATTGACTAAAAAAACCCGACTGGACAGCTTGACTACAAAGAGAGCCAGGGGCCGGGCGCACCAGAGGCGGGGTGCAAATTAATGGAAGAATTTTATTTTCTTGGAGGCGAATTTGGAGGAGAAATGAATTTGGCTGGCTTTGTGAAATTTCAGCAAACCCTCGTAACTATTTTTAAATTTGTATGTATAGATAAGAAATTGTATGCAGATCTGTGTCCCATCGACCCGGCCCCCTGAATCTTTTCGGTGCCTAGCAACCCCCCCGCCATAGCGTAGACCCCCCCTTTTTTTCGCTGCTGAGACGGGTTTCTACAGCTTTCCCTGGCTCCTCAATGTAACTAGAGAACAAGTGGGCGCCCTGGATCAGTGCCTTCCTTCCCCCACCTCTGACGCCATCTTGTTCTTCTCTCCTCCCCTTGTAGGGTGTAAAGCGGGTCAGCCCAGTGACCAACGCCGAGGAGTTCTACTACCCTCCGTGGAAACGGCTGCTCTTCCAGTGTCTGGTGAGCCTGCCCGTTTGCATCGTCTGCCTCTCCTTCGTCTTCCTCGCCATGCTGGGCTGCTTCGAACTGCAGGTGAGGAGGGATCGTGGCCATGGCAGCCCAAACGGCCAACGTGTATGTGAATGTGGGGGTTATATCCACACCATTGGCTTGTAGAACTTCTTGCCACAGCATTTGTTGACAGCCGCTAGTTTAGAGGGCTTAAAATAAAAGAAAGAGAGAGATGGAACTCCATTTTTCAGGGGCAGTCTACCTCATTTATTATTTTTATTTTATTTTATTTTATTACATTTATACCCCGTCTTTTTTCCTGCAAGGAACTCAAGGCGGCTTACATAATCCTCCTTCTCCTCTCCATTTTATCCTCACAACAACCCTGTGAGGTAGGTTAGGCTGAGAGGCAGTGACTGGCCCAAAGTCACCCAGTGAGTTTCATGGCTGAGCGGGGATTTATTGGTTTATAAGTTACTTTAAGGATTTCTTAATCCCTCCCTTGGAAGATATCCCCCTCCCCACCAGGTTATCTTTACATCAGGGGTGCAGAACCTCTTTCAGCCCGAGGGCCGAATTCTCTTTTGGAGAAGCTCTCGGGGGGGGGCACATTCCAGTGGTGGGCGGAGCCGAAGGCAAAAGGGGCGGGCCCAAAATACCCAAACCACCAGCATATTTTAGCTTCAAGCTCTTCCCACCAGTAACTCAGCCTTAGAGAGAGGCATTTCAGCCTTTTAGAATGTGGGGGGGAATGCGCAAAAGCTCAGGGCTAAAACTAAACACAACCAATGCAAAGATAATATGTAGTACCAGGGCTTTTTTTTCTGGTGGAACTCACCGGAACTGAGTTCCAGCACCTTTTCTTCTTATTAATTGCATTACAATTTAATCGCCATCTACTCCCGAGGAAATGTAATCCCAAGAGTTCCGGTACCCTTTTCTCCAGAAAAAAAAGCACGGTATAGTACAATAGTTAAATCAGACTCCCATGTTCAGAGGCTGTGTACCTTAAGGCTGTGTGCCAAGTTCCAGGGAGAAGGAACAGGGCAGGATTGTCGGCCTTTCTGCCCTCACCTGGCAGCATCCCGAAGGTGTCTGGCCAGCCACCTCAGCGTGATCCAGCAAGGCGGTTTACGTTGGTGACGAGTGGAGTAGTGGTGAATTTTGACATGCGGGCACTGCTGAAGACAGCCTTGCCGCGCCCCTAGGGCAGTGATGGCGAACCTACGGCACGGGTGCCACAGCTGGCACGCAGGGACCTCTCTGTGGGCACTCGAGCCATTGGTCACCAGATCGCGAAAAGACCGTCCCCTTCTGCAAAACACTAATGATCTTGCTCTTTCTCACAGTGTGGAACAGAATGATTTTATTCTAGAACTCCTGTTACAGAATTCTTTTCTACATGGTTATCACATTTAAAAGATGTTGAAGAATGATGCACAGAGCATGGCTTGGATGTAAAAGCCCTAACAGTTGACCCGAGTGCTGCATGTGTTGCTCTCAAACTAACCGAGTATGAGCCAAGGTTTGACAAATTATCAGCATGCATGCAATAGCAAAAACCACATTAATTGTGCAAAAGCATGCCCAATGCAAACTTTTACCTAATGCAGTGTTTGCAGTCCAAGACATAAAGTGTTTAAAATGTGTTAAGCACGTTTAGTTTTCTTGTTTATCTTGCTCATCCTAGTATAGGTTGACTTTTACTTTTACTAATCCGACACCTGTAGAAGCAGGGAAAGGACCTGGGGTAAAGCTTGCCCCATACAATTTCAGTCTGGCATATAATCATATTACAACTTGAGAATCCTTTATCCAAAAATACATGTGCCTAATTATTTAAAAAGTTTGTCTAAATTCCCTTCAGGCTATGTGTACAATGTAGTACTATAATAATGTTTTGAGTTGATATTTTTTTTCAACAAAAAACTGTTTGTATCATTGAAAGCTCTGTTATTGTGTTTTTCCTTAAAGACAAAAGATGTTAATTAGTTCAGACAAATGTATGAGTTGTTTTTCTAAAACTAAAACCTCAGTATTCAGGTTTAATTGCAGTGTTGGCACTTTGAAATAAATAAGTTGGTTTTGTGTTGCAGTTTGGGCACTCGGGCTCAAAAAGGTTTGCCATCACTGCCCTAGGGACAATCCAAAATTGCAGGCTGCGGTGTTGATCCACGTGAACAAACAAGTTCTCGCAGTTTTCGTCTGCGCCAGGAGCAGGTTTTTTTTTTTTGTCAAGCAGACGGGTCTTCATTTGCCCCTTCAGGGCCGAGCCACTGACTGCAAAAATACTTTGCAATACAACAGGGAATCCTTTATTGTTGCCGGGAAAGTTCACTGACCACCCCGCCGCCCCAGCTAGTGTCAGGATCGCAGCTCAGAGGGAGGGCAAAGAGGAAAGTCTGGCGGGGGTTGGCGGAGGGCGTCCTTTGTCCCTGCTGGTAAAGAAGTCCCGGGGCTTCGATCCTGATGCCACTACACACCACTGCACTGAATAAATACATGAGCAAGACTTTTCTGGGCTTCTTCTCCACCGTTCCTGTTTGATTAGAGGGTGTGTGAGGCAGTGCTAGGTACCAAAAAGGCTCAGGCCCACAGGATAAAAAATAAATAAATGCACAAATTGGCATATGCTAATTTATATATGCTCTAGAGCAGTGTTCTCCAACCTTGGGTCCCCAGATGTTTTTGGCCTACTACTCCCAGCATGCCCCAGCCAGCGTAGCTGGCTGGGGCATGCTGGGAGTTGTAGGCCAAAAAACATCTAGGGACCCAAGGTTTTATTTATTTATTTATTTATTATATTTATCAATCGCCCATCTGGCCGGTCACCCGGCCACCCTGGGCGATGTACAATTAAAATACAACAAAACAACACAATAAAATATAATAATTAAAACAATATAAAAAATTCTCATTAAAAACCTAACCCACCCCATATTCCCGCCTGAACAGCCATGTTTTTAATGCACGGCGGAAGCTCATCACGGAGGGGGCATGGCGAAGGTCACTAGGGAGGGAGTTCCATAATGTGGGGGCCGCCACAGAGAAGGCCCTCTTCCAAGGTTGGAGAACATTGCTCTAGAGTCTCTCTGTGTGTGTCTGCAAAGGACCCCGTCTCCTAAGGACACCCCTCTTTGTAAGAAGGGATGCATGGACCGGGGAGAGGAGGGCGTTTGATGTCAGAAATAAATCTCAGGCAGAAAGATTGGGGTGGGGTGGGGTGGGGTGGGGTGGCAGCAGGAGGTAAAGCGCATGTGGGCTAAAAGCCAGCTCGTCCAGGGCGATCCGATGCTGCAGAGATCCTCAGGGCCTTTTCTTCCAGCAAGTGCCCCTGGGCAGCAGGGAGGGTGGTGAGGGCAGAAGGCCTCCCGGAGATTCGGGGCTCCAAATGAAAGAGTCGGGGCTCCAGGCAGGGCCGCTGCTACCATTAGGCCAACTAGGCAGCTGCCTGGGGCGCAGGGCTAAAGGGGGGCGCCAGAAATAGGGAGGGGAGGGCTCAAGTGGGAAGGGGGGGGCGCGCTAAATATCTGATCTTGCCTAGGGCACCAAACTGCCTTGCACCGGCCCCGGCTCCAGCCCTAGTGGGCCGCCCCCCTAACACCAGCTCTGGTGGGTGGGGGTCCTCGCGGTGGCTGCCTGAACGTTGTAGGCTAAGATTTTAAAATTTTATACTGTTTTAATGTTATTTTAATGGAGAAAAATGTTTTAATGTATTTTGTTCTGTTTTATTTTCTGTACATCGCCCAGGGTGGCCGGTTTGCCGGCCAGATGGGCGATAGATAAATGCAAATAATAAATAAATAAATAATAGGAATGCTGACGCACCCCCACCCAACTTTTCTCTCCCACCCCCACCCCGGCCAGGAATTTGTGCTGAGCATCAAAGAGTTGCCGCGCATCGTGCGCTTCCTGCCAAAGATCGTGCTGGCCGTCATCGTCACCGCCTGCGACGAGCTCTACAAAAAGATCGCCTACTGGCTGAACGACATGGGTGAATATCCGCCGGTCTAGTCTATTTATTTATTTTTTAAAAAATGGGCCCAAATAGGCAACTCCCTACTCCGTGGTTCTTGAGTCGTCGACAGTGAAATGTTTGACTCAAAAAAAAAAGAAAAGAAGTTTGCGACACTCAAGACACTGTATGGTGCAAAGTTTACTCAGAAGCAAGTAAGTTTAGGATTGCAGCCGTGGACCGGGCCTCTCCTTGGTGGCTTGGATTCTTCACTGAGGTGCAACATGCCATCAGAGGGGACGGAGATACCTGTAGCCATGATAAGAAAATTCGGGGCAGGTCACACGGCGCTCTCGAGATGTGATGGGGGTCCAGCTCCCATCAGCCTCAGCCAATGCCAGCCTTCCACAACCTGGTGCCCTTCAGAAGTGTTGGGCTGCAACTCCCATCATTCCAACGGACCTGGCTGGGGATGATGGGATATGTAATCAGCACACCTGCGGGGGGGGGCAGGTCGGGGAAGGCTGAAATCTTTGGAGAACGTTTGCCAGATATTCCAATATTTACACATTCGAGGTACAAAAGTCAAAAGAGGTGTTTTTTTGGGGTGGGGGAAAACTCAAGAGAATGCATCAGTGTACCTCCGGTCCCTACCTTGGATGGTTTTGGGGGATCCCGTCACCCCAAAGCTGCCTCCTTGACACCGTCTCTTCTTGTTGCAGAGAATTACAGGTTGCAGAGTGCCTACGAAAAAAACCTCATCATTAAAATGGTGTTGGTAAGTCAGGCCCGTTCCGGCTCACGGCGCGCCCGCGGTACAGAATCCCAGAATGCACCTGGTAAAGTGGGTTTCTTCCTGGGAGCGGGGGGGTTGGGGTTGGGGGGAGGGGGAGTTGGTGGGTCTTAAGAACAAAGTCTCACGAAGCTCAGCGGCAGCGTGCCGATGGCTCTTGCTCCCGCTAGTTGCCGAAGCTCAGCGGCAACGTGCCGACGGACGCCACTCTATCGGCACCCTGCCTCTGAGCTTTGCTGGCCAGCGGTGTGTCGATCTGAGTGCACAAAAACCACTGGCCGCCGCTCCCCGGTTCCTCTTTCTGTGGGATTGTTGCTTTTACCCTCCCTCCTTGGGGCCGAGCGATCTGATACCCCTGCCTTCCCCAAGCCAGCTGTGTTGGAGTACAACTCCCATTGTGCTGGCTGGGAACAATGGGATCTGTAGTCAAGCCTCTGTCTGGAGGGCCCCGGGTCAAAGGAGGGGGTGAAAGTGTTTTTCACCGATACAGTTCAGGCAAGGTTTTCATCGATAGGCTAGCGAGGGAGGGTGAGTGGGGGGGGAGAGACGGCAGAGACCATTCCGGCAGCCACACTTTCCCGTACGTGCGTTGTCCATGCAATGCCCTCGCTTACCGGCGTGGGTTGCGTCTATCCCAGTGCTTCTCAAATAGTGGGGCGGGCCCCCCAGGGGGGGCGCGAGGCTCCGTAAAGGGGGGCTCGTTTGACCTCAGTTAAAAGTTTTTTTTTAATATTGTGTTCCTTTAAATCCTGTGCTCCTTTAAATCTTTTCTGCTACAGTTAATAAAGCTATTCTTTGTTGTAAATTGATCCACATTTCTTTCTTTTTTAATTCTCTTATACGTTAATAAGAATACAGTGTTATGCAGAGGTGTACTTATAACAATTTTATAGACAAATGATACTATTTACAGTCGCGCGGGGGGCGCGAAATGTTTTCTTCTTCCTAGGGGGGGGCATGACAGAAAATAATTGAGAAGCACTGGTCTATCCTCACATCCCCACTGGGAGGCACGGAGTGGGAGGGACCGTAATTAAGCCCTGCTTTCTGTTTGCTGATTGGGGTCTAAAGGGGTGTCAATCCTCTTTCAGGCCAACAGCTGTATTCCATTGCAGGAAAGCTCTTGGGGGCTGCATTCTAGTAGTGGCCAGGGCTGTACGCTGGAAGAGCCGCACGGCCCAGCAGATGTGCTGGTCAGTAGGGTTGCAGCGGCGTAGCCGCACAGTTGTGCCAGCGTAAGCCGAGATGTATGAAAATACCTCGAAGGTAGACTTGCGCCCCGGTCTGGCCCTACAGGGCCTCTTTTTATGCCCTCGTCGTCATTAAATGAGGCAGTCTATCCGTGAATGCCAGAAACCGGTGACAAACCGCAAGGGTTTTCCTTGATCATTACGGCGACTGCCTCTCTTTTTCTCTCTCTCTCTCTCTCTGCTTGCCTTCACACAGTTTCAGTTTGTAAATTCATACCTGAGTCTTTTCTACATCGGATTCTACCTCAAGGACATGGAGCGCCTCAAAGAGGTACGGACTGAGTTTACGAGTCACATCCGTTGGAGCTAAGAGGAGTGTGGCAGACGATGGGTTGTGGGGGGAGGAGGAGCCCTCAGTAGCAAAGCCACGCCCAACGTACACTGGTTGTTGGTCGCACCACACGTGGCAATAGCCACGGAGGACAGATTTGACCTTAAAAACCTAGTGGGGCCGTGTATCCGCTCTGGGCTGTAGTCTGAACTTTTAGGAGCTGTCCATGGTGCTGAACCTATTTGGGGGGGGTTTTGCACCATGGATAGTTCCTTTACAGTTCAGGCTGAACCCCGGAGCGGATACACCGCCCCACTGACATCGGAGCCTCCAGCCTCCACTGGCTGTGTATCTGCTCCAGATTTCACTCCAAACTTTTAAGGAGCTGTCCGTGGTGCTGAACCCTATCCCCAAAATAGGTTTATTTTATTTTATTTCTTATATTTATTAATCGCCCACCTGGCCGGCCACCCTGGGCGATGTACAATTAAAACAATACAATAAAAGATGATCATTAAAACAGTAAAAAAAATTCTTTTAAAATCCTAACCCACCCCACATTCCCGCCTGAAATACCATGTTTTTAATGCACGGCGGAAGCTCATCACGGAGGGGGCATGGCGAAGGTCACTAGGGAGGGAGTTCCATAATGTGGGGGCCGCCACAGAGAAGGCCCTCTTCCTAGTCCCCACCAGCCTGGCTGCTCTGGCTGATGGGATAAGGAGAAGGCTGTCCGTGGCAGATCTTGTTGAGCGGCCTACTTGAAGTTGCTGGAGACGCTCCTTGAGATAAACTGGACCGGAGCCGTGTAGGGTTTTAACGGTCAAAACCAACAAAACCAAGGTTTGGCACCGTCGATAGCTCCTTCAAAGTTTGGGCTGAAATCCGGGGCAGATACACTGCCCTACTGACTTTGGAACCACCAGCCTCCACTAGTCTAGAGGTGGAACCCACATGTGGCCCACCCCTGATCTAGTCCAACCCTTCCCCATTCAGCCAGGATGCCCCCGGACATGCTTCCAACGCGGCCGCCATTTTGTCAGCCACATTTTCATTTCTTTTATTTCTGATTTGGGTTGGTTTTAATTTTTCATTTTCTTTCTCTCTGTGTCCGTCTGTCCGTCTCTCTCTCTCTCTCTCTCTCTCTCCGTCCGTTTGTGTCACCTTCCACAGCTCCTGCTGATCTTTTCCCTCTTCCAAAGCCCTGTGCGTCAGTTCAAAGACGCGCTCCTTCCCTCCATTTCTCTCCAACTCCACCTCCTCCTCATCTCCTTTAAGGGCTTGCTGAGTTTTGGCTGGCAACTGTGCGTCTCCAAAGTACGCGCCGGGAGCATGGCGGTGACCGAGGGGGTTTGCCGCAGGGCGGCGGGGGGCATAGGGGGCAAGCCGGCCGCGGGAATCTCTGCCTTTATCTCACATCAGGCGCCACGACGCAGTGCCGCAAAGGCGTCTCCTTCATACGTTCCATCAGCTTTAGCAAAAATATGACACCTTCCATTGACACTGCTGCTGGGTCCTGCCAAGTGCTCGTCACAAAACACACAGCCGTGAAACCAGATAGTTGCTCATTGCTGCTTTAAAGCCACAATTTGTTCCGTTGCAAGATGAAAGAGGTTCCAGCTAGAGTAAAAAATAAAATAAAATAAAATTACGACATACACCTTCACGGCCTTCTCTTACCAGTTAAGGTCACTTTTATCGTCTAAAGGACAGGGCGGCAGGGGAGGTGCTAGGTCCCAAAAAGATCCGGGGCTCAGGGCCCACAGGTTAAAAAAAAAAAAAAGCACAATTTTGCATGTGCTAATTTACACATGCACTAAAGTCTGCAAAGGAGCCTGTCTCCTAAGGACACCCCTATTTGTAAAAAGGGATGTATGGAAAAGGGAGAGGAGGGCATTGGTTTCAGGAAAAAACCTCAGGCAGAAAGATTCGGGGGGGGCAGCAGGAGGGGAAGCACACGTGGGCCAAAAGCCAGCTCATCCAGGGGGATCCGATGCAACAAAGATCCTCAGGGCCCCTGGACCTTTCTTTCAGCCAGTGCCCCTGGACAGCAGGGTGGTGGGGCAGAGGGCCTCCAAGAGATTCGGGGCTCCCAATGAAAGATTTGGGGCTCCAGCCCTAGTGGGCCGCCCTCTGACACTGCCTCTGCAGGGCAGTTTCTTCTCAACCAATCTAGCACCCGAAGAACTAGAGCCATCTTAGCGCTGATCTGAAACTTGCTGCAAGAAACCAACTGAATTTGAGTTCCTGCTTTATCTTTTGGTTTCTCCCAAGTAGACCAGCCTGAGGGACGTTAGGAAAAAGTTTAGCCTTTGGCCACTGTACCCCATGACTGTTTTTTTAAAGAATTTTATTTGTTTGTTGAGATATTTATTTGCTTCTGAAGAGTCAGATTTGTTAGCCTGCTTTTCCCTGTCCAAACGGTGATGCCCAAAGCAGCAAAAACAAATATAAAAACATCAAGACAACAATTAAATGTGTATTGATAGTAACAAACTTACATCCAGTTATATGGGAAACAGATAAAATAAGGGAAATTGGGAAAAAACATCAAAAGTTTGGTAGATTAATAGATCAAACATAAAGTCATGGTTATCCGGAAGGCGACCTGTTTTTCCAATTATTTTGTAAAGTGTTGCCTGTGCCTCTGAAATGTTCCTATTTCTTGTTTGCATTTCCAGCAGTTGGGATGATAATTCACTTTAAAAAGCCTGTATCAGCCTTCCCCAACCTGATACCCTCCAGATGTGTTGGACTACAACTCCCAGAATGCTACAACAACTATAGCCACTAGCCCGGGATGCTGGGAGTTGTAGTCTAAAACAGATAGTGGATCTCCAGATGTTTTGGACTGCAACTCTCAGCATTCCTGACCATTGGCCATGCCAGCTGGGGTTTCTGGGAGCTGAAATCCAAAAACATCTGGAGATCTGGTCTAAAATATGTAGAGGGCACCAGGTTTATTTATTTGTTTGTTTATTATATTTATACCCCCGCCTTTTTTCCTGCAAGGAACCCAAAGCGGCTTACATAATCCTCCTCCTCCTCTCCATTTTATCCTCACAACAACCCTGTGAGGTAGTTTAGGCTGAGAGTCAGGGACTGGCCCAAAGTCACCCAGAGAGCTTCATGGCTGAGTGGGGAATAGAACCCGGATCTCCCGAGTCCCAGTCCAGCACTCTCACCACTACGCCACACTGGCTCTCGAGTGAGGCAGAGGAAGGCTTGCGTAACCTTCACACAGTTCTTTCTCCCTCAGGTTTTCACTCTGAGAAAAAGGATTGCTAGACCTCTGCATGTCGTCCCGTGTTCGAAAACGGGACATTTTGTCCAACATCTTCAGCCCAACATTTCATTGTATTTATTTATTGGAAGTATTGTTATCCCATTCCTCACCCCCAAAAGCTTCCTGGATCAGTTTACACGCAATCTCAATTTTTAAAAAAGAAAAAGAAAAGAAAGATCCAGGGATGTTGAAGAGTCCTTGGTCTCGAGTCACGAGTCTTTGGACCCGAGTCTCGAGTCCGAGTCCTTGGTCCAAAATAGTGACTCACGAGTCACAAGTCCTGAGTCACTCCCAAAGCTGACTCCACGAGTCCCTATTAAAATCAATGGAGTTTTCCCCCAACAAAATAAGGCTACTTCAGATGTGTGGCTTAAATAAATTCTAGGCACAAGTGTGCCTTTTTATTTCAAAACTCTGCAACTGATTTTGGCAAGAACAGACCAGGCAGACAAACCCAAAATAACCAGACAGGCAGAGGAGGCAGGGAACCCCAAAGCAGGCAGGCAGAGGCCTTTGTCTTGGACAATTCAAACGGTGGAACTGGTCAAGAAGAGACCAGGCAGGCAGAGGAGGCTGGGAACCCCAGGCAGGCAGGCAGAGGCAGCCAAACCCACAATGTATGAAAGGTTGCATTTTAGGAAAATGATTTTAAAAAATAAACTTGCTGTACTTCCTAAAACTTATCCATATTGCATTTGAGGAACATGATTTTTTCTAAATGTTTGGCCCCCCATTCTGGAACGGTGAGGTCTCATCACAATTCCACCCTCACTGAACACCCGCTCCACTGGTGATGAACTTGCTGGAACCAGAAACACACTCGGAGCAGCCACACAGAGTAATCTCAGGTCCTTCTTCTGCCTCTCCCAAATACGCAACACATCAATCAAAATAAATCTTGACACACTGTTGGGGCTGCACTCCTGGTAGCCGTCCATAGTGGCCGAGCAGCGGCACACCTCGCTTCCATGCGCTCTTCGCCGGCAATCACGCTCCTCTCCACTCCTTCTGGCACAGCCCAGGGATGTTGAAGAGTCCTTGGTCTCGAGTCCCGAGTCGAGTCTCGAGTCCCATTAAAAATATTGGGACCCGAGTCGAGTCAGAGGGGGGACTCAATCCGACTCACGAGTCGAGTCCTCGAGTCCGAGTCCCCATCCCTGGAAAGATCCTGCCCACAGGTTTACAATCTAAAAATACACAACACAAAAGGAAGAAGGGAAGGGGAGGGAAGAGGAGTGGGGAAAGGAAGTGGTCTTTTCAGCAGGTCGGGTGGAATGGCCCCACTTTGCCCTCTCATCTCCCCCCCCGTACAGCCTTCTGGAATGGCTGCTGGGGGTGACTGTTGAGGGAGGGGGAGCCCTGCATGAGGGTACCCCCCCCCCAGACTCCTTCCTGACACACGACTTTCCCCTCCCAGATGCTCGCCACGCTCCTCATCACCCGCCAATTCCTGCAGAACATCAAAGAGGTCTCCCAGCCCCACCTGTACAGCAAGTTCAAGCGCGGCGACCTCAGCATGCAAAACGTCCGGGAAGTGGCCCACACGCTCTTCCGGCTGCTGACCCAGAAGTCCACGTCGACCAAAAGCCACGGCCACAAGCCACGGCCCGGCGGCCCGGCAGCGGGCCACAGGCCGGATCCACCGGAGGCTCCGGGAGGGGAAAAGAAATGCCTCAATGGTGGCTGCGGGGTGCCCGAGGAAGAGGATGAGGAGAGGAAGGAGTCGGACTCGGAAGACGAGAGCGTCATGGACTGCGGGCTGAAGCTGAAGAAAGTGAGCTTCATCGAGAAGGGCAACCGCAAGGCGGGAGAACTCAGCCTGGAGGAGGTGAGCTTCCTGGAAGAGGGCAGCCCCACCATGGTGGAGAAAGGGATGGACCCGGCCTCGGTCTTCGAGCTGTGCGAGGACGACGAGGAGAGCGACGGGGCCTCGGGGAGCCCCCTCAAGGGCTTGCTGGAGGCCAAGGACCCCGCCGTGGTCATGCGGGCCAGGAGGCCGCGGGCCGCCAAGAACCCCGCGGGAGGCGAGGAGGACGAGGACGACGAGGACCGGAAGCCCTCGAGGGGCTCCTGGATCGACCCGCCGGAGGAGAAGTACACGACGCGCCTCGCCCAGGCCGAGGTGGAGAGCTGCATGAAGAAATACGAGGTGAGCGCTCCCGTTTGGATGGCGCAGGGCAGGGACGGTCAACCTCGCTTGGCCCAGGGGGCAGATGGCTCCCCCAGACCACACCAGCGGGCCCGATGATGTCACGGCCCCCTCCCATAACACCATCTGGCCCAGACCACTTTTTTGGTTTGTTTTCTTTCCTCTGTGCAGCTGTTCTTTCTGCACAGAGAAAGGGACCTGGCTCCATGAAGAGTCCGGGGGGGATTCCCCACGTTATCCCTTGCCAGAGATAGCAAAAAGTTTCTCCTTCATGTTGCTCGTCCTCCCATGGGGGAGAGAACACCGGGATTGGGGATAAGGTCCAATCTCTCTCCCACCTCCTCTCCGGGCCGAGGGGAGGGCCCACGGGGGCAGAAGGTTGCCCTCCCTTAGGGTACAGTTTAGTTCTGCCTTCCCCAACTGACGTTTGGGACTGCAACTCCCAGCATTCTTGACCCTCGGCTCTGCTGGCTGGGACTGATGGGAGATGAAGCACAAAACCTCTGGAAGGCACCAGGTTGCGGGAAGGCTGGGCTAGTTTGATATGTACGTCTCGTCCCTGGCCCGTCATGGCGGGGTGAATCTGTGCAGCACGGTCAGAAGGCAGGCGAAGGGTCAAGCACCAAGTTGCCGGTCAAGAAGGGAGAAGTCCAGGGATGAGGAACCGTCCTCCGGGGTCTTCTCCGGGGGTTCCTCAGGGGACACTACTCTTGAAGGGCCCCGCGAATCTTTCCCACTGAGGCCGGAGCCGGTGCCTGGGGACCCGCTACAGTCAGCGGGCCCCACAGGGTCCGTACGGACAGAACCTCAGCGGCGTCGAGCTTGACAGACCCGCCCGTCCCTCGAGCCCGCTGCATCTTGTGGCAGTGAGTTCCGCAAGGCTGCAGTGTGCTCTTTGGGGCTCCTGCGCTGAACTTCTCCTGGCGAGTGGAGCGAGCGTGGCCCTGGAGAGCAGGATCCGAGTCAGAGGAGGGAGGGGGCGGGCAGAATGGCAGGTTTGTTGATGGACGGACGGATGTATTTTAATTAGATTTGTATCCCACCCAACTGGCAAATGCCCTCGGGGCAGTTTACGATCATAAAACCAATCAGCAACAATAAACTAACGAATATAATATTAATAGTAATAATAACAACAAGAACAATAGAATAGAATAGACGTATTGACATAATTTAATTTTAAACATTAAAAATATTTAAAAACATTGTGCAGTAACCTCAACAATAGAAGTATTGAAATAGGTAATTCAATATTAAACATTAAAAATATATATATTTTTAAATTGTGTAGCCAGCAGTAAAATGAACAATCAGCAACAAATTGAACACCTGCTGGAAGCGGGCGGTCTTAATCCGACGTCTAAATGTACACACAGAAGGCACCAGGCAGGTCTCCCTGGGAAGGGTATTCCACAGACAGGGGGGGGCCACTGCAGAGAAGGCTCTTCTCCTAGTAGCCGTGAATGCACCATTTTGGTTGGCAGCACACAGGGAAGCGCCTCCGAAGATGAGTGAGATCAGCCCCCGCTATCGACTATGGGCCAAAATGTCTGGTGGGCCACCACCAGCCCAGCCCTGATTTAGATATTGACTGGGTTCAGACAACACAATAATTTTTTATTTTATTTATTTATTATATTTATCCTCTGCCTTTTTTCCTGCAAGGAACCCAAGGCAGCTTACATAATCCTCCTCTTCCTCCTCTCCATTTTATCCTCACAACAACCCTGTGAGGTGGGTTAAGCTGAGAGGCAGTGACTGGCCCAAAGTCACCCAAGTGAGTTTCATGGCCGAGCGGGGACTAGAACCCGGATTTCCCGAGTCCCAGTCCAGCACTCTCGTTGAACTGTGCGTTGCTGCTGAAACGTGGGTTCTCGTGTTGTCTGACCCCAGCTGCGCTAACAAGCCATGACTTGTTAACCACGAACAACCCATGAAGAGAACCCTTGGTTTGTTGCTGGGTTGTGAACTGTGGGTTGTTCATGGGTAACAACCTTGGTTGGGTTCAGACAACACGATAACCCACAGTTGGTGTTGTCTGAACCCAGACACAAGAGAGGCAGCAGAGAAGCTTGGCTGTGCTTTTCGTGGGCATCCTTGTTCTCTCTCACATTCCCCCACATCTCCCACCCCGATCCAGGACACTTTTCAGGACTACCAGGAGATGTTCATCCAGTTTGGGTACGTGGTCCTCTTCTCCTCCGCCTTCCCGTTGGCCGCCATGTGCGCCTTGATCAACAACATCATCGAGATCCGGAGTGATGCCTTCAAGCTGTGCACTGGGCTCCAGCGCCCCTTCGGGCAGCGAGTGGAAAGTATCGGAGAGTGGCAGGTAGGGTGTTGGGGGGGAGGTGTCTTCCTCCCTCCCTCCCTCTCTCCCTCCCTCCCTCTCTCTCCAATCCCCATAGGGCTGGCTTCACTTGGCGGGCTTTAAAAGGGGATTGGACACATTCCTGGAGGAGAAGGCTATCTATAGCTACTAGGGTTCAGAGGAGGGCAACGAGGATGATAAAGGGACTGGAAACAAGGCCGTAGGAGGAGAGGCTGAAAGAACTGGGCATGTTTAGCCTTCAGAAGAGGAGGCTGAGGGGAGATATGATCGCACTCTTCCAGTACTTGAAGGGTTGTCACAAAGAGGAAGGCCAGGATCTCTTCTCGATCATCCCAGTTTGCAGGACACGGAATAATGGGGCTCAAGTTACAGGAACCCAGATTCCACCTAAACATCAGGAAAAATTTCCTGACTGTCAGAGCAATAAGACAATGGAACCAACTACCTAGGGAGGCGGTGGGCTCTCCCACTCTGGAGGCATTCAAGGTGCGGCTGGACGGCCATCTGTCGGGGATGCTTTGACCTGGATTCCTGCACTGAGCAGGGGACTTGATGGCCTTGTGGGCCCCTTCCAACTCTACTATTTTGTGATTCTAGTCCTGATGGCACTATGCTCCCTCCAGTGTCAGAGGCAGTATGTCTATATGCACACCAGTTGCTGGGGAACATGGGCGGGAGGGTGCTGTCGCACTCCTGTCCTGCTTGTGGGTTTCCTAGGAGGGGCAGCCAGTTGGCCACTGTGTGAGCAGAATGCTGGACTAGATGGACCCTTGGCCTGATCCAGCATCAGGGCTCTTCTCATTTTCTTATGAGAGCCAAATGTTGAGGTCAACATGTATCGTTTGACGTGTAATATTTGCCATATAAACACACACCCTTTATTTATTTTGAGACACAAAAGCAGAGGAAATCTCATCTTAAGTCCTTCTCACCAGGTGAATTTCTTCAGATATCGCCAGCTCCATTAATCTCTGTCTCTCTTTTTTAATGTCTTTATTTTCCATCCGCAGAAAGTTATGGAGGTGATGGGCGTCCTGGCCATCGTGGTGAATTGCTACCTGATCGGCCAGTGCGGGCAACTCCAGCGCCTCTTTCCGTGGCTAAGCCCCGAGGGGGCTATATTCTCTGTGGTGGTGCTGGAGGTAATGGCTTTATCCAGAATCCTTCCCCCAACGCCCCGCCTCTCTTCTCTTGACTGGGTTCAGACAACATGATAACCCACACTCAAGGGTTGAGTGTTGCTTGTTGTTGTACTGTGGGTTGTTGATGAAATGTGAGTTATTGTGTTGTCTGAACCCAGCCAAGATAACAAACCAGGGCTTGTTAACCACGGACAACCCACAAAGAGAACCCATGGTCTGTTGCTGGGTTGCGAACTGTGGGTTGTTCACCATGGTTTGTCATCTTGGTTGGGCTCAGACAACACAATAACCCACACTCAAGGGTTGAGTGTGGGTTGCTGTTGAACCACAAGTTGTCGCTGAAATGTGGGTTATCGTATTGTGTGAAGTCAACCAAGATAACAAAGTTCCCTTCGTGGGTTGTTCGTGGTTAAGAAGGCATGGGTTGTTACCTTGGCTGGGGTCAGGCAACACGATAACCCACGTTTCAAGAACAACCCACGGTTCAGTGAGAATCCACACTTGAGTGTGGGTTACCATGTTGTCTGAACAGAGTGAGGCAGAGAAGCGGGGGAAGAAAACAGTCGGGGAACAGGAGGATGGGTTTTGGCACATCACTACTTTAAACCGAGGCTTCGGGGGGGGGGCACACAGATCTTCCCAGACTCTCGGGCTAGAACGCTGCCTGGAGGAGCAGCTGGCTGGGAATTATGGGATGTTGCGGGCGGGGGGTGCTGTAGGGTGCTTTGCTGCTGCAATTCGTCTCTTCTCCCCCCAGCATTTTGCCCTTTTGCTCAAATATGTCATCCAAGTAGCCATCCCGGATATTCCAGCCTGGGTGGCGGAAGAGATGGCGAAGCTCGAATACCAGCGGCGGGAGGCCTTTAAGGTGAGCCTCGCGGGGCGCAATCCGCTTCCCCTTCCACTAAGCCCACCCGGCACCCTCAATGTTTTGGCTCCCGTCGCCCGCCCCCGCCCATTGGCCATGCTGGCTGCGGCGGGTGGGGCTTGTTGTAGTACAAAACATCCCTGTGGCTCACGCTGGCTCAGCTTGTCTGAGCGTGGAAAGCTAAGCAGGGTCAGGCCTGGTGATTACTTGGATGGGAGACCCCTCCTCTAGTTTCCTGCATCGAGCAGGGGGTTGGACTCCGTAGCCTTGTAGGCTCCTTCCAACTCTATGATCTATGAAATCCAAAGGGCACCCAGGGAGGGCTGAACGAACTGACTGTAACGGGACTTACTTCGGAGCAAGCGTGCGTTGTCGGATCTCACCGGACGCTCATGCTGGCCTACCGTACAGGGTCAGTGTAAGGCTTACCGTGGACAGGGAAAGTTCTGAAAGCTCCTCAGGTGCCGCGCCAGTGCAAAAGATTGCTGTTCAGTTATTCAGCCTTTTTGGGGAGGCCTGTTTCTCCACCAACGTTTTCCATCACAGTGTTCTCCAACCTTGGGTCCCCAGATGTTTTTGGCCTACAACTTCCAGCCTGGCTGGGGCATGCTGGGAGTTGTAGGCCAAAAACATCTGGGGACCCAAGGTTAGAGAACACTGCTATAAAGAATGAGAGGATAGGTCCTTGCCCCGAAGAGCTTACAATCATCATCACCATCTAGTAACTTATTTATTTATTTAATTAGGACATTTCTAATCCGCCCAATAACTGATGTTCTCTGGGCGGATTACAGCCAGCTGGAAAACCAAAATGCCATTTTAAAATGCAGTTAAAAACATAAAATACAATGCAAATCTTTAAAAGAATAAAATCCAATATAATGCAAAACAGTGAACAGCCCAGGAATCGGTAAAACAGCCATAAGAAGCTAGAACTAGGTCTCTAAAATGCCTGGGAGGAAAGAAAGGTCTATAATAATAATAATAATAATAATAATAATAATAATAATAATAATAATAATAATAATAATAATAATAATAAAACAATCATCATCATCATCTAGTGCCATGATAATAATAAATGTAGTGCCATCTGTGAACCTGGTGCGTATAAAGCATGAGAGGACAGATTGCTGGCCCAAGGAGATTACAATCTAAAAGAGTAATTCTACACACACACACATACACACACACTGCCACAATAAGTATAGCACCCTCAATGTGCGTGGTGCTTAGAAGGGAGGAGAGGAGTGGTCTCTGCCCCAAGGGGGTTCCATTGTAAAAAAAAACAACAACGATGCAAGGCCGAGGGTACCAGGGGAATAATTCTTCTCCTCCTCTCTGCCCTTCCCCAGAAACACGAGCGGCAGGCCCAGCACCACTTCCAGCAGCAGCAGCGCCGCAAGCGGGAGGAGGAGGAGCGCCAGCGCCACGCCGAGTACCACGCCCGGAAGGAGCGCGAGGCCGGCCGGGAGGAAGGCAAGGTAGAGGCCGGTGGGGCAGAGGCCGGTCCTGAGAAGAGCCAGGCCAGAGGCAAGGGCTCGGGAGGTTCGGGCCACGGATCGGAGAAGCCCAAGCGGCCCAGTTCCCTCCTGGCCACCAACAACGTCATGAAGCTCAAGCAGATCATCCCTCTGCAGGGGAAGTTTTTATCCGGGGGTGCAGGGGCGGGGGGCACGGGGACGGCCCGTTCCCCACAGTCCCCCACCAGCACTGATAACAAACTCCCCGGGTTCCTCAGCTTCAAGTTCCTGAAATCCCCAGAGACAAAACGGGAGGCCACCACCGAGAAGGTCCAGTCACCCACCAAGCCGTTCAACCCCAGCAAACTGTTCAATTTCAGCAAGTCGGAGGGGGGCAACGGGGCTTCGGGGCAGCCACGGGCCGGCCCCTCAGCGGACGCGGGCGAGCGGCCCCCGGCCAGCAGGTCCCACCTCAACGGGTTGCCGGACGAGGAGGCGACCGAAGAGCCAGAGATCCGAACAGTGGAGGAGGACGATGGGGGGCCAAGCCACAAACTCTAACCCCTTGGGTGGGGGTGGGGCGGGTGGGCGGGCGGGCGAGGGGGGGCGAAGGAGCTGTGAGTGGCCGGTTTGTTCTTCAAGCAGAATTGGGGGCAGCCTCCGTCTTCAAGCAGGGGGCAGCTCCGTCGTTCGGGGAGTTTCCCATCGGTTCTAAAATCCACGGCCGCCGTCAGGGCAATTGCGGGGACAGCCCCTTGCAGATGTTGTTATCTGAAAAGGCAGGTTCAAGAGGGGAGGCCCGGATTGGTCACAGCTTGGAGTCAGGGCCCAACTGAGGTCCCGGTGACCGTCGGTCTTGGCAGGGCCGGCCCTACCATGAGGCAAAGCAAGGCAGTCGCCTCGGGCGGCAGATTTTAGGAGCCGGTGGCAGCAAAGTGCCAGAGTAGAGAGTGATGCACTGAGCCCCCTAAGGTATCCTGCTGCCTTCAGGTACAGGGGCAGACGCAGTTGGCTTTTGGCCTTGGAATCGGAGCAGGCAAAATGTCTAGGTCCATCCTTGAGTCTTGGCCCGCAGTTTCAACAAAACGTCTCTTATCAGAGCTGGAAGCCCAGCCTCTACCTGAAGGGCTGTTACCCATCCACATACGTGTGTGTGTGTGTCCCTCCACCGAGGTCCCTGTGGACACTTGGCCACGAGAAGAACCTCTGTCTGGGCTAGTTAGGGGAGCTGAGCCCGGAAAGGAGTTTGCAGGAAATTCGATGGGTTGCAGTGTTCTCCAACCTTGGGTCCCTAGATGTTTTTGGCTACACTGGGTGGGGCATGCTGGGAGTTGTAGGCCAAAAACATCTGGGGACCCAAGGTTGGAGAACACAGCTCTACAGGGACCGGATCTTGTGTTTTGACCACCCACGCTGACCATGAAGTTTCCACCCTAGACTAAAACTAGATTTGGAATGGGGGAAATCCCAGCTCAGATTTGCTTTCAAAATTCCAGTACAGATTCCAGTCTGACACCCGCTTCCCAGAATACCAGTTATGGATACTTCTTAAATCTGAGGTGTATGTTGTTGTACTTAATAACAAAAATATTACATTTGGCAAATTTAATACTTTAATACCATTGCCTTAAACATGGAGAGGGATATTCTATCTGTTTCTCTCTCTGTCTTGACAACCCATCCCACAATATTTATTTATTTATTTCTTATATTTATTAATATGCATTCAGCGTGTGTGTTTTTTTTTTAAAGTCATGTCCGGAATTTTGCCAGTTTTCAAATTTGAGTAGATTGTTCTTCTCTCCGTCCCTGTTCCTCGCTTCTGGGTTGGCGTGGGGGGCAGTCGTGGCTGAGCCCTGGAGTGGGGGGGGGGGGGAAGTCCCAACTTTCAAGATTTCTTTAACCATTCTGTAGTTCAGGGTGTACAAAATCAAGCTCCCCTTTGAAAATGTTGCTAGTCCTCATTGAAACTTCCCCCCCCCCGAAACCTGCCCCCCCTTCCTGTCAAGAAACCCCCAGATAAGTGTTAAGTGAAATTTCTGTGATAACGGTGTTCCACCAGCTGCAAAATCCTCCTAAGAGCACTCCGGACTTAAGAAACTGAGGCGAAAATGCCCATATTTTCCCCTCCCAGTACAATCTGACTCGTAATGTTTAAAGAGCTCCCCTTTTCTGCTTGAATAACAGTCCTGTGGGGCGGCACAGCCGTGGAATTTGGGGGGTGGGGAACTGAGCCAGCGTCCATGCGTGGTTGACATTTCTTGCACTGAAAATGAAAACGAGATGTTTTCTGCCATTCCCGAGGCACCAAGGGGCCAAAAGTCGCCGCACGTAACGCTCATGGATGTGGAGCGCGGCGGGCCGAACCGGGGGCTCTGGAGACAACAATCTACTCTTGTGATTTTTAAAAAAAATTCCGTGGCTTGGAAGACAACAGATAAAGGGCAGGGAAGGGCACCACCTCACCTACGTGACTGGCGCCTGAAAGAGACCGGGACAGGGTTTTGGTTTTTTCCCCGTTTAAAAATCATTTATTTCTTGCAATTAGGATCATGGCCCGAGACAGCTGCGCCAAGGCTGAGATTTTTGAAGCTGCTGCTTCACGAGGAAGAGAAGAGTTGGGGGCTGGAAGAGAAAATATCCTGAATAATGGGTTTTGTTTTTTTTACAGAATTTACAGATTCTGCCATCTGATTCATTGCAAGTGGGGATATAGGTCACTAGCTAGAGATACAGTCGTACCGAGAGCTTTAACAATTTGCAAACCGGGGGTGGGGGGTGGGGGAGCTTGTTTGGCAGGCTGTGTCCCATGTATCTTTTTCCCCACAGTCACTGAAATTGTTCACAATTGGGCTACGGGGGGTGGGTGGGGTGTAATCCTGCTGCTTTGGCCCATCAGCAGCTTTTAGGGCATGCATCTCTGTCATGAGGCTTGCTTGGACCGATTTTTTTTATTTCATAGCCCGCCCCCAAAAACATGAACACCTGGTTTCCAGCTTGCGAAATCCTTGCCCCTTTGTTTTGCAAACCTGGCAGGGAATGGATTGGGGCCATCTCCCCCCCGCCCCCCTCCGTGGGGGTCCCCAAATGGAACGCCGCAAGCTTCGGGGACACTCGTCCAAGAGAGCATCTCAGGTTCTGACAAATCCCGAGGGGCAAAAACCCCACACGGCTTCGGCTTCTTAAATGGTCCAAAGGAGATGGTCCGGGGTGGTCGTTCTAAAAAGGAAGGGGTACCTCTGTGCTCGATTCGCACCTCCTATTTCCTCCCAAGCCATGATTGCCCCAAACTCAGTACGCCGTTGACCGCTAGTGCATTCCTCCCCCCCAAAAGCCATTGAAACGATCTGTGCATGTTGAACGCACGTCACCCACCTCGTCAGCGGGCCATTTTCGGCCACTTAATTCTCCGAGGAAAAAGAAGAAAAAAGCAACCCCTGATGTCTACCCCCCGTGCTGCTCCGCTGTTCGGCAACAGTCCAGAGGGTCCAGCCAAGTGTCTCCCAAACCTGGATGTGAAAGAACGGATTGGTGTGCATGCGTTTGCCGATATTGTTCTTCCATTTTTCAACGCTAATTTTGTGTGTGCTTGTGTCATCTCTGAGCTACTTCGCAACAGCAATAACGCCATGTCAGCAGCCCAAGCATCGACAGGGTGGAAGGCCAGCGGGTCAGCTGAAGTCGGCCTTGGGTTCCTTTCCACCCTTGCCAAGATGGCGGAAGAGGATCCAACCGCAAGCCTTAGCCATTGTCAAGGAAGGGATGCTTCTCTCGGTCGACTCACGTGCCTGCGAGCCCCTCGCTCCGTCCTGTCGGAGCGAGGCTTGATGGACCCCTCGCAGAAGCAGGCGTGCGTCTCTTAATCCGCCAGGGAGATTGGGTGCACGGGGTGCGAATCATATGCTTCTTCAACCAGGGCTGCTCCTTCATTGCCTTATCATGGAAGGTGTTGACCGCTATGACCCAGTATCCATGAATGGTTGTCACAGCCTACCAAAGCTTAACGAAGTCCAGCGGAGGGAATCCGAGGAAACGCAGTGCTTGAACGCAACAGGAATCCTCAGCAGCCGGAGGGGGGGGCTGCTCTCCATCCCCCCCCCGCCCCCACAACCCCGCAGCACCCCATGGCAAAACTCAAAACACAGGTCACTCGATCTCTTGAACATTTATATATAACCTGCCCGTTTTAACGTCTTACTCTCCTGAGCAATTACTGTACAAAAGAGGGTGTGTTTTTTTTTTCTTTTTCGGGGTGGAAGGAGAAAACAAAAAGGGAGTATTTGCTGTTTCTATTTATTGATTTGCTGCATTTTAATTTATGTGACTCGAACAAGGGAAACAAAATGGTGGGGGGGGGATCTCAATTTCTTTTTAAGTTATTTTTGTCATATTTTTGTAAAACCGGCAGAAATGCAATAAAAAAAAATATATTTCAACAAAAGGAAAAAAAAAAAGTGGGCAGAAAGCCTCCCTTGTCAAACGCCTATTTGCTGTAACCAGAAAGCATTGTCTTCCTCTTCAAAAGGCCCTAGCACTCTCCTTTTGAAGGTGCCACTAAGAATTAGATTAGGATTAAATAAAAACCAAAAAAACCCCAAGCCCCGAAACTCAAACTTGCCCCACAATACAGAACAAACCCAAAGTATACGTATGATCAACAAGCCGCCGTCCCAGTGATCCAGAGAGCCAGCTACAAAGTAGGTGTGCATGGAGAAGCCCAAGGACTTGCTAAATTAACGTTTGGAACCAGGCATGGGGGGTTGGATGGAATTGACATGACTATGCGGCCGGTCGGAGCCCGAATTAATCACTTGCCCTGGCTGGTTCTCACAGGCGGCCGCTTGGAAAAGGCCCCATCAGCATATTTATTTATTACAGTTATTATCACATGTGTAGCCTGCCTTTTTCCCTCTTGCAAGGAACCCAAGGCGGCTTACATAATCCTCCTCCTCTCCATTTCATCCTCGCAACAACCCTGTGAGGTAGGTTAGGCTGAGAGTTGGTGACTGGCCTGAAGTCACCCAGTGAGCTTCATGGTCAAGCAGGGACTCGAACCCAGATCTCCCCAGTCCCAGCCCAACACTCGAACCACTACGCCACACTGGCTCTCCAGTACTGCAGTTATGAGAATCCGAGAGCTTTATTTCCCCAACCAGATGTGTGGGGCAACAATTCCCATCACTGGTAGTTGCAGTCTAACGGCAGCCCCTAACCATTTTGGGTCAGTGGGCACATTTGAGATTTTGAGTCGTACACACACTCACAAAATGGCCACCGTGGTGGGCGTGGCCAGTCACAAAACACTCATTTCCCAGAAGGCAAACTGGTGAGACCAAAAGGTAAGTAACTTGCCCAAGAACTGAAATATAAGGCAGAGGTGGGGCGGGGGGGGTCTGAGCTCCAAAACACACTCTTTGGAACCCCAAAAAAGATGGCGCTGGAGGGCGGAACTTTCCTTTGCAACATGCAGCTTCCCAATTTTATATATATATATATATATATATATATATCTTAAGAAATAAAGATCAGGAGGGGCAAGGAGTCGGGGGGGCAGAGACCCCGTTGGAGGAGGCCACGTTGGGAGACCCCAACACAGCTGGAAAGCACCAGGCTGTGGAAGGCTGGGAGGTGGTCGAGTTTGGGCAGGCCTTCGCTGCCCTCCCACCTAGCTGTGGTTCCCTCTTGTAAATCTGTATTATACAGGTGATGACAACAGTGGGTTACCTGACTCGGGCCGAGGCACGGATTATCGAGACAGTCCATAGACTCAATGCTTTAAACTCCGTATCGATGCTCGGGAAGGAGTAGCCCGCCTCGCTAGATCAAACCAGGGTCCCTCCTAGCTCAGCAACCTTCTTCCCGCGGAGGCCCAAGCCAGCCACCTCCGGGGAGCGGCCACCCTCCTCTGCCGTTCGCCTTCCAGCAACCGATGATGGTAGACTGCCTTGGAACGGGGTGGCTCCCTCGACTGATTGTGCCTGATAAGCCCCCCTTGACATGAGCCTGTGGGGTCCTTTTTGTTTTCTAGGCACCTCTAAGCCAGTGGCTGCCATGCCACATCGTGCCAATGGCAGCAGCTTCTGTTGTGTGAAATGAGGGTCGGCTCCGGGAACGAGCCACCTTCATCCTTTCTCAAGGCCGGGACCGGCCCCGGTTCGCTCGAGACCGTAGAGGCTGCCGGCAGTCAGACGAGACGATCTCGGATTGGGCGGACCACCGGCCTGACTCCGTACAAGGCAGCTTAATTCCGGTGGGAAGTATCCCTCAGTGGCGGAACCCGCTTCGCATGAAGGTCCCGGGTTCAATCCTCGGCAGCGTCTCCCGTTAAAAGGATCAGACAATGGGGGAGGGACCCCTCTCTGCTTGAGATCCTGGATGTTGACTGCCGGGTGGCCTAACCTAGAACAAGGTTGCCTTTAATTTACCTGGAGCGGGGCCCGCCGGGCTCCCCAGTCTGACCCGCAGAGCCCCTGGGGTTCCTCTGTGGGGCAGGGCTTGGAGGAATCACCCGAGGGCACCCCTGCTGCTGTTCTCTCCGAAGAATGCAAGCAGCGCGGAGTCTGCACGCCGCCCGGGACACGACTCCCACGCCTGGCGCCGGCCAGGTCCCTTCCTTCGCGCCTCTCCCAGCATGGCGAGAGAAGAAAGCAGGTGACCGTGTCAGTGGGGGTAGTCCACCCGCCCACTGACATCATCCGGGGAGCCTGGCGCAGAGCCATTTTGCCCCCCGCCTTAAAAAGGGTTCTGCATCCCTGACCTAGAATTAGGCAACTCGTTACCTTCGATTTCGCTTACAGGTTTAAGATGTTACGAAAATCATAGAATTCAACTCACTGCCCCACCGCCACCGCCACCGCCCCCCCTCCCAAAATCCTGAACAGATTTTCTGACCAAAGAGTCAGCAGAGGTGGTGAGAAATATCCTTCTTTATTCTACCCGAGAAGTTGCACAGAACTGGTCCATTCAAAGGGGGCGGGGGGGGGGAGAGAGAGGCGGAAAGCAAGCCGAGATGTGGTTTTCGCTTGCAATCTATGGCTGACGTGCTAATGGACTCCCCAGGAAGGATTGGGGGGGGGGGAGAGAAAGGCCAAAGTGGGTAAGACGATAATACAACGCTCGTCAGAAAAGTGGACGACGTCTCCGATAGGGCCCATCAACCCAAAGGGAACAGTTGCAATTAGTTTTTTGTTTTCTTTTCAGGAAATGGTGTGTGTGTCGGAACACATCTGTGGGGAGGAATAGTTGTGTGTGTGTGTGTGTGTCCCAAAATTACCCCTTTTATTAGGAGGTGTGCAGGAAGATACAACTACTTAAGTCACCCCAAACCACACACCAGTCTTTGAACTGATGGGGTGGCTGACGGCACACGCAGAAAAGGGGCGGGGGGAGTCGGAAATGGGGACGGTCAACATGAGCCAGGCTCCCCCATCGAAGAACAGTTCATGTTAGTGCCACATGGGGGGAAGCGGCAGCCACAAACGCGTGCTTTTTTCCTGTTTTCTTTTTTTTAAAAAAAGGCATTGATCACAGTTCGAACATCATTTTTTCCCCTGACCTGCTCCAGCACAGAGAGAGAGCGAGAGAGAGCGAGCATGAGCATAAATAATAATTAAAAAATGGAAGAAGAGACCTCCCCCCGCCCCGCCCCGCCCCCACGCACACAAACAAAATAAATATATCGGCTCCTGCGAAGTCAAAAGTGGTTTGGGCTGCACAGTGGAAAAGGGCGGCGGGCGGGGGGGGGGGAAGAAGACAGGGAAATTCAGTGGCTGGTGGTGGACATTTCTGTGTGCGTGTGTGTGCGTGTGTGTGTGTGTGTGTGTGTGTGTGCATACACGCTGAAAGACCCACCCACCCACCCCAGAAAAAAACCCACACAGGAAGCGCCTGTAAATTTTAACACAGAAGACAAGCGAGATTTTTAAGTGTCCTCGTTCATATCTTGGCTGTCTGTCCGGGCGATTTTGCGGGGCGGGGCGGAGTTCTCGCCTTCAATATCCACTTGTTCTGGGTCTCTTTTCTTTGCTGCGTTCTGATGGGGAAGAGAGCGGGGGGGGGGTATTTATTTATCTTTTGCAAGTATCTAAACAATGCTTACATCTACAGATTTCTAAGCGATGCTTGCAAATTGTAAAAAAACAAACATAAAACAAATAGGTCCCAAGTTGTTTAGGGCAGAGGTGGGCAGAACGGAGCTCGCCAGATGTTTTGGACTTCCAAGTACCAGACGCCCCTGCCAGCATGGTCAAGGGTCAGGAATGCTGGGAGTTGGAGTCCAAGACATCTGGAGATCTATTTTCTGCCCATCCCATGCAGGGCTTTATATTCTAGCGACAAAACCTTAAATCTGGCCTTAAAGCTAGAGTAGGCAGCCGATGCTGCCGAGATGTCATGCCACACAGCAACCGAGCTAAAGCATTCTGCACCAGCTGCAAAAATTAGATCCGCTTGGAAATGAGTTTCTCCACATTTTGCCTTCGCCTTTTAAAGCTGGATTCGCCTCAAAAGCACAGACGGAAGGAGCGTGCTCAATTTCGTGTCCATACTTCAGACACAACGGCTTGCTTCACACAGAACACGAAGCCCTGGCATGGTTTGTTGAAATCCGGCTTTGTCGGGTCCCCGCCTGTCCCCGCAAGGAAACCGTGGCTGGTTAGCCAGAGACAGGCCGCAAACAGAAGCCGTGGGTTGGGGTTGGCTCGCCAAGCCCGACTTCTCAGGACCACAGCTTGTCGTGATGCCTGAACCCAGAACTGTGGCTTCTTCGCATTGTTGTCTGCTCTCAAAGAGAGGCACTTGGCAAGAGTAGCTTGAAAACCAAAACGCTGCAAACGCTGCCAATATTGGAGGGAGAGAAACGATTGCACCCTTAAAATTTGAATAAATAAAATAAAAATGAGATGAGGCAGGGAGTCTGACAGGCGCCAAGAGAGCCATCCATGCGGGCGCATCGGTGCCCATGGGCACCACGTTGGACACCCCAAAACCAATGGCTTAGTGCTACATGCGAATGCAGTGAAAAATCTACAAAATGAGCCGTACGGCGCTTCCACTATCTCCCTGGACCCGCGCAAGTTTACATAGGAGATGGGCAGCTGTGCAACCTCCCACACACACACCTTGGCAAACACATTTTTAAATATTATACACAAAGAGAGATTGGTACTTGAGCACAGTTTAAATCGAGCCCATACCTTTTTGTCCCACTGCTGATGTAGGTAACGCAAGAGTATGTTTGTCTTTTCTGTTACGATGACTGTGGACAGGAGAAAGGGAGAGATCTTAGGAGAACAGGTGAGCAAAAGTTAACTGCACGCATATGGAGATAAGGCAGAGCTCTCCAGATTTCCCATCATTCATTGCAAGCTACAGAGCCCAGCCTCCCCCAACCTGAGGAAGTTGTTCATCCACTGTGGGCACGTCGAGTCGCGCTCTGGCTGTAGCATCCGGCCACAAGTATGACAAGACGCTCTTTACCACCCAAATGAGAATCCAGGGAAAGGTGGGGGGGGGATGGTGGCAAGTCAAGCGGCAGGCACTTGCTTTCCTCTTCCCTCCCCATTCCTTCTTCCTTTTGTATCGTGTCTATCAGGTTGAGAGCTGGCGGGCGGCAGGGACCACCTTGCCTTTTAATGGGCCTGTTCACGTGTCACGACAGCCCACTGCGGGTTAATTTACCTGTGGGGGCTGTTGCCTCATGCTAGGCGCCCGTGGGTGCCATTTTTGCACGGCTCCCAAGGACGCTCAGCTCGCCCTGGCTTGTCGTCTTGTGCGAACCCGAACAACGGGGGTTGTTTGAGGGTTAGACAACTCCCAAGTAACCCTAAAACAAGCCATGGGTTATCTAAGGGCTGTCTAGCCCTCAAACAGCCCCTGCTGCCTGGGTTTGCACGACACAACAAGCCAGGGCAAGCCGGGCGCCAGGCAAAAATGGTGCCCGGCATGTCATGGCGGCCCCCGCGGGTAAATTAAGCTACGGTGGGCTGCTGTGTCGTGAAAACCAGGTCAATTTCTCAATACCACTTAGAAAATATTAGGTGCATTACAAGGGCATTATCATCATCATCAATAATAATTTATACTGCTTAATATATTAAGATCCCTAAGCAGATGATGATGATGATGATGATGATGATGATGATGATGATGATGATGATGATGACTGGGTTGCCACTAAGATTTCATTTTCCATTTCCCTGACCAACTTTTGTGAATTTCCCTGACCACCATTCAAAATAATCCCAAGTTAAAATAATTCATAGGTTATATTACATTAAATAAAGTTTTATTAAATGGTTTAAAACCACACAGGTACCAAAAGTTAAATTTCATTATGAGCTTCTTTAAACATTGAGACCAGGTTCGCATGACACGACAACCTATACCGTGGCTTCTAAGCAACCTACCATGGGTTGTCGTGTCGTGCGAACCTGGGATGGGTTTGTCAGGGTGGCTTATTTTGGGGTTAAAAGTCACCCTGAACAGCCATGGCTTGTAGTAGGCTCTGTTTGACCCGCAATGGGTTGTTGTGTCATCTGAACCTGGATAACACGACTGATCGCGGGTCAACCTGAACTACAAGCGAGTTGCTTAGCAAGAGCAGCAAAAACCTTTGCCTCTCTTGCCAAGCAGTTTGCCAAGCCGCTAGTGGGCAACCATCATTCCCTTGGCCAGTGTTTCTCAACCTTGGGTCCCCAGATGTTTTTGGCCTACAACTCCCAGCATGCCCCAGCCAGCATAGCTGGCTGGGGCATGCTGGGAGTTGTAGGCCAAAAACATCTGGGGACCCAAGGTTGAGAAACACTGCCCTTGGCTAACAAAGGCTCACTCCCCACTGCCACCGTGAGCCATTTTGGGCTCGCTGCAGCTTGACTTTTCCCCCCTGACCTTTTTTGTGTGTGTGACTGCAAAAGCCGGCTGTCAAGACGGCTTTTGCGATCCCCATGGAGGCATTCACGAGGTGCCCCTCCAAGGACCGCCCACGGTACCTTGGAGGGACTGCCCCTGTTCACCCCCTTTTTTTAAAAAAATAAAATTGTACCGATAACGTGCACAAATAATTGCATTCATATTTTTTTTAACCTGCACTGCCAATTTGTGCAAATGAAGCAGGGCAGGTTAGCGCGAGGGGGTCCCCGGGCTTGGCACTGGCCAGGGTGGGTGCCTGCTGGCCAGATCAAGCAGGCACCCACCCTGTACAGCGCCTACCCCAGGCTGCAGGTCAGTATTTCCCCCCTTTTCAAAGAGCTGTCAACTTTGACAGGTCCGGCCCTGTCAGCTCCTTGCAAAGCCCCAGGATCGTGGTTTGTGTGGAAAGGGCCTCTTTTCTCACTTTTTGCAGCATGATCCCCTGAATTCTTTGGGGGAGATTAGGTGTCCATAGTGGCCCGCCCCCCCAGTTTTGAAGTTTCCCCTGCTAGCATCAGGGGAACCTTCAAAGCTGGAGGGGATTCCCACAATGGAGAGAGGGCTCAGTTTGGCATCAAACGTAATGTCAAACTCGTGCACTGAGAATCCGCCCATGTTTTGCTGCTCCCTGAGGTGCTAGCAACTCGGGGTCAATGACAAAACTGAGGGGACACTTGGACTTGCGATCACACCAAAACCCTCCCAGGGATTCTGCTGGAAAGGGGGGCAATTGAGTGGGTGGCCCCCCAAAATACCATTTTCCGCATGATCCTTGGGTGTTTTGGGGAGACGGCATGTGCCCCAGGGTTATCCACACTTGGAAAGCACCCCCCAAACCCCCCCTGAAGATTCTGCAGCTAAGGGTCCTTCCTACACGCCACCCCTTTTCCCCCCAGCACTTGCAAAGTGGGTTTCCTAAGTGCTACCATGTTCATTTTTTGGCAGGTACACTTGCTAGGAGACAAACTGTGGCAAGACTGGACTTTACAGCTGGCTAGAAGAAATAATGGCTGGCTACTAAGTCCAGCCAGCCACAATTTGCTGACTCCTGTCAAAATATTCACATCTTCAAATCCACTGAAACTGATTCCACTTTGTTTTTTGAACACACAAATTACCCAGTTGCAAGAAGCCAGTCAGCTTCTCCATAATAAAATACTTCAGTCACATGCGGGTTCATTTTATTCTGTTTTACTGTTAGCCATCAGCCAATAAACATTTTCAAAATCATATAATCATATTACGGGACATGTGTGCATCATTATGTTACACTTGCGTTCTGCCGCTTCTCTACTCTGACTGCCTCAAGTGCAGACTGTCCTCTTGCAATGGCATCTCAAAAAATCCATTATACAAGTATATCTTAATCACAATTTCCCTGACTTTCCCTGACTTATGAACAATTTCCCTGATTTCCCCCCTGACCAATCCCCATTTCCCTGACTTTCCAGAAAGTGGCAACCCATTATTATTATTATTATTATTATTATTATTATTATTATTATTATTATTATATCATCATCATCATCAACAACCCCTTAGTTCAGGCCAATGGTCCACCGAGTACAACAGTAGCTGACCAAGGGTCCCAATGGAAAGCCCATAAGGAAGGGCATGAAGGCAATATTTCCCCCACTCCCTGGTTGCTTGTTCCAGCAGAGGTATTCTGCCACTGAACATGGAGGCTTTATTTTGCCATCATGACAAAAACAAACAATCCCAACCCCCAATTTCCAGAGGGGCCGTCGTGTTCCTCTACTGCGGCAAAAACAACCAAGGGTCCTGTGGCACCCGAAAGACTAACACGTTTATTCCGGCAGGCGCTTTCGTGGACTGTAGCCCACTTCATCAGACGCACAGAGGTGTTATGGAGAGTTTCAGGTTTATATACAGCACATCTTGTGGGCGGGAGAATTGTTGAACAGCGGGGCCAGAAGGAAATTCAGGGCAGAAACTGACACCCCACATCATTAACAGTGGTCATTCACAGCACAGTTGTTGCTGATAACACCCACACACCAAAAAAAAATCCCTTAAAAAACCAAATCAAGCTGGGATGCTATGCTGCGGCCCAGAATCCTGCAGGAAGGCTGGTGTCACGTGCAATTATTTCCTTTTTAGTACCAGGTCAAGACTTATTTGTTTGCACAGGTAGGCAGGCAGATAGATGGATGGATAGATAGATAAGAGATGGACAGGTGCCCGTGCAAACAAATAAGGTTTTGACTTGGTGCTAAAAAGGATATAATGTCGGTGCCGGTGTCCCACGATCAGGGCACCACCACAGAGAAGGCTCTCTCCCTTGTCATGGCACAATGTCCCATGGGTACTTGGAGAAGCGCCTCCCCTGAAGATCTCAGCACAGAATGCAGCTGCCCGGATCCTGATCCCACACAACAAGCCCAGACGACGCTGAGGACACCTCCCTGCCAGTGTCCCATGACTGATTAATCAATTACACTTCTGTACTGCCCAACAGCCGAAGCTCTCTGAGCAGTTCACAATTAAAACACCTACAGTATAAAATAAAAATAAAAACCAAAATAAAATCTAGCCGCAATGCAAGGATTTAAAAATACAGTAAGGGCGCAATCCTGTGCAAGTTTAGACAGAAAAAAGGCCTACAACTCCCAGCATGCCCCAGCCAGCCTTGTGCACGACCCTGGCCTTGTAAGAAGGAAGGCGGTATAAAAAATATTTTTAACCATCATTTCAATAAAGTAAACCCTCCTCACAGGCTGGAGGTCTATTTCCAAGTGAAGGACAAACAGCAATTTACACTTGGCCTTGAAACCGCTTTAGGATAACAGAGGAGAAAGATACGTTCTTATTTTCCATCTACGTATATTGCTTCACGCTTGCTAACTTATTCTGATGATCATATACCCGTATTTTTCCGTTTATATGACGCCCCCATGTATAAGACGCCCCCCACTGGGCAGTTTCGCAACCACGCGGTTCTCTCCTTGGCTTACTTCCATGTATAAGACAACCCTCAATTTTTAGTTTAACAATTTTAGGAAAAAGTATAGGTAGTCTTATACATGGAAAAATACTGTAATCAAGTGATTACCAAGAATGTACGTGTGTTCAAGATACACGGATGGATTAATTCGGCCCGACAGTGAAAGATTTTTCAATTAGAATTTAGGCCAAAGCGTTTCTCGTTGGCCACTGACAGCTGTTGGCCCACGTGTAGTTTTTAAGGTTTTATATATTCTGGTTTTAACTTTTATATATTCTCATGTGTGTCTTTTTTTACATCGTCACCACATTTTCACATTTAGGCTTTCTATATTCAAGTCCGAATTCTACATGTTGACGCACATGTCTCCCTTACATGGTTTTTAAATATCTGTCCTTTGTAGTGTTAAACAATTTTAACTGATGACATTCACATTCCCCTTAACGTAGGTTTTTGCAGACAAACAGCAAGGGACAGCCATCACCTTCACGCCACCAGAATTGAGAAGCTTCACAAAGGCATCTAAGTTTGGGAACCATCTGGATTAAAAATTGGCCTTTTGGCCTGTTAAAGCAAGGGCCCTCTCAGGTTCTCAAAGCAAGAAGAACGGGTCTGAGGAGCAGCATAGAAATACATTAAATTAAATAGAATAAGGGCATAATCCCGTGCATGTTTAGACAGGAAAAAAAAGTCCCACAACTCCCAGCATTCCCCAGCCAGCGATGCTGGCTGGGGAATGCTGGGAGTTGTGGGACTTTTTTTTCCTGTCTAAACATGCATGGGATTGTGCCCTAAAGAAATAAGAATGCAAACTTAAGATCGCTCAGCACAGATTAATTGATGGCTTAACTCAGTGCTTCTCAAATAGTGGGGCGGGGCCCCCAGGGGGGGCGCGAGGCTCCGTAAAGGGGGGCTTGTTTGACCTCAGTTAAAAGTTTTTTTTAATATTGTGTTCCTTTAAATCCTGTGCTCCTTTAAATCTTTTCTGCTACAGTTAATAAAGCTATTCTTTGTTGTAAATTGATCCACATTTCTTTCTTTTTTTATTCTCTTATACGTTAATAAGGATACAGTGTTATGCAGAGGTGTACTTATAACAATTTTATAGACAAATGATACTATTTACAGTCGCGCGGGGGGCGCGAAATGTTTTCTTCTTCCTAGGGGGGGCATGACAGAAAATAATTGAGAAGCACTGGCTTAACTGCTGAGGGATTCAAGAGTACACACGCTTGCTTCGTATATTTAACAAACGTCAGTGGGTCAACACAATCGTAGTAAAGCAAAACAGACTTACTCTGTTCCGATGGATATTCCCGCGTAGGGAGATAAACCGACGGTCGTCTGTTCTGTAAATTAAAGAACAAAACAACAACAAAAAAACCTAGTGTAAGTTTATTTTGTTTTATTTATTTATTATATTTATACCCCGCCTTTTTTCCTGCAAGGAACCCAAGGCGGCTTACATAATCCTCCTCTCCATTTTATCCTCACAACAACCCTGTGAGGTAGGTTAGGCTGAGAGACCGTGACTGGCCCAAAGTCACCCAGGGAACTTCGTGGCCAAGTGGGGACTAGAACCCGGATCTCCCGAGTCCCAGTCCAACACTCTAACCACTACGCCACGCTGGGAGATATATTTTCGGTTCAACCATCATCTTGTTAATTATCCACTATGCATCTATAAGTTGTTGTTCTCGCTGTTATTCTTATTATCATCATTACTGCTGTTCTAACAATGCAGTCAGTCTTCATGGTACCTTAGAGAGCCAAACAGTCCAAAATATATATAGAGATAAGTCCCTGCCCACAGGGAGCTTACAGTTTAAGATGAGAGAGTCTTCCAGGGACTTGGGGCTCTCTCCCAGGAACAAGAAAGAGGTATCCGAAAGCCACAACAGCCTTTGTGAAGACAGGTTTGCGATGTTGTTTGGTTTATTTAGTTAATATGTTTTACTGCACTTTTCCACTAAAATGTGATCTTGCTTGCTTCATAAGCACATCAGAAGAGCCCGGCTGGATCAGGCCGATGGTCCATCTCGTCCAGCATTCTGTTCACACAGTGGCCAGCCAGCTGCCCATGGGAAGCCCACAAGCAGGACACGAGTGCAACAACAGCACCCTCCCACCCATGTTCCCCAGCAACTGGTGTACACAGGCATACTGCCTCTGATCCTGGAGGATATACCCAATCCAGACTAGTAGCCATTGATAGGCTTTCCTCTCTTATGCACCCTTCTGATCCCACCTCCAGTCTCATGGAAAATTCTTTCCCTGGCGACTTCTGGCTGGGCTCCCCATAAGTTTGGAATGTGGTTTCTTAGAAACTAGCTCCAGAGTGTAGACTGAGTGCAAATCCAAAGTTTGCAAGACGTGTTGGACTGCTGGCTGGACATGATGGGACTTGGGAGTCATAGAATCATAGAAAAGTAGAGTTGGAAGGGGCCTACAAGGCCATCGAGTCCAACCCGCTGCTCAATGCAGGAATCCAGCTCAAAGCATCCCTGACAGATGTCTGTCCAGCCGCACCTTGAATGCCTCCAGACTGGGAGAGCCCACGACCTCCCTAGGTAGTTGATTCCATTGTCTTATTGCTCTGACAGTCAGGAAATTTTTCCTGATGTTTAGGTGGAATCTAGGTTCCTGTAACTTGAGCCCATTATTCCGTGTCCTGCAAACTGGGATGTCCTGCAAACTGGGATGATCGAGAAGAGATTCTGGCCCTCCTCTGTGTGACATCCCTTCAAGTACTGGAAGAGTGCGATCATATCTCCCCTCAGTCTCCTCTTCTGAAGGCTAAACATGCCCAGTTCTTCCAGTCTCTCCTCATAGGGCCTTGTTTCCAGTCCCTTTCCAGTCCAACTCATCTGGAAGGCACCAGGTCGAGGAAGGCTGCTTTAAGAGCATGAAAGACATTTCACTGTATTTTTATTAATAAAAATATTGTATTAATAAAAATAAAGCCTTACTGTGGCTTTTGGATTTTCTTTCCTTAAAATGTTTATTAAAACATTGAATTGATACAGATCCAGGTTTTACAAACATTTGCAGTTTCCCTTTAATATACCAAATAATCTGTTAATTTAGCCACAGAAACAGAGTTGCGATCCCTTTGGAGCCATTTTTTAAATATTTTTTTTGCAAAACAAATTCCTGAGACATGAAACAAATTATCCATGCTTTTCAATAATTAATTCTTTGGTGAACACCAGCAAAAACAATAAAGTGCCTAAACAAATGAAATGTAGAATAGAAGAGGGGTGGTCTGCTTGTTGGACTCCAAGTCCTATCAGCTTTAGCTGGCATAGCCAATGCTGAGGGCTGATGGGAGTTGCAGTCCAACCACATTTGCAGTGCCGCACGTTCCCCATCCTTAGAATAGAATATCCCGACATGTTCTCTAACATGGATCTTCTCTCCCCCTCCCCCCCCCCCCCCCGCAAATACTGGTTAGAGTATAAGCTAAGCTCAAGCCTTTCAAAAGACCAGGGCTCCAGCAATGGCATTGCCCAGTCCCGAGTGCGAATCCCTGCTGGTTTACAACCAAGAGGGGGAAAGAAAGACACTCACCGATGCTTTACATACGGAGTCTGCATGGAACCGGCTGAAATTGCTTTTGTTATAAACTGGCAGCCCTTTCAGAAAGTCCGCCTAGATTTGAAGGGGGGAAAAATGGGTAAGTCCCAGGCAAGTTTTTAAGAAACCACTTCCTTTGGCAAGCCGGCCCCCCTACTAAGGAACCAGACACTGCGTTCCCACCATCCACCGCAGGGCCCCCCGTTTCCATTTTTCTTCCCCTAGACTTAAGACTCTAAGGTAGCCCCAGACGGGCCCCACCATGACCCATAAGCAACTCTGGCCTGCGGTGGACACTTCTCCAGGTCAAAGGTGGCCCCTGTGCACACAGAATCCCATAAGCAACCTTCATCTTTCTGACAGGCAAAGGATGTCTATCCAGGCCCCGCGGTTCACAAGCAAATCTGACTTGCCCACAAAGCTCCCCTTGACCTGAGCCCGTCCCCACGTAACACCCTCCCCCCCCCCACCCTGCGACCTCTCCCCATCTCCAGCTGAGCTCCCGGCTTCCACAAGCAGTGGTGTATTCCCGCCACCCACCACTCCGGCCATAGTCACCTTCCGAACAGTGCCTAGCATGCCCCATACTCCCCAGCCCTACCCTGACCCATCGCCACCCCAATCTCCCTAAGCTCCCTAACTCCCCAGTTGGCAGACCCCCCCCAAGTTCAATGTCCCCCACATCAGCCTCAATACAGCACCCAAAAGGCTCCCCCAAATAAGACCCCCCCCACCCTTCTAATCTCCACCCCCTCTGATTAGCCTAGGCACAGCACCCAACAACCCTTGCCCACCCAACTGAGAGACCCCCTCCTCACTGAGACCCCCCCTCAGGCCACCCAATTAAGAGCCCCCCCCAGTTAAGATACCCCCAACTGAGAAACCATCCCCCCCCCGCCCTTCCCAAGTCAGAACCGGCCCCAGGCCGCCCCATTCACAAGGCAAGACGACCTCCCAGGGCCCCCCCTTTAAGAGCACCCCCCGACAGAGAGACACCCCCCCCAGGCCTCCCACATTCAGACCCTTTCCAGGCCTCCTCACTTAGGAGACCCTCATACATCTTCCCCACTTAAGACCCCGCAAAAAACCTCCCCAATTCAGAGCCCTCCTCCAGACCTCCCCCCCAATTGAGACCCCCCCCCGGGCCTCCCCATTTAAGACCCGCCCCAACAGAGAGACCCCTGCCCCAGCCTTCCTGATTGAGAGCCCCTTTCCAGGCCCCCTCACTCCAGAGACCCCCCCATATGTCTTCCCCCTTTGGAGCCCCCCAGAACCTCCCCAATTCAGAGCCCTACTCCAGACCTCCCCCCCAATTGAGACCCGCAAAGTCTCCCCAGTTCAGAACCTCCCGGGACTCCCCAGTTAAGGGACCCCTCCCCAATTCGGAACACACACCCCCGGCCTCCTCGCTTGAGCCCCCCCCCCCAGGCTTCCCCAAGGGAGACCCCCTCCTCTGTCCAGCGCCTGGCACCCCCCCACAGCCCCCCCGGCTCATGTCCAGCGCCTGGCACGCCCCCTCCCTTGGGGGAGGGGCTGGCGGGGGGGTCTCCTCCGGGGGGTGTTGCCCACCTACCATCTTCCCCGCCAGGCGCCTCCTCAACAACTTCTCATCCCACCTCCTCTTCGACCTGCCCGCTCGGCCACGCCCCCCCGCCGCCGCCGATTGGACCGCTCGAAGCGGAAGCGGGCGTGCCATTGGCCGGCGCCGGCGCCGCTCCGCCGCCAGCGCCCGCCTCCAGCCAGCCCGCTCCTCCTCGTCTTCGGCTGCCGCGGAACGGGAAAGGGGGGGAGAGGAAGGGAGGACCCGGATGACGGGCGGGGCTTCCGGTGTAGCATCACGGGAAATGTAGTCCTTCCCTCCCCCTATCTCGCCTCTCTGCCGACGGCCTTCATATTCTGCTTGTGCAAAGGGAGCGGGGCCCGTGTTTCTCCCCTCACCCCAAGATGTTGTTGGACTTCAACTCCCATCAGCCTTATGGTTAAGGGGTGATGGGACTTGTAGTCCAACTTCTGGAGGGCCAGAGGTTCCACACCTGTCTTCAGAGCCACCCCAGATGGACACGGATACTGATTAAGGGCTCTGAGCTAGGCCATTGGGGGGGGGGGGGAGTCCTGGACTGCAGCACCCATCATGCCCAGCCATATGCTGGGGATGATGGGTGTTGCAGTCCCCCCAGGTTGGGGCTCTTTGGCTCAGAGAATTGAATAATCAGCCATGCATTCCTAAAAAGCATGCTTTAGCCACACACATCCCTGGATTAGACTACTGCAAGCCACTCTATGTAGGGCTGCCCTTGGAGCATGCTTGCAAACCGCAGCTGATGCGAACAGCAGCAGCCTAGTTGCTTTCCAGCGGACGTCTGTTTTTCACCAAGTCTTGCATGGCTGCCAATTTCTTGCCAGGAGGACTAATTCAAAGTGCTGGTCTTCACCCTATGCAGCTTGGGGCTAGGGTAAGAGAAAGACCACCTCCTCCCATATATGATTATTATTATATTTCTATCCCGCCTTTTTTCCTGAGCGGCTTACATGGTCCTCCTCCTCTCCATTTTTATCCTCCCAACAACCCTGTGAGGTAGGTTAGGCTGAGAATCCGTGACTGGCCCAAAGTCACCCAGTGAGCTTCATGGCCAAGTGGGCACTAGAACCTGGGTTTCCTGAGTTCCAGTCCAACACTCGAACCATTATACCACATATGAACCTGCTCCTAGGTTACAATCATATTCTGAGGCCCTATTGTACATCTCATCCCTGAGATTCATTCGGCAGAAACACAGGACAGGGCTATTTCTGTGGCAGCACCCAAAGCGGGTTCGGAGAGCCCAGCCTTCCCTAACCTGGTGCCCTCAACCTGTTGGGTTTCCAGTCCCATGATTCTTGCATTCTCAGCATTTTAGGGCGCACTCCTATGCATGTTTAGACAGAAAAACAGTCCTACAACTCATTGCTGGGAGTTGTAGGACTTTTTGCTGCCTAAATATGCATAGGATTGCGCCTGTAATCTTTATCACAAGCCACCTGGTGTATTTTATTTTTAATATAAAGGCAAGATGTCAACTGTGATGGTAAGTAATGCATTTTATATCTGTGTGATGAAACAAGAAGTTGCTACGACAGAGGCGACTCGTAATTACTTCTCAAAACGTCCACTTTTCTGTTTGTTTTAAACACACAGTGCTGGTCATTTCTTTTGGCACGATGGATTTTTCTCTTATATAATAAAGGCTGGGTATCACTCTTGACCATAAATAATAGAACAATATCTGTCTTGATAAAACGAGCAGAGAACTTGCTACAATGTTGGCAATTTTTAATAATTACATCTCAAACATCCACGGTTTTTTTTAAAAAAACACAATGCTAATTATTCATTTTGACACTAGAAGAGAGTTCAGCCAATGAGTTATCCTCGAAGAAAGGATCCTACACCCACAATTCAGACAGGAAGCAGCCCATATTGTTTGAAATGGAAGATCTGTGGTTTAGGTGGTCGAGTGGCACTGCTCCCCACCTATATAGGAAGAAAAGTGGCTTCTGCATCTCTCGCTTCAGCTTTCATTCTGATGGGTCTTGGAGGAGAGAATTTTAATGGCTCAGAGACTTCCTCCCCTTCAGCATCCTTCGGAGAATGACTTCGATCCCGCTGGCCTCACGGATGCGTTTAATCCAGCCGTGCTTGTGCTTCCTCTTGATATTCGACGGCTGGTACTCATTGCCGCGGGCTTTGGTGCGAACCTGCTGGCGGCTCCATGATGCTGCCAACCCAGGGAAAGCCGAGCAGGCGCTCGCAGACTCCAGCGACAGACAGGGGTTGAGAGTCGGTCTCCACGGAGTGGAGAAAACCGCACAGATTCCACGCTGGTGGATAACGTAGGCTGCAGCTCGCCACGCCAAGAGGGGAGATCTGGGGAATGCATAGAGAGAAACAAATAAAAAAGATGACACCAAAGTAAAAAAAAAGTATTAATATTTTTCATACTATTATTATGAAATAAAAATAATAATCTCGATCATCCCAGTTTGCAGGACACGGAATAATGGGCTCAAGCTACAGGAACCTAGATTCCACCTGAACATCAGGAAAAATTTCCTGACTGTCAGAGCAATAAGACAATGGAATCAACTACCTAGGGAGGTGGTGGGCTCTCCCACTCTGGAGGCATTCAAGGTGCAGCTGGACAGCCATCTGTCAGAGATGCTTTGACCTGGATTCCTGCGCTGAGCAGGGGGTTGGACTCGATGGCCTTGTAGGCCCCTTCCAACTCTACTTTTCTATGATTCTATTATTATTATTAAATGTATTTATTAATTAATAATAGTTATATACTGCTTAATATAATAAAATCTCTGAGCAGTTTACATGTAAATATTTAAAGTCACTATTTAAAATACACTATTAAAAATAATGTCAACTGCAATAACAATAAATAAAGTGTTGGGTTTCATTTTTTATCCCACTCCTGAGCCAAAAAGACTCCCAGAACAGTTGAACAGGGCAGCCCCTACTCGCAAGCTTACAATGTAGAAAGGCACGACCCACAAGGAAAAAAGGGATGGGGAGGGAAGAGGAAAAATGAAACTGCCTTTCCACAAGGTTATCCCACCCTTCCTCCAAGGAGCACAGAGTGGCGTACATGGTTCTCGCCTACCCATTTTATCATCACAACAACCTTGTGAGGCAGGTCAGAGGCTCCAACTCACCCCCCCCCAGGTGCTCTAATAAGCCTGAGGCACTCTGTGCAAGCTCAGAGGCCCTAAATCACCCAGAAGCTCTCTGTGCGTGCTCAGAGGCTTGTACCCTCCCCCACCCCGCCATGACTTTTCCCGTATGAACGCCCTTACCTGCCTCCCACAGCCCCAGCCAAGAAACCCATGTTCTTCTCCTTCCACCCTCCAGAAACGGAAGTGCTCCCTGGCTGTGCCACCGAGCCAATCACAAAAAAAGGACCGAGCGGAAAGGGCGGGGCCCCCCGGGGATTTGCCGCTCTGCTTTCTGGGTAGTGTAGTCTATCTCGCCCCACGGGCAGCTGCGCACTTCCTATGGAAGGGGCGGGGCTTTCCCTAGCCTCGGCTCGGAGCGGCCGCGGAGAAATAAATAGCGTCGCCCGGCCCCGCCCCTCTGCGTGACGTTCGAACCGCCTGATTTGAATAGCCACGCCTTCCGCCTATCCCGCCTTTGGCCAAGGAGGCGCCATTTCGACCTCCACGCCCCGTTGCCTAGCAACAGGGGGGGAAGCGAGGCCCAGAGCAGGAATCTTATCCAGGATATTTATTTATTTTGTTTATTTATTACATTTGTACCCCATATGTAATATAATGTTATATACATACATATTATTATATTACATTATTATGTTTTACATTGTTTAATAATATATAATATAATAGATAACAATCTATGCGCATGCATATATATCTATATATGTATATGAATTATTTCTTACCGCTATCTGAATAAAGATATCCACATACTGAACTCTTTAGTTAAGTCAGGCTTCCCCAGCCTGGGCGCCCTCCAGAAGTGTTGGAATACAACTCCCATCATCCCCAGCTGGCTGGCGGGGGGGGGGTCTCCAGCACATCTGGAGGTCGCCCAGGCTCTTCAGTGATTTCTCCCATCTTCATCTAGGACAGTGTTCTCCAACCTTGGGTCCCCAGATGTTTTTGGCCTACAACTCCCAGCATGCCCCAGCCAGCTACGCTGGCTGGGGACCCAAGGTTGGAGAACACTGCTCTAGGACTTAAGGGCAGAGTTGTAGGACTTTTTTCCTGTCTAAACGCGCATAGGATTGCGCCCTTAATATGCATAAATTTGTGCCCCTTACAAACTTATGATTTGCACTCTGTCTACGCTCTGGCGCTAGCTCTTAAGAAACCACACTCCAAGCATAGTTTTGGTGAGATCACTGGACACCATGGTGAGCCCAGCCAGACGTTGCCTGCCGCCGGGAAAGAATTCTCCGGGAGACTGGCAGCGCGGGTCGGCAGAGAGGAAAACCCCACTTGCTGAAATCCAGCAGTCCTGAGATTTCAAGGTGCCTGGAATTTCCCTCACCAGATGCAGGCAGCTTGCGTGAGCCGTCCCAAGAGGGCGGGTGGCCATGGCTGCATACCAGAGTTTAATTATGAGCTGTGTGAAGAATCATAGAATCATAGAAAAGTAGAGTTGGAAGGGGCCTACAAGGCCATCGAGTCCAACCCCCTGCTCAATGCAGGAATCCAGGTCAAAGCATCCCTGACAGATGGCTGTCCAGCCGCACCTTGAATGCCTCCACAGTGGGAGAGCCCACCACCTCCCTAGGTAGTTGATTCCATTGTCTTATTGCTCTGACAGTCAGGAAATTTTTCCTGATGTTTAGGTGGAATCTAGGTTCCTGTAACTTGAGCCCATTATTCCGTGTCCTGCAAACTGGGATGACCGAGAAGAGATCTTTGCCCTCCTCTGTGTGACATCCCTTCAAATACTGGAAGAGTGCGATCATATCTCCCCTCAGTCCCCTCTTCTGAAGGCTAAACATGCCTTCAGAAGGGCTTCCTAAAAGGGCTTCCTTTTATCTGTCCTAAATCTCCCCCCATTCAGGCTCCTGCAATTGACCCCATTTGGGTTCTAGTATTATGAGAGAGGGAGGAAAATGTCTCCCTCTCCACTTTCCTCCACACCAGGCATCGCTTTGTACCCCTCTATCCTGCCCCCATTCTTTATTCACCCCTAACATCTCCTGTAGACAGATATGAAGAAGAGCAGGGTCGGGAAGGGGTCCGCCATGGAGGACTACGGGCCATCCCAAAACTAGATGGACCAGTGGTCTGACTCAGCATCAGGCAGCTTCCATTCTCCAAGAGAGCACGGAGATTTGCACAAATAGGAATTGCAGCTCTGAATAATACGTGGCACTTGGCAAGATGCACGAGGCATCATGTGAAGGAGAATCAACGAAAAGGAAAAAAGAGAGTTCTTGTCTTTTTCAATAATAATAAAAAAAGACACGATACAAAAGGAAAAGGGGAAGGGGATGGAGGAGGAAAAAGGCAGGCGGCCCGTCAGCAGGGCTGGTGGAATGGCTCCACATTTCCTTCCGTGCGGCCTGCTGGAATGGCTGCTGGTGGCGAGCGTGGAGGGACGACGAGGAGCCTTCATGGGGGTGGTAGCTGGACCTACGAAGATGGCGTGCATCCCTCGGTATGAGGAGTTGCACAGTCGTTTCCAGAAAGAGAACCTGCTGCATCTACTGGTCCCAGGCTCAGGTCGATGGAGTGGTGGAAGGTATGTGTGGAGAAAAAGCGTCAAGAGTTTCCTGCACCACACACAGACACACACACCCCTCCTCATGTGTAAACAAGTATAATCCCAGCTGGGGGCTGGGAATCCCACATCTTGATGTCCTGCCACAGCCATGCAAATGTGACCCCAAAGCCCTCTAGTCCTGATGAGTCACCCCTCCCCTCTGCCTGGGCCAGGTGAAGTTCGGCCTGATTGGCTAAAAGACACCTGGGCTACTGAAAGGAGGGGGGGGAGAGAAGAATCTATACTGCCTGCCGTGGCATTTGGGTTTCGTTGTTGTTGTCCGCACCCTTTTGAGGGAGGAGGGCGTTGGCTGAGGCCAGCCCTGAAGAGGACCAAACAACCCCCAGGTTTTTGTTGTTCCCTGCCTCGATCTAGACAGAGAGGCGGGTAAGAAATAAAATTATTATTATTATTATTATTATTTGTGAAGGATCAGCAACAGGATCCTTTGCGTGAGTTCGGCAATGATAGGGTTAACCGGCAATGAGATACAGCTTCAATAAGCACCGGCAATCGCCTCCGAGCTCTAGCGACCACCCGCGAGGCTTTTACTCACAAAAGGAAACCGCAGCCCTTTAAATGCCCAAATAAGGCTTTTATTTGTTTATGCAATAACACAGAACCGAACTAGCAGGTCTTCAGGAATACTATACTGTCAACACAACCTTAGCTGACCCCCGTCTTACCCAATGAGCAGGCTCCCAGGCTAGCGGACTGAACCTCGTCAGTGTCCTCAGATCAAAGACAATACTCCTAGTCAGTTTCAGCCTAGCTCCAGATCGGCGCTGCGTGGAGGAGAATGGTGTACCCGGGCTGCTTGCTTTAAGGTGGATCTGGCCCTGGCGTACCCGTGGTTCCCAACAACCCAAACCCGGAAGGGAGAGGGGTTTTCTACCCCTGAGTTCCCGCTCCCCCGCCCTCCAGGTCAGGTGGGGGCTTATGCCTGCCCCCCTTCGTTCAGGTGGGCTTATCCCTGCCCGGGAAGAAGATGAGATGACGTACTAGTACTTTTGCAGCTCTTTGAGACTGCCCTGATAGCTTGATGATCCTTGATGGCTCTTCCTTGGTTTTGTGGATCTCCACCGAGACCCTCCTTTGTTGGGGATGATGGTCCGTCTGCTATTTCTCCGATGACTTCATCCCCCCTTCCTCGCCCCCTCCCTTGGGCGAAAGCCGTGTGTGTGTGTGTGTGTGTGTGTGTGTGTGAACCTGTGTTGGGCTTTCTCCACAAACACGTTTAATTGAGCGAAGCTGGTCCGGCAGATAAGGAATTCACAGTAAACACAGAACAGTCTATAAAAATCAGCGAAGCGTAAAGCCACAATATACACAACCCGGCTAAATGAGGCTTGCAAAGGCACAGACAGTATGCTTGGCTACATCAGAGAACCTGAACTAACCAAACTAACACTGTAAGCCGGTGTTCTCCAACCTTGGGTCCCCAGATGTTTTTGGCCTACAACTCCCAGCATGCCCCAGCCAGCGTAGCTGGCTGAGGCATGCTGGGAGTTGTAGGCCAAAAACATCTGGGGACCCAAGCTTGGAGAACATTGCTGTAAGCTATTCCTGACTACTCTTAGTAAATCATTCAGACTTCGAGCAGGCTACCAAGCGTTCAGCTCGGGGTTGCTGCAAGTCCTGGACTTGGCCATAGCCGAAGACCTGTTCCGTGCAGTCCTGCACCTTGCTCCCAACAGCCACGATGGGGTTTTTGTTTTTTACCCCTCCCTCGCCCCTTCCTCTCACCCCCCACCTTCTCTTCTGATGACAGGCTGAACTGGTTCTGCTCAGCACTCGGGCAGCTCTTTGAGACTGCTGGAGGGGAACCATGGGTGGGGGGGATGCAAATGTGTCCCATCGAGGTGAATGCAAATGTAGCTCGATGTAAATGCCTGCTCCGAACTGAACCTTTCTGCCCTAGGCAGATATTATGCAGGTGGTGGAGTGGGGTATGTGTCCGGTCAGGCTTTCTCTCCACAGGAGCTGTAGGCCCAAACACCTGAAGGGCCATTAGGAAGACACTAGGAAGCATAATGTTCCCGATGCCTCGTAGCCCATCTTTGTGGGGGATGCTGGGGCTATGAATCTATCACCTCTGCTTGCTTGAGTTCTTGAAATTGGGATGGTTGTTACATCGGGCTTCCAGGAGATGGAGACCAAACACAACCTCCCAGGGATTGTTTGGAAGCAGGTTACATGGGCCAGGTTTGGTGCAGGAGATTTCAGAGCTACAGAGGGCTGTGCTTTGGCGGAACAGCTTCTGTTTGGGAGAAGATGTAAGCTTGCAAATTACGCAGAGTTCTTTCCTCGGCAGAAAGAGCACTCAGTTTTCAGCAGTGGAGAATATTTGCCTTTCTCGCTTCGCTCGCACCGCATTTTGAATTTCCCTACTTAGGGCGCAATCCTATGCGTGTGTAGACACAAAAAAAGGCCTACAACTCCCAGCAATCTCCCAGCAATCCAATTAAGGATTATGCCCTTAATTTTGTTATGCAAGAAAGAGATCACAGAACAGGGAGAGTTTAATCCGAGCCTCAAAGGAAAATTGGGGGCTTATGTGTTCGGATGTTTCTCTGACTTATCCCCTATGCTGGCTGGGGGTGATGGGAGTTGTAGTCCATCAACTGGAGGGTGCCCGGTTGGAGAGGGGAGGCAGCTCTAGAGCAGGGACAGGGAACCCACGGCCCTCCAGAGGTTGCTTAACTACAGCTCCCATCAGCCCCAGCCAATGTGGCAGGTGATGATGGGATCTGTAGTCTAACAAAAGGGGCGCCAGGTTGGAGGCTGGGAGGCAGCTCCAGAGCAAGGGCAGGGAACCCACTTCTCTAGATGTTGCTTGACTATAACTCCCATCAGCCCCAGCCAGTGTGGCCAGTGGTCAGGGCTGATGGGAGTTATAGTCCAACAAAAGATCTGGAGGGTGCCAAATTGGGGGAGGCCCACATAGTGCAGGGAGAGGCAACCTATAATCACCGATATTATCATTCTTATTACTCCTACACTATTATTATTGCAGTTGGAATGGTTTTTAATAATGCATTTAAAAGATTATGTGTGTGTGTGTGTGAACCGCTTAGGGATTTTATTATGTTCAGTGGTATAGAAGTACCACAAAATAGAGACATAAAAATAAATAGATAAATCCTCCATGCGTGGCTGGACTACAACTCCCATCGCCCCTGAAACTTGGTCAAGGGTGATGGGAGCTGTAGTCCGGCACCATCCGGCGCAGCCTCCCCCGGCCCTGATGGGAGTTGTAGTCCCGGCCGTGGGCCGCCCGGGGCCGCCCCTGCCGCGGCCGGGGGCGGGGAGACTACCGGCCCCGCCATGCCCCGCGCGGCGTGCGTGCGTGCGTGCGCGCGTGCGTGCGTGCGCGGCGGCGCGTGGCGGCGGCGGCGGCGGCGGCGCTGCATAATGGCCGCGGGCAGGGGGCGTGTCCGGCGCCAGGGCTGCCGGAGCGGCGCTTCCCCCCAAGATGGCGGCGCTGGCGGAGCGGGGCTACGCGCTGTCGTGCGGGCGGCTCGGCCGCGGCACCCGCGTCTCCGTCTTCCACGTCAAGCTCACCGACTCTGCCCTGCGCGCCTTCGAGGCCTACCAGGGGAGGAAGGTGGGTCGGCGGGGCGAGCGGGAGCGGGCGGCGGGCAGCGGCGCCCCTCGGAAACACTGGGGGGAAGGAAGGCCCCCCCCGGTCAAGAGAGAGAGGGAGGGAGGGAGGAAAGAAAGAAAGGAAGCCCCCCCCGGGTCAAGGGAGGGAGGGAGGAAAGGAAGCCCCCCCCCGGGTCAAGGGAGGGAGGGAGGAAAGGAAGCCCCCCCGGGTCAAGGGAGGGAAGGAAGGAAGCCCCCCCGGACAAGAGAGGGGGGAGGGAAGGAAGGAAGCCCCCCGGGTCAAGGGAGGGAGGGAAGGAAGGAAGCCCCCCCGGGTCAAGAGAGGGGGGAGGGAAGGGGGGCCCTGGTCAAGGGAGGGAAGGAAGGAAGGAAGCCCCCCCCGGTCAAGAGAGGGGGGAGGGGAAGAAGCCCCCCCGGGTCAAGGGAGGAAAGGGAAGGAAGGAAGCCCCCCGGGTCAAGAGAGGGGGGAGGGAAGGGGGGGTCGGTCAAGAGGGGGGGAGGGAAGGGGGCTGGTCAAGAGAGGGGGGAAAGGAAGGTACCCCCCCCGGTCAAGCGATTGGTGGGTAGAGGAACGCCCCCCCCTCAAACAGTTGGGGGGAGGGAAGCCCCCCTGGTCAAGAGAGTTGTGGGAGGGGAAGCCCCCCCATAAACAGTGACGGGAAGGGCCCCCTTGAAAAACAAAGTGGGGAGGAGGGGAAGAGCCCCCCCCCCGTTAACAGACTTGGAGGAGGGCCCCCCTCATAACCAGTGGAGGGAAGGGATCCCCCCTGGTCGTAGAGTTGGGAGGGAGGGGGAGGGTCCTCCCTCATAAACTCGTGTTGAGGGTAGCCCCCCCCCCCCCCCCGCTCAACAGTGAGGGGGAAGGAAAGGATCCCCACCCACCCCCGTCAGGAGAGTGGGGGGGATCGGAAGCCCTGCTCACAAACAGGGGAGGGGGGGAAGGGCCCGGGCCCCCTCCTCCTAAACAGAGTGGGAGAGTGGAAGCCCCCCCTGTAACGAGGGAAGAGGGCCCCCCCTCAACAGATTGTGGAGAAGGAGGAGGATAGGAAGACCCCTTCTCCCAATTTGTAGGAAAGGGTGCAAAAGGTGGGGGCTGTTAAAGGAGGGCCCCCTCCCCTCTCATAAATATGAGGGAGGGTGAAGGGGTCCGTGATTGTGGGGGGGGGGGGAGAAAGTGGGGCTCCCACCTCTAGAAACTAGTCTGAGAAGACACACGCAGCACACAAAGTGGCCTGGACCGACTTGGAGGAGATTTCTTCTTCCGCTCCTCCTCCAAAAATAACCTGGATAAAAATGGGACTCCCCGCCCCCCCCCCATAAAGATAGGGGGATCAAGGCAAAGGGACGCCCGTCTCCTCAGAGGGCTAGATTCTCCCCGCAGAAGCCCCCTCCTCTGAAAGGGACACTTGTTGACTTTCCTCCCTCCAAATAAAAGGTGTGGACTAGAAAGGGGGGGGGGGACTGTAACCCCCACCTCACCCGGAGCCCTCCAGAAGCTCCAGATCACAGGTCTGATCAGCTAAGGCCAGCCAGATCAGTGGTCAAGCACGATGGGAATTGTAGTCCAAGGCAATCTGGAGGGCACTGAGTTGGGCAAGGCTGGTGTAGGGGGGGGGCTCAACACGAGGAAGGGGTGTGATGAGGAAAGGCAGGTCCCCCACCCCACCCTTGCACATGCTAGTGGGGGGGAGGGTGCTAGAATGTAGGTGTATTGAGGGAGGGCCACCCCCAAGTCTTAGTCTGTGAGGAGCTGCCCCTGCAAAGCGGGCCAGGAAAGAGCAAGCGGTTAATGAGGGAAAGGACACGCCCCCCCTGCCCCCGCCCCCCCTATACTAAGCTTCTAACCATTTCCTCCAAAAATATGCTTGAGAAATGAGGGCTGTCCTTTCACAGATACTGGAAACTGGTGGTTTAGACCGGCTGTGTTGGGCTGCATGCTGGCTGGGGAGCATGGGAGTTGTAGCCCAACCCACCTGGATGACACCAGGTTGGGGTAGGCCAGTTTGGACCTTGCTGAGAAACGGCAATCTCAGAAGTGCCCCCCTTTCCAGCTACGGGGATGGGATAGCCCTCATGGGTACAGTTTTGGGGGTGGGAGGAATAAGTGGAGGCAAAGGCACGTGACTTGGTGTTTAATCAGGACATTCGTGTCCCCCCCCCCGCCCCACGAAAAACTCAGTGCCGCCCCAGTAATGTCATGGAAAGGAAAAGGGACCCCAGCCATGTCATTATAGGGGTAAGGCAACTTGAGGGGAGAGATGCATGCCTTGGGGGTCTATGGGGGAAATTTGGTAGCCCCTAGCTCCTTCCCCCTGAAGGAAGATGCACACACACACACACACACACCCAACAAGTGATCTAGAAAAGAGGGGAGCTCCACCAGAGATTGTGGGGAGGACAGGGTGGTTCTCCTCACAGTAGGGGGTTGGGCAGGGGGTGAAGGAAAAAATGAAGCTTTGGACTATATTCTCCTCATCCTTTATTTTTAATGTGTTATCCCCCCCCCCCCCCCCGCGCCGCAGAAAGACAGGATATAAATAATAGTGATGCATTTACATAAACCATGTAGAGCAACACGCACACCCAACCTCCGATGGCAGGAAAACAGGGGAGCGTTGCAGAAAATGTGGGGAGCAAGAAAGCTGTAATGTGAGATTGGGGGAGTCTGGGGAAAGGGATTCCTTGGCTGGGAAGGAGGGTGCATTTGGAAAAGGGGGCTTAGCTGAGGAGCGAGTGTTGTTGTTGGGGGGGTCTACTTGGGAGACCCTCTTTCCACTTGCAGCCATCAGGTGCACCCAGGGAGGGTTCCCTGCCGGACTCCTCAACCCTCCCGCCTGGAGTGGGTGAGGACGAGCAACCACCCCTATCTTTTGGGGGTGGGGGCACTTCCCCGTACCAAGGGCTTAGCGCATGGCACCCTTGGCTGCTGTATTTTGTAGGGTGGGCTTCTTGTTCAGACCGACAGGCGTTCGAGAAGAAGACTGTGTCAGGCCGCTGTGTTGCACAGTAGCCTTGCTCAGGCTTCAGGCCAAGACATGCTCCAACACCTGGCTTCCATCACATCTGCAGGGGTTTTTTTGGTTTTTTTTTTTGTTTTTTCGTCTTAAGATGGAGAGAGGAAGTTGGCACTTGACGTCAGTCATGGAAACATCTCGCCCGCCCACCTTCTGTGTGTGTGTGCGCCTTTCTTGAACTGGAGAGTCCTGTCTAACTCGGAAGCTTGCATCCTGCAGCTGCCCCAGATGTATTGCCACTGCTATGTGGTGGGTTGTGGCTGGAGAGCTTATTTGGAAAGAGTTTTAAGCAGAGGAAAACATCAACTCCTCTTGTTTTGGTGTTGAATTATGCATGCTATTTAAAACGTTAAAAATACCAATCCCCCCCCCCCCCCAGTTCTGCTCTACCTCCATCCAAGGTGGGTGCCTCCGGTTGGGGATGGAGGCTGCATAGCCTTTCTCACTGCCCCTCTTTTCCCCTGCCCCAAGCAAACATACGTGGAGCTTACCAGCTTCCTTTCCCGTCCCCCAAGCGTGTTGTGTTTTGCCAAGAACACCGGCGCTAAATGAAATTTAAAGTGGAAGGAAGATTTGTCCTTTTGTTAACTTGGGGGGCCTGAGCAAAGCCCACCCTCCAAAAAACTTTGGGTGTTCCTTCACCAGTCACTGCCCCCTTGCTGGGTGACGTCCTCTGAACTCTGGTGATGGAGAGCCCAGCTTGGGTGTCTTAGGGGGCTGCCAAATTCTTTATGTTGACGGCTCTCCTTTGGGGACAGGGGTGTCAAAATGCTCCTTGGTTTCTCAAAGTGAACTCTTGGAAAGAGTTTTAAGCAGAGGAAAACATCAACTCCTCTTGTTTTGGTGTTGAATTATGCATGCTATTTAAAACGTTAAAAATACCAATTCCCCCCCCCCCCCCCCAGTTCTGCTCTACCTCCATCCAAGGTGGGTGAACAATAGCCGAGAGGCAAACCTGTTGACAATCCTAGCCTCCGGTGAGGGCAATCCAGGTCTGTGTCATGGCTCTATTTTTAACGTGGTGGGGTGTTGGTTACCCGGTGGGCCTCAGCTGAGCCAGCTGGAGGAGGGGTTTGTGCTAATTGCAAGGCTGAGGCATTGATTGACTTTGCATGGCCATTTCTCCTTAATGAGTGTTTATCAGTTGCAGGAAAAGTTGCAGGAAAAGGTGTCGCTGTGGAGCTTTTGGAGGTTCCTGCATGCATGCAGGAACACACGAACACACACACACACACACACACACGCCTCCTCATGTGTAAACCAAGTGGGGGCTGGGAGGAAGCGAAAGGTGCATGGAACATGGGATGGGGCCTGGCGGGGCGGGGGGGGGGAGATTGGCTGACAATTTTCTCCCCCAAAACGATATGGCGGCGTTTGGATGCAGCTGTGTTTAATCCTTTGGCAGGGCCTGCGCTTCCTAGTGAAGAGAGGGGTCGGCGTGTTCCCTCGCCACCATCAGCCCCCACATACGGCCACAAGTTCTAGCTAGCTGGAGGTTTGGTCGGCGTTACGACAGCGCTGTTCCGTGGGCTGTGTTCCACGAATCTCGGGTAATCCATGGTTTGGGATTAATGGCCGTGCTGGCTGGGGAAGATGGGAGTTGCAGTCCGTGCTCCACCTTATGCTGAATGGTCTTTCTTGGGCTGTTTGGTTTAAGCCCCTTTGGGCTGTCGCCATTCCAGGCAGTGTCGACGTCTTGCAGGTTTCAGGAATGGAAGTTGTTGTGGGGGCCCTTTCGCAGGCAGCCTTTTCTTTTTAAGCGTACACCTAAATGTGTGGATGCAGCCCCACGGATATTTGAAAACACGACCTGCACAGATGCAAGGTAGGGTGCGCTGCAGGATTGTTGGAGGGTGATGTACGGAACTGCCCTGTGGGTAGCGGGAAAGAGTGTTCTTTCACCTTGAGATCCACATAGGTCTCTGCTTGGTCATGAAGCTTGCCAGGTGGGAGGCAACTCTGCCCTCTCCTTCACAAGAGAAGATGTTGTAACGAGAGGGAGACAGAGTGTTATCACACTCTAGGAAGAGCATCCAAAGTCATTATTCGTTCCTTCTGACAAAGCTGTTCCTAGGTTGCCAAAAGCTTTTTATCCACCATTTTTATTTGTTTCTAGGTCTGTCTCTCTCTCTCTCTCTCTCTCCCACACACACACACACACACACACACCTCTCTATGTCAGCCTTCCCCAAATTGGTGCCCTCCAGATGTGTTGGACTACAACTCGCAGCACCCCCCAGCCAGCATGACCATGGAGTAGTGTGGAGTAATGACATCTCTAAGATGGACGCTGACAAATTTAACTCTGGGCCATCCAGAATTAAACTGTCAGTAACACCAGCTTAAGTATAAATGATGTGGCAGAAAACTCGGCATGGACTTGCCCACGCTGGGCCCAGTGTATCACGCTGGGGTCTCCATCGTGGTGCCTGTGGACACCTCCAGTGGTGTCTGCCTGCCTCCTACTCCTGATTTATTTTTATTTCCAGGAATAAGATTGGAGACGGTAGAGGGCAGCCTATGGGGCTGGAGCGGGCGGGGGGTCAGTATTTTGCCTGTCCAGTGCGTGCTGCTCTGAGCATCCCCAGTTTGCCTTCTGTCAAATGGGCGTTCGAGCAGAAAACTGGGTTCAAATGAGCGGTTTTGTGCTTTGGAGTTCAGGCCCCCCTCCTCTGTCTTGGACTGAGGTTCTTCGCCAAATTACTTTTCTTTTAACCTCACCAGTTTGCTTTCTGGGAAATGGGCATTTTGTGACTGGCGGCGCCCACCATGGCAGCCATTTTGTGAGTGGGCAGCTCCCCCTCCATGGCGGTCATTTTGTGAGCGCCTATGACACTCCCTTAAAATTCCCAATGCGCCCACCAGCCCAGAAAGTTTGGTGTGACGGCATCTCTGACACGGCGGCATATGTGCCCTATTTTGGGAGTAGCGGTGCCCATATCCGCACTTCTCCGAATCCCAGAGGAATAGGTCCGTGTGCCGCAGTGATGCCCCTCTAAGCCTGCCTGGTGGCTGAGGCCGGCCCTGGACTCCCTAGAAGTTGGTACACAGTAGTCAAAGAACTGGAAAGTCTTATGTGCCTCTCTGTGCACCTCGAGGGTGGTGCCTGTGAATGTGAAATATCCTTTTGTCCGGCCCCACCCTATACTTAAACCTTCTCCAACAGGTCCCTGTCGTGTCACCTGTTGCAATCCTCCCAGGAGAAAGCCATTCCACCACACTCCAGGCAGCTGGGCGGATTTGTGTCTTGTCTGCTCCCGGCGACGTGCCTCTCCGCCTCTCGCTCACTCCCAACCAGGACCTGTCGTAACCGAAGCCCAGTGCTGTCGCCACAGCGGTTGTGACATCCCGAAACGAGCCAGCTGAGCGAGGAAGTGCCTCTCTTGGGGGAGAGGGGGCCACAGCATCCCTCGACAGCTGGCAATGATGCAAAGGAACAGTGAGGAGGTTAGGAAATCCTGGGTCCAGGGTGAGCGACCTGAGCACAACGGCAGGGTGCCTGCTTTGCGCACAGAGCATGCCAGGTTTGATCCCCAGGATCTCGACTTAAAAAGGATCCGGTGATGTAAAGATCCTGGGCCTGAGAGTCGCTGCCAGTCACCACAGACAGCACTGGGTTGGCTGAGTAATGGTCTGACTCAGTGCAAACTGGCTCCCCAATCTCCACAACCAGCGGTCGTCCCTCCAGGGATCATCGAGTGCGCCATTCGGCCTCCGCTCTTGCCCTGTCCCAGGCGCTGTCTGCCTGTTGTCACCCCACGCCCGTCAGCTGGCCGAAGTGGCTCTTCTTTTTTTAGGGAAGGATCAGAGCTCAGCGGCAGAGCCCTGTTTTGCACGCAGAAGCTCCCAGCTTAGATCAGCCGCATCTCCAGGGAAACGAATCAGGTGACAGGTGAGGGGCAAGAGCCCCTGGGGAGCCACAGGGTGGAGTAGATCAGGGGGGGCCAAATTTGGTTTTGCAGAAGCTCTTGGGGAGGAGGGGGGGCAAAATATCAACGAAGACCAGCCCATTTTAGCCTGCTGACGCTCTCGCTGCCAATAACCAGATCAGGTGTGACCCCTGCAGTGATCCGCTTCTTTTCCTAGTCGGGGAATTGCTAGCCGCCGACGAGTGATTTGTCGGAAGCGGAGGGGTGGGAAATATGCTGGGACATGTGTTTCAGGTGTTCAGAACTGCTTTGCATAACTCAGCCTTACCCCCCACCCCCAACCTGGTGCCCTCCAGACGTGTTGGACTGCAACGCCCATCATTCCCAGCCAGCATGGCCAGTGGCCATGCTGGCTGGGAATGATGGGCGTTGCAGTCCAACACGTCTGGTTATCTCTGTCCCAGCATACACAAGATGTACCAGGACAGACACGTCGTCCGGTCACCTTCCAGCTTATCCTTTTAGCCTCGAGTCCGGGGTGCTGGAGGTTGAACCTGGGGGCTTCCTGGATGCAGAGCGGGGCCCTCCCATACTTCTTCCTTGCTTCTGGCCACTCTAGCACAGCTTTGCACACACACACACACACACACACGCCCCAAGTTACAAGTGTCCCCCCCCCCCAAAAAAAAACAAAAATGCTTCCTTCCTGCCCGTATGTTCTTGCTAGTTATTTGTGACTCACTGACAGCTGAGAAATGACACAACTCTTTCCCAGTTTGTGGAGCCTTCCATCTCTTCTTGGCGATTCTGGAGGAGGAGGAGCAGCAGTTTTTGAAAGCCAGAACAAGGTGGTGGGCATTTTAAATGCATCGTGGAGCCACACTGGCCTTCCCTTGGAGAAGATGCGCACCTGTTGCGGTGGGCATTAGTCCATGAAAGCTCCTGCCGAGATAGAACTTTTAATAATAATAATAATAATAATAATAATAATAATAATAATAATAATAATAATAATAATAATGTTTTATTTATCACCCGCCTCTCCATCCAGATCGAGGCGGGGAACAACAGAAAATACAAAATACCTAAACCAAAACAACACAATATATACTATTAAACATCTTAAAACATCCTTAAAACATCTTAAAAACATCTTAAAAACATCTTAAAAACATCTTAAAAACATCTTTAAGGTTTTAAGGTGTCGCAGAACTCTCCGTGCATTTACGACATCACGGCAACCCAGAGTTGTTGGGGGTTTTTTCCCCCCAAAACCCTCTGGGTTGTCCCTCCCCTGATAAGCTGGAGTTCCTGGTTCACATACAGTGCTAAGTTACAACCCAGGGACAGAGCGCTTCCCCGCTCCTGCTTGCGTGCTCTTCTGTTTGCAGCAGCACCGGGTTTGGAATTTTAAAAAAGAAAAACTGGGTTGCTGTGACGTCCGAACCAGGCCTGTGCGTATGAAAACGGTTTGAAATGGAGCATTTGGAGAAATCCATATATAAAATATCAAGCTGTCTTTGAGGGGGCCCTCCCTTTTAATCTTGTGCTTGGGGAACATCTTTGGGTCGAACGGCACATGTGTGGAAGCGGCGTTGCTTGGATCTGACTGGGATCTGCAGGTTTCTCTCCTCCGCTGTTCAGAGACGCCAGGAAGGGTTGCCTGTAATGCATGTCTAGGCAGAGTGCAGTTACCATGGGATTCAACAGCAAATGAGAAGGTTATTATGCAATCCCGCTCCCTTTACTGCACATTGTGACAGTAGTTGACTTCTGGGGGGGGAGACGGTAGGGGCAGAGAACAAACATGATCGGATGAAGGAGTTTGGGGCGGGGATGGAGCCCTGGATAGCATGGTGGAGAGCGTTTTGATGAGCGTGGAAGTCTGGGATTTGGGGAGCCAGGAAGGTAACCCGGTGCCCTCTGGATGTTTTAGACTTCAACTCCCATCATTCCTGGCCCGTTGTGCAAGGCTGGCTGTCATCATAAGATTTATTTATTTGTTGCATTTCCATACTGCCCATTAGCCGGAGATCTCCGGGCAGTTCAGAAAACAAAACTTAAAACCAGAAGATACAAGAACATAGTAAAACATAATATTAAAAAAAGAAGAAGCATACATTAAAAACAGAATAAAAGCAAAGTAAGAACCAGCAGCAGTGCAAAGATATCAAAACTCACTAACGCGATTATTAAAACTGAAGGGCTAGAAAAATTACGGTACTCCTAAGGCACAATCCTATGCAAGTTTAGGCAGAAAAGAGGCCTACAACTCCCAGCATGCCTGGCTGGGGCATGCTGGGAGTTGTAGGCCTTCCCCCCCCATCTAATCTTGCGTAGCATTGCACCTTTAAGGGGTTATTTATGTGCTTCTGTTTTAGTTCAGTTAATCTGCTTTGGACACGCTGTTGTAAACGTGAGGAGGGGTTGTGCTTCGGGGGGGGGTGTTTCTGTGCCAGGTGAGGCATCTCCAGGCCCACGAAGCTTTTCTCGAGTCTTGTGGTGCATCTCCGTGATGTCAGGTGGGAAGGTGAGGGTGGGGGGATACGTCAGCAAGGCCGGGTCTGTGCTAGCGAAGTCCACGGGAGTGGCAGCTGTCTTGGCTGACCAGCGTCTGAGAGAGGGAACACCGGGACGTTCTGTGCTGTTCTGGGGATCTTCTGCCCCTCGCCCCGGCTGCCAAGGTCTCTAGGTGGAGTGGATGTGCCGCTCCAGAGACGCCAGGGCTCCGTTTTGTAACTGGAAAACGGTCTGGCCTTAATGGCAGGGGTGTGTGTGTGTTTGCTTTCTGTGACCGGTTCATTTGAGCACCAGAAGTGGCCTCCGTCTCCCCGGCTGTCCAGCCCAGTATTGCCGGCAGAGGCTTTCTGGGGTCTCGGGCCAAAGGAGGACTTTCCCTGTACCTGCTTCTGGAGAGATCCTTTTCTGGGAACCCATTTTTGAACTGCCTGCACAGGTTTTCTCAGCACGTTTGTCGGGAAATGGGGTCCTTGCATGTGTGGATTTGTCACCAAAAGGCACACTTGAGTCAGAGCGTTTGCCGTCCTAGATCCGCCTTCCCTAACCTGGTGCCCTGCAGATGGGGGACTGCGACCCCCATCATCCCCAGCCAGCAGTCTTTCCTCCTCTTTCCCCACTCCAAGGTCTTGGCAGAGGCTTTTCCCAGCCCTGCGACCGGAGAGCTTTGAAGCACAGACATCCGGGGTTGAACCCGGGACCTTCCACAGGCAACATGTGCACACGTGCGCGCTCCTCCGGAGCCCCTCTTCTACCCCTGGGAGTTCACATTGCGCGACAGAGCCGGTGGAGGTTGCCGAGTGTGTTTGGAGGGCCACCAAGCTCAGCAGAAGCCGATCCAAACTGACCGCCAGCACAGCAGGTGGGGCAACCCTATCCCAGGTGCTGGTTCTTTGTCACCCCACGTTCCTGTCAGCTGGCCACGCTGCCTCTTTCTCTCCCAACGGGACCTCGGAGGGGTTTCTGTTTACTCCCCCCTCAAACATCTTTGTTGGGGGCTGTATTGCTCAGACTCGCTGGCCAGTGGCCACTGCTTTAGCCTGTAGCTCCTCAGATGTGGACCACCGGATGCTTTCCAGTGGCCCCGCCCAGCTAGGCTGGGACTCCAGTCTCGGGCTGGGGGACAGCCCTTGCATTGAAACGACTGCAACAAGCAGAAGTCGAGGAGCGGGTGAACTACCTCGGTGGTGGTTTGCCTCTAAAAACGGGCAGGCAGAATGGGGCTGTAGGGGCAGGCACCCTGTTGCCGTCCAGGTCTTTTGGATGACAGCTCCCCTAATCCCGTGACTGTTGGCCGCCTTGGATGTGGCTGATGGGAGTTGTATTCCACAGCATCACGAGTCGTCGCTGTCGACAACCGTCTCGGAGGCCATCCTTGGAAATGGGTTGCCGGTCTTGGCAGAGCTTGGGTGTGGTTCAGCGGGGCGCTTTTGCTTATTTCCCGTTCCCACAAATTCCCGCCAGAGCATGCGGGAAGCAGAGCTGCATCTCTTCCCGATTCAGGTTGTGAGGGTGGCTCTAGAATGGAGCAGCACGGATCCTCTTCTTCCTCTTCTTCGCTGGCATTGAACCCCTCAGTGGCCTCGTTCTCCCTGAGGTGTTCGGCCTTTTTGTGTGGGCGCGTGGAGCTTAGTCCGCCCCCGCCCCCCAGCTAAAGTCTTGAAATGGCATAGCCAGGTGGAGATTCACTTCCGCAGTGCAGACCAGCCCTGTGTCTTGCCTACTGTGGGAGCTCCCACCTCCCTCCTGATCTTTTCATGCCCTGAAATGTTGCACTCCGATGCAAAGCGCTGAGGCTCGCACATTCATTTGGCAGCCATAGGGACTAGGAACTTGTCCTTCTATTTTGAAAAGGTGTACTTATTTTTATTTATTTTTTTAAACTGGATCACAGCATGCACATAGTCCGGAAAAATAGGTTTCCAGGGCAAATTAAGCCCATGAAGCTTGTGTATATCCAGACCTGCTTTTGTGTGCAACGAATGAGATAGGAATTGGTTGAGCTTTGAGTGGAGGACAGAGGTGTGTGTGTGTGTGTGTGTGTGTGTGTGTAAGTGTAAACCATCTCTGCCCTCCCTGCATGTTTTTCTTCTTTTCTTTCTCGGAATTAGCCTTAAGCAGCGGATTGCAACCCAATATGTAATCCTGCAATAACAAGCCAGTGTGTACAGCCGAGCGGGAGCTGGGCTGTGAGGAGCCTGAAATAACAAAGCAGGGAGCGAAAAATAAGTCGAGCAAGGAAGTGGGTTTTGGTTTTCACGCTCCCAGAGATTTTTTTTTTTTTTTTTTGGTAAAAGGGAACCCGATGGTGTTTGTGGGGGAGACAAACTCGGCAGCATTTGCAGGGGGAAGGGCTCTTCCTGCCTGGGTTTTAAAACTTGACACACAGCCGGAATTCAGCGCTACCGGAGTGCAGCTCTTGGACACAGAGCTGGTGGTTTTTGTTGGCTTGTTTTTTGGGACTTGAAAACCGCCCTCAGTTCAGGGATGGGTTGGGTTGGGTGGGTCTGGCCTTGGCACTTTCACCTGTGAAATGGGTCTGCCTTGCAGGGTGGTTTCTGGGGAAGGACTGCAGTGGTAAAGTGGCAGGTGATTGGGGCAGATTAGAAGAGAAGGCCTGGCATGTGTCTAGTTGAACTGAGGATGTAGGAGAGCGAGCGACGGCAGAGGCGACCCCTTCGCGAAAGCATCGTGTGAACCTAGGAAGAGCCGTGTTGGATCAGGGCCCAGTGCTTCTCAATTATTTTCTGTCATGCCCCCCTAGGAAGAAGAAAACATTTCGCGCCCCCCGCGCGACTGTAAATAGTATCATTTGTCTATAAAATTGTTATAAGTACACCTCTGCATAACACTGTATCCTTATTAACGTATAAGAGAATAAAAAAAGAAAGAAATGTGGATCAATTTACAACAAAGAATAGCTTTATTAACTGTAGCAGAAAAGATTTAAAGGAGCACAGGATTTAAAGGAACACAATATTAAAAAAAAACTTTTAACTGAGGTCAAACGAGCCCCCCTTTACGGAGCCTCGCGCCCCCCCTGGGGGGCCCGCCCCACTATTTGAGAAGCAATGGATCAGGCCAAAGACCTCACCAGTCCAGATTCCTGTTTCTCATAGTGGATACCTCTGGGAAGCCCTTCTTCACGCAGCGCATAGTGAAACTATGGAATTTGCTACCGTAGGGTGTAGGGACAGCCACGCCACCAACTTTGATGGCTTTAAAGGGGGATTGGACAAATTGGTGGAGGAGGCTGAGGCCATCAGTGGCTTCTAGTCACAATGGCTATATGTCATCTCCAGTACTGGAGGCAGTATGTCTGTGCACCCGTTGCTGGGGAACATGGGCAGGAGGCCGCTGTTGCACTCATGTCCTGCTTGTGGGTTTCCCACAGGCTGATCCTTGAGGTAGTATATAGCCATCATGACTGGTAGCTGGTGATAACGCTTCTCCGCCCTGCGTTTGTCTAATCCCTTTTTAAAGTGGTTGGTGGTTGTCGCCACATCTTGTCAGCGATTTCATTGAGCTCTCCACGCCCACCCCACCCCCCAGGATCTCCTTCCTGGTCTGTCACTGCCAGCTTAGACCTTCATCACATTCTTTTGCAGAAGCATACGGAAAAACTTGGTCTCTCACTTAACATAAAAAAACCCAAAGTGCTTTATCAGCAAGTGCTTCATCAGCAAGTGCAAGTTAACCCTTTGGTGATGCCATCTATCCAGCTTGGCGGGGCAATACTGGAAAATGTCGATCATTTTCTCTATCTTGGAAGTTATCTTTCTGTTACAGCTAACATTGACACTGAAATCCAGCATCGTTTGAGCTCCGCGAGTGCCGCGTTTTCTCGAATGAAACATAGAGTGTTCGAGGATCGGGATATCTGTAGGGAGACCAAAACGCTGGTTTATGAAGCCATTGTATTACCAACTTTATTGTATGCCTGCGAAACATGGACTATCTATAAACATCATTTCCACCTCCTTGAAAGATTTCATCAATGTTGCCTCCGGAAAATCCTGCGAATTACTTGGGAAGATCGGCGAACAAATGTCAGTGTACTGGAAGAAGCAAAGACTACTAGCGTTGAAAAAATGATCCTTCAACACCAACTTCAGTGGACCGGTCATGTTGTTCGAATCTCTGACTGCCGTCTCCGAAAGCAGTTACTTTATTCCCAACTCAAGGATGGAAAGCGGAATATCGGTGGTCAATATAAGAGGTTTAAAGATGTTCTTAAGGCTAATCTAAAAAAATGCAATATAAACATCAAAAACTGGTAAGCTCTGGCCCATGAACGATCTAACTGGAGGTTGGCCTTTCACAAAGGTTCCATGGACTTTGAAGAAGCCCGAGTGCAAGGTGAAAGGGAGAAACGTGCTAAGCGAAAAGCACGTCAAACGAATCCTTTACAGGACCATCTTCCATCTGGTAACCTGTGTCCTCACTGTGGGAAGCTGTGTGGATCTAGAATTGGCCTCCACAGTCACTTACGGACCCATCGCTAGAGTCTACACAATCGTCTTTAGAATTTCCTCCTTTTATCCTGGAAGACAATCTTCCACGAGTGATCGCCTACTAGACCTTCATCAATGTATAGGTGAAATTAGGAGGAGGAGGATTATTACTACTACTACTGTTGTTGTTGTTATTAATTTGGCACCAGTCTGTATCACTTTGCACTGAGCACTTTGCAGACGACACACAGTTGGGTGGAACAGCTAATACTCTGGAAGACAGAAACAAAATTCAAAGCGACCTCGATAGGCTGGAGCGCTGGGCCGAAAACAACAGAATGAAATTTAATAGGGATAAATGCCAAGTGCTGCACCTAGGGAGAGGAAACCACAAAAGCAGAGTTACAGAATGGGGGACACTTGGCTCAACAATACTACAAGTGAGAAGGATCTTGGAATTGTGGTAGATCACAAACTGAATATGAGCCAGCAATGCGATGTGGCTGCAAAGAAGGCAAGTGCAATTTTGGGCTGTATTAATAGAAGTATAGCTTCCAAATCGCGGGAAGTGATAATTCCCCTTTACTCGGCACTGGTTAGGCCTCATCCTGAGTACTGCGTCCAGTTCTGGGCACCTCACTTTAAGAAGGACGTGGACAAACTGGAGAGGGTTCAGAGGAGGGCAACAAGGATGATAGAGGGACTGGAAACAAGGCCCTATGAGGAGAGACTGAAAGAACTGGGCATGTTTAGCCTTCAGAAGAGGAGACTGGGGGGAGATAGGATCGCACTCTTCCAGTACTTGAAGGGTTGTCACACAGAGGAGGGCCAGGATCTCTTCTCGATCATCCCAGTTTGCAGGACACGGAATAATGGGCTCAAGTTACAGGAACCCAGATTCCACCTAAACATCTGGAAAAATTTCCTGACTGTCAGAGCAATAAGACAATGGAACCAACTACCTAGGGAGGTGGTGGGCTCTCCCACTCTGGAGGCTTTGACCTGGATTCCTGCATTGAGCAGGGGGTTGGACTCGATGGCCTGGTAGGCCCCTTCCAACTCTACTTTTCTATCATTCTATGAACCATGCTGGCCATTTTCTGCCTGCAAAACTTTATAGCCTGCTAAAAAGCCAGTAGACTGAATTTCCATGCTGCTCGTGGAGGAAGGGAAGCCCCCTCTTCTGCAAGGACTCACCTTTTAGCAGTCTAGTGGGGGGGGGGGAAGAAGCCTTTTACCTAGGAACTGGTGAAGGAGAGATCCATCCCTCCCTCCTCTGCCAGCCTGCTCATTCACCTGCATGGAATTCCCGCTTGTCTATGGCGACCAGGCGAAGCTGCAATCATGCTTTTCAAAACTTTGAATGATGTGGGGAGCTGGCAGTGGTGCGGCCAGGTAATTTTAGATCCTGGACTCGGTGGTCTCCCCCCCCCCTCCGGAGACATCTTTAATTTGCTTCACAAAGGAACATTTCTGTCAGGCTCATGCAAAAGGGGCTTTCACCTGTGCTGCTCCCGAGCTCTGGAATGGCCGCTCTCTTGGCTTTTAGAAAGGGCGTAAAGACACATCTTTTTAATCTAGCCTTTTCATTTTATTTTTTTTTTATAAATTTTATTTAAATTTTTAAACAATACAATGAAAATAACACACACATATAACTAATATTGTGCTCCCATCACCATGGGACCAAATAATACAATGACTCTATAATTGTTCATTATTCCAAAAATACAACATATCTTGACAGGTAATCTAGCCTTGTCAATTATGTAGGTGTTTTTATACTTTACCGTTATTTTTATTGTTTTGAGGTTTTATTGTTTTAAATTACTTTGCCCTGCCTTCGATGGTTTCATTAGCAAATACAGCGGCATATTTATATTAATAATAAATAAATAAATAAAATCGTGCTCCCGACGCTCATATGGGTTAGATTAGAGTTGAGTATTGGTTGTTCCTTCGGGGGGGGGGGGGGCTTTGCCTCGGAGTGCAAATGTTTTATATCTGTGGCCTTGCTCAGCCGAACATCTACCCCAGCTCTGCCTGTGTTTAATTGCCTTCAGTGGTTTTCTCATGGAGGGCTGATGCAGAGCAGCTGAGGGGGCGCATGGCAGTCTTTGCAGGTTTGCTTCCGACGCAGCCGTCCGGCTGGCCTTTAGGCGGATTGGTGGGGCTGTTAAGTTTTGGGTGGTGATTTAGAAGGGGAAACCTTTGCGTTAAGAGGCAGTCTACCCCTGACTTGCAGATGCTGGACACAAATGGCCTGGACCGGTTGATGCCTTTCTCTGGCCCAGTAGGGCCATTTTTACATGACGGCTGCTCACAGGAGCATTGAGCGAGCGAGCGAGCGCTTCCTGGGGTGGGCTAGATCAATCCAGATGGGTTGGACGGCTGGCTGGGAAGGATGGGAATTGCAGTCCCAACGCATCTGGAAAGCGCCCAGTCAGGGAAACCTTCTGTCACATCAGCTTGAGAGCTACGTAATCAAGCACTGCGCATTGCGTGGCACCCTGTTTTTGCGTCACGTGAAAAGTGGCTTCCTTTGGGCCCATTCTCGTTCTTCACCTCAGGATTATGCAGGGCGCTCTGCAAAGAGATCCCCAAAGCAGGGGAGCCGCTCTCTTGGCTGTCCCCCTTTGCGTGCAGCAGGAAGCTCTGAGCCGCAGCTAATTACCACCTCGGCAGCTCTCGCCCTGCCATCTGACCCTGTGCCGGTCCTCCTTTGGGTCCTTCCTTCGGCACGCCCCCGTGAAGCCTCTTGGATATTTTGAACACCTCTCTCTCTCTCTCTCTCATATACACACACACACACACAAAGTTTCCCTCTTCACAGTTCATGCCATTGTTTTCTCATTCCACACCAGCAGTATGTTGGAAGAGCGTGCAGAATGAGGGGCGTGGGGGGGGCAGCATTGGTAGAGAGCCGGAGGGCGGTTCCGTTGCTGCCGTGCGGACCTAGTCCGCAAGTGACTAGTCCTCAAGAACAACAAGGAGTAGTATTTTATTCTGGCGGAAGCTCTCGTGGGCACAAAGTGGACAAATGTTCACCAAAGCATATGCCAGAATAAGTAGATGTGTTCTCCTTTAAGGTGCCACAAGACTCTTGGTTGTTGTTGCCGCAACAGACGGACACTGGAAATTGTCGCAGCGGTAGTCCTTGAGGAAAACGTTTTACTAGCCTGCATGCTGTTTGTTGGGGTGCAGTTCCATTTGTAGCCCACATCCCCACCTGTGCCCATGGGGGCTTTCACACGCTTTAAATCAATGTTCTCCAACCTTGGGTCCCCAGATGTTTTTGGCCTACAACTGGCTGGGTCATGCTGGGAGTTGCAGGCCAAAAACATCTGGGGACCCAAGGTTGGAGAACACTGCTTTAAATTCTGGACCGAGGGCAGAGAACTTTCCGCGCTGCGCTGCCATGATCTTTACCCTTTGTGGCCAGGGAGGCAAGGAAAGGGTGTCTTCCTTGCCCTTCCTTCAGCCCCCTCTCTAGTGATGCACTGCTCCTGGGGGGGCCAGGGGAGTTATGGAAACCGCAGTTACCACCCCGCAGAAACAGCTGTGGCTTCAGCTTTGGGCCGTGCCGCGCTACCGTGGAGAGATAAGTTTGTGACTTGATGCCACGAGCCGCTGTATTGGCTGAGCCCCCCCCCCCCCCGGCTTCCGTCTGTTGCTGCCATACAGCGTCGTCTCAAGGGGGGCCTGAGGGAGTCACTCCTAACGAACTGAGGGACTCTGGGCGCCCCAGGTCCCTTGACGGCAGAGCTGCCAAGCCGTTGGATAGGTTATTTCTCCCCCCCCTGCCGCCGCCGCCGCCGCTTCATGTGTCTGTTGTGAGTTTACCAATCTGTCTGCAACAGTGTCTAGTCACCAAGAAAAAAATGTTTTATTCTCCCGCATGCCTTCACGTCAGCCTTTCCCAACCTGGTTCCCTTCAGATGTGTTGGACTGCAACACCCTTCCTTCCCAGCACATCTGGAGAGCACTGCGTTGGGGGCGGCTACTTTGCGTGCTTTTTTTGTAGACTAAGCAGGGTGGGAGGAGAAGGAGCCAACTTGAAACGTTTTGTAAACTTTTCCACCTAATCCCCTGGAGACTGACCTCGCTCGCCGCAGGTGACCCTGCAGTTAAGGCATGCTGCAAACATATGTTCGGACCTGCAGTGTCTTGGTTCCTTTCGCCCACCCCAGTTAACTTTCTGTTCTGAGGATTTTTTTAAAGACAAGTCTGGGCACGTGCGCTGCAGAAACCGCTTCTGTTGGAAACCAAAAGTTGGAATAATACAGGTTCTTTCCTCTTTTGTGGCTTTCCGCCCCACCTCCCACTGGTGGGAAGCCAGGGACTTTTCCTCTTCAGCTGCGAAAGGAGAAGCTGCCAAGAAAAGAGTTCACCTTCGGCTTTTGTGTAGGGATGGGCCCAGGGTTAGCTGTTTGTGGGGAAAGACGTAGGGTGTTGGGAGGAAGGGTTAAATACCGGGGCGTCCCCTCTGGCAGAGAGCCACACTCCTTTCCCTTGTGATTGTGATTTTGCTACTGTACAGTAGTTTCAAGTATCAGCTCTTTCCAGCTGTTGCAAGGGGTGCGGGTGGGGGAACCAGTCCGTTCTGATGCAGAGAGAGCTCAACGCAGACTCAAATCTCACGTCTCACTGAATAGCGGTATCAAGAATCGGTGCGTGCTTCCAGTCCTTATGAAGGCAGAGGTGTAAAAGTGTGAAAGCGGCATGTGGGAAATCCCCGAAGAGGAGGAGGGAGTGATGAATACCATTTCCAAGGGTCGGCTGTGGTGCCATGGGTGGATCCTTGAGCACGAGGGCAGCTCTGGAGCCTCCTTCCCTGACCTGGTGCGCGCCAAATGTGTCCGACTACAACTCCCACCACCCCCACCACCCCGGGAAGCTAAATCGTGTACCCTGCACCAGGTGGCGGAACGCTCCCAGTCTCCTGGGTCTATTGCCGGCTGAGGTTCTTTTCCTAGCTGTCAAAGCCATGCCCCCTTATCAAACCTGTTTGAGCCCAAAGGGAATAATATTGATATTTGTGTCCACTTTCGCACCCGTGACTCAGCTAAATATTTTTCTCCCTCTCCTCCCCCCCCCCCTTCTCTGTAGGACTCCGTGGTTCTGAAGCCATCGATTCAATTTCAGGGAAGCCAAGGGGTAAGTTGAAGGGCTGCGCTGAGGTGGAGTAGGTCATTTGTGGGTTTTGCAGGGCTGATTTTTTCTTTTTGGCTTGTTTTTTTTTTTTTTTTTTTTTAAACCTGGAGGTTTTATTTATTTATTTGCTATATTTATGTCCCACCTTTTTTCCTGCGAGGAACCCAAGGCGGCTTACATAATCCTCCTCCCCCCCATTTTTATCCTCACAACAACCCTGTGAGGTTGATCAGGCGGAGGGTCAGTGACTGGCCCAAAGTCACCCGGTGAGTTTCATGGCCGAGCGGGGGCTAGAACCCAGATCTCCCGAGTCCCCGTCCAGCACTCTCACCACTGCGCCACGTGGGGTCCTTCCGCTCTTCCCCACTGCAACCTGCTTGTTCACCTGCCTCTCTTCGCTCTGGCCCAGACCACGGTGGTGGTTGAGGAGGGATTTTGGAGACCTGAACTTTGGCGGCCTGCCTACCTCCTTGCTCCCCCCCCCCCCCCGCCTCTTTTGTGGCTGGATATATTGCGCAACACAAGCACACTATGCAAATCTGCGTGACTCATGCAAGTCCCAGCTGTGTGCAGCTGGCTCTTGGCGAGACCGTAGCCCAAAGTGGCGGGGTATTCTCACTCAGGACCCGGGGGAATGTCAGAATCCCCGGCTGCATCTTGCGAGAGCCGGCCGCCTTGAATGGAGATGTGTTGCAGTCTGGACGACCAGAGCAGATGGAGGAAGGGGTGGGGGTGAATGTATCTGGTCAGGCGCTCGGCCACAAGGGTGAAAGCCAAGCCACCTGGCTGCTGAGCACAGCCTCTCGCCTGAGCCGAATGCAACGGGGGTTGATTGGCGCACTGACGCCTGACGCTTAAAGAGGGGGGCTGGCCGGTGGGGCCGCTTAGGAGGGCGGGCGGGCATGAGTCGCGCCCCCCTTGTAAAGGCCAGAGGCACCGATAGAGAGAGAACTTGGAAGGGAAGCGAAGGAAGCGGCCTGGCTGAGGACGGTAGAGGAGAGCTGTCGCCGCCTTTCAAACGGGGGTGCTCTCCGCCGAGTGGGGAGTGGGAAGGGGGCAGCTGGCGGTGGCGTGGCGCCCACCTTTGAAAGGCCTGCTCTGCGCAGCTCCGTGTCCCCGACTTGCAAGTGCCTCCAGTGCGAGGGGTTTAGCCCGGCCTTCCGCAGCGTGGCACCCTTCAGCTGTGTAGGACTGCAGCTTCCATCATTCCCCCCCAACTGGGAAGGATGGGACCTATAGTCCCTTAGGGCGTCAGGCTCGGGGAGGCTGGCCTCCTCTGCCGGCACCGGCTTGCCTTTGGCACATGCGAACCAGGGCTTGGTGCGGCTGCCGCTTGGCAGCCAAGGAGTTCACGGAGGACGCGGTCTGCTCACCGTTCCATTCCAAAGCACATAGTGAGCACCTCCACAGGCCGCGGCAGTCTACCGCTGTTCGCCAGTGGCCGGCAGCACACCCAAGGCGATGCCGTCCACCACGTGCTGTCTGGCTGCTGCGGGAGATAAATGGGGTGGACCTTGGCCCGATCCAGCCGGGCGGGGCTGCTGACTTGGCTCAGAGCAAGAGGAAAACTCGGTCACCTTTTTAGTGTCGAGCGGTGCAGGAGCAACGGTCGGCTTCAAGCAGTCTGGGTCACGGGGCCGCCGTTCCCTGCCCCATCTCAGCATCATTAACACTCCTAAAGACCAGACTTCCCCTGACCTGGGGCCCTCCCAGGAGTTGTGGCCTGGCACATCTGGAGGGCCCCAGGTTGGGGAAGGCCACTTCAGACCGTGTAACCCTCCTCCACCTCTTCCCTCTCTTTCCCTAGCCGGCCCTGCCTGCTGCTCCTTGCACTGGCTTCTCTCAGTGCTTCTGTCCCCTAGGGCCTTCCCCACACCACATTAACTTGGACTCAGAAGACTCGAAGGTGCAAAAAAAAGAAAAGAAAGGGGGTCAGAACCACTTGCTTCTGAGCAAGTATGCGGGCAGGGCAGTAGCCCGGCCAAAATGCGCAGCCTTAATTCTTCCCCGGAAGGACTGAATGAGCTGCTCGGTCTGGCTGTATTTTAAGAAACACAGTGGCTTTTTAAACAAACAAAAAAATAATAATCCCCTTTTGCTTTCATATTTAATTGGCCAAAGAAGGAGCAGCTGCTGGGAGCTTGTTTTCACCCTTCCTGCCAGAAAGAACACACACAAGAACTTTGAAACGAAGAACTGGTGCCTAAGTTTTGCTTTTTGCTGCTTCTGCTTCTTTTTCCTCCTCCCTCCCAGTCACTTTTCCTTTGTGTCGTGTCTTTTTAGATTGTACACCTGACAGCATGGACTGTTTCATTATTAACCTTGGTGATCTGCTCTGGGAGTCTTTTTTGGCTGTACAGCATGGTAAAAATGCTGTAAATAGATAAATAAACAGGGTAGCTTTTGGAATATTAATGCTACTGTCCCCAAGTGGAAGTCGGGGGGGGGGCTTCCCAGCCCTCCTTTCAACCCTTTGCAGTTCCACCTGCCTGTTGAGCCACTCACTTTTCCCTCTTTTCTTCTCTTTTTCTTCTCTTTCTTTTATTCTCATTTCCCTCTCTCTTTTCTTCTTTTTATTCGGCTGTGCCGAATTACACCCTCTGTCGCATTATATATATTACACCCTCGGTCGCATCCAAGTCCCTCTACTCTTGAGCTGGGCCTTGGCAGCTCGCGGGGGGGGACCCTCCAGAATGTGGCACTGAGGACAGAATCAAGCTTCCTGAGCATCTTGACTTTTTAAGTTCCTGGTCCTCATGGCCACAAAGATCTGCTTGAGATTTCCATGGGTTGGGAAGGCAAGGGGTTTGAGGGCTCCAACCCAGACAGCTTGTACCAAAGGGACGCTGTAGTTGAAGGTATCGAAAGCCACCGAGAAGTCCAAAAGAATCAACTGGGTCTCACTCCCGCATGTCTCGCTCAGCAGAGGTCGCCCCGGAGGGAGACCAAGGCCACTTCCATCCCCCAGCCAGCCCAAAAGCTTGATCAAAAAAGGTCTAGAAAATGCAAAAGTTTCCCAGGTGGCGTAATCGATGGAGGCTGCCGAATCAAACCCTGCCTTCGTGCGGAGTTTTGATTCTAGCCCACGCCTCCCCAAAATGGAACGCACGATGCTCAAAGGCAGCGGGAGGACACGAAGCTGCATCCTGCCCGGTTGCCGACCGAGCCCATATTGCCCATTGGCACAAACGGGTCTTTCCCCAACTTGGTGCGCTCCAGATGCGTTGGACTGCTCTCTGGGAATGCTGGGAGTTGCAGGGCTGGAGGGCGCAGGGCTGGGGAAAGACTTGTCTGTGCCGATATTGTGTTGGCTTGAAACCACGTCATAATGGCTCTTGGAGCATCCAAACTGCTTCATGGACCACCTTGTTGCAGCCCTTACAACAGCCGGTAAAGCGGACCAGCCTTATCCCCTTTTTGTGCATGGGAGTTGAGAAGAGAGACTTTGTATTTATTTCATTTATTATATTTATATCCCGCCTTTTTTCCTGCAAGGAACTTACATAATCCTCCTCCTCCTCCTCCTCTCCATTTTATCCTCACAACAGCTCTGTGAGGTAGGTTTAGGTTGAGAGTCAGTGGCTGGCCCGAAGCCACCCACTGAGCTTCGTGGCCAAACGGACTAGAACCCGGGTCTCCCGAGTCCCAGTCCAACACTCTCACCACTAGGCCACACTGGCTCTCTGGCTTGATCTAAGGCCGACTTCGTGAGTTTGTAGCTGGGGTGAGATCAGCAAGGCGGTTTTTGCCGAGGCCAGTGAAGGAGCTTGGGCCTGCGCTACGGAACCGGAACAGACCTCAAAAGGAGCAGTTTCTCACCTTAACTTTTTGAAATCCTTTTCGGTTCAGATATGAATTCCTACCAGAAAAACAAAACTGCCGTTATTCTATTCCTGGGGCTGCTTGGTCGAAACCAGGCATTTTCTCATCTGTTGTTTCGAGCAATTGCTCGTAAGGGAGCAGAAGTCGCAGCTGCAACCGTTCTATTTTTAAGGGCAGGTGGCAGCCAGCGAAATCAGCAGCAGCAGCAGCGTGTGCCTGCCCTCGGAGAGCGCCCGGCACCTCTGCCGAGCAGCCCAGAGTCCCTCGAGAGTCTGCCGTAAATAATTGTTCCCAGGAACCGCTGGCGACGTCCGCTCCGGTCCCCGAAACAAGTCTGGCCTCTTCGCATAAATGTTAATGAGGGGTGGGAAGCGCGACCCTTTCCTCCCGCCAAGGGGGGGGCATTCCAGCAGCAACTGCCACTCTGCGCCCAGGGGGCCTTTTTTGCTTGTAGGCCTTGCGTGGCATTGTTCGGATGGATGCCTCCCCACATGTAGAAAACCGGCTTCTCGGGGTTTTCCCTGGCAAGCTATTTTTCTATATCCGTGGTGTTTTTGTGTGAATGTTCTTTTCACAGGGGAGCATTTGAATGGTTGGTGGGAACAAGGCAAAAGGCCTACTCTGTGATAGCTCTGGAACACCCTGCCCCTTCGTGTCTGGTCTTTGGTGCCAGTTAAGGACTTTTCTCCTTGGGGAAGTGTTCAGCTTGCCTTCCTTTTCCCATTATCACTTTCCCCCGCTTGCCTCTGATCCCCTCTTTTCTTGTCTTCTTCTTGTACTTTTAATTTGCTCTGCGGTCATCTCCTGGGATGAATTTGATTTTGGTGTATTCCCCCCCCCCACAGATTTCTTTTTAAACGCTGTAAAGGTGCAATCCTATGCAAGTTTAGACAGAAAAAAGGCCTACAGATCCCAGGAAGTTGTAGGCCAAACTTGCACAGGATTGCACCCTAAGCTGTTCTGAACGTTCCTTGTTGTGGGGGGGAAAGGCAAGTTAAAAGCCTCATCCGTAAATACAGACAGATTATTAAAGAATGAGTACAATTCAGATGTCTAAACATGGACACATGCAGAAAATACTTGTATTCAACCTGCCTGGATGTTTCTCTCTTTCTCTATCTCCTGGTCTCTAGTGGGTTGCAGCTCGTCGTGTCATCAGGTCTTTCGCTCTCTCTCTGCTTGTTTCCCAAACTGCCACTTCTGGCCATTATTCACAGGTTAAGGTTAAAACTCATGGTTGTCGTGCTTAAAAGCAAGATTTCGGGGGTTGTTTTTTTTTAATACAAGTACCGTCTTAGGAGAGGCGTTCTCTCCCATGCAAGAGAGAGGAGGAGGCATGCCTCCTCTTAGAATAGCACCCCAAAACTCAGGGACAGAGCCCATGCTTTGTGCGCAGGAAATCCGAGGTTTGAGGCCCCGGGCCCGTTTCCGATGACACTGAGTTCAAGTAGCCACCGATGGAACGGCCGCCCTCTGCCCCAGGGCCCTGGAAAGCCGCTGTAAGTCAGAGTGGACAATAATTGTGCTAGAACAGGATTTTGGGGGGGGGGAGCTACACTGGCTCCTTCAGAACCCTTTGGGGCTGCCATGGAGCTCTTTGGGGGGGGGGCACACAAGTGGAACCAGGGTGCACGCACCATCACAGCCATTCGAAAATTCTCTCTCTCTCGCACGCTCACTCAGTCACTGTCTCTCGCACACACTCTCAGGGTCCGGATCAGCGGGTGAGATTACAGTCTCGCCTCCCCCTCAGCGATCCTGGTGCTAGCTGTTAGCCGTGGGGAAGCAGCAGTCCTGATTGGGATCGCTGGAGGGGGGGGGGGTGCGGCATGGAGAAAGGGGCTTTAATAAACTCGCCACCGCCACCCAGTGATCCTGACCAAGGTCTCTGTTCACCCATGGCTAATAGTGGGTGGGCTTCTGGGGACCCCGCGGGCCACACAGAGTGGCTGAGCCGGCCGCCTCCACATGTGGGCCAGATGGATGACTGCTCCGACCTGGAAATAACATGCCCATGCTTCAAGGGATGCCCGTGCACGCATCATCTGAACACGAGGCATACCTCGGGAAGCAGTGGCCCTTCCTCCCCTGCAGGTTTTAAGCAGAGCCTGGATGGCCACTTGTCAGGGGTGCCGTAGCCACACCCTGCAGTGCGGGGCCTGCGTTGAGCAGGGGCTCTCAATTGCATGATCTCCAAGGCCCCTTCCAACTCTATGATTGTGTACATTTTTCTGTAGGACTATCTTTTTTCTTTCTCCTTTGCAAAGGAACACCAGTTTAATCATTGGATTCATCATCCAATACCCATACAATAATTGGCCACAGTTTCTTTATTTATTTTATTTATTTATTATTAATATTTATTTATCGCCCATCTGGCCGGCAACCGGCCACCCTGGGCGATGTACACACAATAAAATACATAAATACAATAAAATACATTAAAACAATATAAAAATTTTAAAATCTTAACCCACCCCATATTCCCGCCTGAACAACCAGGTTTTTAATGAGCGACGGAAGCTCATCAGAGAGGGGGCATGGCGGAGGTCACTCGGGAGAGAGTTCCACAGTACGGGGGCCGCCACAGAAAAGGCCCTCTTCCTCGTCCCCACCAGTCTAGCTGCTCTGGCTGAAGGGACAAGGAGAAGGCCATCCGTGGCAGATCTTGTTGAGCGGCCCACTTGGTGTTGCTGGAGACGCTCCTTTAGACTTGTTCTGCTGCTTGTCTTTTCTCACTGCGTCCAAGGTTTACCTTTGCCACTTGGTTTTCCAACAGCACATCTCAATACCCAGACCGGACTGCCCGGCAGGTGTCCGGGCGTTCTCATTTTATCTCTCCCATATCGGCAAGGACAGCCCTCAGGGGAGTTTTGACTGCATCCAGCAGTATGTGTCCAGGTGAGTGGTGTGTCTCGGCTCCAAGAGGAACAGAGGTTGGCGGCAGGTTCTTCCAGATGAGCAAATGCATGAGTGCCCAAGCCCCGTAACTCTCTTTAAAAAAAAGTATTGTTTAGATAGCACCATCAGCACTATATCCCTATTTTGACAACCTGACTTCAGATTGCCTCTGCCAAAGGAGATACTGTTGGTGCCAAAGACGTTACTTTTTGCCCAAGGATTTTAACAATTTAACATCTTGCAGTGCAATCCTATACGTGTCTACCCAGAAGTAAGCCCCGTTGAGTTCAGTGGCACTCCCCTGTTAGCGTGAATAGGATTTAACCATTTATTTTTAAACTGAGTTGACTGGTGTGTTTTTATTTGGCCTGCCGGTTGAAGAGTTGCTGTTTTCATTTGTCCTTTAGGGTGCAATCCTATGCAAGTTTAGATAGAAAAAGGGCCTACAACTCCCAGCATGCTGGCTGGGACGTGCTGGGAGTTGTAGACCTTTTTTTCTGTCTAAACTTGCATATGATTGCACCTTTAGTGTGTAATTGAATGTGATTTTTATATTGGGTTTGTTTGTTTGTTTGTTTAATGTTGTGTACACCACCCTGGGATCCCTTGTGGATGAAGGGTGGTTTATACATTCTACAAATAAATAAGAAAATATAAACGTGCAAGGTGTTGCGCAAAGTAAAAGAGAAAACAAAAAAAGGAGCAAACTCTGGTGTTGGATAGTGCAAATTATTTATTATAGTTCGACACATTTCGGATTCCAAAATGCCGTGTAAGAAGTTTAAAAGGCCGTGTCACTGAGCTTATCTAAGGCACAAGGCCATATGAACCCATTGTAAGGTTTTGCTTACATATAAAAACAGCACAGATAACATAGTATAGTATAGAATGGTATAGGTAGCTAAGAGAGCCAGAGCTTGATTGATCTATAGGCCTGATAAAAGATTGGGACTAGTTTGAGCCAGAGTGAATTTCAGGAACTGATTGTTGGGTAGCAAAGTCATTTGACTTCGCTAAACAGAGAAGTTTAAGGGGAAAGTTTGTGGTTGGTGCACCTTTTTTTAGATATGTCACCAACCACAGGGTACAAAGACAGCATGCGTAAGGAGATATTGGGGACTTTTCGAGTTTCTTTGTAATTAACAAAGGTGTCGGTGTTGGTGTTGGTTAATAGGAGGCACTTAGATTTAGAGGAAGGGGCTTAGAAGGAGCTAGACCACCTTATGATAACAAGTCAGCAAGCTTAAAACATAGTAGTTGCCAAGTATGGAAAGAGCCATGGAAAGTGGCACAGTACAGGGTATGAAAGGGTCTTGAAAGGAAGACCTGTCCTTCAGTGGTGAATATAGTAAGCTGATTCTATTCTATTTCCATTTCTATATTAAGTACAGCTGGTGTGTGTGCCTGTTAACTTTTTTCTAATGAAAGCGTTGTGTTTTATTTTGAGCTGTTGTCTGCATGAGTGGAAGTCAGTGCAACTCAGCACCAAGGCAGGCACTTTTTTAGTCAACAGGAGGTGGAAACCGGTCGTTATTTTAAACAGATTGTTTGAGGAGAAATCACCAGAGAGCTTCAGCTATGGGGTGGTATAGAGGAGGAGATGATGATCATGATCATGATCATAGAATCATAGAATCATAGAAAAGTAGAGCTGGAAGGGGCCTACAAGGCCATCGAGTCCAACCCCCTGCTCAGTGCAGGAATCCAGCTCAAAGCATCCCTGACAGATGTCTGTCCAGCCGCACCTTGAATGCCTCCAGACTGGGAGAGCCCACCACCTCCCTAGGTAGTTGGTTCCATTGTCTTATTGCTCTGACAGTCAGGAAATTTTTCCTGATGTTTAGGTGGAATCTAGGTTCCTGTAACTTGAGCCCATTATTCCGTGTCCTGCAAACTGGGATGAACGAGAAGAGATCTTTGCCCTCCTCTGTGTGAGATCCCTTCAAATACTGGAAGAGTGCGATCATATCTCCCCTCAGTCTCCTCTTCTGAAGGCTAAACATGCCCAGTTCTTTCAGTCTCTCCTCATAGGGCCTTGTTTCCAGTCCCTTTATCATCCTTGTTGCCCTCCTCTGAACCCTCTCCAGTTTGTCTATGTCCTTGTTAAAATGAGGTGCCCAGAACTGGACACAGTACTCAAGATGAGGCCTAACCAGTGCCGAGTAAAGGGGAATTATCACTTCCCGCGATTTGGAAGCTATACTTCTATTAACGCAGCCCAAAATTGCATTTGCCTTCTTTGCAGCCACATCGCATTGCTGGCTCATATTCAGTTTGTGATCTACCACAATTCCAAGATCCTTCTCACTTGTAGTAAATACTTTGCACTATCCAGCACCTGAGTTTGCTCTTTTTTTTTGTTTTCATTTTTGAGGTGCTGTTTGTTTGTTTCCATTTCACAAAGCAGAAGAGACAGGTCACTGCCCCCAAGGGGCTTACAGTCTATTCTTCCCCCACAGCAATGGGCACATCCAGCTGGATTGTCTCGGCAGCATCCAGGACAAGATCACCGTCTGCGCCACCGATGACTCCTACCAGAAAGCGAAGCAGAGCATGGCCCTGGCGGAGGAGGAGACCCGGAGCCGGGGAGCGATTGTCATCAAGCCGGGAGGCCGCTACGTGGGTAAGGGCCTTCGCCTTTCTGTCTTTGCAGCAGGCCGGGCGAATATTTCTGAGCTGGGCAACTACGCTTGAGAGGGCGAAACGTATCGGAATAGCCGATAGTCCATCGTGTAATGGTGGAATATTTTATTCATTGATTTAAAGTATTTTTATCCCCCTCCTCAGCCAGAAAGTCTCCCGGAGCAGCTTACATGCAGATAGTAAAACAAGACTGTCTCTGCCGACTTACAATATAAAAAGGCACAGCACACAAGGAAAAGGGGGTGGGGAGGGAAGAGGAAAACAGCAGGTGGTCTTTCATCAGGGCTGGCAGAATGGCCCCACTTCCCCCTCTCATCTCCCTCTGGACAGCCTGCTGGAATGGCTGCTGCTGGTGACAATTGAGGGAGGAGGTCTTTCAACAGGGGTGGTAGAATGGGAAAGGAGACGGTCTTCTTCCATCGATGAATAAAGCGTGACGTCTGTAGACTTCAGTATCATGTGCACCACATTGCAGTACACTCCTTTGCGGGTGTCCAGCAGTGTGCGTCTTCTGCTTTTCTGAATCGGGGCTTGGTGAATGGGTGTGTGTCCCATTTATCACCTTTTTAGAAAAATAACTTTAAAGGGACATAAAAAGAAAAGAAACCCAACCAGATTAGTCAAAACCATCTCAAACTGGAGAGCCGGACTGTTGACCGTTAAAACGGCATCCTTGTGTGGATGTAGCGTACAGAGTTGTGTGCAGTGAGCTGTGGGCCAGATCCCAGTTTAGTCATCCCTTGAGTAGACCCACTAAAATCAAGGGGACTTAAATTGGTTACGACCCGCTTAAGTCGCACTGATTTCCATGGGCCTACCCCCAAGTATCGCTAAATCCGGATCCGGCCCAAGAGTGGGCGAACAAACAGGGTTTTCATTAACCTCTCTAAATTCTGTAGCAAGGAGAAGTTGGTCTCTTTATCCAAGAGCTGGGTAGCGGGCAGAAGCGAGTGTGTGCCACTCTGGGTTTCAGCAGGACTGGCAAAAGATTCCCGATCGGCCTGCGCTCGGCTACATGGCAAGGAAGTGCCATATTCTGACAGTGTGCGTCAGGGGTGGCCCTCTAGGATGTTTTGGCCTACAAATTCCATTATGCCTCACTGTTGGCTCTGCAAGCTAGGGCTGATGGGAGTTGTAGGAGAATCACAGGTGGCCCGACCCTTGCCTGTGTGTTGCGATTTTGATATATTTCTCACAATAACCATAGCAGTATGTTGTTTCCCTTTCTCTTTTTAAAAAAAGGGAAGGAAGGAGAACGTGATCCCTCTCCAGACTGCTGCAGAAGCAGATCTCCTGCACCGGCCGGGGATTAGACTTGATGGCCTGCAACGGTCCTTTTCTCCTGTGGCAGCCATTTTGTGGTGGTGCCCAGGACAGTTTCTCAAATTGCCCAAGGCCCAAAAAGGTTGCCTCTCCCCCGGCCCTAAAGCATTGGCAACGAAATCACTCTGTGTATTGTCCAGAGATCTGGGTGTTCCTGTGAGGCCGTCCCATGGGGATGGAGATGCCGCAGAATCTTCTCTCCGTTGCCTCTATCGAAAGTGATTTCTGGGCCACCTTTAAGGATGGAACCCTCTCCATGTCCCACACCTCACAGAGCTGCTGAGAGAGACCCCTGGAATCGGCCACCGCCTCCCCCCCACCCCTCGGAGAGCCTGAGACGGCAAACAGTCGTGCTTATCGCTGACCCATCTTCTTCTTTTTGTCAGCCGAGCACTTCAGGCGGAGGCTGGAGGCGGCACATCAGGAAGGAAGTTTCTTGTTTTCCTGTGTTCTGGGAAGAATGTGCGAGCTCGCTGGGGCAATCCTTATCAGTGAGCTGTGGCAGAGGTTGTCCGATCCCGCCCCCATGCAGCAAGCCTCTTGAAATGAAGGGGCAGCGGGCAAATCCGTGGTCTCTCCTCTTCCGATGTGCCCTTTGTTGCTTGTCTTGGTGGTGGTGATGCTCTGTGCCAGGGCACAGCTGGGTGTTTTGCTCTGCTTCCTTTGCAAAAGCTTGTGTGTGTTCGTTGCTTTTTTTGGATAAAGCACCCCCAGAGATCTGTCCTGCCGTCCCCAGCCTAGTGCCCTCCATGTGTTTTGGACATCAGCTCCCATCAGCCCCAGCTGGCAGTGAGGAATCCTGGCACTTCTCGTCCAAAACCTCTGGAGGGCACCAGATTGGGAAAGTCTGATCTGGGCTTTGTGCTAAAACTAAAAACCAAAGGCAAGCTTCACGATCCAGCAGGATTTCCTTTAAAGGAAGAAGGGGAAAAAAGGAAGTGAGACGCAGAAGGAACAGGAAGGCCTCTTCATATCGGAGAACTAGCGGCACAACTCTTGCCCCATATCTGATAGTCGACTTCATCCATCCCATTCACTTTGCTTCTAGCCCCTTGACTCTTCCTAGATCAGAATCAGGGAGCTGGATATGTCCGTTATTTATTTATTTATTATATTTATTATATTTATTAATCGCCCATCTGGCCGGTCACCCGTTATAACAAAAGAACTTAGGGGACCCGTAGGAAATATTCAGGGCGGGGTAAACAATGCGGAAATCCCCCTGCCCCCGGTTCCGTGATGCTGTAGCACTAAAGTCAGAGGGCTGGGGCAGCCATCCCTTACGCAGCGCAGAGAGAGGGGCAGGTACTTAAGAACAAAACGAGCCGTGCTGGGACAGGGCAGGGTCCCTCTAGTCCAGCTTTCTGTTCACACAGTGGCCAACCAGCTGCCCACAGGAAACCCACAAGCAGGACGCGAGTGCCACAGCACCCTCCCACCCATGTTCCCCAGCAGCTGGTGTACATAGACATGCTGCCTCTGATCCTGGAGATAGCAGATAGCCGCCAGGACTAGTAGCCATTGAGAGCCTTCTCCTCCTCCGGGAATGTGTCCAATCCTCTTTTAAAGCCCTTCAAATTGGTGGCCATCACGACATCTTGCGGAAGTGAATTCCAGAGTTTAACTCTGTGCTGTGTTAACCCCCTCCTCACACTGTATGGGAGATTTCAGGGGGCTCAAGTGCTCCCCCCCCCCACTTAGCCATTTGTTTATTCTAACTTTTATTAATTTGCAATATAACAAAAAACAAACAAACCCCAGTGTCAATTCACAATACCATTAAGAAAAATTCAACACTCGTATACCTGAGATATACACGTTAGTAGAAGCAGTCCGTCTGTCTGAATGGGTATCCAAATGAGATTGACGACTATAGAACATACATTCAAATGTAGAAAAAGCAGGAAGGTTTTCAGACAATTGGATAGCAGATGGTGCTTGTAATATAAAGGTGTAATCCTATGCATGCGTGCATGCATGAGAAAAAAAGTCCTACAACTCCCAGCATGCCGGCTGGGACATACTGGGAGTCGTAGGATTTTTTTCCATCCAAACATGCATAGGATTTCATCCTAAGGGCTCTACTGTCACTGTCTGTTCATCCACATGCTACAGGAATATAATTTAGAAGCCCACGGGCATCTGTAAATATCAAAGATGGTTACCGCATGTCCTCATGTTCTGATGTGTAGTGTTCATGTGTATAGGGGCTTGAGCCTAGAGCAGCCTTTCCCGGTCTGGTGCCCTCCAGGTCTGTTGGACTACAGCTCCCAGCATCCCCCCCAGCCAGCTATGCTTTAGTCCAACAGATCTGGAGGCCACCAGGACATCTTGGCTAGAGTCACGACACGCAGCAGTCGGAATTGGGATAGACCGAAAACTGGGCTCTCTGAAGTGTGGGATTGGCAGCACGACCAACGCCAAAGATCAGAATGATCAAGTAAATAGTTTATTCCCAGTTGCTGGGGAACACGAGCAGGAGGGTGCTGTTGCACTCATGTCCTACTTGAGGACTTAAAAGGACATTGTAGAGTTGGGGAAAGTGCAGGAAAGGGCAACTGAAATGATCTAGGGGCTGGAGCAGCTCCCCGGTGAGGAAAGGCTACAACATCTGGGACTGTTCAGTTTAGAAAAAAGGTGTGTGAAGGGGAGGCATGATAGAGGTGTACAGAATTATGCCTGGTGTAGAGAAAGTGGAGGGGGAGGCATTTTCCTCCCCCTCTCATAACACCAGAACCCAGCAGGGTCAGCCCATGAAGCAGATTGGTGGGAGATTCAGGACAGATAACAGGAAGTGATTCTTCACACAGTGCAGAGTGATGGCCACCAATTTGGAGGGCTTTAAAAGGGTATTGGACAAATGCATGGAGGAGAAGGCTATCCATGGCTACGAGTCCTGATGGCTCTGTGCTACCTTCAGGATCAGAGGCAGTGTGCCTGTGTACACCAGTTGCTGGGGAGCATGGGCGGGAGGGTGCCGTTGCACTCGTGTCCTGCTTGTGGGTTTCCCTTTGGGGCAGCTGTTTGGCCGCCGTGTGAACAGAATGCTGGACTAGGTGGACCCTGGGTCTGATCCAGCATCGGGGCTCCTCTTAAGTTCTTAAGAGGGCACGAAGCTTTGGAGAAACACCAGATGTCTGATTGGGAAGGTGATGAAGACCTGAACTGGACCCATGGAGACACAGGCAAACCTCCTTGGAGTTAGTGGGGAGAAGGAAGGGAAGAAAGAATGAGGAGAGAGAAAAGATTGGAACACAAATATGCCGATTCCAAAGCGAAGAAAATAAAGGGGTAGACTCTTTTGATGTCTGCTGTGATCAGGGGGTTCATTTTGTGGGCTGGAATACTAGAATGATTGGGGCTTTTCCTTAAAGATTATGGACAGCTCATTGTCCTGGCCCACAAAGTACAGGCTGCTAAGGGCACAGGAAGAGCGATAACGGGGGGGGTGAAGGTTGGCGATGCCTTACGAAACTTTCTGCCTACAAGCTAATAAAAATGGAGCAAGAGGAAGAAGGAAGACCAGGGGGAACGTTGCAAGGAGGATTGTGGGGAAGGGAGCTCACCACGAGAGAGCAACTCTCTTAAGGGGGCAGAAAGGGTGACATGAACGGAAGGTATTCTTTTTTAAGGCTTCGGTTGAGGAGAGGGATCCCCCCCCCACACGCAAGAACGGCAGACGGGTGAGGTGCCATCTCCAGCACGAATGTGCTTGCCACAGGTGGCGGATTCTGCGGAGTGCAAAGCTGTGTGTATTTGTTGTCTCGCAGGCCTTGCAGAGAGGACTCCGGGCTGGCTTCTGCCTTGGAAGTGCTCGAGCGGAACCTGTTGTTGACCGGACTTCTGTTTTCTCCCCCCCCACTTAGGCAAGACGGTCAAAGTGCGCAAGCCCGCCCCGGGGGTTTCCGACGCCGTCCCCTCGCGGATCCGCCCAACACCCATCAACCTGGCCAGCGCCATGAAGAGCAAGAGCAGCACCGCCGTCTCCCAGCGGCCCTTCAGGGACCGGGTGATGCACTTGCTGGCCCTGAAGCCGTACAAGAAGCCGGAGTTGCTGCTGCGGCTACAGAAGGACGGCCTCTCGGCCCAGGATAAAGACGCCCTGGACGGGCTCTTGCAGCAGGTGACTCTGCGCTCGGCGTGTCGCCACGAAAACGCGCACCCGTCACCGTAGCTCTGCGTTGCGAGAGGCGAAGGGATCACGTCGCCTTCGCGGATGATTATTCGTGGCTACGAGCCGCGCTGTCTAAAACATGGCCCCGGGGCTCAAGTTAGGCCCTGCAGGCCGCAGGTTCCCCATCCTTGAGCTAAGCAGAGCCTCCGTGGGCAGAGGCGGTCGACATCTGATTGCTCAACTGTGTTGCCTCCATGCCTTTTTGCCCGCCTTGCCGATCACTGTTGGAGACAGGATGCTGGGTTTGGGGAACTTAGTGAGGCATTGTGAAATGTCTGTGGGAAGAAGAGCGTCAGAATGAGGGGTCAGGGAGGAGACTCCAGACCCAAGGCCCTCTGAGCCTCTGTGCATTTTTTAATCTGTTTTTTGTTTATTATATTTATATCCCGCCTTTCTCCCTGCTAGGAACCCAAGGCGGCTTCCATGAGCCTCCTCCTCTCCGTCCTCTCCTCACAACAACCCTGTGAGGTGTGTTAGGCTGAGAGTCAGGGGTTGGCCCAGAGTCGCCCAGTGAGCTTCACAACCAAGTGGGGGCTAGAACCCAGATCTCCGGAGTCCCAGTCCAACATTTGAACTGCTGCGCCACGCTGGCTCTCTGAACCGCAGCTTTCCCCTCCCTCTTCTGTTTCTGAGCCCTTCTCTGGATGGGCCTGGACTCTGTGCCTCAAGAAGCTGTAATTCTGGGGCCAGAATAAATTACAGAGGTGTAAATTACCCCCCACCACCCCGGTTGCAGTTCTGTTGTTCAGGTTTTTAAAAGGTTGGGTTCCTTTTCCTGGCAGGTAAGGGGTAAGAGCAGCCTCCCCAAACCTGGCAAAAGGTTTTGCTCCACATCCATGAGGGCTAGAACCTTTTCAAATGCATAAGAGCCAGTGTGGCGTAGTGCTTAAGAGTGTTGGGCTGGGACTCGGGAGGCCCGGGTTCTAGTCCCCACTCGTCCATGAAGCCCACTGGGTGACTTTGGAAAAGTCCTTGACTCTTGGCCTAACCTACCTCACAGGGTTGTTGTGAGGATAAAAATGGAGAGGAGGAGGAGGAGGAAGATTATCTAAGGCGCTTTGGGTTCCTTGCAGGAAAAAAGGCGGGGTATAAATATAATAAATAACTTAATTAATTAATTAATTAACAAGAGCAGTTTCTAGGATGCCGAATCCTGCCTGGGAGAAAGAGCCCAGCACACAATGTGTCGTCGTCCCCCCCCCCCCCGACAAAAGGCTACTGTGAAAGCTGGTCTCTCTTGAACTTCCTACCCCAAATGCTTACAAGCAACTTTCCTCCCGCCCCGCAGGTTGCAAACATGAACGCCAAAGACAGCACATGCACGCTGAAAGATTATCTTTACAAAGAGGTGCAGAAGGACTGGCCTGGCTACTCAGAAGGAGACCAGCAGCTGCTGAAGAGGATCCTTTTCCGGTAGTAGTCATAGCCCCCCCCCCCCTCTCTCTCTCTCTCACACACACACACACACACACACACGATTGGGGCCAGTCAGTTGGTGCACTTTAAAAGCACCAACTTTTAAAGCACTTTAAAAGTATTTGGTACCTTTCGTGCTTCTCAAGGATCTACAAACGGGGGTGTTGAATCTCTTTTCAGCCCGGGGGCCGGATTCCATTTCAGAGGAGCTCTCGGGTGGTGGGCGGGGCTGGAGACAAAGGGGCCGGGGCCAAAAATACCAGCATATTTTAGCTGGAAGCTCTTTTTTACTTCAGGCCTGAGGTTCTGCCACCTGGATGTAGATGCCGGTCACCCCCACGTCTGACTCACAGGGCACAACAAGCAACTGACTCCATGACTGGGTTCAGACAGCGCGATAACCCACATTCAAGGGTTGAGTGTGGGCTGTCGTTGAACCATGGGTTGTCGTTGAAACGTGGGTTACCGTGTTGTCTGAACCCAGGCGAGATAACGAACCGTGGCTTGTTCCGTGAAGAGAACCCATAGCTTGCTGTTGGGTTGTGAACTGTTGGTTGTTCACCATGGTTTGTTATCTCAGCTGGGTTCAGATGGCATTAGGCTCAAGATGTGCCGCTTCCGTCTATTTTTATTTTACTCTTTTTAAAAGGGGGGAAGCCCAGGTTTCTAGTCCTCAATATTCGTGAAGGTTAAGCTTGGAACTCTGTGGGCAACGCCTGCTTGAAATCTCAAGAGGCCAGGGCGGTGATAAGGTAAGATTTCCAGCCAAAGGGGTGGGGGGAGGTTGGAGTCGGACAACCCACTCTCTCCCATGGACAAATGAAGCGGGGAAAACGCTGCTTTTCCAAGTGCCGAGTATGGATTACCTGGGCACAGAACTGGTGTTCTTTGATGCAGAGAGTGTCCAGCCCTGCTTGGAGCCCTCCGGGCCGGCCTTGCCTTGGCTCTGTTTTTGCCCAGAAGGCCGTATCCTTCCCAGCATCTATTTTTAGGCTGCTGCTCACCCAAATGCCGCCGCCTCTTCTGGAAGAGGACTTGGGCTGATGCGACCCCCCCATGGCACGGCTCCGTGCCGGCCATTGGTAGTTTGTAATTTTCCGTTTAATTACAATCCGGCATCCAGGCTCTTAATACATTCCAGGCCCCTCTCCGAGTGCCAAAGAAAACTCCTGGCATTTCAGACTCTCGTTAAACCAGCAGCGTCTCCTCTCCGAGCCAAGTGGGCTTTGCAGACGGTGGAAACTGTTCAAACAGGGGAGCGGGGGAAGGAGAGCGAGAATAACGCTCTTGTTTGCCTGCGCCGAAGAACAACAGCCTGGCGATAGAGACGCACGGCGTGACAAGCGGGGGGAGTGGAGACACCCCTTGCTTAATTGGGGGTGGGGGAGGGAGCAGGGTGTTTGGGTGCCCGGTCCAGGCTTCCCGTCTTCCTATGTGTAAGCTCCAATCTGGCCAGTCGGACCTGGGCATCTCTCATTTGGAAAGCATTTTTAAAAGCAGTTGGATTCTTGTAAGCTCCCTCCAGTACCAGAGGCAGTGCGCCTCTGTGCACCAGTTGCCGGGGAACATGGGCGGGAGGGTGCTGTGGCACTCCTGTCCTGCTTGTGGGTTTCCCCAGAGGGGCAGCCGGTTGCCCGCTGTGTGAACAGAATGCTGGACGAGATGGACCCCCTTTGGTCTGATCCAGCATCAGGGCTCTTCTGACGTTCTGAATCATGCATTCAGTCCAGCCGAGTCGTCTACACCCGCTTGAAGGGGTGGGGTGTGCCAAGTATTTGCCTGTAGGTATTTTCAGGGGGAAAAGGGGGGTTGTTGGTAGAGGCTGAAACCCCCCCCCTTCTTTTCTCTGCTGTTCATTTTGACACTGCTTTCTCCCACCCCGGGACCTCTCTCCTTCCTTAGGTCACATCAACATCACAGTGATACGAAGCCCGTTCAGAGTCGGGGCAATTACTTCCTGCCTTCGCTCTGAATAGGCCGACGCCTTTGCTCCTGTTAACAGCCCCTTCTCCCCCACCCCAAAAGAGGGCACTCTTCACAGCTGATGAAAGCCCCCCCACAAAAACAAAACAAAAAAGCCCCTGCCCCGTCTTTTCAGCCCAGCCTTGTCCAAGAGATCCACTCGTGCAGGCTGATTGTCCACACCTGCAACCTGTTGGGGGCTTCCGTGGGTCGCCTCTTCAGATCCACAAGTCGCTTAAATCGGGCTAACCAAAGCCCAGGCCCCAAATTTGGGGGTTTATTTTATTTTATTTTATTTTATTTTTTGTAGAACCAGAACGGAGCACAAAAGCTGTTGTCTTGAACAACTTTTTCAGACAAAAGCTGTGGTCTTGAACACCCTACACCCTCCAGCAAAAGCTGTTTATCGTTGTATTAATACCATTAGCGCTTGTGCTTGATGTGCAAATTCCTATAATGGGGTGGCAGAACCAGAATCCGGACTGCTTGGGCCCCCCAGATTTCCACGGCCCCTCCCCCCTCACTGCCGACTGCTTGGTGGTTTCCTTGCTTTTGCGTGCGTGTGTGTGTGTGTGTGTGTGTGTGTGTGTGTCCCATTCCAAAAGGTTTAAAAGCTTCTCCTGGGGCTTCATTTCTGGCAGTAAGAACTTTCAGCCAGGACATAAGGGGGGGGGGGGGACCCCGTTCTAGATGGTTTTTTACCAAATCTTAAAAATCATCATAGAATCATAGAATCATAGAAAAGTAGAGTTGGAAGGGGCCTACAAGGCCATCGAGTCCAACCCCCTGCTCAATGCAGGAATCCAGGTCAAAGCATCTCTGACAGATGTCTGTCCAGCCGCACCTTGAATGCCTCCAGACTGGGAGAGCCCACCACCTCCCTAGGTAGTTGATTCCATTGTCTTATTGCTCTGACAGTCAGGAAATTTTTCCTGATGTTTAGGTGGAATCTAGGTTCCTGTAACTTGAGCCCATTATTCCGTGTCCTGCAAACTGGGATGACCGAGAAGAGATCTTTGCCCTCCTCTGTGTGACATCCCTTCAAATACTGGAAGAGTGCGATCATATCTCCCCTCAGTCTCCTCTTCTGAAGGCTAAACATGCCCAGTTCTTTCAGTCTCTCCTCATAGGGCCTTGTTTCCAGTCCCTTTATCATCCTTGTTGCCCTCCTCTGAACCCTCTCCAGTTTGTCTATGTCCTTGTTAAAGTGAGGTGCCCAGAACTGGACGCAGTACTCAAGATGAGGCCTAACCAGTGCCGAGTAAAGGGGAATTATCACTTCCCGCGATTTGGAAGCTATACTTCTATTAATACAGCCCAAAATTGCATTTGCCTTCTTTGCAGCCACGTCGCATTGCTGGCTCATATTCAGTTTGTGATCTACCACAATTCCAAGATCCTTCTCACTTGTAGTATTGTTGAGCCAAGTGTCCCCCATTCTGTAACTCTGCATTTGGTTTCCCCTCCCTAGGTGCAGCACTTGGCATTTATCCCTGTTAAATTTCATTCTGTTGTTTTCGGCCCAGCGCTCCAGCCTATCGAGGTCACTTTGAATTTTGTTTCTGTCTTCCAGAGTATTAGCTGTTCCACCCAACTTTGTGTCATCTGCAAATTTGATAAGCATTCCCTGTACCTCCTGATCCAAGTCATTAATAAAAATGTTGAAGAGCACCGGGCCCAGGACCGAGTTTGTTTGCGTGTCGCACTCCTTAGTGATTGCTTATTTATTTTTGGTTGTTGCGGGGGTTTTTTTTGTTGTTTTTTTGACATCTCAAACACTTTTTGAGTTAAGTAAAAAATCACAATGTCTTTCTGAGATCCAGTGCATATACATAATTGGGGCTGGTTTTTTCACATTGGGAAATTTCTGTTAATTGAATCTTTAAAAAAAAATAATTATTTGCATAATCTTTCAAGCTTTCATATACATTTATTTATTTATTATATTTATACCCCGCCTTTTTTCCTGCAAGGAACCCAAGGCGGCTTACATAATCCTCCTCCTCTCCACATTATCCTCACAACAACCCTGTGAGGTAGGTTAGGCTGAGAGTCCGTGACTGGCCCAAAGTCACCCAGGGAGCTTCATGGCTGAACGGGGACTAGAACCCGGATCTCCCGAGTCCCAGTCCAACGCTCTCACCACTACGCCACACTGGCTCTCGATATATATACACATATATACAAAGAAGACCATGCCACTCTCAAGTCATCCACCAGTATAAAAGTTTCATCTCCGTTCATGTTTAGACTATAATGCACAGAATGATATGTTGAAAACTTAGACCAATTTTCCCTGAAATTTGGTTATACCCTTTTCCCATCTCTCCTCCTTACGAATTCTGTTAACATAGCCATTGTGGTCACGGGCCATATTTTATATTTCCATTCTGCAAATGTGGGTCATCACCCCGATGACCCACATTTGCCAGGTAATAGTACCTGGCTATTAGTAACTTAGCCCGCTGTGAAGAGATTCCATCCTAACTCGCGACCTTCCGTTTTGACTGCTTCTTTAAGATATCCTCATCGCACTATTAAAGGATCGTTTGGGATCGTGCTTTGTCTCCGGCCCTGCTTTCGTAGCAGAATCTAGCCCTGTGGAAGTGGGGCTTCACGTGGCCTTTTAGAGACCCCCTTCTGAACGCACTAATCCTGCTTTGTTTCTTCCCCCGCCCCCAGGAAACTCTGCCCTCCGCAGAACGCCAGCGGCCCGCCAGAGAACCCCGCTCCCAGTCCGCCGAGGGACAACGTGAACGCATCCTCCTCCCCTCCCCAGGTAGGTGGCGAGTCCTCTGGGCTCGTGCAGAGAGCCGCTTCCTGTGAGCCGTGGCAGGGATGCAAGGTCAGTCAGTATTTCTAGCTCCAGGTGGGCCAGAGGCGGTGGAGGCTGCTGGCTGTATTGTCAGCAGGGCCAGGTACCCACTCCAGATTTTACTCCGAGGGTGTCCCAGGCTTTGGGATAAGGTGCGAGAGCAGGGGCGCACGTGCACGCCTTGACGACGTCGCTTAGAGCCAGCCTTCCCCAACCTGGATGCCCTCCAGATGTGCCGGACTGCAACTCCCCATTTTATTTATTTATTTATTTATTTATTATATTTATACCCCGCCTTTTTTCCTGAAAGGAACCCAAGGCGGCTTACATACTCCTCCTCCTCCTCCTCCTCTCCATTTTACCCTCACAACAACCCTGTGAGGTAGGTTAGGCTGAGAGTCAGTGACTGGCCCAAAGTCACCCAGTGAGTTTCATGGCCGAGCGGGGATTTGAACCCGGATCTCTTGAGATCCGGTCCAACACTCTAACCACTATGCCACACACACTGGCTCTAGAATGGCTGAGAATGATGGGAGTTGCAGTCCCAACACATCTGGAGGGCACCCAGGCTGGGGGAGCCTGATTTACAGCGAAGCAGCCATGTATGGAATTCACTTCTACAAGATGCCGTGATGGACCCCAATTTGGATGGCTTTGAAAGGGGGTTGGACAAATTCCTGGAAGAGGAGAAGGCTGTCAACGGCTACTAGTCCCGATGGCTCTATGCCACCTCCAGTGTCAGAGGCAGTATGCTGGGGAACATGGGTGGGAGGGTGCCATTGCACTCCTGTCCTGCTTGTGGGTTTCCCGTGGGGGCAGCGGGTTGGCCCCTGTGTGGGCAGAATGCTGGGCTAGATGGGCCCTGGGTCTCATCCAGAATCAGGGCTCTTCTGGTGTTCTTATGTTCTGCCTGGGAGTGTCGCCCTCTAGTGGTGATGGACTTTGAACCCCCTTATAATCGATTTGCAGCCCTTGAATTTAGAGCTTCTCACTGGAAGACGCTCCTCTTTTAATATGGCTTTTCGTTTCTCTTCATTCCCCCAGAAGCGATCCCAGCCGCTGGAATTCACAGACCCGCTGGCCAACAAAAAGCCCCGCATTTCTCACTTCACCCAAAGGACTCAAGCCATTCTCAATGGCAAACTAAACTCTGCCAACGGGAAGGAGGCCCCGCTGCCCGCACCGGCCGCGCCGGCGGATTTGGTCAGCTCCAGCTCGGTCTTGCCGGCCCTGGAGTTGCCTAGGCCTCACGACCCGCTCGCCGACGTCAGCAACGACCTCAGCCACAACGGCAAAGACTTTGAGATGGCGGAGCCGGCCGAGCGACTGGCGGCGGCCGCGGCGGCAGCCCAGCCGGCCACGGACTCTGCCCCGGTGAGCAAACACAACATGCATTCGAAAAGGAAGAAGTTCAAGAAGCACCGGGAGAGGGACAGGAAAGAGGAGCAGCAACAGCCGTCCCGGGAGAAGCCAAACTGTGAACCGAAGAACGGCCCGAAAACGGGCACGGCACAAGGCCTTGCAGGTGGGTGTGATGCCAGTAGGTTGATGGATTTGATTGACTTTACAGCTGCAAGAATTTAGTTAGGAGAGGGGAACAAATGGCACTTAATAAAAAGCATACTTTGTTTGTGTTTAGATCGGAGGTGTTGAACGTAACAGTCCACAGCCAGTCCTCTGGGGTTCCCCAATCCAATCCACTGATTGTTGGTGGTTTCCTGGATATTGTGCAGCTTTTTTCCTCATTCTAAAAGGCCGAAATGCCTCTCCCAAGGTTTTGTTACTAGCAGCAAGAACTTTAACCTAGAACATGATGGTGTTTTTTGTGGTTTTGGACCTGCCCCTTTGGCCTTCAGCCCCGTCCACCACCGGAATGGGGCTCCCAAGAGTGTCTCCGACATGGAATTTCGCCCTCGACCTAAAAGAGGTCCAGCAAGCCTGGTTTAGATGATGCGCGTGTTGTGTTGCAGCAGGCAGCATTTGAAAAGAAGCCATCCATCCCACATGAGAGAGAAAGAGAGAGAGAAGGGGGTATCCCTTTTGTAAGAAAGCAGCTTCCACCCACGGAAGAGGCATTCCCCCATCTCCCTCATGGAGTAGGTAGGGAATACCTGTTCCATGATGGCGGCTGCCAACCACTGTTCTTAGGGAACTTTGGACCAAAGATAAAGGGTTTAATCAGAGCAGGGTTTTAATCAATCAAAAATAATAATTTTAATCAGTGAACAAGGTCGAGCAGCTAAACGTTGCAGCCTTGCTTTGCAACAGCAGTTAAAATGGCTCTCTTCTTTTCCAAGTTGCAAAAACTGGCTTTTCTTGACAACATTTGGATGAATTTGCACAACTTTAATTTTTAAAAAACAAGAATGTCGAGCAGCAGTTTTCTAACTCAGCCCCGGGGGAAGTGTGGATTTCTTCGAAGCATATCCAGGGCTCCTGCTTGAGACAGCTGGGAACGGTGAGGGAGATTCCCCGGGTGTGCGCTCTCGTCCCCCACGCCCGCTGCCGATCGTCCACCCCAATTCATGGCCCCGGGGGGGAGTGTCCGCAGCTGCCCCGGGGCGCTTTGGTTCATGCAAGGCAATGTGGAGGTCCAGCAATGGTTTCATTTCAGTAAATTCTTACACCACTTCTCCCTCCGTGATACTTTGAGGCAACGTACAAGACATAGTGTAAACCAGCCTTCCCCAACCTCTTGCCTTCCAGACATTTTGGATTCAGCTCCCGTCTTGCCCCAGTCAGCACCGCCAATGGTCAGGGATCCTGAGAGTTATAGTCCAAAACGTCTAGAGCAGTGTTCTCCAACCTTGGGTCCCCAGATGTTTTTGGCCTACAACTCCCAGCATGCCCCAGCCAGCTGCGCTGGCTGGGGCATGCTGGGAGTTGTAGGCCAAAAACATCTGGGGACCCAAGGTTGGAGAACACTGCTCTAGAGGGTACCACACTGTGGAATGCTGGTACAGAATATGACCTCTAAGATCACGACATGATTTTACACAGAAGAGGGCCTCAGCCTGTTTGCTGTCATCCAAGGCTGCAGGACCTGAAGTGACGGGATTTAAGTTATAGGAATTAAGTTACCGGATTTCAGTTGAAGAAAAAACTTCCTCACGGTCGGAGCCGTCAGACCATGGAGCCCACTGCTGAGGCCGGTGGTGGGCTCTCTCCATCCCTGGAGGTATTCAGGCGGAGACTGGGCATCCACCTTCTCAGGGATGCTTTAAGCAGGGTTCCTGCACTGAGGAGGAAGGTGGATTCGATGGCCTCAGTGGCCCCTTCCAACTCTTATGATTCCGCGATACTAAAGCACATTTGGAATAAATAACAGCACAATGAAAGCTGGCATCGGGAAGAGGCCTTGGGCGGACCAGATTCCTACGTAAAACAGCCGGCCGACACCCAAATGCTTCTCAAAATAGATCTTAACTTGCCCTGTGGAAGACGAGAGAAGGCTGGGAGCCCTTTCTGGGGAGGGCATTCCAAAGTCTAGTGCACCACTGGAAAGATTCCCCCCCCCCATGCGTGGGTTTACATTGCCGCCCCCCCCTACAGAGCTGCTCCAGAAACATTTTTCTCCATTAAAATACATTAAAACAGTATAAAATTTTAAAATCTTAGCCCACCCCATATTCCCGCCTGAATAACCAAGTTTTTAATGAGCGGCGGAAGCTCAGCAGAGAGGGGGCATGGCGGAGGTCACTCGGGAGAGAGTTCCATAGTACGGGGGCTGCCACAGAGAAGGCCCTCTTCCTCGTCCCGACCAGTCTAGCTGCTCTGGCTGAAGGGACAAGGAGAAGGCCGTCTGTGGCAGATCTTGTTGAGCGGCCCACTTGGTGTTGCTGGAGACGCTCCTTGAGATAGACTGGACCGGAGCCGTATAGGGTTTTAAAGGTCAAGGCCAACACCTTGAATTCAGCTCGGCAAGCAACTGGTAGCCAGTGTAGCTCCTTGAGCACTGGCGTGATGTTATCCCGCCGGCGGCTGCCTTTAACCAGGCGAGCCGCCGCGTTCTGTACCAGCTGTAGCTTCCGAACCGTCTTCAAGGGTAACCCCACGTAGAGCGCATTACAGTAGTCTAGGCGAGAGGAGACCAAGGCATGAACCACTGAAGGGAGCAGATGATTAGGAAGGTAGGGGCGCAGCTGCCGTATCAGATGGAGTTGATACAGCGCTGCCCGGCTCACAGCCGCCACCTGAGCCTCCATGGACAGCTGGGAGTCTAGAATGACTCCCAAGCTGTGGACCTGGTCCTTCAGGGGTAGATGTACCCCATTCAGCACCAGGTCAACATCCCCTAACCTCCCCTTGTCCCCCACCAGAAGTACCTCGGTCTTGTCGGGGTTCAGCTTCAGCATATTCCTTCCCATCCAGCCACCCACTGGATTATTAGTTGGATCCTCACCATGTTTTTAGTCAGTTGTGGCGTAAGAGGGCTTTATTTATTCCTAATTCCTTTAAAGTATTTTTATCCCGCTCCTCAGCCAAAAAAGAAAAAGGCTCCCAGAGTAGCTTACAAATCATCATCATCATCATCATCATCAGGCGATCACTCGTGACCGAGTAAGATTGTCTTCCGGGATAAAAAAGAAGACAGTCCCTGCCCGTAGGCTTAAAAGAGGCGCGGCACACAAGGAAGAAGGGACGGGGAGGGAAGAGGAAAAAAGCAGGTGGACTGCCAGCAGGGCTGGTGGAACAGCCTTGCTTCTCCCTGTCATCTCTCTCTCTTTCTCTCTTTCTCTGCCTGCTAGAATGGCTGCTGGTGGTGACAGCTGAAGAAGCCTTTGTGTGGGGGGTGGGGGTCTTTGTGTGTGTGTGGGTCTTTCAGCAGAGCTTTTATGATATGTTTACAGCTGTTTCCCTTTTAAAGCTTGTTTCTAATTTTGTTGGGCGTAGAATATTCTTTGAAAGCTGCCCTGAGTATGATTGATCATAGGTCGAATAGAAACGTTGAAATATGAGAGGATGTGGTTCTTCGGTCCCGTCCCCCCAGTCGTGGACTGTGCTCCATGCCCCAGAATCCAAGGACTCAGTGGTGGACATGTTGTTTCGAAAACCACAAGCGCAGCATATCCACGGTCCTATGAAGAAAACCGGTGAACGCGCCTGTTTTGTGTGCATGAAGGTCTCGGGTTCAAGCTGGGGTATTTCCAGTTAGAAAAGATTGGGTAGTAGATGATATGAAAATCTGTTCTCTGCCAGAGGACCGAGGCCAGTCAGAGAAGACAGTCTTGGGCTAAACAGATGAAATGTCTGACCCGGTTAGAACAGTAGAGTTGGAAGGGGCCTATAAGACCATTGAGTCCAACCCCGTGCTCAGTGCAGGAGAACAGATGTGGGCAGCCCAGGCAGTCGCCCATCCAAGCACTGGCCCGGCTCATACCTGCTTAGCTTCAGCATGTGGCCTGCATGACGTGCTCCCAAAGCAGTTACTTTACTCCCAACTCAAGGATGGAAAGCGGAATACCGGTGGTCAATATAAGAGGTTTAAAGATGTTCATAAGGCTAATCTAAAAAAATGCAATATAAACATCGAAAACTGGGAAGCTCTGGCCCATGAACAATCTAACTGGAGGTTGGCCTTTCACAAAGGTTCCATGGACTTTGAAGAAGCCCGAGTGCAAGGTGAAAGGGAGAAATGTGCTAAGCGAAAAGCACGTCAAATGAATCAATCCTTTACAAGACCATCTTCCATCTGGTAACCTGTGTCCTCACTGTGGGAAGCTGTGTGGATCTAGAATTGGCCTCCACAGTCACTTACGGACCCATCGCTAGAGTCTACACAATCTTCTTTAGAATTTTCCTCCTTTTAAAATCTCCTTTTTGTAAATTTTTTTTTTTTTTTTTTTTTTATCCTGGAAGACAATCTTACTCGGTCACGAGTGATCGCCTGACTGACTGACAGGCCCAGGGCAGCTTCCGATGTGCCCTTCCAGGCTCGTGGCGAACAGGACGAGGGCAGGTCAGAGATGATCAGGGGACTGGAAACAAGGCCCTGTGAGGAGAGACTGAAGGAACTGGGCGTGTTTAGCCTTCAGAAGAGAAGACTTGAGAGGAGATAGGATCGCACTCTTCCAGTACTTGAAGGGTTGTCACACAGAGGAGGGCCAGGATCTCTTCTCGATCATCCCAGTTTGCAGGACACGGAATAATGGGCTCAAGTTACGGGAACCCAGATTCCACCTAAACATCTGGAAAAATTTCCTGACTGTCAGAGCAATAAGACAATGGAACCAACTACCTAGGGAGGCGGTGGGCTCTCCCATTCTGGAGGCATTCAAGGTGCGGCTGGACAGCCATCTGTCAGGGATGCTTTGACCTGGATTCCTGCATTGAGCAGCGGGTTGGACTCGATGGCCTGGTAGGCCCGTTCCAACTCTACTATTCTGCAGTTCTGCTGCCATGGGTCGATGCCTTCCTGCAGGTACATACCAAGACTGTGGCTTTTGCACCACTCCAGGGACCAGTGTCATGAGCCCACCCAAACACACGTGGACGTCCCTCGAGTCGCGCTCGTGGCTAGCCTGGCAAGTGCAGAAGCAGGGACTCAAAGCCCCTCCCGCACTTCCTCCTACAGAGCAACAGCGGCACGGTGCCTTTTTAATTCGAAGCAGCAGAAAGTTGTGAAGCGAGCCAACTCCTCAGCAGGAGTCATTTTTGGGATGGGTGTTACACACACACACACACACACACACACACACACACACACACACAAACTCCAAGGAAGCAGGGAAGAGATTTTTGTTCATTCCTTCATGCATTACATTTCTATACCATCCAATAGCCAAAGCTCTCTGGGCGGTTTACAAAGATTACGGGCTGGCTGGGGCATGCTGGGAATTGTAGACTCCCCCCCCCCCCCCGTCTAAACAGGCATAGGATTGTGCCCTTACTTATATATTTTTAAATGTTCATTAAAAAAAAAAAAAAAGATTAAAAAGGTGTACAAAGATCAAAATCCTAAAAGTACAATATAAAAGCATCGGCCCGCAGAAACATAAAACAATTTTGCACAATCAACAATATAAAAAAATCGCAGACTGTGGCGCGAAGGCACTCTCTGCGGTTCGTAACCATCCTCAGGCGGGACCTGGGTTCCGTAGAACACACGCTTCCCCGTGTGTAGGCTCAGCCCTCCCCAAGCTGGTGCCCTCCAGATGTTCTGGACCACAGTTCCTAGAAGTCTTGGCCATTGGCCGTGCTCCCTGGGGCTGCTGGGAGCTGAAGTCTTAAAATATCTGCAGTGCCCCAGTTTGGGCAAGGCTGCTGCTGCTGCAACCACTTCAGCCTTTAAACGTTTTCAAAGCCAAAGCTCCACCTTCGCTCATACAGAGGCTCCGATCTGCGCGACAAATCGGTATTCGGTGCGGAGCAGGCCGCCCCTGGCTTTTCTGTTTTCGTCAGACTCTTAAGAAGCCAGACCGCGGGACCCACCTCGCTTAGGACTGTCCAGCGACAGGCAGCGGCTCTCCAGCCCCACCTGGAGATGTCGCGGGGAGCAAAGATGGCTGCTTTTGTCCTAGCATGCCTCGCTGGGACCTGGGATCTCTTATGCGCCTGGCATGCATCTAACCCAGTTTTAAAGTAGGCGTGTCAAACCTCTTTCATCTTGAGGGCCAAATTCTATTTCGGAGAAGCTCTTGGGGGCCACATTCCAGGGCTGGGCGGGGCCCAAAATACCAACAATGCCAGCCTGTTTTAGCTGAAAGCTCTTCCTGCCAGCATCTCAGTTTTAGGAGAGGCATTTTGACCTTTCAAAAGGTGGGGGGGAGGGCTGTACAAAACCTGGGAAACCACCAGACAATTGGTGATTGGGGGTAAGGGTGAGGCCTTCTGGGGACTCCCGGAGGGCCAGATTTGGCTCGCTGGCATGCCGGATGTGGCCCACGGACCTGGGTTTCTGCACCCCTGATGTAAAGGGTTTGGTTGAACTCGAAAGCTTGCTCCCTGCTTCCCTAGGTGGTCCTAATCATGGTCGTACATTAGGATTCCAGCCCCCTTCCTTTTCCAGTGGGCCATCATGGCTGCCTGCCTTTTTATCCTTTTCTCCGCTAAGCAGCTGTTTCTCAAAACATCCGGCAGAGCTCCATGCACTTCCTGAGTAGGATCGCTAGGTGGTAGTCAAAGGCAGCCCAGATCCCCTTTCCTGCCTGCCTCTCTTTCAGTTTCCTTTCCTTCCTAGAGGGATGTGTGTGTTTTTACTCGCCACAGCTGGCAATAAGGCTCGTTCCTGGTGACACTGCCGATTGTGAACGTCTGTGAGCGTGAACCAGCCTGCACACCACAGCGTCAGATCCTTTTCAGCCCCCCCCCCCCTTTTAAAGTAGAATGCCTCTTTTGCACATGGTTGAAGCTGAAGGTGCCGGCAGTTTCTTTATTTCCCCCTCCTTTCCTTTCCTTTCCAGGTCTGAACGGGGTGTGCAACAGCTCCAGCGTGCCCACGTCCACGTCCGAAATGCCGGACTACTTGCTGTAAGTGTTTGGAGGAGCAGGGTGGCCGCTGTGGACATTAGCGGGGCCTGGGTGCTGGACGCTGTTTCCTCCAGCTGCAAGTCCCATTAGCCCTAGGCAGCAGAGCCAATGGGCAAGGGTGATGGGAGTTGTAGACCAGTGACACCTGGAAGGCCAGTTTCCCCCATCCATCTTCACCGCATTGGTCACGAGAGTTCGGGGGTGTGTGTGTGTCGTGCTGGTCTCACCCCGCTTGTTTGTTCTCTCTGTTGCTCCAGCAAATACAGCGCCATCGCCTCCTCTGAGCAGCGGCAGAGCTACAAGAACGACTTCAACGCGGAGTACGGGGAGTACCGCGACCTCTACGCCCGCATTGAGCGGATAACGCGACGGTTCATGCAGCTGGACTCGCAGCTGAAGCAGCTTTTGCCGGGCTCAGAAGAGTACAAGGTGGGCCGGCCTGCGCGGCCAGGAGCGGTGCCTTGAGCCAGCTAGCTGTCCTGTTCGGGCCGCTGCGTAGCGGGGGAACGGGGCAGGCCAAATTGCCGTCCCTTGGGTGTGAGCTGCGGCGGCTTCCGGGCTCCTCAGCCATCCTTGCAAAGATGCCACTTCTGGGTACCACATTTTGAGGAGTGTGACAAACTGGAGTGCATCCAGAGGAGGGCGACCCAGAAGCTGATGGGGTCTGGAAACCACTTGGAACGGTTGAAAGAGTCGGGTGTGTTTAGCCTGGAGAAGAGAAGGGGAAACGTGATCGCAGTGTTCTAGGGATGTGCTGATGCTGGGAAGTCTGGCTTGTTTCAGCTTGGCGGACTTCCTGCCCGCTTCCGATCTGATTATCAGAAGCAGGCCAAATCATATTTTCTTCCGTGGACTTCCGTCACTAAGACAGGCCGCAGTTTGCACATTTTTTAAAAAAAACGCTACGGAAGTTTGTGCAAGTCGTGCTGTTTGCACAGTTTGCGTAACTTTACGCAAATTGCGGTATCTTGCATGTTTTGCAAAACTCGGCCTCCAAAAAGTATGTGGATGTAGCGCGATTGCGTAAAATTGGCCAAATTGTGCCAGATCCACGTGCGTTTTGGTGCCGATTTGTGCAAAACATGCAGAATGCCATCTCCTTAGTGTTTTTTTAACATGCGCAAACTGGCCCGTCTAAGAGATGGAAGTCCACCAGTTGGCTCGACTTTCGTCATAGGATGTTGGTGCCACCACAGGGCTGGCGAACCAGCATCTGGGTGGCCGGATTGTGAAAATCCATCGGATTCCTCACACATCCCTACAGGGTTCGGACGTCGTTCATGCAGACGATGGAGAAGAATTGTTGGTTGTCGGCCCAGGGGACAGGACTAGAACGTGTGGGTGGAAGTTGCAGGAAGAAGCAGGTTTCAGCGTGACATTGGGAGAAACGGCCCAACGGCAAGAGATGTTTGGCACTGGGACAGAGACTGCCATGGGGGGCGGGGCGGGGGTCTCCTTGTCTGGAGGTATTTCAGCAATGGCTGGATGGCCATATCTCAGGGATGCTGCAGCCGCACCCGGCAGTGCGGCACCTACGCTGAGCAGGGGGTTGGACTAGATGATCTCTGGGGTTGGACTAGATGATCTCTGAGGGTCCTTCCAACTACGGCTGTGGAAACTGCTGCCCTAGAAAATGTTTACTAGCCCTCTCTGCTAGTAAACAGCTACTGCAGCTGTTGCTGTTTTTAAATTCACACGCTCCATCTCATTCTCTCGCAGACGATTCACGATCAGATCCTGCAAGAATACCGGAAAATTAAAAAAGTGAGTCGATGAGCCTCGTTTTTCCTGTGTGTGTGTGTGTGTGTGTGTGAAACCCTCACCGGCTTAGCAGTTGAGGACATCCCAATTGGACTTAGCAGCAGGGCGCTGGGGAAAATTGGGCTTAGGCCAACCTTCTCTAACCTGGTGCCCTCCAGATGTTGTGGACTGCAATTCCCATCAGCCCCAGCCAGCCTGCCCTGTTGTTGGAGGAGAAGAGGTCATAAGTAGAACGTCCCAAGTTCAGAGGCAGCATGCTTTGGCCTAGCCATTGCTAGGGACCAAACAGCAGAGGCCCCGCTGACTGTGGCATGATGGGAGTTGTAGTCCCAAGACATCCGGAGGGCAGCAGGCTGTGGAAGGCTGAATTACACCAAATGCACGCTGCAGCCACGGAACTAGTCGCTTCTATAAGATGCGATGTTCGCCCAGGGCACGGGGTGCCTCTTGCTAGATGAGGCGTGCGTAAGATGGGGGGGACAGATGCAGGCAGATGGCAGCATGAAGTAATTGAAGGAAGGTCCTTTCCCACCACCCCTCCTTTTTGGGGGTTTAATCGAGCAAGGCTCCCCATCCTTTTTGGACCCGTGGGCACATTTGGGAATTTGAGAAACCGCTGCAGGCACCACCACAAAATGCCTCGTCAGTGGATCGCCGCTTTGGTGTGTCCCTCTCCCATCTATGGATCTTTTGTGTCTGTTGGGCACCATAATTTCTCTATAATTAGGGATTGTCTAATTCAGCTAATTGCTGGCATTGCAGTACAGCGAATGCTTCTTTTAAACATACGTTTTGGCAGTGCCCGGTAGTTGCTTCTTTTGGGTAGGGAGGTTATTACACAGATAATATTTTGGACTGGAACAGTCTTTAATATTCACTGATGTACATGCTCTTTTAAATTATTTACCTGCTTCATGGAAATTAACAAACGGTCAGCGTAGATGGATTCTCTGCGCCCTTTTGACAGCTAAAAGACTGATATTATAACAGTGGAAGGCTAAAAAAACTCACCTATAATGCAATGGATTGAGGACGTTACAATGCTTTTGATATATGAACAGGTGGCATATAGATGCCAACTTCAAATGGACATTTATTTGGATATTTGGTCCGCTTTTGTTAAAGCCGATGTATAATCGCTAGAAAGTTGTATGCATTTCATACAAATCCATGTGTGTATATTTAAAAAAACTGTTTGTGTTTTCAAAATCTGGCCGCCCGTGAGCACCACATTGTGGAGCCCTTTGTGGGTGCCATTGGAGGGGCCCACGGGCAACCCGTCGGGCACCCCCGTCATAGAATAGCCAGAAGAGGCCATTGAATGACCGGCATTCCCCGGCGCACTAAAGCGGTCCTTTTTCTTTTTCTTCCTGCCTTTCTCCGCACAGACTAACCGAAATTACAGCCAAGAGAAGAACCGCTGTGAATATCTCCACAACAAACTGGCCCACATCAAAAAACTGATAGCCGAATACGACCAACAGCAATTCCTGGCCTGGCACTGAGGCTGGGGGCTGCCGAGGGGGACGCCAGCCTGTGAACATTTTTCCAAAGGAGAGGAGGAGGAGAGGGGAGGAAAGTTAAGAGACGCCTTTGGATAGGCCCGCCGTGGGCTTCCTGGGCTCGGTGATCCCAGCGCGAAGTCCGACACGTCACTGTACACAGCCAGGAGCCAGCGTGGCATAACCCTCTCTGTTCGCTCTCCAGATATTAAAAGCAATTAAAGAAAGGAAAGTTTGCTTATTTTTGGATGCCAGCAAATGACACTCCTCCCCCCCCCCCCCAACACTTGACTGTTCCACTTTCCGAATCGGGCCCTCTGCTCTGTCGTAGATTCCACGTCGCCAGCTAGTGGATTGCCCACGGTCCTACGGGTGGAGGGGGCACAGAGCGAGCGCCCCTCCCTCCCATATGCAACTCCCTCCTCGCGCTTTCTGTTATAAATGGCTGCAAAACGCACCACGCTCTCCTTTTTGTATTTCTGCAGTCTCCCTCTCTGCCCCACCAAGCGGTGGGGGATGTACATTTGGGGGGGGGGGCGCCTCCGAGTCACAACTCCCCAGCGCGGCTGATCCCTCCTGGCCACGCTCATGTGTTTGGCGTGGCTGCCGTAGTCGTGGAAGAGCGCAGTCCCGTTCAGCTTTTCTAAGTTTTATACGTGGCAGCCAATTTTTATTAACTGCTGACTGGTCGGGGTTTTTTTTGTATTTTGTTTTTAAGATCTCTTCGAAAACAGTGCCCCCTGCCTGCCCGCCCTTCCTTCCTTGCCAAGATGTGGAGCTCTTTTACAGTGATAAAGACTTACCACCTGGAGTTGGTGGGGGGAATGGGAAGAGCGCGGGTGTGTGTGTGTGTGTGTGTGTATTCATTGTTCTCTCTCGCTTTTGTGTAAACTTCCCAAAGACACAGCGCAGAATCAAAGGAATATGTCAAGAGAGGGGGTGCTTGAGCTCTGACTAATGTCTTCAACCAATTTTCTGTTAGTTCTTTCTCCCCCCCCCCCTTGTTTGCCAGCCCAAAGGGAAATGTTTTGAGCAAGGGAGGGGTGTGCCCAAAAAGCACAACACTGCTCACCCCTTCGTTTTTGCCATTTTCGGTTTCGTTCCTGCCGGCTTCCCAAGGCGCCTTCTTCCCGGCTGGGGTTAGCAGTTCTGTTCTCCTTGCTTCCCTCTCTGAAGGCTCCTTTCCTCTTATTCTTCTGGGACTTTTGGAATTGAAATGACCCTCTAACGGAGGTGGGCACTGCTCACCCGCCCTCTTCAGTGAGTCATCGTCCCAGCCTACGCCCCGACCCATGCGGTTTCGCCTTCGGGATTCGCGCTCCGCATTTTCTTCAGGGTGGCTGGCATTTCTCCACAGCCGTTTCCCAAAATGTGTGGGGCCGAAAAGCAGCAGCTGGTGTCAGGCTGGAGCGGAGAGCTCCCCGTCTTCTCTCCCGGCAGAGCAAAAGGGAGTCTTCTTCAACCAGGCCAGACAAAGTGGGGCTAAGCTGATGGAGGAATGCGGCGTGTACAAGCACCACCCTAGTCCTGCTGAGAAAAGGGGGTCTTTGAAGCAGGGAAGATGAGATGAGTTGACCCAAATCCCAGAGACATTCATCAGTTCGTTTTCCTCGGCTGCCGTACTGCGTGTTGAGGGGGAGGCGAAAGCGGAAACACCTGAGCTAACCTTTCGCGGCTGTCAGTGGGACCCGGCTGGGACCTGAGGCCAAGCGCTCTTTTCGGGAGTGTTCGGACTAGGCGCGGACCTCTCCTTTTTTGTTATCACGGAAGCGAGCCGTGGCTCACGTTCTCCGCCGGCGTGGGATGTTTGCCGCTTTCATCGGCGGGGCCTTCACGGACGTCCAGGTGCCTCATTAAGCCTTGATGAGGTCGCCAGGCAGGTGTGGCTCTTGTATCCTGTGCAGGATCGAAATGGAGGTCATCCCAACGTTCCCATGCCCCACTTCATTTATGTCCCCTATCTTTCCCCCTAACCCTCCCCCCGTTTTACATTTTTGCCAGCAGTCCTAAACTAGGGCCCTACTATCATAGGATCTTTAGGATATTTCTGGGATAATACCGTTGGCTGTGTGACTTGGGGATCCACGTCGTGGCAGGGATAGTGGGGTAGGTTCGAAGGCGTCTTTTTTCTCTCCATCAGCAAGTCAGTTTTGTTCCCTAATCCCGTTCCAATGTCTGACCAAGGTAGATAAATCTACTGCAAGATACGCCAACTTTTATTTCCTTTAGGCTGCAATCCTGTGCGTGTTTAGACAAAAAAAAGTCCTACAACTCCCCCAGCATGCCGGCTGGGACATGCTGGGAGTTGTAGGTCTTCTTTTTCTGTCTAAACACGCACAGGATCGCACCCTTTGAAAAGGAACAGGAACAAGAAAGGGGTTGTGAGTTAATAATGTTAGGAGGGCTGATCTCTCAGAACTTTATAATATTTTTTGGGCGGGAGGGTGGGCAGCTGAATATTTTTGCAGGGGATTTAGTAAAAAGAGATGGATCTCGGTTCTTTATAGGATAACCTGCTCTATATAATATTTTTGCAAATGACAGTTGGATACAAAGATGTATTGTGTACATTACACAGGTGTGTGTGTGTATATATATAAATATATATAAATAAATAAAATATATATATTCTGGAACTTTCTAGAATTTGGAATAGATATTTAATGACTGTCCAAGGGGGTGGGGGGGATATACTGTGAGACTTTGCTTTGCTGCTTCATTCTGAGACTGTTTAAAAGAGCCTAATTTTTTTTTTTTAATATGCATTTATTTTCTGTTTTATTGCCATTTTAACGATTTAGGGAAAACTTTGTTCCATGGAGGGAGGGGGATTTTATCTAGAGCCCCTTCCTAAGCTGATTTGAATATGATCTAACTTATTCATAGTGTGTTTTTGTAATAATTGTATGACAGACGATAAAAAGAAAACTTGAGCCATGAAGTTGTTTACAAAAGAAAAAAAAGGTTTAAAACAAAAATGATTTTTCACATTGCCAAAATTGTTACCCTTCAAAAGCGACGTAAAGCCCTTCTCTGCTTTCCCCCAATTTTTTTTTTTCTATTTTAGAAAACTGGGGTAGGGGGTATACACTCGGGGGGGGGCGACAATAGAAATACAAAATCAAATGCTGATTTTTATTCGAAAACATTTTTTGCAACATATAAATAAAGTCATTGTATTGGAAATACATATTTGTGCTTATCGAGGTCTTCTCTGTTGACGCCCTGTCTCTCTCCCACGTATTCCCGGCTCTTCAGAGGGTCAATATTCCATGACCTTACTTTGGTAGTCCTTCCAACAGCTTTCCCCAACTTGCATAATTAATATATAAATATACAACTTATTAATATATAAATAACTTCGCCCCCTCCGGATGTGCTGGACAGCAGCTCCCACGATCCCCAGCCAGCAGGGCCAATGGGAGTTGTTGTCCCATAATTCTTCTGTAGTTGCTGGAGGATTCCCAGGTTGGGGAAAGGCTACCTTGCAACACCCTTATAAGGTAGGCCGGTTTGGGTAGCCCCATATTGCAGGTGGAGGGACTGAGGCCAAGTGAGTATGACAGACTTCCTGAGCCAGAGACTGGAGTCAACTGCACTATACAAGCTTCATTTCTTTATGCTACGGGGGGGGGGGGGGGGGGGGTTTAGCAGAACCACAGCCACTGCCCCCCCGGGGTTCCAATACTGCTCTCTGGGCTTCCCCTAATGGCCATGCATGCCCTCTTCCCCCAAACCACCAACTCGTTTGGTGGCTTCGCGGCTTTTGCAAAAACAAACAAACCCGCCCCCCATTCTAAAGGGCCTTCTCCGGAGTGACTGGCGGGAAGAGCTTTCAGCTAAAATAGGCTGGTGGTTTTTTGGCCCCGCCCACTACTGGAATGTGGCCCCCGAGAGCTCAGAAACTGAATCTGGCCCTCGGGGCTAAAAAGGTTTGACAACCGTGGTGTATATATAGTGTGCCAAGTGTTCAAGGCGCTGCTCACGTTATACCGTTAAACCTTACAACAGCCCTGTGAGGGAGGAGGAGGAGGATTGTACAAGCCGGGGGGGGGGGGGAGGCAGGATAGGAATGTAGTAGTAATAATAATAATATGGATTCACTCGACAGACAGGAGTGAGATGTGGTTTAATCTAGTTTTCCATGTGTGTGGTATTCTTGACATGTAAATATTTAAAACTAGGGAATCGGTATTAAGCCGAGAGGAATCCCAGCCCAACTTTTTGACATTTTTCTCTGTGTAATTCACACCTGTGGTGCGTGTGGTTAGTGAACCTTGGCTGAGCTGTTGTGCTCTCTAGATGTGTTGAACTCCAGGTCCTAGCATCCCCAAGCCAGCATAGCTGGGAATTGTAGTCCAACATGTCCAGAAGGGGCCCCAGGTTGGGAAAGGCTTTGTTAATGGAAACATTAAAATGATAGGGGAGGGGGCCATTCGCGCACCACCCCGCCGCATGGGCGCATCGTGCGCACCACCCCGCCGCATGGGCGCATCGTGCGCACCACCCCGCCGCATGGGCGCATCGTGCGCGCATTGCTCAGACCAGCAGCACAGACGTCTCCGTTTCACTCCAGTAAAACGTGTCAGTCGGTCCCAAGATTGGGATCGGGCCGGTGGCCTTGTGGCATCCTGCTCGGCCAGGCCTGGCTGGCGGTGGGCAGGCGTGGAAATGTGCGGTCGGCTCGGGCGGAGGCCTCCTGCCCATCGTCTCCGGATCCTGCTCTGGTGTCGGGCGCTGAAATGTTAATGTGCATGAAACCGTGCCCTGAATACTAAAGCCAAGGCGATCCAGAGGGCCCGCCGGCCGGAGGCCTGCGCAAAGAAACGGCTCCGTGCGTCCAAAGGCGTGTGTGTGTCTGTGCATGTGTGCTGTTTTTGTTTTTCTGTGTGTGTGTGTGTTTGTGGTCTGTGTTTTTCTGTGCCTGTCCGTATGCGTTTTTGCCTGTCTGTGTTTTTGTCTACGTGTATGTGTGTGTTTTGTTTTCACGTGTCTGTATTTTTGTGTGTTTGTCTTTGTGTGTGTTTGTGTCTGTGTGTGTGTGTGTGTGTGTGTGTGTGTGTGTGATTTTCTCTGTGTGTCTGTGTGTTTTTGTATGGCTATATGGGTTTTCATGTGACACTGTGTCTGTCTGTGTGTTTCTCTTTCTGTGTGTATGCTCTGTGTTTTTGTGTGACTGTGTGTGCATGTTTTCGTGTCTGTGTGTCTCTGTGTCTGCTTCTCCTCCTTGCTCCCTTCTCCACTGGCCAGGCCACCCAGTTCTCGGGGCGTCTGTTCCCCAGGGTTAAAGCCGCAGGCCAGCACCTGCAGCTTCCCAGTGGAAATTTACCACCGGAGGGTCCCACGGCCCTCATCCGCAGGCGCTTTTGCCTGCCGGGGTCAACGGATCAAGATGGACTAATAGCCTGTCCTGGCAGGAAGGGAATCCGTACGTCCATAAACGTTGGAATATTCTTTTATTTAAAGAGTTTATACCCCACTCTCTTCAGCTGGAAAGGCTCCCAGGGCGGTTTACGGATCAGTAATGACAAGACGGGGCCCACCCTCCAGGCTTGTCGTCTTAAAAGGCACGGCACAAAAGGAGGAAGGGATGGGGAGGGAAAAGGAAAGGCAAAGAATGGCCCTCTGCACCGTGCACAAATTTATGAGTCTCCGTCATAATCTCCCAACACCTTAGTAGCCTTTTTCTGAATTAAAAATGATAATTCCTAAGCCATGTTGGCTGGGCATGATGGGAGTTGCAATCCAACACCTGTGGAGCGCGCCAGGCTGGGGAAGGAAGTCCCTAATCATCGCCACCTTTCCTCCTCCGGTCCTGGGTTTAATCCCTGATGTCACAACTTGCTCCTGGGCTGGGGAATGGCGCCTCTCATTGAGACCTCGGAGAGGCCACTCTGGGTTCAGATGACACCACAACCTGCACTTGTGGAACCGTGGGTCATTGATGAAACGTGGGTTATCCTGTTGTCTGAACCCAGCCGAGATAACAAACTATGGTGAACAACGCACAGTTCACAACCCAACAACAAACCATGGGTTCTTATGGGTTGCTTGTGGTTAACAAGCCACGGTTTGTTATCTCGGCTGGGTTCAGACAACACGATAACCCACGTTTCAACAACAACCCACAGTTCGACGACCCACTCTCAACCCATACTCAACTCTTGCATGTGGGTTATTGTGTTGTCTGAACCCAGCCTATGTGTCAGCGTGAGGTCACTTTATTTATTTATTTATTTATTTATTATATTTATGCCCCGCCTTTTTTCCTGCAAGGAACCCAAGGCGGCTTACATAATCCTCCTCCTCCTCTCCACTTTATCCTCACAACAACCCTGTGAGGTAGGTAAGGCTGAGAGTCAGTGACTGGCCCAAAGTCACCCAGTGAGTTTCTTGGCCGAGCGGGGACTAGAACCCGGATCTCCCAAGTCCCAGTCCAACACTCTCACCACCACGCCACACTGGCTCTTCAGGAGTTCCTCGTGGCTGTTATCTACGACTCATCCATGGAAGCTCCATGTCGGTTGCGAAGAGATATATGGGTATACAGGCCTGAGGCTCATGCTGGCTCAGCTTGTCTGAGTGTGGAAAGCTGAGCAGGGTCAAGCCTGGTTATTACTTGGATGGGAGACCCCTCCTCTAGTCTCCTGCATTGAGCAGGGGGTTGGACTCGATGGCCTTGTAGGCTCCTTCCAACTCTTATGATCTATGAACAGGGGAGCCATGTTTCCTCCGTGTCCTACTCGTGGGCTTTCCAGGGGCATTGGGCTGCTGGAAACAGGACACTGGGCTACAATGGACTCACTTGAGTTCTGGTGGGTCTCCCAATTTGTTTATTTAAAATATTTCTTGGCTGCCTTTCAGGGTAGAAACCTTCCCAAGGTGGCGTCCAGCAAGCAAACACACACAACCTGCATACTGTTGAGCGATAAAAACACACACACGATAAAAACAGTCAGGACACAGTAAAAGCCCTGAGCAACTTGGGACCAGGATACCGGAGAGAGCACCTTCTCCCTTACCAACCTTTATCAGGACAGATAAAAGGACTTCTTCACACAGCGCATAGTTAAGAGTGTGGAATTCACGTCCGCCAGATGTAGCGATGGCCACCCATTTGGATGGCTTTAAAGGGGGATTGGACAACTTCATGGAGGAGAAGGCTATCCATGGCCGCTAGTCCTGGTGGCTCAATTCTGCCTCCAGTATCAGAGGCAGAATGCCTGGGTACTCCAGTTGCTGGGGAACATGGGCGGGAGGGTGCTGTTGCCCTCCTGTCCTGCTTGTGGGTTTCCCTTTGGGGCAGCTGGTTGGCCACTGTGTGAACAGAATGCTGGACTTGATGGACCCTGGGTCCGATCCAGCTTCATGGCTCTTGTGTTCTTCTGCGTACTGCGGCAAAGTGTTACCTTTAGACCAAAGACTTTACGCCGTGTAGTTTCTAGCCTGACTCCGAGCCGGCCGGCCCGGGGAAGAGAACTGCTTGACTCGGCCAGAGCTGGGCTGGAACGATGTCAGTGCGCCCATAGATCATAGAGTTGGAAGGAGCCTACAAGGCTATCGAGTCCAACCCCCTGCTCAATGCAGGAAACTAGAGGAGGGATCTCCCATCCAAGTAACAACCAGGCCTGACCCTGCTTAGCTTTCCACACTCAGACAAATTGAGCCAGCGTATGTTCCCAACAACCGAGTTGGGCTTGGTAGAGGGGTTTTCTACCCCCCCTCCTTCCTCCTCCAGCCCCTTGGCGATCAGGTGGGCTTAATCCTGCCCGGGAAAAGATGATCAGGTGGGGGCTTATCGCTGCCCCTTGTGGTCAGGTGGGCTTATTCTTGCCCAGAAAAAGGTGGCGCCTTTGGGTACGGGGGAATTCATTACAGCTCTTTGAGACTGCCCTTTGCTTCTTGACGGTCCAAGCTCCTTCTTGTGGATTCGGCTGATGTCCCACTGGAGTTTGGCCAGGTCTACATCTCCTGCTGGGGGGGGGGGCAGTGTGTGTGTGTGTGTGTGTGTGTGTGTGTGTGTGTGTGTAGGCTTTCTCCACAGGTCCCCTTCTACGGCTTTGCTCCCTGGAGTTCCTTTCTTTTCTGCAGCTTCCTTCTCCTCTTGCAACCCGGGCTGGCCCCAGGCTCCATTCCAAGCATGCCAAGAAAAGAAAAGACAACTCCCCCCAAACATTTCTCCCCTCTCTGGTGCTAATGCCACCCATGGCTAGAGAGGGAGGGCGCAAGGAGAGTTTCTCCTGCAAGAAAAATAAATCATTCCCAGTAGTTGCTAGCAGCATCTTCAGCGATTCTGGCAGGTCTTTAAATGTATTGATTTTTTAAAAAATTAACATAAAGTAAATGCCAGATCTGTGGCTGGTAAAAATGAAAGAAAGAAAAAAAATCCCTGCAGCAAGCTTGAACTACTGGGAAACTCAAATAGTGAGGTTACACTGTATATCTTTTCTCAGCTATGGTGGTAAACCAGTTCTTGTGTCAATATATCCAAGAGTGGTGGAAATTCTGCTGTGTTTGCACATTTGCACCTTAGCGGACTTGCAACCAACCTCTTTCAAGGTTCATCTTATTTGCTGGAGGGTCTTGCAATGTGGCGGCTGTTTTTTTCATCAAACCCAGCTCTTGCAAAGCTTACCATTTGTTCCTCACTGGCCGCCTTGCTTGGAAAACCATGAGGGTGAGAAGCTTGAGCTTTCAGAAACTCTGTCCAACTATTTCTCTACAGTTTTCGAGGATTGCACTTGGATGGCTTTTCTTCTCTCTCTAGAATAGCTCCTTCCAGCAGTCTGAATCAACCGCTAGCTCTGTATGCTGACCATGAAGTTTACGGCACTTCACTGCACATCGATGTCTGCTCAATTAACTCCAGAGCAGTTTGCAATGGCGAGCACAGCGCGATGGGTGTGTCATGGGAGTGCTCCAAGAAGGGTGGGTGTGAACAATTGAAATTACAGGTGTGAAGGGATAGTATAGACTAGGGGTCTTTCGGCCCAAGGGCCCAATTCAACTTTGCAGATCTGGGGGTGGGGGGGTGGGCGGTGCCACCACAGGGGGAAAGGGAAGGGCCGAAAATGCCAAAATATTTCAGCTTCAAGCTCCTGACTAAGCCTTAGGACAGTGTTCTCCAACCTTGGGTCCCCAGATGTTTTTGGCCTACAACTCCCAGCATGCCCCAGCCAGCTATGCTGGCCGGGGCATGCTGGGAGTTGTAGGCCAAAAACATCTGGGGACCCACGGTTGGAGAACACTGCCTTTGGAGAAGCATTTCAACCTTTTAGAATGGGGACTTGCACTGTGCACGGAAACCAGGGAAGCAGGACGCAATGGGTGGCCAGGAGAAGGGGCGTGGCCAAACCCCAGATTGCCAGACTGTACCTTAGGTGGGCCACATTTGGCCTACGGGGGCCCGATGCTCCCCACCAACTGCAAACGGGTTTTTTTTTTTGTTGTGCCCTAAATCCTCGCATGACCCCGAAAGCTCCCACAATCTGGCGACAAATGCAGAAGCTCTGGCTAGAGAGAGCCCAACCGAAAAAAAACCCCTTTCTCTGGTTTCTCAGCAGATCGGGCTTGTGCCTTTTAAAGGTTTTCCTGAGGCCTAGAATCTTGTTCCCCAAAAGGTGAGGTGAGCACGGAAGCAAACACTGGGAGAGAGAGACCGACCCACGGGACCTTAAGAGCCTGAGCGGTGGACTCTTTGTACCTAAGCAGGGTCAAGCCTGGTTATTACTTGGATGGGAAACCCCTCCTCTAGTTTCCTGCATTGAGCAGGGGGTTGGACTCGATAGCCTTGTAGGCTCCTTCCAACTCTATGTTCTATGAAATCTTCCACTTTAAGAAAAATATTTATATATATTTGCCGGTAGTTATTTTTGCTCTTGGAGACCTGAAATTTGCAATCCTCTTTGGCAGGTGGATGGGTAAGACCTGGGGGTGGGGGGGAGTGAACGCTTCAGTCCTGCTGGGCTGACCTCAATTTTGCTGCCCCTTCCAGAAGGATTACTTGGGGGGCGGGGGTCTGTCCTGCTCTAGAAGCCCGCCTCCGTCCATACCGGCTCTCGGCCAAGCACCGCCACCATTCTCCAGGACGGGCCAGTGGAAATGTCCCAGCCTGGCACTGGCAAGCGTGAGCACAAATAACCGGGACAAAGCAATGTTACTTCTGCAGCCCCAAAGTTGCTGAGGTTGGGAAATTCCAAGCGCAGACTCTGAAGCATCTTGTTCCGTACTCAAAACAAAGTTGAAATTGAGAGCGGGTGGGTGGGTGGGTAGCCTTTCCCTCCCTCCCTCCCTCCCTCCCTCCCTCATATAGACATGAGAAAATTGTTTTTGCTGAAGTGGGATTATATGGGGAGTTACATTAAGGAAGTGGGGTTCCTCCCCCCCCCCTTTTCAAAATCTTTTCTCCCCCCCCCCTTCTTTTTACAAATGAAGCCCCCGGATGTGATTCTAGCTTGGACAGGGTCAAACTGGCACCCCCTCCGGCCCCACTCGAAGGTGTTGCTAAGCAATGCGGACTCCTCTTGAAACATCCCAGCGGGCAGAAAAAACACTTGAAGCCACTTCGGGGTCCTTCTCCAGAAAAGAGGGCGAGGCGAAAGCCGGCTGTCTCAGCGGGGAAATGGAAAACTCCTTTTGTGGTTCGTACTTTTTGCTGGTTATTACCGTACTTGGATGGGAGACCCCCCTCCTCTAGTTTCCTGCATTGAGCAGGGGGTTGGACTCGATGGCCTTGTAGGCCCCTTCCAACTCGATGATCTATGAATGAACCCAGAGAGCTTTGGCTATTGGGCAGTACATAGAAATAAAATAATGTGTGTGTGTGTTTTTAATGTAGTAAAAGTTTGTATACTTCTATTTCTCTCTAAGCAGTTCCAACTTTTTTAGTATTATTATGGGCATCCTGAGAGCCGGTGCGGTGGTTAGAGTGTCAGACTTGGACTCGGGAGACCCAGGTTCGAGTCCCCACTCAGGACATGAAGCTTACTGGGTGACTTTGGGTTGGTCACGGGCTCTCAACAGGAGAATGTCCATTCTAGCAAGGCAGTGCTTCTATTTGCTAAGACTCCTGGTGGCCACTGTAGAGCCTCCATTTCAAGACATAGTCTACCCCTGAATAGCACATTCTGAGGACAAGGAAGCCTGCCCTTCACGTGCCAGTCTCGGGGGTGTTTCCTGGAGGCATCGGGCTGACCACTGCTGGAAACGGGATGCTGGGGTGGACGGACATTTTCCATCTCATCTAACAGGGCTCTTCCAATTGTGCCTCAGCTCTGAGAACCAGGGGCGACTTGGGTGTGTGAAATAGCGGGCACAGCCCCTCTTTTTAGCCCGAGAGCAGAATCCCATTTCGGAGAAGCTCTGCGGGGCGGGGCGGGGCAAAGAGAAAGGGGGCAGAGCCAAAAGCAAAAGGGGTGCAGCCAAAATACCTGCCTACGATGGCTGAAAGCTGCTTGCTGTAGGTGAGTCAGACTTCGGAGAGGGATTTCAACTTTTTGGGATGGGGAAAAATCTGCACAAAAGCAGGGAAGCTACCAAGTGATGGGGGGGAGGGGAGGGGGGCCATCTGAGGACCCCCCGGGGGGGGCCATCTGAGGACCCCCCGGGGGGGGCCTCTGAGGACCCCCCGGGGGGGGCATCTGAGGACCCCCCGGGGGGGGCATCTGAGGACCCCCCGGGGGGGCCATCTGAGGACCCCCCGGGGGGGCCATCTGAGGACCCCCGGGGGGGGCATCTGAGGACCCCCGGGGGGGCATCTGAGGACCCCCGGGGGGGCAGATTTTGCCTGTGGATCTAAAGTTCTGTCCGTCCGTCCCCCGTCGCCCCCCCCCCCCGTTATAGAGGCAATCTATCTCAGACCACTAGCCACTGCAGGATGAACCAAGGCAGGGCCCTTGCTCTCCTTCTGCTCTCTGTCCTCATTAAATACTTGAGATGCATTCCATTTTTACACAGGAATGCCTTCCTGTGCAGGAATTTTGCAAGGCGGGGCGGGGGGGCCTTGTCCTCTTCGGAAGTGGCATCTTCTCGTATTTATTTATTTGTTTGCAGCATCTGTGCACCGCTCCATATTTAGACAGATTCTGGAGCGGTGAACAATAAAATGTTAAGACAGCTAAAAGGATGAAAGCCATGCATTGAAAACAGAATAACACTAAAACTGGGGCTGCTCAGCGAGGAAGGCTTCCCGGAACAAGGAGGTCTTCAGGAGGCGTCCAAAGCAGCAATGCTGGTACAGCCATGCCTTGGATGGAGAGCATAATTCGTTCCGGAAACGTGCGTGTAATCCAAAACACGCTTATATCAAAACGAAATCCCCCCCCAAAAAATGTGTACAGAGATTTTTAATTTAAGCCGTACTACAGTACTTGTATTGCAAGACGTCGCTTGTGTATCAAGTCAAAAACAATTTAATAAATATTTTAAATTGTGGTTGTCTTGCAAAACGCTCTCAAACCAAGTTACTTGCAATCCAAGGTATTACTGTACCTGCCTGACCTCCAGAGGCAGGGAGTTCCAGAGAAAAGGGGCCACCACACTGAAGCCTCTTCTCCAGGTGGACTCCAATCTGGCCACAGGTCCAGGCAGAACCACCAGGAGAATGTCCCTCCGATGACCTCAGTGACCGGGTGGGTTGATAAGGGAGATGGCGCTCTCTTGGGTATCCTGATCCCAAGTTAAAAGGAATTCAGATTTAAAGAAAGAAAAATAAAACCAAGGGGATGTTTTTTTCCAGGTCTGAAGGAGATCTCCGTCAGGTTTCTCCAGCTAGGTCTCGCTGGAGATTGAAGTCAAGCAGGTACGTGGGCCTGGAGAGGCCCGGAGAAGGGCGGAATTGTGGCGGGGAGGGAAAACAGCTTGATAAGGAAGGATGTTTTAAAGAAGGAATGTTGGAGGCCCCAAGTGGCGCCTCCATGGACCGGAGCACCCTGTGGAGTACAGGCTGTTCCAAGTATTATCATGAGCGCCTGGGAAGCAAGAGGCGAAGGGAGGCACAGGAGAAGGGGCAGTCCAAGACCCGTGTTCCTCTTGCCAGTTCTGGACACATAGCGGGGGCCTCCGACAGATGGGTGCGTGGGAGGAGGCAGATCGAGGGTCTGAAAGCGTGTCCGCTTTGAAGGCAGTGGCGCAACACTGGACTCGGGCGTGGGGCCGAACTGCCCGAGGAGGAACGCAGGGAGTCACCGCATGGGCCGCGAGTTCCGGACCCGTTTTAAGGTTTTCTCCTTTTGCTTTGCAAGACATGGAGCTCGCTCTGTCCCGCCAATGGGGCTGGGATGTGGGGAGGCTGTAGCCTGTGGGAATTTGGCATAGCAGCTAGGAAGACATTTTAAAAGAGGGCGGGGCTTCTCAGGAGCACCCTTCCCTGGTTTGGGATTTAAAAACTCCGGGACTGCTTTGGACTACAACTCCCACCGGCCCCAGCCAAGGAGTGCTCAAGGCAGGTCAAAGGCTGCCGTGGGCCGGACAAGTACCAAGTGCTGCACCTAGGGAGAGGAAACCAAATGCAGAGTTACAGAATGGGGGACACTTGGCTCAACAATACTACAAGTGAATTGTTGGAATTGTGGTAGATCACAAACTGAATATGAGCCAGCAATGCGATGTGGCTGCAAAGAAGGCAAATGCTATTTTGGGCTGCATTAATAGAAGTATAGCTTCCAAATCGCGCGAAGTGATAATTCCCCTTTACTCGGCACTGGTTGGGCCTCATCTTGAGTCCTGCGTCCAGTTCTGGGCACCTCACTTTAAGAAGGACATAGACAAAATGGAGAGGGTTCAGAGGAGGGCAACAAGGATGATAAAGGGACTGGAAACAAGGCCCTATGACGAGAGACTGAAAGAACTGGGCATGTTTAGCCTTCAGAAGAGGAGACTGAGGGGAGATATGATCGCGCTCTTCCAGTAGTTGAAGGGATGTCACACAGAGGAGGGCAAAGATCTCTTCTCGATCATCCCAGTTTGCAGGACACGGAACAATGGGCTCAAGTGACAGGAACCTAGATTCCACCTAAACATCAGGAAAAATTTCCTGACTGTCAGAGCAATAAGACAATGGAATCAACTACCTAGGGAGGTGGTGGGCTCTCCCAGTCTGGAGGCATTCAAGGTGCGGCTGGACAGACATCTGTCAGAGATGCTTTGACCTGGATTCCTGCGCTGAGCAGGGGGTTGGACTCGATGGCCTTGTAGGCCCCTTCCAACTCTACTTTTCTATGATTCTATGATTCAAATGTCCACACATGTGCAGACGCCAGTGAGTGATTGGAAATTGAGCATTTGCCGCATGTGCATACGGCGGCCTCTGGCCTGTCTTGAGCATTCCTTGGCTGGGGCCCATGGGCGTTGTAGTCCAAAGCAGTCACTGAGTTTTTAAATCCGTCCACCTGGGTTGGAACAACAAGACAAGCCACGGGAAGGTGGCCAGCCCCGGCAGGTAAATTAACCCACGGTGGGTGGTCGTGTCATGCAAGCCAGGTCCAGAGGCAGAGCTAGGTACCAAAAAGTTCTGGGGTTCAGGGCCACAGGACTAAAAAAAAACAAAAGGACACATTTGCATAGGCTAATTTACACATGCTCTAAAGTCTCTTGTGTGTGTCTGTAAAGGACCCCGTCTCCTAAGGATGAACCGCCCAGAGAGCTTCAGCAGTGGGGCGGTATAGAAATGAAATAAACGAAATGAAATTTGTAAAAAAAAGGATGTATGGACGGGAGAGAGGAGGGCATTTGATTTCAGGAAAAACCTCAGGCGGAAAGATTCAAGCGGGGGGTGGCAGCAGGAGGGGAAGCCCATGTGGGCCAAAAGCCAGCTCATCCAGGGGGGATCAGATGCCACAGAGATCCTCAGGGCCTCTGGCCAGGTCGCTGTGTGCACAGGACAGGATGGGGTGTGTCCTCCTTTGCAGCACCTCCTCCTCCACTTATCTGTATGCTGCTTTTCCAGGGTAAAACCATCCTCAATGTAGCAAACAGCAACACCAGAGAGGAGGGTGTGTGTGTGTGTGTGTGGGGGGGTATTCAAGCAGGCCTTTTGGCATGCAAGCAGGTCTGTTGGGCTGGGGGCCGTTTTCTTTCTGTTATTCTTGTGCTTTTGATTGTGTGTGTGTGTGTGTGTGTTTTTTAATGCATTTGTTTTATAATTGTTTTAGCCAAGTTTTAGTTGTGATTGTTGTAAGCCATCTTGAGTGCCATTTTTCTGGGTAGAAAGGCAGGCTAAACAGTCAAATAAAAACAAATAATTTGGCCAAACAACTCACATTAGTAAATATACAGCAAGAATAAACAATCTACTCAGACTCAACAGTGAATGGATTTTCTGTGCCCTTATGACAGCTAAATGACTGACATTACAACACCCGGATGGCTAAAAGGCCACCCCTGATAACAGTGGATTGAGGACCTATTGACTCTTTCAACCTTTGGACGGGTGGTATTTGGACGCCACCTACGCATGGGATGAATAGAGGGATACCTGGTTTGCCTTTGTTGAAACTTATGCATAACTAGTACTTTTACTGACAGTATATTTCCTTATATGCATGTAACACGTAGGTGTATACATTCTGTATGTATTTATTGCAACAGATATACCTAACGTTTATGCAATGTAAACTATTTTTTTTCCTGTTTTCTTTATCATTTTTGTTTTGTTTCTGAAATTCACAGTAAAAAAAGATAAAACAACAACAAAAACAATCCACTAAGACTAAACAATTGTACTAAGGCAGCCTTTCCCCAGCCTGGCCCCCTCGAGGTATTTTGGACCACAACTCCCAGCATTCCTGACCACCCTGGCTGGAGCTGATGGGAGTTGTAGTCCCAACCCAGCTTGGGGAAGGCCTAGCAGCAAGAGAGAAAAACCCCAATCCAAGGAGCAGCAAAAATAATACATCTTATCAAAGCGGAACATCAGAAGAGCCCTGAAGCTGCATCAGACCGAAGCGGGCCCATCGAGTCCAGCATTCTGTTCACGCAGGGGCCAACCGGCCGCCCCAAAGGGAAGTCCTCAAGCAGCACATGAGTGCAACAGCACCCTCCCGCCCATGTTCCCCAGCAACTGGTGTACACAGGCATACTGCCTCTGATCCTAGGAGGTCACCCCAGCCACGAACACTGAATGGGCCAAATTCAATTTGGGGAAGCTCTTGGGGGCTTCATTCTGGGGGGTGGAGTGCAAAGCCAAACGGGGCTTGGACCAGAATATGGGCACATATTAGTTTAAAAGCCTTGCAGCCAGGCATGGAGCCTCATGAGGGGCATTTTGACCATTCAGAACGGCGGAAATTGGGCAAAAGCCAGGAAACCACGAAAGGCCCGTGGGTTGGGGGAGACTGGGTGGCACTGGGAGACCCAGGATGGCTGGATCTGTCCCCAACACCCCTGCACAAGCAGGCGCCCTCCCAGAGATGTTGGACTGTGCTGCCCATCGTGCCCAGCTGACTGGACATGCTGGGAGTTGTAGTCCAACAACATCTGGGAAGGCACCCGGTTGGAGAATGCTTACAGAGGCCCCGCTTTGGGAAGGAAACACCCTGGTTCCTGGAGCCCGGAGCTGGTTCCTGGCGTCTACCCACAAAGGGAAGGGGGTGTAAAGATTCCCGGGATACCCCCCCCCTCCAACGGACACAGCGGCGAGGGGCCAGCTATCTGGGGCGGGAGGAAGACACACGCAACCCCGCGAAGCCAGCCCGCGAGGGTTTTGCGGAGAGGAGCCCCCAACGTTTCCAAGGGCGCACAGGGGGCGCCTTTCCAGCGCGCCCGAGGCGCCCCGGCGTCCTTCCGTCGCAGGGGCCAGCGGGGACAACCCCCCCCCCCGCCCCGAGGTTTCCAGAAGGGAGCCCTGGAAAGGGTTGAGATTAAGCGCCCCCTCCGCCCGCCGAGGCGCCCCCTCGACGGCGTCCGGCCGAGCCGAGCCGAGCCGAGCCGCCGCAGCTGCGCCAAAGCGCACCTCGCCCGCCCGCCGGGAGGGAGGGAGGGAGCACGTGGCCGCGCGAGGGGCGGGCGAGGTGGATTGGGTGGGGGGGATGGAAATTTTTTCGGAGGGGCGGAGCCGTCGGGGGAGAGCCGCTTAAGCCCCGGCACCGTGGCGCAGCAGGCAAGACGTCGGGCGCGCTCGGAGACGGAGAGACGCGGAGACTGACTCGGGTGCGCAGCGCTGCCTCGTCCTTGCCCCCCTCCCCACGCCCACCCTTTGCCAGCCCTTTGTCCTTCCTGGAGCCCCCCGCCCTTCGAATCTGGCCAGAGGGGGTGGCATTTGCGTTTGGAGAAGGGGGGCGCAGGACGCCTGGGTTCTTTCCCTCGGATCGGCGAGGGGAGGAAGGACGGTGGTTAGGGGACGAAGAGGAGGGGGGCGCGGCGGCGGCGGCGGGGAGCCTGGGGTGGGTGTGGCTCGGACGCCTGGGTTCTCACCTGCGCTGCTGCTTTCCTCCTTCCTAGCTCCGTAAATTAGTGCTGTAGTTTCGCGCTCTAACCCCCCCCCCCCAATCCATCCAGACCCCCTCCAGCTGCTGCCTCCCTCCCTCAGAGCCCTGCTCTCCTTTTAACCCCGTGCCTGGCCCGATCCTGGAAGGGGCCGGGCCCAGCAGCGTGACTTGCGAAACGCATTTTTAAACGAACGCGCGCATATCTCTCCCAGGACAGGAGGCTGCCCGCCCCCCCCCCCCGGGATTCTGCATGAGTCGCTGCGGACGCTTTCCCATCCTTCCCGCGCAGCTTCTCGTGGGGTCGGCCCTCCCTCCGCCTTTGCTGGCCCTCTGTGGAGGCTTGGGCCGGAACTCCTCCAGAGACACGCCTGCACCCCTCCTTCCCATGGGAGCAGGGAAGGGGTGGGCGTCCCGTTCCTCTTGTAAACTAACAAGGGAGTAAATATGAAAGGCCTGGCTTCAATTTAAAAGGGGGGGGGGATTTCCTGAATTAGAAGGCCTTTTTGGTGTGCGTGTCTGTCTCCCCCCTTTACGAAACGCCCTCCCCAGCGTGGGCAACCTTTTGGCCCCGGGCCAAGGCTATGCCTTTGGCAGCATACGATATGGTGTTAACCGGTCCCACGATTTTTAATGGTTGCTGGCGTGTCATTGCTTTTGGACGTCAAGTGTTTTTTTCCTCTATTGCGCTTTCCACGTTTGAATCTTCTGTAAGCTGCCCTGGGGAGCTTTGGCTCCCGCAAAAATGCAATGAATAAATGAATGAGAAGTAAATAAATACCGGCGATCACGTTTCTCCTCGCTGCTTCCTCCCTGACCCAGAGCGAGCGCCATGTCTGTGCCATTCGTGGTGGAGAGTCCGGACGTCCAGTACACCCTGGATTTCATCGAGGCCAAGTACAGCTACGACACAGTGCAGGTCTCCAAGGAGGATGGCGTCACCAAGGTATGGGGCGCCTGCGGACGCCGGGGGGGGGGGGGATCTCCGAGGAGCTGAACTGACGGGAGGGATGTGCCGATCTTGCAAAAACCCGAGCCAAGATCTTTCTCCGGCGCTGCAGCCTTTTACTGATGGCTCTCTTGCGCTTTAGCAATGTCAGAGTGCGGTGGGATCCGAGCTGGGGGTGACCGACCAAGGAAGAGATCTAAAAAAAGTCCCTGTGCGTGGATTCCGTGCCATTATTTTCTCCTGAATTTTTCTTCCGTCGTCCCGGTTACCTGCCAGACGCTCCCACTGCCACCTCGTCTTTTGACGCGGCCGTTGTCACTGTTTCTTATTTCCTAAATTTAATTTCTTATTGTTCTTCCATCTCAAGCAGAATGTAGGTAAACGCCAGAAGAGGTGCGAGCGAGAGCCGACTGGCGCCCTCTCAGTGACGCCACCACGGTGGCCTCCTGCCTCTTTCTGGAATGCAGCGGCCGCTTATTGGGTCGCGGTGGACGGCTCGATGACAATGTCGACCCCGCGTACGGCCGCTGTGAAAAAAGGTGAGTCCGTGCTGGGCATAATTAGGAAAGGAGCTAGAAATAAAACTGCCAAGATCACGCTGCCCATTTACAGCAAACATATGGCGTGCGATGCGACCACACCTGCAATACCATGGGCACTTCTGGTCACCGCACCGAAAAGGTGCAGAAAAGGGCAACCAAAATGATCAACTCCCCGATGAGGAAAGCTTAAGTGTTTGGTACTCTTCAGCTTAGAAAAGAGGTGAGTGAGGGGATGCATGATGGAGGTGCACAAAATTATGCCTGGTGGGAAAGTGGAGACGGAGACGTTTTTCTTCCACTCTCATAATACTGGAACCCAACGGGATCATCCCAGGAAGCAGTTCCCCAGTGACTGGTGTAGACAGGCCTCTGACCGTGGAGGTAGCACGTACCCATCAGGACCAGTAGCCACTGGTAGCCTTCTCCTCCTCCATGGATTTGTCCAATCCCCCTTTAAAGCCCTCCAAAGTGATGGCCATCACTACATCCTGTGGCAGTGAGTTCCATAGTTTAATGCTGTGCTGTGTGAAGAAGGGCCTCCTTTTATCTGTCCTGAATCTCCCACCAATCAGCTTCGGGGGATGGCCCCGCTGGGTTCTAGCATTATGAGAGAGGGAGAAAAATGTCTCCCTCTCTACTTTCTCCACGCTATGCATAATTCTGCACACCTCTATCATGTCTCCCCTCACTCGCCTTTTTTTCTAAGCTGAACAGTCCCAGCTGTTGTAACCTTTCCTCATAGGGGAGCTGCTCCACCCCCTGGATCATTTGAGTTGCCCTTTTCTGCACTTTTTCCAACTCTACAATTCCTTTTTGAGGTGCAGTGACCAGAACTGTACAGGATATTCTTAAGTGCGGTAGCACGATAGATTTATATAAGGGCAGCGTGATCTTGGCAGTTTTATTTTCAATTCCTTTCCTAATTATACCCAACGTGGAGTTTGCCTTTTCCACAGCAGCCGCACACGGGGTCGACATTTTCATCCAGCCGTCCGCCACAACACCAGATCTGATCTCTTCCTCGGTCAGTCACCGCTAGCTCAGATCCCATCAGCGTATAAGTGAAGCTGGGACTTTTTCACCCCAGCATGCATCACTTTCCGTTCGCTTACATGAGATTGCAGGAAGGGCAGAATGGAATAAGACTATTCCGGGAAAAGTGTATGGCCTGCTAGAACCCTCATAGAATCATAGAAAAGTAAGAGTTGGAAGGGGCCTACAAGGCCATCGAGTCCAACCCCCTGCTCAATGCAGGAATCCAGGTCAAAGCATCCCCGACAGATGTCTGTCCAACTGCACCTTGGATGCCTCCAGAGTGGGAGAGCCCACGACCTCCCTAGATAGTTGATTCCATTGTCTTATTGCTCTGAACAGGAGCAGACATGTTAAGGTAGTAGTAAATGACTGATTATAAAACTAAGAACTCCAGCAGATAACATTAATTTAAAGGCCTATTTTAATCATATATTAAAAGCCAGCTGGGATAAAGTCTTTACTGGCCAGCTACAGATAGGCAAAAAGGGAGCCCAGTGGATCTCACCCCCAGGAAGGGATTCCTCCAGGGTGCCTCCGATACAGTCTATGATGGCACGAGATGTTTGCAAACGTCCAGGGAACACAAAGCCCCCAGAATGTTTGCAGTCCGGTTGTTGTGAGAGACGGGGAGGTTGCCCCTTTGGCTGGGCTCGGAACCTTGCCGGGATTCCCTCCCTTCTGGGCCGGTAACGTTGCAGATCAGGCAGAGGGCTGGAAAGCGGTCCTGGGTGGTTGGGCACCTAGAAGGCCTGCGAACCTAGAAGGAAGGCGGGCAGAAGGAGGTCTGCGGAGTAAGGGACTGGCTGAGGAGCGGGAACTTAAAGCGGAGGAGAAGGAGGCTTAAGGGGAAAAGGGCGGAGTCCTGCAGCTGTCGACCTGCTGCTGCTGCTGCTGAAGCCGCTGTGACAGCACGGAATGTTCACAGGCATTCCAGTGGCTTAGGGAATGAAATGCTTGGAGTGTTTGCAGGCTGGTTTCCGTGCAGGAACGGGGAGTAGTCAGTTTGACTGGGAGCAAAGCGTCATGCTGGCCTCCAGGGACGGCGGGGGGTGGCTTTTGTGGGGCAGGCTGAGAACTTGGGCAGAGGCCTTCGGAGGGCCAGAGGCGAGGAGGGGAAGGATGCGGAGTAGCGCCGAAGGGCCAATGAGGACTTTGTTATGCCACCTTTGAGACCTCTCGGGTTTCTACGTCACAAGTCGGCTCTGTGTGGTGCCCTCTAGTTATGTTGGATTACAGCTCCCAGCATTCCCCAGCAGGCATGTGGTCCTGGCTGTTGCGTAAGGGGTGTTAGAAGTGGGATTTCCATGGGGAGTGGCGGGGGGGGGAGTTTCGAGGGGGTGGGGCAGGCGGGAGGTAAGCTGCCAGGCCCTAGGTTTGAAGGGCCCAACAGGTCCCTGAGTCCACTGGCTTGCAGCCGTTACCGTCACCTTAACTCTGCCCATATATTACAGCAAACCAAGGGGGGAGAAACCTCAAATGGGCTCGAGCGGTCCTATTCCCTCCTGGGCGTGGGGAGTCCAGCAGAGCCCTTCCGTCCTCGCCAAGCCCTCCCCACTGGCTCCTGATCTCATGATGTCGCTGTGGCGTGTGTGTGTGTGTGTGTGTGGTTTCCACAGGTCAAGCCGTCCTCCATCAGCCTCACCTTTCGCACAGAGAGGCGCGTACCCAAGCTGGGCGTGATGCTCGTGGGCTGGGGCGGGAACAACGGCACCACGGTGACCGCTGCCGTCTTGGCCAATCGGCTGGGCATCTCGTGGATGACCAAAACGGGAGAAAAGGTGAGTGGGTTGGTGGCATTACCTGTGTGTCTCTGTGTGTGTCCGTTTCACGGGGTGGGGGGCTAAAATGGCAAGCAAGGCAAATTTTATGTCCCAAGCAGGAATGCTGGAGAAATCTGCAATGGACTTCGGATTTCTGTGAATCCAGCCTGAAGATTCCTCAGAGTCCCGTGGATTTCTGCACCATCTTTTTTAACTTGGGGGGGTGTTGTTGTTGTGCAGTTTCGTTCATTTGCAAGCACGCATTAGGCGCTCCTGCGCGTCTGTGCTGATGCGCGTCAGCTAATGCGCACTCACGCAAATGCGCATCTGCAAACAAACTAAATTATGGTACAGAAAATCCAATTCTGTTAATGAGCGGACGACGGAGCGGAAGATGCTTGGCCATCTGCGGAAGAACAGACGGAACAGATTGAGGAAAATCTTTCCGTACTTTAGTCCCCAGACGAATGGGTGTTCAGCTAATCACAAACTTGTGTTTAACCTGCTGCTGGTCCTCGTGTGGACTGTATTTGGTCGCCTGCTTTTTCTTTTTGCCGATGCCGCTGTTCTATTTTTATTTTCCTGGCCGCCGTTATGTGGCTGTATTTTTTCTTATCACTTTTTAAGGCTGGTGTCAGTGTCAGTTTGGGAATCTGTTTACATGCAGGGTACAAAAAGACGAATTAAAAGTATAACAACAAAAAGAATAATGTATATATTTTTTAATTAAAAAGTTGAAATGAGCTACTGTTTAGTACCACACCTAGAAGAATGATAGAATGGCCTTCTCCCACCTGATGCCTTCCAGATGTGTTGGACTACAGTCAGGGATGGGGACTCAGACTCCAGGACTCGACTTGTGAGTCGGACTGAGTCCCCCCTCTGACTCGAGTCCCAATATTTTTAATGGGACTCGAGACCAAGGACTCGTCAACATCTCTGCTTGATGCCACCTGCAGGTGCAGTCTGGACCTAGTTGCAGTAATTTTTAAAATCATTTTCCTAAAAGGCAACCTTTCAGACATTTTGGGTTTGGCTGCCTCTGCCTGCCTGCTTTGGGGTTCCCTGCCTCCTCTGCCTGCCTGGTCTCTTCTTGACCTGTTCAACAGTTGAATTGTCCAAGACAAAGGCCTCTGCCTGCCTGCTTTGGGGTTCCCTGCCTCCTCTGCCTGCCTGGTTATTTTGGGTTTGTCAGACTGGTCTGTTCTTGTCAAAATCAGTGGCAGAGTTTTGAAATAAAAAGGCACACTTGTGCCTAGAATTTATTTAAGCCACACATCTGAAGTAGCCTTATTTTGTTGGGGGGGAAACCCATTGATTTTAATAGGGACTCGTGGAGTCAGCTTTGGGAGGGACTCGGGACTCGTGAGTCACCATTTTGGACCAAAGGCTCGGACTCGAGACTCGGGTCCAAAGACTCGTGACTCGACTCGAGACCAAGGACTCTTCAACATCCCTGACTACAGTGCCCATTATCCCCCAGCCAGCATCTGGAGGGCACCAGGTCTACACACACACACACACACACACGCACCACCTCCATTCTCTTGCCCTTTCTAATATCCTGCAGCCACAACGCTCAATTTTTAGCAGAAGGTTTGGGAAGGCAAAATTCTGGACTCTTTCCCCTCCCTCATCGTAGGTATGAGACTCTAGTGGGGAAAGCACTCTGCACACGTTCATAGATCCTCATTTTTAGGGCCCCACTCTATGTAGGTCCATCCGTGACTCCCATCAGCCTTAGGAAAGGCTGGTCTAAAGTGAAACACTACTTGGGGGAACTCTAGCCCTCTGGAGGTTCTTGGACTACAGATCCCATCACCCCCAAGCGTTGGCCACGCTGGCTGATGGGAATTGGGAGTCCTAATAACCTCTGGAGGGCCACGGCTAATCTACGGCTAACCTCCCAGCTCCCGCATTCAGCCCAGGAGAGAGCGAGCGTGTGCAACTTTCATTTTACTTTTTGGCACTGGACTGCTTGTTGGGCTTCCCTGCGGTGGCGACCTGTTACTCTGGCGTTCTGGGCCCCGGATACTAGGCTGCTTCTGGTTCCCGTGCCGTCATGGCCTCACTGGAGGAGGGTGTGTTCGGGCAGGGCTGGGGAACGGACAAGGGGGCCCCCCCTCTGGACGTTGTTGGGACTGTGGCGCCCGCCGTTCTTCACCCTTGCCCATGCTGGCTAAGGCGGACGGGAACTGCCCTCCGCTGACGCCTCAAGTCATGCCCTGTTCCCCGGGCTTACATGGCTTGGGGCCCCCCTCTGCTTTGGGGGCACCGCTTTTGCTGCGGAGCTCTGGCATTTCGGCAGGGCTTGCGGGGGCCCGGGTGGGGGCGGCCTTCCCTCTTCCTCCACCCCGACACTGTGCCAAAAAAGGTTCCTTCCAGCCGTGTTCATTCGTGTGAGCAATTGAACTTGACTGAGGCCATCTTCCTTCTGAATCCAGGATGCAGAACCTCCCCCCTGATCCAGCCTGCTGGGGTTTCCCAGGTGGCCACACCCCCTCTCCTCTGGCCACACCCCCTCTCCGCTACCACTGGATCGTTTGGTGGTTTCCTGGCTTTTCTGCAGCTTCTTCTGCATAATAAAAGATCCGGGATGCCTCTCCTAAGCCTTAATTTTTGGCAGTGGGAGAGCCTTAAGCTAAAACAGGCTGGTGGTTTTGGCCCCGCCCCCTTTTGCCTTTGACTCCACCCACCACTGGCACGCGGCCCCCGAGAGCTTCTCCGGAATGGAACGTGGCCCCTTTCCCAACTGAGCTGGCTCGCGGGAGAGGAGCCTGGGTTGAGGTCGCTCAGGACTTTCCCAAGAGATTTCCAGCATCCACTCACCTGTGGACGTTAAAACGGCAAAGATTTCTCAGAAGTAAAATATCCGGTTCCCGTTCCAGTTACTTTTTGCACACGGCTGAGCTCACTTCCAATCTTCTCCTCTTTGCGGGCTGGAATTGTCACAAAGACGAACACGACCTTTTTGTCGGAAATAATTTGCCTCTCTCCGATCCGCTCCCTCTTTCTGGCACAGCCTCCCCCAACCCTGATGCACTTTTGATGCTTTTGACTTCAACTCCCATCAGCCCCAGCCAGTATTGGCTGAGGATCTGGAAGCCTGGGAATTGTAGTCCAAAACATCTGGAGGGCACCAGGTTGGAGAACGTCGTGCCTAGTAACACTGAGCCTCAGACGCTGGTTTCCTAGCTGTTTCTTGCTCGAGGCTGACAAATGTTGCTTTTTGGAAATGAAAAAGAACGTTCGTTTGTCAGCATTCAGCCTCAGTCAGCCACTTCTCCTCTCTCTCCCTTGCTCTCTCTTTTTCTTTTTTCATTTCTAGGCCACCCATCAGTATAAAAACGCCCAGAGCAGCATAAAAGCGGTAACAAAATCACAATAAAAAATGGTTCCCACAGGATTCTGCAGCTCTCCGGGGGTTCTGATCTGCTCGTTTTTGGAGACGGGCCAGGGAGATGTCTCCCAAGTCCGGATTTGGCACTTTTAGAGGAGGAAGTAGATCCGGGCCCAGCCATTTGTGACCCTGTATGTGTTTTGGCATACAATACCCATCCTCCCCAGCCAGCAGAGCCAATGGCGAGGGCTGATGGGCCTTGTAGGCCTTTGGGTGTCTGCAGTTGGCCCACCTCATGTTTGCTGGGATTCTTGCAACGGTGATGCCAAAAGGTGGGCCGCCTCGGCCTGATCCAGCCACATCGGATCTCCTCGTGTGCGTGAGCCGGAGGGCCGGCCTTGCCTTGCCGGACGGTTCGACTCGCAGGAGTCGAACCGTCCCGGTTCAGAGATCCTAATCGGGCCCTCCCAGTTTGTACGTTTAAACCGGGCCTAGGCTACCTGGTGTCCTCCACACCTTTCGGACCGCAAGACCCCATCGCCCCTGACCATTGGCCACGCAGGCTGGGGGCTCCTGGGAGCTGGGGTCCGAAACATCTGGAGGGTGCCAGGGTGCCTGCCGCTGGTTTCAAGCATGTCATAGACCGGGGGGCATGCAACTTTACGGGGGGGGGGGAGACAAGCAAAAATAGATCACAGAAGATGCAGGGGCGCACAGCCTGGGCCCCCCACGCGGCCCCCATGAGTTTATTCTGAGCCTTCCACTGCTCCTGGATTTCTTCTTCGCCCGTATTCTCTACTCCCGCCCCAAGACAGCCTCATTCATTCATTCATTTATTTATTACATTTATACCCCGCCTTTTTTCCTGCAAGGAACCCAAGGCAACTTACATAATCCTCCTCCTCCTCTCCATTTTATCCTCACAACAACCCTGTGAGGTAGGTTAGGCTGAGAGTCGGGGACTGGCCCAGAATCACCCAGTGAGTTTCATGGCAGAGCGGGGACTAGAACCCGGATCTCCCGAGTCCCAGTCCAACACCCTCGCCACTACGCCACACTGGCTCCCGTCTCTTTCCCTGCTGCCACTAGCAATGACGTATGAGCATTCCGTAGCAGGATCGCATGCGATGTGCGCGCATGTGCGCATATGTTCTGCGTCTGTGCAGGGGGGCTGCCCCCCCAAGCCAGCATCCCACGCGGCCCTCGAGACCGGAAAGGCTGTGCCCCCGTCGGTGCAAAAGCTACGCCGCCACGTTGCTCGACCCTCCCCAGCCTGCTCTGAACCTGCGTCCTGCAGATGTCTTGGGTGACAACATCCATCGTTCCCAGCATCCGGGCTGGCTAGGGGTGATGGGATTTGTAGTCCCGCACGTCCGAGAGGGGTGGGCGCCCACTGGTTCTGACCGCAGACGGCTCTCCTGGGCAGAGGGCAGGCGTTCCCGCCCCCTGCGACGTGAGATCCTTTTTACTCTGAGATGGAAGCTTCGGCATGCGTGCCCCCCCGAGTCCTCTGCCGTCGGGAAAGATCCCGGGGCGAGGCTGTTGGCGCCGTCCGTTTCTCGGCCCGGATGCCAGGTCTGTCCTCTTCTGCCCACAGCACGCTAACTACTACGGCTCTCTCCTGCAAGCGTCCACCGTGTGTCTGGGCACCGGCCCCGCCGGCGACGTCTACATCCCCTTCCGCGATCTGCTCCCGATGGTCGATCCGAACGACATCGTCTTCGACGGTAGGTGCTTCCTGGCGTGCACAAAAAGTGCGCGCGGCGACCGGGGTACGGCGGGGGAGGCATCGACGGACTTGGCACCCCACTTGCCTTCTGATCCAGGCCACGAATTTTAATTGGTAGCCCAACCGCCGAAAGATTTTTGTTTGGGACATTTGCTGAAAACTTTTCTTTTTTTGACTAATGACTAAATTCTAGCCAGTGTTTTATTCTTATTTTTTTTTTAATTAAAATTATTTTATTACATTTCTATCCCTCCTTCTCCTATTATTACATTTCTATCCCTTCCTTTGGGTTTCCTTAAGGAACCCAAAGCGGCTTCCATGGGCCCCCTCCCATTTTTATCCTCACAACAACCCTGTGAGGTAGGTGAGGCTGAGAGTCCGTGACTGGCCCAAAGTCACCCAGTGAGTTTCATGGCTGAGCGGGGACTAGAACCCGGATCTCCCACATCCCAGTCCAACACTCTCACCACTACACCACACTGCCTTCCTCTTATTGATATTCCTGTTTTTATTGTACTTTTTCTTTTTGGGTATTTTGTATTTTAATTTGTTGTACACAGGTCTAATATCTCTCTATTTTATTATTTATTTATTTATTCTATTTCTAAATCGCCCATCTGGCCGGTCACCTGGCCACCCTTGATGTGAAGTGACTTATAAGTTCTGAAAGAAAGATCTGCGGAGGTTCCTCTCTCTTTTAAGTTGATGGGATTTAGAATTTTGGAACTAATTTTGGGTGTGTTAGCCCTAGTAGACAGTGGGGCAGCCTTATTTTATTTATTATTAACAGTCATATACTTATTTGATAAAAAGCCATCTAGGCAGTGTACAACCATTTAAAACAATTCAGGGTGGAATCCTGTGCACGTTTAGACCAGGGGGGAAAAAGTCCCACAACTCCCAGCATTCCCCATCTAGCAGGAAAAAAAAACTCCTACAAGCAGAAAAAAGGCGTGCAACTCCCAGCATGGCTGGCTGGGGGATGCTAGGAGCTGTGGATCTCTTTTCTGTTTAAACATGCATAAGATTTCATCCTTAAGGGCGCAATCCTATGCCTGTTTAGACAGAAAAAAGTCCTACAACTCCCAGCTTTATCCTGCGGGGCTTTTTCTGTCTAAACATGTGTTTACCTTGACACAATAAATAAACAAGAACAGAAACAAACGAGAACATTAAAAACAGTAAACTTGTTAAAACAGCGCTGTCATTTAAAAGTTCAACAAGGAGGTGGGCAACCTGTGGTCCTCCAGCTGTTTTGGCCTACAACTCCCATCAGCCCCAGCCAGCAGAGCCCGTGATGAGGGATCATGGGAGCTGTAGGCCAGAAACCCCTGGAGGGCTGCCAGCGTCCCACCCCTGTGCTGAATCAAAAAGAGGCGGTCTTCCCCAGGGCGGGGCCTGCTTTTGAATGTCTTGTTTTTCGGAACCACGAGTGGCCGCTTTTGGCGATGCTTTTGCGTCGAATCTCAACGCGCTGCCTTCGGTATCTCCAGAAGGACCTGGACAGAGATTTGGATATTTCAGACCTTCTCCCACCTCGTGCCTTCCAGATGTACTGGACTGCAACTCCCATCATTCCCAGCCAGCGTGGCCCATGGGGGCAGTGATCGGAGTTCTTGGCCAAGACATCTAGAGGGGCCACCCTTGGGTGACAGCCGCCCACTCCCTCCCAAGCGAGGCGTTTTTTCTCTCCTTGTCGCTCCGTGCCGCTTCGAGTGAGTGCCACAGCCCGGGCCCCTCTCTCTGCTCAAGGGGGCAGCACCCACGTGGGGCGAGGCTGTCCCAAGCTGCGGGGGGGGGGGGGCGTTGTGTTGAGGAGTGCGTCTTCACGGCCCGCGGTTCGTCACGTGCGTCTTCCTGCGACACGAAGCCGCCGCAGCCGCGGCTGTCGTGGACGTTGGCTCTTCCAGACGCCTCGCCTCTTCTTTGCCTTCCCCGCCAGGCTGGGACATCTCTTCCCTGAACCTGGCCGAAGCCATGCACAGGGCCCAAGTCTTGGATTGGCCCCTGCAGCAGCAACTGTGGCCCTACATGGCGGGCATGAAGCCTCGGCCCTCGATCTACATCCCCGAGTTCATCGCGGCCAACCAGGAGGAGCGAGCCGACAACGTCCTGACGGGGACCAAGGCTGAGCAGGTGGGTCGGGGCGGGCTGCAAAGCTTGCCGCAGCCGCGGTCGGTCCGGCACCCGTGGGCACCCCCAGCGGCACCCGTAGAGAGCGGGGAGCGGGAAAGCGGGCGAGGTGGAATCATAGAATCATAGAAAAGTAGAGTTGGAAGGGGCCTACCAGGCCATCGAGTCCAGCCCCCTGCTCAGTGCAGGAATCCAGGTCAAAGCATCTCTGACAGATGTCTGTCCAGCTGCACCTTGGATGCCTCCAGAGTGGGAGAGCCCACCACCTCCCTAGGTAGTTGATTCCATTGTCTTATCGCTCTAACAGTCAGGAAAATTTTCCTGATGTTCAGGTGGAATCTGGGTTCCTGTAACTTGAGCCCATTATTCCGTGTCCTGCAAACTGGGATGAACGAGAAGAGATCTTTGCCCTCCTCTGTGTGACATCCCTTCAAGTACGGGAAGAGTGCGATCATGTCTCCCCTCAGTCTCCTCTTCTGAAGGCTAAACATGCCCAGTTGTTTCACTCTCTCCTCACAGGGCCTTGTTTCCAGTCCCTTTATCATCCTTGTGGCCCTCCTCTGAACCCTCTCCAGTTTGTCTATGTCCTTCTTAAAGTGAGGTGCCCAGAACTGGACGCAGAACTCAAGATGAGGCCTAACTAGTGCCGAGTAAAGGGGAATTATCACTTCCCGCGATTTGGAAGCTATACTTCTATTAATACAGCCCAAAATTGCATTTGCCTTCTTTGCAGCCACATCGCATCCGGATCACATGGCTGCCACCTGCAGAAGAGGCAGGGGCTGGGCTCCGTCCTCGGGACCTTCGGGGGGCCACACCCCGAGTCCTGGCTCCGGCCGCGTCCACCAGCCACGTGATCCGGATGCTGCTCTCACGGCCGCCCATGATGGCCCGAGGAGGGCTCTTGTCTTCCACATTGGCTCTGGCCTCGTGATGGCCATGTATTTGTGATACGCCCATAATTTCTTATTTAATATTTTGGAGGGGCAAATATTGCTAGCATCTTGATTTTTCTCCCGGAACCCCAGGGTTCCGCGGAACACAGTTCGGGAAGCGCTGCCCTAGCTGGTGCGGTTGTGGTTCGGAATCTGGCGCGTACTTGATGGTCGTTGTTTTTTCTCCCTCCTCTGCCCACGCTTTGCGTGTGAGCGGGGCTCGGCGCCAAAGAGCCCAAGCCGCTCTTTGACCGCTTGCAGATGGGGTCTGATGTTCTGCTTCTCTCCACCCCCACCCCCACCCCAAAAATGGCCTCCCACTACCCTGAAGATGGCTCAGATCCGCCAGGACATCCGAGACTTCAAGAACTCCAGCGGGGTGGACAAGGTGATCGTCCTCTGGACAGCCAACACGGAGCGCTTCTGTGACGTGCGGGCCGGCGTGAACGACACGGCCAACAACCTGCTCCGAGCCATTGAGGTGAGGCGCCCCGTTCTTTCCTTTGCTAGGCTGGTGGCTCCTATTTTGGTGGGGCTCCTGACCCATTACAGCTTTTATCCTTAGCTTTATAGGATGGTGCTCCGTGGTGGTGAACCAATTTTGGGGATGGATAGATCCTATAGAGCTCCAAATAAAACCTGCAACGGATTAGGAGCCCCACCGAAATAGGCGTCACACCGGCCTCCCTTGACTGTTCCCGAGCGGGCTCCCTTCTCGCCTGTATTAGGGGGTTTTTGTTGTGTGAGTAACGATTCGGCACTGGGCACATCGGTGCCACAAGTCTAGACCAGTTTCAAACCAGTTCAAGAGCGCTGGCACTCTGAAACGAACAGAGGTCCCCCCGGGGCAACAGCTGTTCTGCAAAGGAGCTGGTCTTTTCCCAAAATAATTCTCTGCGCCTCCACAAAATGTTCCGATTTGGGAATATATGCACCGTGAGAGTGAAACCAGTTTATAATTTCCCACGCCAATGCGCTCCGAACCTCACCCCGGTTTCATTCTTCATAGATCAGCCTCCCCCCAACCCCAGCCTTGCCACAACCTTGTGTCTTCCAGATGTGTTCAACTATAACTCCCATCATCCCTCAGCCAGCATGGCCATTGGTTGGGAATGCTGGGAATTGTAGTCCAAAATGACTGGAAGGCGCCAGATGGGAGAAGGCTGCCTTGAAACTCAGGCTCATAGGCTGACGCTGGCCCACCTGGGGTTCCCATCCAGCCTTCTGGGGTTCCTGAGATTGCCCCGCCCTCTCCCCCTGGCCCCACCCTCTTCTCCCCCCCCCCGGCCTCAGATCATGTGCTGGTTTCCCAACTTTTACATGCTCCCCCCCCCCCCCCGTTCTACAAGGTGGAAACCCCTCTGCTATGTCTTAGTGACTGGCATGAAGAGGTTTCAGCTAAAATATACTGTTAGTTTTTTTGGTCTTCTGGCTCCACCCCCTTTGCCGTTGACCCCGCCCACCACTGGAATGTGGCCCCCGAGAGCTTCTTCAAAAGAGCCCTCGGGCCGAAAGCGGTTCAGCTAGGGATGCTTGGACTTCATAGATTTCACAGATCATAGAGTGGGGAGGGGCCTCGAGTCCAGCCCCCTGCTCAGTGCAGGAAACTAGAGGAGGGGTCTCCCATCCAAGTCATAGCCAGGCCTGACCCTGCTTAGCTTTCCACGCTCAAGACAAGCTGAGCCAGTCCGTTCCGTCTGCATTTCACGGATCGCCAGGCACCTTTTGTTTCCTCGGCCGCTCGTTGACGGCATCGGAATTTGCGCAAATGTGCACTTCTGAAAACGCACAAATCCCCCTCCCCCGTAGGCATTTTCATGCTTTAGTCTGGGTGGTAGGGGTGGGGGTGGTGTCTTTTTTAAAAGAAAATTGTAACTTTCTACTACTGTATTTGTGTAAATTTACAGAAAGTAAAAAAAAAATGGTCTGCAAGTTCACGGAATCCGTGGCGACTCGGGAAAAGCCGGTTCACTGCAGAATCTGTGGATCGGATACGTAGAAATGCGGACTCATTCGAATCCGTTGTGGATTTCCCCGGCATTCCTAGGTTCAACACCTCGGCTTTAAATAGTTAGATGAAATCCTGAGTCTTTTGTGGGGGGAGGGGGGGGAATGCCCATGGGGAACTCCCTCTCTCTGCTCACTCTCCCCCGCCACCTCAACCTCTTTTTTTTGCCTCCCCCCCCCAGGGGGATTTTGAGGTCTCCCCTTCCACGCTCTTTGCCGTGGCTAGCATCCTCGAGGGCTGCGCCTACATCAACGGCTCTCCCCAGAACACCTTTGTGCCCGGGGCTATCGACCTGGCCGTCCAGCAGGGGGTCTTTGTCGCCGGAGACGATTTCAAGTCGGGCCAGACGAAGCTCAAGTCGGTGTTGGTGGACTTCCTCATCAGCTCCGGCATTAAGGTCAGTGGCGGCCGGCGGCCGGCGTCGTCGTCACCGAAATGCGGCAGCAGTGTTCGCTTTTAAAGGGAGCCTTTTCCCCACTCGCTGCCGCTGAATTTCGGCAGGGGAGCTGGGGAGGGGGAATGTGCCCCACCGGCCTCTGGGTGTTGCTCTTCCCTGGAATAAGGGAAGACGTTTTGTGTGCCCCGCTTTCCTTTCTGCTGCTCGGAATCTTATCAGCGTATCTTTTTCTTGGCTGCTGTAATACAGTCATGCCTTGGACTGAGAGCATAATTCGTTCCGGAAACGTGCTTGTAATCCAAAACACTCTTATATCAAAACGAAACCAACCCACCCCCCAAAAAAAATTTGTACAGAGATTTTTAATTTAAGCCGTACTACAGTACTTGTATTGCAAGACGTCGCTTGTATATCAAGTAAAAAAAAATTAAATAAATGTTTAAAAATTTGCTTGTCTTGCAAAACGCTCTCAAACCAAGTTACTTGCAATCCAAGGTATTAGTGTACTTTGCAGTTCAGACTGTAGGTTAACTCGAGATCTGGAATAAAAAGTTACTAAGGGTGCTCTCCTATGCAGGTTTAGACAGAAAAAAGTCCTACAACTCCCAGCATGCCCCGGCTAGCTATGCTGGCTGTGGCATACTCGGGAGTTGTAGGACTTTTTTCTGTCTAGACCTACATAGGATTGCACCCTTAAGGCTCCAGTGGATTTCACGTGCCACAGATCAAAAGCTTGTCAGCTGGTGACCCTTTTACACGGCTGAGGGGCCAGCAGTGTTCGGGTGGGGCGGGATGGGCTTGGCCTCTATTTTTAGGCCAGCAAAATTCAGGGATCCCAGAAGAACTGGGACTGGCGAAGGAGGGAGGCGGAGGTGTGACGTCGGAAAGGGGACGAACCGAGATGTGTACCGATGGCAGGGGAAGTTTCTGCGCCAGGGGTGTGTAGAATCGCCCTGTCGCTTGAGCTCGGGGCGGCGGAACCAGTATGACCTGTTCCAGAGGGCCGTTCTGGCCTCTCAAGTTGGGGCCAGGCAGCTTGTGTTCTGTGCGTGTCTCCCCCTGTGTGCGCGCACGTACGTGTGTGCTTCCCACCCTGCCAGATGAGTAAAATGAAGCTGCAGGTGTTCTCCGCGCCCTGCTTCTCCACTGTGACTCCAGCGTTTCCCAGAAACCCTTAGGGACTAGAAGCTTTGTGTGTGTGTGTTTAAAATGGCCAGCTGATGGCTGCCTTCCCTCCCTCCATAGCCAGTCTCCATCGTCAGCTACAACCATCTCGGCAACAACGATGGGAGGAACCTCTCCGCGCCAGCCCAGTTCCACTCCAAGGAGATCTCCAAGAGCAACGTGGTGGACGACATGGTGCAGTCGAACCCTGTGCTGTACGGCCCGGGGGAGCATCCGGACCACTGCGTGAGTGGACGGCAGTGCGGTGGGGCGTGTCCGTCTACAGCCGAGCTGTTGGCTGGGGAGCGGCTTGTCTTGAGCTGCGAGGAATCGGGTCCTCTCCCCGTGGCTTCTTCACCGACACGGCCGCCTTCCCTCTGGACAGGTGGTGATCAAATACATCCCCTACGTCGGAGACAGCAAGCGGGCGCTGGACGAGTACACATCCGAGATTGCGTTGGGAGGCACAAACACCATCGTCATCCACAACGTGTGCGAGGTGGGCGGAAGGGCGCCGGGCCCGGTTCCGGCAGTGGCGGCGCCAGCGTCAGCGGGGCTGTGTATCCACTCCGGGTTTCACTCTGAGCCTTAAAGGGGCTAGACACAGTGCCGGACCCTATCCCCAAAGTAGGTTCAGCACCATTGGGCAGCTCCTTTAAAGTTCAGTGAAATCCAGAGTGGGTACACAGCCCTGCTGACATTGGAGCTGGCTGGGGCATGCTGGGAGCTGTAGGCCTTTTCTTCTGTCGAAACATGCATAGGGTTGCCGTCTAGCATCCATTAAAGATACTAAAGAGCTAGCAGCAAAGTTAGGAGTTATCTGATCTTTCCTGGGGAAATGGGTGCGAATTCTGGCGCTTGGGAAGGAGAAGGGTGGGTTTCATAGACTGGCGTTATTTCATAGATCATAGAGCTGGAAGGAGCCTACAAGGCTATCGAGTCCAACCCCCTGCTCAGTGCAGGAAACTAGAGGAGGGGGTCTCCCATCCAAGTAATAACCAGGCCTGACCCTGCTTAGCTTTCCACGCTCAGACAAGCTGAGCCAGCCTGAGCCACCGGCCTGTATTGGTTGGAACGGCCTTTCCTGGGATCACCCTTCTCCTTGCTCCGCAGGATTCCTTACTGGCCTCCCCCATCATTCTGGACTTGGTGATCCTGACCGAACTCTGCCAACGGATCCAGGTGGGCATGGAAGGGGAGGGGGGGCTCCAGCCCCTGCACAGCGTCTTGTCTCTGCTGAGCTTCCTCTGCAAGGCTCCACTCGTCCCCAAAGGCGCCCCCGTGGTCAACGCCCTCTTCCGCCAGCGAGCCGCCATCGAGAACCTCTTCAGGTAATCGCCGCCGGTGCTCTCTCTCTCTCTCCCCCCTCCCCCTCTGACCCGGTTCACACAACACAACAAACCGGAGCACAAGTCGACTGGGTTCAGACAGCACGATAACCCCCACTCGGGTTGAGTGTGGGTTGTCATTGAACCGTGGTTCGTTGGTGAACCGTGGGTTGTCACGTTGTCCAAACCCAGCCGAGAAAACAAACCATGGTGGAAAATCCACAGTTCACAACCCAACAACGAACCCTGGGTTCTCTTCATGGGTTGTTTGTGGTTAACAAGCCATGGCTTGTTAGTGCCAGCTGGGTTCAGACAACACGAGAACCCACGTCGTTTCAGCAACAACCCATGGTTCAATGCCACCCCCCCACGCAACCCATACTCAACCCTTGAGTGTGGGTTATCGTGTCGTTGTCCGAACCCAGCCGTGCTAACAAATCATGATTTGTTCACTATGAACAACCCACAGTTCACAACCCAGCAACAAACCATGTGTTCTCTGCGCAGGTTGTGCACGGTGAACAAACCATGGGTTGTTGGCGCGCCTGGGTTCATGCAGCGCAACAACCCACGATTCAGCTATCATCCACCCTTGACTCGCACTCAACCCATACTCTGGCTTGTCGTGTTGTGTGAACCCACCCAGCCCCCTTCCTCTCTCGCTCTCTCCGCTACTCTGCTTTAACAATCTGGTCAGGTTTTGCAAACTCCTGTGACGTTTGCACAGAACAATTCTGCGCCTGGCCCGGAGGGGGACATACGCCTGAACTCTTCCTCTGCGTGAATCCAGCAGGGCTGTGGTCCAACTCCACCCCACCCCCGGGCAGCCACCGGTGGCATAGTGGTAAATTCTGAAGAGCGGGTGCTCGTCACGCCAAAGTCCCCGTAGCCCTCAGAAGAGCCCTGCTGGATGAGACCCGGGACCTATCTCGTCCAGCATTGTGTTCACACAGTGGCCAACCGGCCGCCCACGGGATCCCACAAGCAGGACGCGAGGGCAACGGCACCCTCCCGCCCATGTTCCCCAGCAACTGGAGTACTCGGGCATCCCGCCTCCCGATACTGATATGTCAAGGGGAGTCCAGAAACGCAGGCGACTGTGTCAGTCTGTATCAACAAACTCGTTCTAGTTTTCATCTGCTCGGAGCAGGTCTTTGGTAATGCTGAAGGGTCTGAATTGCCCATACGAGACCGAGCCGGCCCAAAACGCTTTGCATGGCAACAGGGAACAATACCGGGTGACCGGCCAGATGGGCGATTGATAAATATAATAAATAAAACAGGGAACAATACTTTGTTGCTGAAAAAATGCTTTCCTGCTCCCAGCCACAGCGAGGATTGCAACTGTGCTCATGAGGCCCGAGCGGCGGGGCGGCAGGTTGGTGTCCCCGCACATCACACAGTCCTGGGGCTTCGCCTGCACCCCTGGTGGCTACAGGAGTGTCAGATTTTCCGCAGGAATGTTGGGATATCGCTCGCGTCGGCTTCCCCCCCCCCCCGATTGTGATCCTTCCAAGTGGGGGTTTCCCCGTAGCTTTGGGAGCTGCGTCAAGGCACAGTGGCTTATGCGCAGACGGATGTCGGGCAGGCGCTTCTCTCCCCTTGCCGCCGCCGCCACCGAAGAACCCATTAGGGAGTGACAGACACTGTTTTCTTGAGCTTGTGGGATCGGGAAGACCCTTCCTCCGCCCGGGAGCCCCAGAGAGCAGCTACCGGTCCATACTGGGCTAGATGGACCAGGGGTCTCGCCTGCAATAAGAGTGACGCGGCATCCCGTGCAAGTTGTCCTGTTCTGTGCATTATTTCATCACCGTGTGGGGTTTTTTGTTTGTTTATTTAGCCCACCTTTTCGGGGTGCAGCAAACCCTCGAGGGGGCTGCGGCTGAAGCAGACCTCGGTGGTGGGATGTTGCCGTTGGAGGACGTGGAAAGGGGTCGGTCCTATACTGGTTAGGATGAAGCCCAGTAATTGAACAGTTATATGCACAGCCCAGTTATTGAAACTGGTTATCACCACCCGGGTTGCTATACTCTGCTAAAAGGCTCTTAAGAGGAAACGGATTGTCCATACAAGGTTTAAAACTAATAAAGATCCTTATTAGTTTTGCTTACAGTCCGTTCATTCATATACAGTAATACCTTGGATTGTAAGTAACTTGGTTTGAGAGCGTTTTGCAAGACAAGCAAATTTTTAAATATTTACCGTATTTAAATTTTTTTTTTACTTGATATACAAGCGACGTCTTGCAATACAAGTACTGTAGTATGGCTTAAATTAAAAATCTCTGTACAAATTTTTTTTGGGGGGGATTTCGTTTTGATGTAAGAGTGTTTTGGATTACAAGCATGTTTCCGGAACGAATTATGCTCTCAATCCAAGGCATGACTGTATGCAGGATGCATATAGGCAGGTTAGAGTCTTGGGTGTTAAGAGTTTGCTGCATTGGAGGTCACTGGCTGGAAGGCAGCTCAGACCATGTGTCCATCAGAGAGAGAGGCCGGAAGTAGGGGCTACAAAGCATGCGCCCTGGGGAATTGTTCGATTAACCCTTTCCTCCCACTGTAACTAGTGGTTGCATTACCTCGTTGATTTAAGCAGGCAACATTACAAGTGCGGCTCCCAATGGCCCTCGGCTGGCTAGCAGATGTGCAGGTAACCATAGCAACCTCTGCCCGGCAGCCCTCCTTGCGGGGACTAGATTATGCCATGGAGACCCAAATCTAGATTTGGGTCTCCATGGCAATGCTGTGCTTGGCTTCCCCATGGGGTTCTCCCGTGTTCCCACCCCTCTTCCTATAGCCCCTTCCTCAAATCCATTCGTCGTCCCCCCCATTGTTATGCTGTCTTGCATCCATCTTCCCACATAACATCTAGGCCCATCTGCCAGCCCAGGGCCCTCCAGATGTGTCGGACTACAATGCCCATCACCCCCTGCTCTGGGGGATCATTGGAGTTGTAGTCCCAACACATCTGGAGGGCTGGGGTTGGGGTGTGTGGCTCTTCTGGGAGGATTCCCAACTCCCATCATCCCTGACCATGCCGCCTGGGGCCAGTGGGAGTTGTAGTCCAGTGTTCGGGGGGGCTGCAGGTTCTCCCGCCCCCGCTGCTCTTGGCCCAGCCTTCTCCAGCTTGGTGCCCTCCACAGACATTTTGGACTTCCAAGGCCCATCAGTCCCAGCGAGCGTGGTCAGGGATGCTGGGAGTTGTAGTCCCAAACACCTGGCGGAGAACCAGGTTGGGAAAGTCGGTCTTAACACTTCCTTAGAAGCCACGTAAGCCGTCAGTTGAGCTCCGTAAAATGACGTGTGGCCTCGATCTCCTGCCACTTGAGTTCATGGGGCGACCCCCATTTTAGTATTCTCAGCCCAAGAAAAACTTTCCTCTCCCCATGCAGGACTTTTATCACTTTTCATCCCTATTTAAATCCAGCCAAATGAAAGACATTGGCCGGGTTCAGTTAACTCGATAGCCCACCCTCGAGGGCGGAGTGTGGTTTGTCGTCGAACCGTGGGTTGTCGTGCTTTCTGAACCCAGCCAAGACAACAAGCCGTGGTGAACAACCCACGGTTCACAAGCCAACAACCGGCGCACGGGTTCTCTTCATGGTTAACCAACCATGGTTTGTTATCTCTGCTGGGTTCAGACAACACGATAGTCCACGGTTCAACAACAACCCACATTCAACTCTTGATTTCATAGATGTCATAGAGTTGGAAGGAGCCTACAAGGCTATCGAGTCCAACCCCCTGCTCAATGCAGGAAACTAGAGGAGGGGTCTCCCATCCAAGTAATAACCAGGCCTGACCCTGCTTAGCTTTCCACCCCCATCGCTGGCTTGGATCCAGATCTATGTCGAAGGATACCGCTTGCGGCACAGGGCACGGGCGTCCTTTCTTCTCCCCAGCGCAACCTCCGAGTCTGCTCGGGAGGGTTGGCTTGGGGGGGGGGGGGAACCCCTGGCTCTCCGTGTGGGCACGGGGTTCAAGCCCCCCCCCCCGATCACATTCCGTTTTGGGTTGTCTTCCACAGGGCCTGTGTGGGGCTCCCGCCCCAGAACCACATGCAGCTGGAGTACAAGATGCAGCATCCATGGGGCTGCTCGAAGCACGTCTACCTGCCCGCTCGCCCGGCCGCCCCCAAGAGGGCCGCCCCCCACCTGAACGGCTTCGTGTGCCCCGTCGCGGACAGCCAGGGCCACCCTGGCGCCCGTGGCCGCTTAGCCGGCACGCAGAACTAGACGTCCTCAGAGGGCCACCAGCCGGCACTGCACGGTAGCCCAACCAGACTTGTGGCTCAGACTGTTGTGTTCCTTTCTCTCCCTTCTTTTTTTGTATTGGCTTGTTGGGGGGCTCATCTTTGATAGGGCAACCTACCTCCTTTTCCTGTGGCCCCTTGGAATGTCGTTCGAAAGCTGTGAACGAGTCCGAAATAAAACGTAGCTCTGCGCCATCATGTCTGTGTGTGTGTGTGTGTTTGTAGCAGTCTAGCTCGTACGTTTTGAGACTGGGGTGGTCAGTTTTTTTTTTTTAATTTTCTGCCGTGCCACTAAAAGAAATGCATAAAAGGTGAGGGCAACTGGTCTCTGCGTGCCCCCCCCCCCCCGAAACACGCCACTGCCTCGGTTGCTCGGGCTGCTGCATTATGACCTCCTTTCCCGGTACGGCTCCGAACAGCGGGTGAAAAAGAAACCCCGCCCCAAATTGCTGGAAGAAGCTGCCGCTGTCAGTCGACGATCGTGGTTATTATAATAGCTCAATGTATCCTCCGTAGTCAGAATCGTAAAACTCTCTGGCTGCTGCCCGCTCTTGTTTGGTGGCTTCCTGGCTTTTGTGCCGTTTTTGCCCAATTCTAAAAGGATGAAATGCCCCTCTCAGGGCTTAAGTTACTGGCGCAGAGAGCTTCAAGCTGAAAGATCCTGGTATTTTGGCCCTGCCTGCCCGTCAGCCGCTGGAATGCAGCCCCCCACCCCACCCCACCCCAGCCGAGTGCTTCTCCGAAATCGAATCCAGCCCTTGAGCTGAAGGAATTTTGACACCCCTTCCACGGACCTTTGGTCTGTTCTGTCAACCGACTTCTTGTGCTCTTAATTCTAGCGAAACGAACATTTGGTCTACCCTTTAGGGCTCAAACAAGTCAGCCACTGGCTAGGGGATGCTGGGAATTGTAGTCCCATGCAGCTGGAGGGCACCGGGTTGGGGAAGGCTGAAATGGGAGAAGCCTGATTTGTGGGCTTGCTTGGGGGGGGGGGGCGGGGGATCGCTTTCCCCCTGTTGGAAACACGATACTAGGTTAGAGGGAGCTTTGGTCAATAGGCAGCAGAGGTGTGTGTGTGTGTGTGTGTGTGTGTTTCTGTGTCTGCGGCGAACAAAGCACACCATTTTGCTTCTGGCCATTTGGTCTTTTTCTTAAAAAAACAAAACAGAACAAAAAAACAAATTACGTACATTTATTGATAACGCACTTTCTCATCTTTAAAAATGCAAGGTTCCCCCCCAAAAAAAACAACCGCCACGTGCGGGGGAAAGGGAACTGTCCTTACTCACATGAAACGACAATGCAAAACCAAACAAAAAGGCCAGAGCTGGTGCTGCAATCTTTCGGATTTGGGTGAGGGCAGCAAAGTTTCCCCCCCCACACACACACACACGTCCGCTATAAACCCCCGCACACAAGCTGACCTCCACCCCAGTTCCACCACACGCACGGAAATGGAAGTTGAGCCAATTGGCTTGGAGGAAATCTCTTCCACCGCCCCGCTAAATCGATTCCAGACTGTCTCTTTAAAATCACACTGCAAAATCGGAACGCTTAAAAAAAATATACGGGGCCTGTGGGGTGGCTTACGCGCGATCCAAGCCCTTTGCATAAATATATTCTCCTCCTCCCCAGAGCTCCGACTGTCCGTTGATGGCAACGGAAGCCCCCCCCCCCCCCCAGCTCGGCTCAACTGTCATGCAAGGGGGCAGTTTTCAAGGGTTAGCTTTCTCCTCCCCACATGCGGCATCACCCCCAAGCCCCCTCCCCTGCACGGCAATTAAGCTGAGGGGGGAAAAAAATTCCCCATGAATGCCAATGGGAGATTCTCCCCCCCCCCATGGGATATCCAAGGTTCTGAACAGGGGGCCAGCAGTTCATTGCAGGCAGGGCTGGTGCGAGTGCCCTAGGGGGGCAGTTTATTAAATTGGGGGGGGGTCAAGACCCTTGGCTCCCCCGGGGCAGGGCATCCGGGCCGCATCACGCACTCATAGTCATGCTGGGCAAATACTGGAGAGGCAGAGACAGATGGGAGACATCTCCGCATTCGAGGGGGGGTCCGGCAGGGAGGGCACCGTCCCCCTCTGCACACCTCCGACAGCTGCTGCTTCCAGCCGGAGACAGCCTCATTGGCCCAGCCCTGCCACAGGGCCCCCACATGCCCCGAGACCCCCGTGCCGCGCAGACCCTTATGCGCTTGCTTTGGAAGGGGTCTAAGAAGCTGCTGACCATCTCGCTGCCGCCGCCGCCACCCTAAGTGCTGCCCGGCGGCCAGTTAAATAAACTGGCGTGGATCTTGGAGCACAATACATGCAACTCACTGGGTGACTTTGGGCCAGTCACTGACTCTCAGCCTAACCTACCTCACAGGGTTGTTGTGAGGATAACATGGAGAGGAGGAGGAGGACTATGTAAGCCGCCTTGGGTTCCTTGCAGGAAAAAAGGCGGGGTATCAATATAATAAATAAAATAAATAAATGCAAAGAAAGTGACGGATGCCATATTGGGGTGGGGGGGGCACAATCCAGCTTCCGGTGAACCTTGTCTTAAAAAATAATCATCTTCATCAAATTTCTAGACTTTACAAGTGATCATTTGATCGTTTCCCCAGCCTTCGCGCAGCTCTTTCTTCCCCCATTCTAACTGTTTGAAACGCCTCGCCGGAGGCAGCTCTTGGCAGGAAGAGCCTTAAAAAGCAAAAACGTGCTGGAATGTTTTGGTATTTCTGGCCCCTCCACAAGAAGCTTCTCTGCAACAGCGTTCGGCCCTCGGGCTGAAAAAGATTAAAGGTCCCCCTGCTGGAGAGAATAACGCCGTCAGCAGTCGGGGGGGGGGGGCGGCTCAAAAGCCCTTGCCTCTGTCCCCCGTGACGGATCGCGAGGGATTGTGCGAAAACAAGGAAGGAGTCAAATAAAACACAAAGGAGGGAAACAAAAAAATAAAAGGTTGCAGGGGAGACTTTCCCGGGAGCAGAATCCAAGTGACCCCTTTGGCACGGTGGGGACACAGCCGTGGTCACCCTCATGCAATTCCCACCCCCCTGGAAACACCTCAGCCGGCTGCACCTGTGGAACTCCTGCCCACATGAACGCAGCACGGCGCGGCCTCGCTCACCGTGGGCATCGCGATGTCCATTTCGCCTCGGCCTGCGACGAGAATGGAGCCGATTAAAGACCAGCCCATCAACCGGCTTCTGGAAGGCTGCGGGACTTTGCAGAAGCATCGCTCTGCCGTCGGACAGCCACCCCGCTGGGAGGGCGGTGGCGCCCACGCCCCAGGGGTGCACCCTGGAGCCCCCACAACCCCGCCAGAAAGCTCCACTGGTGTAGATGTCCTAGTGTTTCTGCAGCGGTAGGGGATAAACGGAGATCGCCGAGGGCCGGATCAGTGGATCCCAACCACAACTTTAAGACGCCAGCTGGGCGGATGAGCCAGAGGCGAATTTAGCTGCTGTGGTCCTCACCCTCTCCAGAAGAAACGCAGCTCAGGTTCCCTTCGCTCTGACAACATTTTAACTGTAGGCTTCCAGGGGGCAGAGATCTGCCCGTTTCTGTGTCGCGCGGTCTGCAGACTGCGCAACCGGAATAAGGACCACGGAGGGAGGAGGCCGAAGAGGCCTGGAGAGCCGGGACCCGTTGAGGACGACCGGCACTCCGCTCTCTCCCCAGGCCGTCCCGGCTTCCAACCCCGCCCCAGGCAATCGCTTCACCCACCTAAGGATCCGTTCATGTGATGCGGTTCCACAGCGTTCATCCCGGCCATCGGGCCTCCCGGACTGGGTCCCATGGAGAACTGGAAGTGGGGTGTGGAAAAGAGAGTTTTGTGGGGGGGGAGATAAAGGAGGTGCAAAAAAAGAGCTCGTGACTCAAGAAGGCGGGACGGAAAGTTTGAGGTTTCCTTGAAAAACATGAATGTTTTATTAAAATCCAGGGGTGCACAACCACTTTCAGCCAAATTCCATTTCGGAGCAGCTCTCGGGGGCCCCACATCCCAGTGGTGGGTGGGGCCAAAGGCAAAAGGGGCGGGGCCAAAGCCACCAGCATCTTTTCTCTTAACGCTCTCGCTGCCAGTAACTCATCCTTCGGAGAGAAGGACCGTGCGAAAGCTGGGAAGCTGACGAACCATTGGCAGCCGGGGGAAAGGGGTCTAGGGAACTCGGAAGGCCGGATGGGGAAACCAGGCGGTCCAGTTCAACACCCCTGCCCTAAGGGAAAGCGTAACAACATGGCGGCGGGCCGGAGGGTTGTGGGAAGCTGGGCCCTTACACTGGGCCGGCTCCCGGCGGGGCCGACGGAGCTCATCACATGCACGTTTTGGCGGAGTCTGCGGAGAAAAGAAGAGGTCATTAAAAAAAGAAAAAAACAGACGAGCCGGAGTGGGTCGGAGCGAAGATCCGTCCCGCTGTGGCCGCTTCCCACAGATGCCTCTGGGAAGCCCACGAGTGGGGCATGAAGGCAAAGCCCCCTCCCCTCCTGTATGTCCCCCAACAACTGAAACACAGCGGTACACTGCCTCTGGCCGTGGAGGTTTGATGGATCAGGACAAAGGTACTGCCCCTCTGGCCCAGTGTCTTGTTTCCAGCAGAGGACAGCCAGATTGCCGTTGGGAAATCCACACGCATGGCTCACCAGCTCCCCCTAGTGTGTGCCTCAGCAAATTGTACGCAGAGGTAGACCTTAAAGCGATCTATGTCACGTTAGTAGCCATGATGACCACATCTTGTGGCAGCAGTGAATTCTATCAGTTGTCTGTGTGCAACGGTGGTGTTTGGGGGCGGCCCACTGTGGCTGGAGCCCAGCTCTTCCATTTGGAGCCCCGAATCTCTGGGAGGCCCTCTCTGCCCCACCACCCTGCTGCCCAGGGGGGCACCTGCTAAAATTTATTTGTTTATTTATTTATTTATTTATTATATTTATCAATCGCCCATCTGGCCGGTCACCCGGCCACCCTGGGCGATGTACAATTAAAATACAATAAAACACAATAAAACATACTAATTAAAACAATATTAAAAATTCTCATTAAAAACCTAACCCACCCCATATTCCCGCCTGAACAGCCATGTTTTTAATGCATGGCGGAAGCTCATCACGGAGGGGGCATGGCGAAGGTCACTAGGGAGGGAGTTCCATAATGTGGGGGCCGCCACAGAGAAGGCCCTCTTCCTAGTCCCCACCAGCCTGGCTGCTCTGGCTGATGGGATAAGGAGAAGGCCGTCCGTGGCAGACCTTGTTGAGCGGTCTACTTGATGTTGCTGGAGGCGCTCCTTGAGATAAGCTGGGCCGGAGCCCTGTAGGGTTTTAAAGGTCAAAACCAACACCTTGAATTCGGCTCGGCAAGCAACTGGTAGCCAGTGCAACTCATTAAGCACTGGCGTGATGTGATCACACCGGCGGCTGCCCTTAATCAGGCGAGCCGCCGCGTTCTGTACCAGCTGAAGCTTCCGGACCGTCTTCAAGGCTAACCCCACGTAGAGCGCATTACAGTAGTCTAGGCGAGAGGAGACCAAGGCATGAACCACTGATGGGAGGGTCCAGGGGCCCTCCCGAGGACCTCTCTCGCATCCGATCCCCCTGGATGAGCTGGCTTTGTGCCCACATGTGCTTCCCCTCATGCTGGCTGCGGAATGCTGGGAGTTGTAGGACTTTTTCCTGTCTAAACATGCACAGGTTTGCACCTGAAAATGTTTTAATCTTTTCTAGACCTGGGTTGAAAAGCCCCTTTCAGTCCGAGGGCCGAATATAATTTTGGAGAAGCTCTCAGGGGCCACATCCCAGTGGTGGGCGTGGCCAAAGGCAAAGGGGGCGTGGCCAAAACGCCAGCCTATTTTAGCTGAAGGCTCTTCCTGCCAGTAACTTCAAGCCGTCGGGAGAAGCATTTTAGACCTTTTAGAGCAGGGTAAAAAAAAAAACCTGCACACACGTCCGGGAACCGCCAAATGCGGGAAAATACACCAATATATTTCCCTCCCCAATGAAATCAAAAGCACTCGCCTCCTGGGCTGTGTACGAGGGGTGGGCTGGAGAGACCTCGTGGGAGTGGGAGTGGGAAACGGAGGGAGAGAGAGAGGAAGATGGGGCGTGTCTGGCTTAGAAGAAGAAAAAAAACCCCAAGCATGAAGATTTCCCTCCATCCACTGGCACACACACACACACCCTTGCTAAGACCTGAGCTCTGTTTTCATGGAGAATCCAGCCCAAATTCTCGTGCAGAACCAGAGGAACTCACCCCATAGCTGCAGGGAGAGGATGAGGAATATATGATCCCTAGAAGGAACCAGGGCGAAAAGGGGACACTGTGGATTTCTGGACTTTATGGGGTTTTGTTTTTTGGTTTTAAATCACATACACTAATACCTTGGATTGCAAGTCACTTGGTTTGAGAGCGTTTTGAAAGACAAGCAAATTTTTAAATATTTATTTACTTTTTTTTTACTTGATATACAAGCGACGTCTTGCAATACAAGCACTGTAGTACGGCTTAAATTAAAAATCTCTGTACAAATTTTTTTTGGGGGGGGGGATTTCGTTTTGATATAAGAGTGTTTTGGATTACAAGCACGTTTCCGGAACGAATTATGCTCTCCATCCAAGGCATGGCTGTACCGAGTTTGCAGTAATATTCAGCCAGGGGCCTCACACAACACCGGACTCCTGCAAGGAGAAGCGTGCACAGATTGGTGTCTCAAAAGGCGGGGTTGGGGAGGGGGTCGCTCTGCCAGCCCTTCCTCCTCCTGTTCCTTGCACCCCTCTCCAAACAGAAACAGCCTTACATGTTCATCGCGGCTGCGCCGGGACCAAGCAGGGATCCCAGAGGGGGTCTCATCCCGCCACCAGAATTCTGGAAGGAGAAAACGTGGAAGTGGAATTGGGGTGGGTGGGTGGGTGGGTGTGGGGGGGGAGAGAAACAACACCCCTTGCCTCTCTCAAAACGGCCTTCCGACTCCTTGGACAACGGACGGCACGGCTCCCTCGGACCCGATTCACCCGGCGCCAACATTACACGGGGTAAAATCCAACATGTGTCCCGCTCAAAGCAGACCCACTCAGATGAACGGGGCTTCGGTTAGACACTGAAATGAAAGACCCATTTCACAGAAGGTAAAACCGGTGATACTGAGAGAATCGCAAACACATGCACAAACACACACACAAAAAATTGATATATATGAAGTGCAGGGTGGGGGGAAATAAGAGAAATTAAAAATGAAATATTAACAGGCCCTGGAAATTAACAGCAGGGGCAGAAATAAGCAAAAGGGGGACATTTTTGAAAACAAAACCAGGATTGCTCTGTTTTTTAAAAGAAGCGGCAGGGCCTTTCGATACGGCAATTGTTTTCTCCACCGACCAACCGGAAATCTTGCATGCGCACTAAAGCTCTGCACCTCTGCACTATCCAGTGCGCCCTGCGCCGTTCCGTGCCACAGGTGTGCACAGCTTTGCCCAGTCTCAGACAGACCCAGTCGGCGACAGCCAGATGAAAAAGACTGGCGAGGATCGACTTGGGACAAAAAATTGGGAACCGGGAGCCCTGGGCCGGAGGAAGCCGGAGCCGGTGTCCGGGGGATCCCAGAGCAAGCCACAAGAGACGCATTTTTGCAATTCAAGGTAGCCGAACACCGACTCAGCTCCAGTCAGAGCTGCTAAAAGGGCAGGAATTTGCTGCCTTTTTCCGGCAGGGCCCCTCGTGCCTCCCCTCCGAGTGGCTTTAATTTAGGGAGGGTGTGTGTGTGCAAAGGCCTGCAGCTCTCCCTCCCTCCCGATTCTCTCCAGAGGGGGCTGGGCTGAGATGCAAGCGCCAGCACCACCGGGCTTTGAAAGTAAAGCTCAGGACTCGCGGGAGTTTTGCTTTCCACCTCCCTTTCAAAATACATGCATTTAAAGTTGCAGAAGTTGGAATTGGCTTTGGAGACAGCGAGAAAGATACTCAGGGGTCAAAATAGTGTCAGGGTTGCGGAAGCCTTGGAAGCCTCTTACTCCTCTTCCCCTGGCCCGAGGCCATCAGAATTTAGATTGTAAGCCCCTGGCGGGCAGGGACCTATCGTTTTTTTTTTTTTGTTTAGGAGAGCAACCCGCAAACTAAAAGCATGGTATAAATCACCGCATGCATAGAATTGCACCCTTAGATAGATAACATATGATAGATGGATAAATATATCTATCTATTTCTACCTATCAGATCCCTTGGTCTAATCCAGTATACCTCTTCTTATGTTCTAAGAGTTATTTTTTTTTCAGAATTTTGCAGTATTTTGCAGGCTTTTACCCTGATTTTTACTTTGGTTTTATTCCGTTTTAAACTTTTTAGATATCTTCTATGTTTTAAATGTTTTCTATTTTTCTAAACACAATAGAAAACATTGAAAAACTTTAGAAAAATAGAAAACGTTTAAAACATAGAAGATATTTTAAAAGTTTAAAATGGAATAAAACCAGAGTAAATGCCAGCAATACTGCAAACTTCTAAAAAACACACACATAAGAACATTAGAAGCCTGTGGCTCACGCTGGCTCAGCTTGTCTGAGCGTGGAAAGCTAAGCAGGGTCAGGCCTGGTGATTACTTGGGTGGGAGACCCCTCCTCTAGTTTCCTGCGTTGAGCAGGGGGCTGGACTCGATGGCCTTGTAGGCCCCTCCCAACTCTATGATCTATGAAATCTAAGAGGTATACTGGAATCGGACTCAAAGAGTGCTTATCAATGGTTCCTTCTCAAACTGGGGAGAGGTAACGAGCGGGGTACCACAGGGCTCGGTCCTGGGCCCGGTGCTCTTCAACATTTTTATTAATGACTTGGATGAGGAGGTACAGGGAATGCTTATCAAATTTGCAGATGACACAAAGTTGGGTGGAACAGCTAATACTCTGGAAGACAGAAACAAAATTCAAAGTGACCTCGATAGGCTGGAGCGCTGGGCCGAAAACAACAGAATGAAATTTAATAGGGATAAATGCCAAGTGCTGCACCTAGGGAGAGGAAACCAAATGCAGAGTTACAGAATGGGGGACACTTGGCTCAACAATACTACAAGTGAGAAGGATCTTGGAATTGTGGTAGATCACAAACTGAATATGAGCCAGCAATGCGACGTGGCTGCAAAGAAGGCAAATGCTATTTTGGGCTGTATTAATAGAAGTATAGCTTCCAAATCGCGGGAAGTGATAATTCCCCTTTACTCGGCACTGGTTAGGCCTCATCTTGAGTACTGCGTCCAGTTCTGGGCACCTCACTTTAAGAAGGACATAGACAAACTGGAGAGGGTTCAGAGGAGGGCAACAAGGATGATAAAGGGACTGGAAACAAGGCCCTATGAGGAGAGACTGAAAGAACTGGGCATGTTTAGCCTTCAGAAGAGGAGACTGAGGGGAGATATGATCGCACTCTTCCAGTATTTGAAGGGATGTCACACAGAGGAGGGCAAAGATCTCTTCTCGTTCATCCCAGTTTGCAGGACACGGAATAATGGGCTCAAGTTACAGGAACCTAGATTCCACCTAAACATCAGGAAAAATTTCCTGACTGTCAGAGTAATAAGACAATGGAATCAACTACCTAGGGAGGTTGTGGGCTCTCCCACTCTGGAGGCATTCAAGGTGCAGCTGGACAGACATCTGTCAGAGATGCTTTGACCTAGATTCCTGCATTGAGCAGGGGGTTGGACTCGATGGCCTTGTAGGCCCCTTCCAACTCTACTTTTCTATGATTCTATGGATTAGACCAAGGACTCTGATATATTCATCCATCCATCTATCTATTTATATCCATCACATTTTATCTATCTAAGGACGCAGTCCTATGCATGGTTAGACGGGGGGGGGGGGGGGGAGTCCTACAACTCCCAACATTGCATATGAAGGTTTTACTTTCTGTGAACAGCCCACAGAGCCATGGCTATTGGGCAGTACAGAAATGCAATGCACCCATCCATCAAATCGAGGAAGGTTGTGCTACACATTCAAAACGGGTCCTGGGGCCCACCCACTCCACAACAGCCCCCTCCTCACATTTCCATGCTGCAGGGACCCTGGGGGGTGCTTCCCAAGCTAGGGCCCACCCCGTCCTCATTCCCAGAGTGCCCTCCCTTTGCTGGGCACTGCTCCTGCCGCGCTGGCCGAAATATTAATAGATGCGGAGCGTGGCCGCCTCACGGGGAACTTCCTGCGGTTTAATCCTTGCTGACCTGCAGGCAGAAGGGGAGGCAGAGAAGGATCGCTGTTCTCGGCATGTGTCAAGGCAAAGGTGGTCCATGGGAGATGCGGTTTCCATGGAAACTGGCAGGAAGGGATGCTGGCGGCCCGGGGCGGCCACCTACCAGGAAAACGCTGCATAATGCCTCTTATGCAATTTCTTTCTCTCTCACAAACACAGATAGGAGCCAAAACAACTGAAGAATGCTTAATTCTGAAAAATTAAAATGTAACTCTTTTCTCTCTCCCTCTCTCTCTTTTAACCAGTTGTGGATTATTTCACTGAATTTTCTCTGTAAATGTATTTTGTGTGCATATCTTGTGTTTATAAATCTAGGTTTTTCATCTTTTGCTTTTCATTCCAATTGGCTTTAATTCTAATTCCTTAAAATTGCTTTTAATAAAACCAATTTGATTAAAAATGGAGAGGAGAAGGACCATATATGTCGCCTTTGGTTCCTTACCAGAGGGGGGGGGGGGAAGCAGGATATAAATGGAATAATAAGTGCTGCTGAGTGATTCAGTCCCGCTTACTTCTGAGTAGCCATGCCGACACCTTGCCCTGCTTACTTCTGAGTAGACTTGTAATGGTAATAATCACCTTTGGCCCTGCCCATCCTGCCTTGGCTCTGGCCACAGATGGAATGTGTGTGTCCCCCCCCATCCCGTGTCCGTCCCCCCCACGAGACATTTCCCATTTTGTACTTTGGCCAGGGGGGATGACAGGGTAACCGTTCCCCATCCCTGGTTTAAAGACACATTTGAAAAACATGCCCTGCGCTTTTGCTACATGGCCGCTCAACAAGGTCTGCCACGGACGGCCTTCTCCTTATCCCATCAGCCAGAGCAGCCAGGCTGGTGGGGACTAGGAAGAGGGCCTTCTCTGTGGCGGCCCCCACATTATGGAACTCCCGCCCTAGTGACCTTCGCCATGCCCCCTCCGTGATGAGCTTCCGCCGTGCATTAAAAACATGGCTGTTCAGGCGGGAATATGGGGTGGGTTAGGTTTTTAATAAGAATTTTTTATATTGTTTTAATTCTTATATTTTATTGTGTTGTGTTGCTGGTATTTTGGTTGTACATTGCCCAGGGTGGCCGGGTGACCGGCCAGATGGGCGATTGATAAATATAATAAATAAAATAAAATAAAATGGCTCCAGCACAGAAGTGCAGGCAACTCGGAATGGACCTTGGGAGGAAATTCAGAACAAGCCCAATCCGCGGTTCACGTGGCAGTAAGGTCAGGGCAGACGAAAGGCGGCGTTTGTTCCTTTGACAAGTCATAAACCTGTGGAACTCGCTGCCATAAGATGTGGCAACGACTCCTGGCCCAGAGGGCGGTGGAGGGGCTTCGACAGTTGCCTTCAACCCCGCCCACCGCTGGAATGCGGCCCCCGGCAGCTTCTGCGAAATGGGATCCGGCCCTCGGGCTTCCATCGACAGCCCTGGATGGCAGGGACTGAACCCGGGACCTTTCGCGTGCAAAGCAGGGGGCAGTGCTCCACCACGGAGACGGGGGCTCACCTCGAGGCGGATGGCAAACCTTGGCTGGCGGACGGACGCAAGGCCACGAGCAGGAGGGTCACTGTAGGCGACGCAGGGGGGCGGCTCTTTCCCCCACCTCCAACGCTCGTTGCGGCGGGAGAGGCAGGGGGGCGTAGTGGTGAGAGTGTTGGACTGGGACTGGGGAGACCCGGCTTCTAGCCCCCGCCCGGCCATGAAAGCTCACTCGGTGACTTTGGTGCAGTGAAAGAAAGGACGGCAAAAATCAGGGATGTCGGAGAGAACCGCAACGGATTCAAACGAGTTCAGATTTGTACGAATACAACCTGCAGATTCCACAGCAGGCTGACTTTTTCCAAGTTGCACGGACTCTGCGGATTTGCAGACTGGTTTGTTACTTTTGGGGGGGGATTTGCACAAATTCGCATTTGCGCAGATGTGCACCGCACGTGCGCTGATTCGCGTTAGCGCACATGGAACGAAAGGCTTATGCAGCCCTAAAAAAAAAATCTGATTCCATCAGTGAGCAGACAGTGGAACGAAAGATGCCTGACAACCCACAAGAAAATCCGTACATCCCTAGAAAAGTCTCTCTCCCCTTAAAAAATAATGTATTAAAAAATATGCTGGTTGGGCTTTGGATTTCGAGATTCTCCTCCTCCTGACCTATCCGGATTGCTCTGTCCCCCCCTCTTCGTCCCCCCCAAAAGTATAAACCCAAATCAGATGTTATGGAAAAAGCCAGAAGGATCAGGTATTTATCCTTTCTTTGCATGACACCAAGTTAAGACATTATGATATCCTGATTAGTAAGCTAGCTAAGAGTGGGCTAGAGGAACAACTATCAGGTGGATCCACAATTGGCTATAGAATCGGACTCAAAGAGTGCTTATCAATGGTTCCTTCTCAAACTGGGGAGAGGTAACGAGCGGGGTACCACAGGGCTCGGTCCTGGGCCCGGTGCTCTTCAACATTTTTATTAATGACTTGGATCAGGAGGTACAGGGAATGCTTATCAAATTTGCAGATGACACAAAGTTGGGTGGAACAGCTAATACTCTGGAAGACAGAAACAAAATTCAAAGTGACCTCGATAGGCTGGAGCGCTGGGCCGAAAACAACAGAATGAAATTTAATAGGGATAAATGCCAAGTGCTGCACCTAGGGAGAGGAAACCAAATGCAGTGTTACAGAATGGGGGACACTTGGCTCAACAATACTACAAGTGAGAAGGATCTTGGAATTGTGGTAGATCACAAACTGAATATGAGCCAGCAATGCGATGTGGCTGCAAAGAAGGCAAATGCAATTTTGGGCTGTATTAATAGAAGTATAGCTTCCAAATCGCGGGAAGTGATAATTCCCCTTTACTCGGCACTGGTTAGGCCTCATCTTGAGTACTGCGTCCAGTTCTGGGCACCTCACTTTAAGAAGGACATAGACAAACTGGAGAGGGTTCAGAGGAGGGCAACAAGGATGATAAAGGGACTGGAAACAAGGCCCTATGAGGAGAGACTGAAAGAACTGGGCATGTTTAGCCTTCAGAAGAGGAGGCTGAGGGGAGATATGATCGCACTCTTCCAGTATTTGAAGGGATGTCACACAGAGGAGGGCCAGGATCTCTTCTCGTTCATCCCAGTTTGCAGGACACGGAATAATGGGCTCAAGTTACAGGAACCTAGATTCCACCTAAACATCAGGAAAAATTTCCTGACTGTCAGAGCAATAAGACAATGGAATCAACTACCTAGGGAGGTTGTGGGTTCTCCCACTCTGGAGGCATTCAAGGTGCAGCTGGACAGACATCTGTCAGGGATGCTTTGACCTGGATTCCTGCATTGAGCAGGGGGTTGGACTCGATGGCCTTGTAGGCCCCTTCCAACTCTACTTTTCTATGATTCTATGATTTAAATGCGTATATTTTTAAAGGTGTTTTTTTTTTAATGCCTATGACGCTTTCACGTACTTTCCACGGTTTTATCCGCCGCCTCTTGTGACCTTACGATGATACCCCTGTGACGCTTTCATCACTCGCTGCCCCTGAAACCCGGAATGTGACGGAGGACGGTAAAAAAAAGTTGATGGGATGGTGAGAGCGAGGAGGAGGGCGAAAAAAAGGAAGAGAAAAGGGGAGGGAGGGAGAAACGAAGAGAGACAGAGAATATGAGGAAGGGGGGGGGAAGAAAGGGGGAAGAGAGAGGAAGGAAATACCAGACGCACGGATGGAGAGTGTGTATAAGAAAAGAAAGACACGAGCCTTGAAACAAGGACTGGGAGATTGCCGGGGCGGGGGGGCTCTTTTGCGGAAAGGAAGCCCTCACGTTCTGAGACCCTCAAAGATGTGGGGCCGGCCAAGTTTCTTCAAGGAGGAGGAGTTGCTGGAGCACTGAGGGAGGGGGGCCCTTTGCAGGCCCTCCGTCATAAGCTGCAGCCTGCAACTCCACCACTGCACAGAGCAAGGGCGGGAAGGGATCGCTGCCCCCCCCGCCGCCCCCCACAAGCCCCATGGCATGCGATAAGAGACACGGGAGGGGCTGGGGCGTGCGTTGGTCGGGCGAAATCTCTCCCACCCGCCCCCCCCAAAACGGCTTATTTCCCTCTCCCCAGAAGATTCTGCCGCTGAATCCCACCAAATCACTTCCATGTGTGGAAGACGGAGCCAGACGGAGGGCGGGGGTCGGGGGTCGGTGGGTGTGGGGTTTCCGGGACAGAGAGTGCGGGGAGAAGCTCTTGGGTGTGCTCCAGTTGGGCCTGAAGCCAAAAAGTAAGAGTTGGGGGGCACTTTTGGCCTAGAGGGAACGTCTCTTTTACTGGTGTGCACCCCTGCAATGCAACCTTCCGGGAACGGTCTCCAGTCGGCATTCTCTGCCGACAAACTCCCACAGAGGATTGGTGGGGTGTGCAGTCTGACCTCTGCTGCATCCCATAAAACCTGCAAAAGTTGTCACACTGACACCATCGCACTGCTTAACTTGCATGGCGGCAAGGAGCGACAGTGATAATTCCCCTTTACTCGGCACTGGTTAGGCCTCATCTTGAGTACTGCGTCCAGTTCTGGGCACCACACTTTAAGAAGGACATAGACAAACTGGAGAGGGTTCAGAGGAGGGCAACAAGGATGATAAAGGGACTGGAAACAAGGCCCTATGAGGAGAGACTGAAAGAACTGGGCATGTTTAGTCTTCAGAAGAGGAGACTGAGGGGAGATGTGATCGCACTCTTCCAGTACTTGAAGGGATGTCACACAGAGGAGGGCCAGGATCTCTTCTTGATCATCCCAGAGTGCAGGACACGGAATAATGGGCTCAAGTGACAGGAACCCAGATTCCACCTAAACATCAGGAAAAATGTCCTGACTGTCAGAGCAATAAGACAATGGCATCAACTACCTAGGGAGGTGGTGGGCTCTCCCACTCTGGAGGCATTCAAGGTGCGGCTGGACAGCCATCTGTCAGAGATGCTTTGACCTGGATTCCTGCATTGAGCAGGGGGTTGGACTCGATGGCCTGGTAGGCCCCTTCCAGCTCTACTTTGATTCTATGATTCTATGAGGGAGGACACGCAAGAAGCCCCGCTCCACGGCAGCCATATTGTGAGAGCGTCCACAACACTCACTCACCCAGCAATTCCAAATGTCCCCACGGAACCAAGAAGCTTGGGGGGGGCCTGAAGCTGTGGCAAGCCCCGTCCACACCATTCCTCTCTCTCCCGAGAGGCTGGCGATTATTTTGCCACGTGCATCTGTTTCAAAGGTGATCTTAAGGACTAGAAACCTGGCGCTCTCTTTTTTGGAAAGAGGAAAGCGGATACGCTCGGCTCATGCCCTCGCGCAAAACGGTCCCGGGTTGTTGTGGCTGCACCCCAAACGCACCCAAGGCAGGCCGGGGGGCACGCAGGCACACACAGTCTTGCAGCCCTAAACATGTACGTGAGCAGAGAGAGGCGGGACAAGGTAGAAATCCATCAGCCCCCTCCCCAGCCCGCCATGCCTCCCCTCCAATCCCAAATCCTAGTCCTCTGTGCCAGGAAAACACCGACGGTGCCACGAAAAACTCACAAGAGGCCATGGCTCAGTCCTCTGCATCTCTGGTGGGAAAGGATCTCCGTTGTTGAGAAAGACCCTTCTCTGCTCCCAGTCAGATCAGACACTAACTACTGGGTGGGATGCAGAGACAGACTGGACTGGGTAAGGCCTGCAATCAGATGCCAAGAAGGCTTACCCGTCCGGACTTACAAGATTCACAGCCCCGGCCTATAGGGCAAAATCTACATAAAATCTGACTATGCTAATCTGTATTTCTGTATATAAGAGAGCCAGTGTGGCGTAGTGGTGAGAGTGCTGGACTGGGACTCGGGAGATCCGGGTTCTAGTCCCCGCTCAGCCATGAAGCTCCCTGGGTGACTTTGGGCCAGTCACTGACTCTCAGCCTAACCTACCTCACAGGGTTGTTGTGAGGATAAAGTGGAGAGGAGGAAGAGGAAGAGGATGTAAGCCGCCTTGGGTTCAATTGGGAGGTGGTGGGCTCTCCCACTCTGGAGGCATTCAAGGTGCGGCTGGACAATCATCTGTCAGGGATGCTTTGACCTGGATTCCTGCATTGAGCAGGGGGTTGGACTCGATGGCCTTGTAGGCCCCTCCCAACTCTACTTTTCTATGATTCTAGGATTCCTTGCAAGAGGAAGAAAGGCAGGATATAAATATAAGTAAAATAAACATATGAAAAATATCCTGTGCAATTTAAATAAATCACAGTAGTTCTAACAAATTATGCCAATTTATTTAAATCGCACAGGAGGCAAAGCCAACCAATCAATTGCTCATCCAAATCACCTCAAATAAAACAAATTCCTCAGTTAATTTGCACCCTGCTCCAGATCACCCCAAACCAAAGGGGGAAACTTTCTTTCCTCCCAAGCTTAATTGCCATGCAGGGGAAGATGGGGGGGGGGTTTTTGCAGCGGGGAGTGTTAACCCTTTCCCACCCCAGCTGCACTGCCCCTTGAAAATCACCCCCTACATACATAGTGATTAAGCTGAGAAAGAAACTCCATTGGTAACTGTGGAGAGAAAGCGGGGTCAGGTGCACACCCCCACCCGGCCATCAGGGCCGCTGCCCAGGGCAGAAACAGATCAGTTCCGAGCAGCCATTGACTTCAACCGGTCACTCACATCCACTTCAATGGGATACATCTTCATACCCCCCCCCCACCCCCCCACAGCCACCAGGAGTTGTGAAAGACGGAGGTATTGGCAGACTAAGCGAAACCCCAACCAAAGAGGTAGCAAAAAATCAAGGAAGAAAATCCAGGAGGGACACACACACACCGAACAGCCGCAAGAGGACACTACGCTCGACATCTGGGGCCTTCCTCCGACTGCCACCTCCACGTGAGGCTCGGAGGGCAGCAACTAGGGGGAGGGCCTTTTCTGTGGTAGCCCCCCAACTGTGGAACAAGCTCCCTCCTGAGGCCCGCCTGGCACCAACTCTTATCATCTTTTTGGCGCCAGGTTAAGACTGCCCTCTACGTTGAGGCTTTTAATAATCAAATGGTATACGGCGGGGTGGTACATTGTTTTTAGCGGTCGTGTTTTATTAACTAGTTTTAGTGATGTTTTTAAAATTGGTTTTAAATTTTTATCATGTTTTCATTGTTTATATTTTTAACTGTCTTTTATTGTATTTTTTTAATTGATTGTTGTACACCGCCCAGAGAGCTTCGGCTATTGGGCGGTATAGAAAATGAATGAATGAATGAATGAATGAAAACACCCTTGAGCACAGAGAGGGGTGCCAAGATGCCTGGTAGTCTCAAAGAGCTGCCAAGTACTGCTAAGTACCCAGGGAAGCCCAAAGAAGAAGCTGCTTTTTCCAGAGATCAGACAGGGAGGGGGGACGGGAGGGGAGGGGGGAGCAAGAGCGAGGGTAAAAACGGGAGTTCCTGGCGGGAACAGTTGTTGGTCGGTGGGCACAAGGCTGCGCGGACGTCCGGGACTCACGAGACTCAACCCCGGGAAGCTCCCGGTGAACAAGCTGCGATTTCTCTTTGCCTGGCAAGGCGCGGCTTTCGAGGAATCTAAGGTCACCCCAGGTAAACCTTGCGCTGTACTGCTGCTGCTGCTCAGTCTATCAGTTGTCATGGGAAGCGCGTGCGCCTTGTTACCGCTTCGTGTTTGTTTTGATACGCTCGATTAAATTCTGTTTACCTATAAACAGCGTAGTAGCGTTCATTCATAAAGATCCTTCATTCACTGTTCCAGCGTCAAAATTGGTTGCGGCTTGCTCCTGAGTGTCGGGAAGCTGCATAAGAAGGGTCAGCTTCGCTCCGGTTAACCCTTTAGGTCCCGAACCTGCGCACTGGACCGGCTGCGGTCCATTACAGTAACCGAGAGACACTCGGGGGCCCTGGGAAATCAGCTCGGGGCCCTCGGAAATCGGCTTGGGGGCCCTGGGAAATAAATTTGGGCCCAGAGTCCCATGTGCTGAGCCCTAGCAACGCCCCTGTATCCGGGCAATGTGTTCTGCCCACAGTACCACCCAGGACTCCCAACCCACAAGGACATGGAAGCTACTCACCACCACCAGGCATGAAGGAAACAGGGGGGCTCGCCCAGCGTAATGTTCTTTTCCCACCGGATCTGGGAAGAGGCAAAAGAGTGCCAGTTAGGAAGGCTAGGGGGATCACCAAAGGGACCTCGGAGGTCACCTAGTCCCACCCCCTGCTCAAGGCAGGCTCTGCAAGGCAAGGCAGAGCTACCACAGGGGTGCAGAATCTTTTTCAGCCCAAGGGCCGGATTCCATCTGAGAGAAGCCTCGGGGGCCGCATTCCTTGGTTGGGGCGTGTTTTTTCAGATGGGAAGCAGGGAGATACAAATTCCTAAATGATAATTAATATATAAAACAGCAAATAAGAAGGACATTGGAGAAGGCATGAAATACATAACATAGCATCTCTTTTATGCAGGCACTTGCTGATTTTAATACCTACCTTACAGATATTTTTTTGTTTGTTTGTGGGGTTTTAAAAAAATCATTATATTTTATTCTAGTTGGTGTTTCAAAGGAGTTTCGTGCACCACCCTGTGATGTGATCACGACGGGCGCTATAAGCATTTAAAAAATAATAAATAAACAAATAATGGTTCCCCCAAACGGTTAAATATTATTGCCACCAGACGCTGCTGACAAATTTAAGAACGGTGGTTGGGTTTACAAATTCAAGTCTCGGGCAAGGGGGTTGTCTCTGACTAAAGGCCTGTGGCTCACGCTGGCTCAGCTTGTCTGAGTGTGGAAAGCTAAGCAGGGTCAGGCCTGGTTATCAGGGATGGGGACTCGGACTCCAGGACTCGACTCGTGAGTCAGACTGAGTCCCCCCTCTGACTCAAGTCAGACTCGAGTCCCAATATTTTTAATGGGACACGAGACCAAGGACTCTTCAACATCCCTGGGCTGTGCCAGAAGGAGTGGAGAGGAGCGTGAGCGCATGGAAGCGAGGTGTGCCGCTGCTCGGCCACTATGGACGGCTACCAGGAGTGCAGCCCCAACAGTGTGTCAAGATTTATTTTGATTGATGTGTTGCGTACTTGGGAGAGGCAGAAGAAGGGCCTGAGATTACTCTGTGTGGCTGCTCTGAATGTGTTTCTGGTTCCAGCAAGTTCATCACCAGTGGAGCGGGTGTTCAGTGAGGGTGGAATTGTGATGAGACCTCACCATTCCAGAATGGGGGCCAAACTTTTAGAAAAAAATCATGTCCCTCAAATGCAACATGGATAAGTTTTAGGAAGTACAGCAAGTTTATTTTTTAAAATCATTTTTCTAAAATGCAACCTTTCAGACATTTTGGGTTTGGCTGCCTCTGCCTGCCTGTTTGGGGTTCCCAGCCTCCTCTGCCTGCCTGGTCTCTTCTTGACCAGTTCCACAGGTGAATTGTCCAAGACAAAGGCCTCTGCCTGCCTGCTTTGGGGTTCCCTGCCTCCTCTGCCTGCCTGGTTATTTTGGGTTTGTCTGCCTGGTCTGTTCTTGCCAAAATCAGTGGCAGAGTTTTGAAATAAAAAGGCACACTTGTGCCTAGAATTTATTTAAGCCACACATCTGAAGTAGCCTTATTTTGTTGGGGGGGAAACCCATTGATTTTAATAGGGACTCGTGGAGTCAGCTTTGGGAGTGACTCGGGACTCGTGAGTCACCATTTTGGACCAAGGACTCGGACTCGAGACTCGGGTCCAAAGACTCGAGACTCGACTCGTGACTCGAGACCAAGGACTCTTCAACATCCCTGCAGTGGTTATTACCTGGATGGGAGACCCCTCCTCTAGTTTCCTGCATTGAGCAGGGGGTTGGACTCGACGGCCTTGTAGGCTCCTTCCAACTCTATGATCTATGAAATCTATGAATTCAGCACTTTTTTGCTCATCTATCATAAGGATCTGTATCCTGCTTCCCACACCCCTTCTGGGGCTTCCAAGATTTGCTCCCCCCAAAAAACAAGACATCGGAGTTTGAAAGGGGGAGATGCCCAGGCCACAGTTAACCCACACTCGTTTGCTCCTGGACTTGATTTCAGCAGCCTGAGAAAATAATTTCATTAATTCACAGTGGAGCCGACGATTCGGGTTTAGTATTTCAAACTGTAAAGCCCCAGAGCATGTTGACAGAAACAAAGAATATCAATGTATTTAAATCTCTCTCTCTCTCTCTCTCTCTCAAAACAGGGGTGTTGAACCCCTTTCAGCCCAAGGGCTGGATTCCATTTTGAAGAAGTCCTCGGGGGCCCATTCCAGCGGTGGGCGGGACTGGAGGCAAAATGGGCCGTGGCCAAAAATACCAGCCTGTTTCAGCTTAAATCGCTCACCACCCGCAACCGAGCCGCAAGGGAGGCATTTCAAGCTCTTAGACTGGGGGGAAAAACTAGACAGAAGTCAGGAAACCAAACGATCTACAGTAATAAAAATCTAAAATGGGGGGTATTCAACGTCACCTCTTCCCGTGCTGTCACCCCTCTTTGGCTCCCATTCTTACCGCGGAGAGGAAGGTCTGTGCGGATTTCCGAGCTCCGATGTGAAGGAGGTATTCGTACGCGTACAGGGCCAACCTGGAGGAAGGAGGAGAGACCTCCCATCAGCCCGCTGATTCTGTCCACCCTCAAACAAACAAGCATGAAACCTGCCTGCATGTTCCCGATGAGCCACAGGGGTTTAAAGGAGATCAAACCAAGTGCAAGGCGGGATTGGGGCTTCAGCGCGCCTCTCCTAGGTCTAGGATTTGACCCACACAAAGCTGTAATGTCCGAATCGGTGCTGAAAACAGAGAGGAACAGACAGGAAGACCACACGGTCATCAGCAGGTGGCGGGATCCCAAAAAGATTTCCAGCCCTTTGGGGATGCAACCGGCAGCTCCCATTAACAAGCCGGGATTTCCAGCCCGATCATGTGCCTTCCTCCGTACGTTGGGATCCCGGGACTGCAGCTGCACCGAATGCCGAAATCTGGCCCGCTAGGGTCCCTCAGTGGCCCCGCCCCCTTCCCCTGGCCACGCCCCCTTTCCCTCCCGACCATGGAGCGTTTGTCCGTTTCCCAGCTTTTGAGTGTTTCCCCTCCATTCCTAAAGGTCGGAATGCCTCTCCTAAGGCTGAGTTACTGGAAGGAAGAGCTTTCAGCTAAAATAGGCCGGTATCTTTGGTCCTGCCCCTTTTGCCTTTGGCCCCGCCCACCACCAAAATGCGGGGCCCCCGAGAGCATCTCTGAAATGGAATTTGGCCCTCGGGCTGAAAGAGGTTCACCACCCCCGATCTATCCCAGCACCAACCGGATGCTTCCAGGAAGGGCCACAAGCAAGACACGAAGGCACAGGCAGACCTCCTTGGAACATGGAGGTGCAACTCGGTGATCGTGAGAATGTAACACTGCCGCTGGATGAAGCCAAAGGGCCAGCTAGACTGGTGTCTGCTTCCCATAGGGGCCACCCCTGGGAAGCCCATGAGTAGCACGGGAAGGCCTGGCCCTCTGCTGCTTTCCCCATATCCCCCAGCAACTGCCACTCAAAGCTTTTCTACGCAAGGCTGCTAACCCAGTGAGAGCCAGTGTGTTGAGTGTTGGACGTGGGTTCGAGTCCCCACTCGGCCATGAAGCTCACTGGGTGACTTTGGGCCAGTCACAGACTCTCAGCCTAACCCACCTTACAGGATTGTTGTGAGGATAAAATGGAGAGGAGGAGGACCACGTAAGTCACCTTGGGTTCCTTGCAAGAGGGGGAAAAAATGGGATATAACAATAAATAAATAAATAAATAATCTGCTGTATCTACTTTCAGTTTTATTGCACAAGTGAGATCCAAGCACCTCACGAGGAGTGTTTCCTTTCCCATTTTTCCACTTCATGACCTCTAGGTGGCACTGTGGAAGAGCGCAAGTACACAAGCAAAAAACAAAACAAAAACAGGTTCTTTTGCTTTTACAAAGGAATACCGCATTTTCCCTAATCGGGGGGGGGGGGGGAAACCCGTTGAAAGGGCTCTCTAGACACAGGAGCGAAACAGGAGGGTCATGACGTCGTCTAAAGATCCCATAAACAACCATGAATAGGGAACAATGAGCGCATGATAAATGCCTCGTGTGGAAAAGCATTTAAAGATAGACTGCTTCTAAACATGGAAGATCCATACAGCAATCTCGGTCAATGGCTTCCAATAGACCTCTCTCATTCCTTCTCTGTGCATTCGTCTAATCCAGACTCCCTCGACCTGGCGCCTTCCAGATCTGCCCCCACGACCACTGGCATCCTCCAGGGGGGTTGCACTACAATTCCCATTATCCCCAATGGCCACGCTGGCTGAGGGATTATGGGAGTTGCCATCCCACACATCCGAGCGGCGCTTTAGCCTTGCCTCATGCAGAAGGCGCTCCTGCCTCTGGAGCGTGCCAGCAACCTCCGCTGCACCGTCCGATCGTGGCGCCAAAGCAGCCCTCTTCTTGGGCATGCCAAAATGCCTCCGTTGCCCAATGACGCGGTCCCCAGAGGATCAGGGGGCACCGATCCCAACCTCCTCAGAGGCACGAAAGGTGCGCCTTCCCCTCTCTCCTCCAGGTCCTCTTCCCGTAGGATGCTGCCTTATAACTTTCTGCAGGCGGAAGGAGAAAAAAAAAAGAGCATGTGTTCAATACTACAAGTGAGAAGGATCTTGGAATTGTGGGAGATCACAAACTGAATATGAGCCAGCAATGCGACGTGGCTGCAAAGAAGGCAAATGCAATTTTGGGCTGCATTAATAGAAGTATAGCTTCCAAATCGCGGGAAGTGATAATTCCCCTTTACTCGGCACTGGTTAGGCCTCATCTTGAGTACTGCGTCCAGTTCTGGGCACCTCACTTTAAGAAGGACATAGACAAACTGGAGAGGATTCAGAGGAGGGCAACAAGGATGATAAAGGGACTGGAAACAAGGCCCTATGAGGAGAGACTGAAAGAACTGGGCATGTTTAGCCTTCAGAAGAGGAGACTGAGGGGAGATATGATCGCACTCTTCCAGTACTTGAAGGGATGTCACACAGAGGAGGGCCAGGATCTCTTCTCCGTCATCCCAGAGTGCAGGACACGGAATAATGGGCTCAAGTTACAGGAACCTAGATTCCACCTAAACATCAGGAAAAATTTCCTGACTGTCAGAGCAATAAGACAATGGAATCAACTACCTAGGGAGGTGGTGGGCTCTCCCACTCTGGAGGCATTCAAGGTGCGTCTGGACAGCCATCTGTCAGGGATGCTTTGACCTGGATTCCTGCATTGAGCAGGGGGTTGGACTCGATGGCCTTGTGGGCCCTTCCAACTCTACTTTTCTATGATTCTATGATTCTAACCACTGAACCATGCTCCTCTCCTGGGGGGACTGAACTGGAGAAAAGAAGCCCCAAGGAGTTGGGTTCAGCCAGTCAGGCAGGAAGAGCCATAAAATGTATACGGCACCAGATGTGCCAGTACCCAACTCAACTTTCCATTCACCCTTGCTCTGGGCAGCCCAGCTGACTGGCTCGAAGCGCCCACGGATCTTGGAGTGGGGCCTCCCAGCTGGGAGCAGAGTTCGAATGCTCCCAATTCCCACTGCCTCTCCCCATGAGCAGCCTTTGAGGACGCGGCGGCACATCTGCAGAACGTGCCCCCCCCCTGCAGGGCTGTCGTGACAGTGTCGAAGAGGAGGCCGCCTGCAGGCACAATCCTAGACGTGTCCACTGGGAAGCCCCATGAAGTTCAACGTGTGTTACTCCCAGGGAAGGGAGTTGCGGCCCGAGTGACGACTCAGGGAGCCCCCAAACTGACCAAGCAGCTTCGGGCAAGCATCTCGCCCTTCCCACCTGCAAAATGGCGGCAAGAACTGAGATCGAACCTTGCAGGATCGTCGTAGAGGTGTTTGGGGGGGAAAAAAACCCCACTCTTACAACATAATAAAGTGCTTTTATCCACACCCACCCACACCCCTCTTGCTGCCTGGTGCAGCTGGTCGCAACCCGGCCCTTTTGGCCACACATAGAAGATACAGCTGTGGTCACTTGGTAATGAAGGGGGAAGCACTCTGCGCATGCTCCACGGCTCTCCCTCTTCCCCCAGCACTTCCCAGCAGCAAGAAACACTTTCTGAATCAACGCAGGCCTTCCACCCAGGCCAAAGGGGTCAAACCTCTTTCAGCCCAAGGGTGGAATATTCAAATTTGTTTGGGGAGGGAAGGGGTGTGGCTATTCGGGGGGGGGGAAACCAGAGGGCCAGTTTGGGACCCCAGGCGGGCCTGAGCCCTGAGATAAGCACCCCTGATTTATACCCTGTTGTCAGTGAATCGACAGCAACAGAAGCAGTCCGTGAATATAGACGGGCGTGGGGGGGGGGGGGGGCAGCTCCAAAGTTCAAGAGGGGGAGGAGGCAGTTGGAGTTGAGTCTTAAGAGCGTGGAGGGGGGGCGCCCCCAATGCACCCCCCAGCACAGATCTCCACGGAGGACGGGGGGGGGCACTTACTTCTCGCGAGCCGGTCCGTCGGAGGGCACGTTGGCGCCCTTGCCGTACATGCCTGCGGGGGGGGGGAGGCCCCCGCCGTGGCACCTGCCGTCAGAGGAAGAGGGGGGGGCGGGGATCGGGGCCGCCCCTCGGAGCAGCGCCGCCCGCAGCCGCCCCATCGCGTCCCGCGCCGTCGGGGATCCGCGCCCGCTGGCGGGAGGAGGCTCGACGCCGCGGTGATGGCCCCGGGCCGCCCCCTCCTCTCTTTGGCGGCTGTTCCCCCCTCTCCCGCGCTCTTAAAAGGGCAACGCCATGGGGGGGGGGAGAGAAAAGGCCACGCAGACTGCAAGGAGGCAAGATGGGCGTTGAAGCCCACCAGAGAGAGGACACCCGCGCTGCATTAAGCCATCCCGGCGGCCTCGCCCAACCTGGGGGGCCCCCTCCAGATGTGTTGGAGTACAACTCCCAGCATCCCCAAGGGGATGCTGGGAGTTGTAGTCCAACACATCTGGAGGGGGGGGCAGGTTGGGCGAGGCTGCAGCGCAGACAGACGCGCGGGATGTGGCTCGCGCCCGCGATTCTGCCGCTGGCCTGCAGAGGGCACCCTTGTGCTGCTGAGGACTCTCGCCCTCTGCGCGCGCTCTCGGCGCCCCTTTCTCGGTCTGCTGCAGCGGCTTGCAGCGCCAGTCGGGATGCGCCGCCGCGCTGCCTCCCGCCCCCTTTGGAGCCGGCGCATTCTGCCTTCGTTCCTACCCGTATCGCCCCCCCACCCTCCCCCAACCTCTCTGGAATGCTATGCCAAGCGGTCAGGGTCGGCTTTGCAAAACCTGAGTCGCTAGGTCACAGCAAATGCCCTCGCAAGGCGCCATCATCTGCTGCACCGAGCTAGTGAGTCAGGACACAAGAAAAAAGCCCTGCTTAAAGGCCCAGTCTCGCCTCACATCCTGTTTCCAGGGGACAGAAGGAGAAGCAGAAATAGCTTGTCAAGCTGCCACGGTCCACCGAGTGTTGGCTCCCTCCAATTAATTTCAACTCGGGTTTTGCAAAGCTGGCCTTGAGGTAGTTTTACAAAGTCCAGAAGTAGGCCGTTACGGCAACAGCCCCTCTGAAGCATCCCCAGCTTGGTGCCCTGCAGATGCTGGACTACAACTCCCATCATTACTGACCATCACCCATGCTGGCTGGGCCTGATGGGGGTTGTGGTCTAAAACCTCTGGAGCAGCAGGCAGGCAACCTGGTGTCCTCCAGATGTGTTGGACTACAACTCCCATTCAGTTCCAGCCGTGGCTGGTGGGAGTTGTAGTCCGGCAACATCTGGACGCGCCATCCATGTGAAGATGGACTTCCTTTCATGTGCCCAGTGCATGTCTTGCCAAACCTGAGATGCTAGAAGATCAAAGCCAAGCTTCAGTCCCTTTGCAGACCAGCCTTGCCAAACCTAATAAGGTCTTGCAAAAGCAGCCTGTCTGAAGCCAAGAAAAACATTGCTAAACCAAAATCCCCCCTCTTCTGCGGCTTCGGAAGCCAAGAGACGCGGCGTCAACTCCAGTCCAAGCAATATTTCGGCCCCACTTCCTGCAGCTCAACTTCTCTAATTCTGCACAAAGGTCTCAACTCGGCTTCGTGGGGTGGAAGGAACTTAAAAGGAGAAAGGGGAACTCTACGCCCGGCCCGGCCCCACCTAGAGCTGAAACGGTTCTCTGTGTGCAGCGTAGGCGCCAGAATTTCCCATCTCCCCATTCGCGCTTTGCCTGAGAAATGATCAGCGTCACTCACTGTGCAAACACCGCATGTGAGGCCTTCTACCTCAAAAAAAAAACAAACCAGCCGCTGGGTGTGAATTTTGTGTGGATCAAGTTCACGATCTCACAAACTGTGTCAACTGCTAAATACCGTGGCATTTCCTTTGTAGCGCCGGAGATACAGAACTGTGTCCCCCCGCCAGAGAACTGGCATCGGTTTGGAAGAAGGACTGCTGTGGCATTCCCCAACCTGGCACCTGGACTTCAACTCCCATTATCCCCAGCCACAACGATAGGAGTTGTAGTCCAACGCATCTGGAGGGTGTCCAGTTAGGGAAGGCTAGAGTACTGTTTTTGGTGTGCACGTCCATCTCATTCCCCCCCCCCTCTTCCCTCCTCCTCTTCTTTTCCTTTAGTGCTGTATCTTTTTAGCCTGTAAGCTTGCAGGCAGGGATTGTCTTGTTTTACTGATCATATGTAATTGATCGCTGAACAGCAGGGTCAAAATAATCAGCATATTTAGTGGAACCCTGCTCTTTCTAACCGTGGTCAACCAGATGTCCCGAAAGAAGCCCAGAAGGACGGCACAATCCATCATTCGCCTCCAAGAAACAGGAACTCCAAGCTAGACTGCTGTTCTATATGGATGCTCCACTTAGCTGTTGCAATTAATCATTGATCTACCGTTGATTTCTCCAAACACTTTGTGAGGGCATAAGCCAAGGCCATTCCAAATCAGACCAAAAATCCACGCCCCAAAAATCAGTATAAACATTTTCTTAAAATAAACAAAACAAAATCTACATCTCCTTGCTTCTCGCAAGGACGGACCAAATGCATCTGGAGAGGGGCGGTGCTCGGTACCAAAAAGATCCAGGGCTCAGGCCCACAGGATGAAAAAAATGCACAAATTTGCATATGCTAATTTACATATGCTGTAAAGGACCCTGTCTCTGAAGGACACCCCTATTTGCGAAAAGGGATGCACGGACAGGGGAGAGGAGGGCGTTTGATTTCAGGAAAAAACCTCAGGCAGAAAGATTCAAGAGGGGGGCGGCAGGAGGGGAAGCACACGTGGGCCAAAAGCCAGCTCATCCAGGGGGATCCGATGCAGCAGAGATCACCAGGGCCCCTGGACCTTTCTTCCAGCAAGTGCCCCCTGGACAGCAGGGTGGTGGGGCAGACGGCCTCCCAGAGATTTGGGGCTCCCAATGAAAGATTCGGGGCTCCAGCCCTAGTGGGCCGCCCCCTAGCACTACCTCTGCCTCTGGAAGAAGCCCACAAACAGGGCACAGAACCAAAAGCCCTCCCTTGTTGCTTGACCCAAGCTTCTAGTCCTTGAGAGGTAGACTGCCTCTTAACATGGAGGCTTCATTGAACGAACATGACTGATAGCCCTTGATAGACTCCTCCTCCTCCAGGAATCCATCTAATCCTCTGCTAACCCCAACCAAGTAAGTGGCCATCGCCAGATCTTGCAACAGGGAGTTTCACAGATCAACAACTCACTGTGGGACCGTCCGCCCCACGTCCGCTGCCCCTCAGTCCCTGGGCACGTTCCCACGTCCTAGTATAGCCTTCCCCCACCTTGTGCTTTGCAGGTGTGTTGGACTACAACTCCCATCCTTCCCAGCCAGCCATGCCCTCCAGATGTGTGGGACTGCATGCCGGCCAGAGGATGCTGGGAATTGTAGTCCAAGACACCTGGAAAGCAACAGGTTGGGGAAGGCTGTTCTCGTGCCTGGAGAAAAGGAGACATTCTCATTCTCATTAAAATAATAATAATTAAAATAATGATAATAATAATAATAATAATAATAATAATAATAATAATTATTATTATTATTATTACAATCATCCGCATCACTGACTTCCTCCTGCACCATGCATAATTTTGGAAAAAACCCCGCTGCTTCTCACACACCCCAACCTGCACCCGCCTAAGTAACCCCTCTTTCATCGGTGGATTCATCGGGGCGGAGGGCGGGGGCTGCTTCTGAACCCTGCAATGCCTGTTCGGCTGGAGGTAACACTGGGAGAAGAGCGAGCGGGAAGCCTTTCGAACCACATTTCAAGAATAACTCGCTTTCTTTCTCTTTTCGGCCAGAGCAGCTGCCTGCAGGGAGTTGAGGGCTGCGGCTGCGGCTACTGCTGCTGCTCACACTGGGGGGGGCTTTCCAGGAGTGGGGGAGCCGGGGGGGGTTTCGTTCCGCCCACAAGGGAAGCCACATCCGTGCCACTTGAGTGGTGGCTCTTTTGTGGCTGTGGAGGGGTGTGTGTGCCCTTAATCAGCCTCCCACGAGCCGGCACCCTCCAGAGGGGTTGGATTATGACTCCCATCATCCCCCAATGGGGGATGATGGGAGTCATAATCCAACCCCTCTGGAGGGTGCCGGCTCGCGGGAGGCTGGACTAATAATTTCCCATTCACGGAGCGGAGAAAAAACTGCTTTCTCCCCAAGCCTCCGCTAGCCTCCAAGTCCAGGGCCGGTGCTTGATTAGGGCCGCGGGCCGGAGGTTCCCCACCCCTGCTCTAAAAGTAAAACTCAGCCCGGCGGAGGGGCTTTGTGCGGAGAGTCGCTCCGCCCGCAGATTAATCAGCCCGAATGCTTTTAGTTGATTCATCAGCGAGGGTTGTCAATTCAAGGACAGCCCAGTGGGCCCTCCACGAGAACAGAAGAGGAGCCACGCCGGGTCACACCCGGGATCGATCCGTGTTCAGAGGCAGCCTAGTTTCAAGCACCTCACTTCTCTTCTTACATTTTATTTGGGGGCGTCAGCGCTGCACCCTGGCCCTGCCCTGGCCTGGCCTCTTATTTATTTATTATTACATTTATGAATCGCCCATCTGGCCGGTCACCTGGCCACCCTTAAGCCATCCTTGACCTGCCCCCTTGTGTCTCCAGGTTCCATCCTGGCCCCGCCGCCTTGTGTCTCCAGGTTCCATCCTGGCCCCGCCCCTTATGTCTCCAGGTTCCATCCTGGCCCCGCCCCCTTATGTCTCCAGATTCCATCCTGGCCCCGCCCCTTATGTCTCCAGGTTCCATCCTGGCCCCGCCCCCTTGTGTCTCCAGGTTCCATCCTGGCCCCGCCGCCTTGTGTCTCCAGGTTCCATCCTGGCCCCGCCCCCTTGTGTCTCCAGGTTCCATCCTGGCCCCGCCGCCTTGTGTCTCCAGGTTCCATCCTGGCCCCGCCCCCTTGTGTCTCCAGGTTCCATCCTGGCCCCGCCGCCTTGTGTCTCCAGGTTCCATCCTGGCCCCGCCCCCTTATGTCTCCAGGTTCCATCCTGGCCCCGCCCCTTATGTCTCCAGGTTCCATCCTGGCCCCGCCCCCTTGTGTCTCCAGGTTCCATCCTGGCCCCGCCGCCTTGTGTCTCCAGGTTCCATCCTGGCCCCGCCCCCTTGTGTCTCCAGGTTCCATCCTGGCCCCGCCCCCTTGTGTCTCCAGGTTCCATCCTGGCCCCGCCCCCTTGTGTCTCCAGGTTCCATCCTGGCCCCGCCGCCTTGTGTCTCCAGGTTCCATCCTGGCCCCGCCCCCTTGTGTCTCCAGGTTCCATCCTGGCCCCGCCGCCTTGTGTCTCCAGGTTCCATCCTGGCCCCGCCCCCTTGTGTCTCCAGGTTCCATCCTGGCCCCGCCGCCTTATGTCTCCAGGTTCCATCCTGGCCCCGCCCCCTTGTGTCTCCTGGTTCCATCCCGGCCCCGCCCCTTGACTCTCTGCCTTCTGCCTTGATGCAGACAGTCCTGTCCTGTTCCTTGGCCGGCAGTGGAGTGGAGCAGGGTGGTCTGTAGTTAGCCGGCTCTATTTCCAGGCAGCGTTCCGGTCTCCGAAACCGAAAGGTGAGCCCTCGCCTGCACCAGATGGCTCTCGCCGCTGGCTGGGAAGGTGGAGCAACTGGGCCTTCCCCAAATGCAATTCGCCCCCCCCCCGCCCCCCCGCCGCCGCCCTGTTTCCTCCCACCCTCCACAACTTTTCTGTAGAAAGAGGGAACTGATGCTTCCCCTTTTCCACCCAGGGCCACAAGCAATGTGAGCGTCCCGAGGCACGAGACAGAGCTGCTGGAACCGGTGGAAGACTCCCCGACTCAAGGTATGGGTGCCGGGGGTGGGTGGGTGGGTGGGTGTTCAGCCGGGGAGGAGATCTGGGGGTGCTCAACGTGGGCTGGTGGGGGATCAGCGTGGGATTTGCTCCGCGTCGCGTGGGGTGTCGGAAGTATGTCGCCCACGCCCGAAAAAAACCCTCCGTCTAGAAGACGTTTGAGTGAATTGTGGATGTGTGTGTGTGGGTGTGTGTGGGTGTAAGGAGCAGATTTTTTTATATATATATAGTCCCAGCCCACCACACAACAGAACAGGATAGGAAAGAAAAACCCACCCTTACGTCGTTGCCCCACCCCACCCCAATTTCCTACTCCCCAACCCATGGCAATATTTCTGGATTTCCCAATGGGGCAGATAGACAGCCGAACTGGTTGGGTTGGACTGCAACTCCCATCATCCCCAGCCAAGCCCCCTGCCCTCATTTGGGTGATTTTCCACACAGGCACGGGGGACAACAAGAATAACAAAAGACACACACACCCCACACAGACACACACACCCCTCCCTTTTCTGGCTCAGAGACGATTTTGGGCCCCACTTCCAAAATTCGGTGAGACCCCGGGCTCCGAATTCGACGAATTTGATGGCTCCCGATTTTGAGAAAAGGAAACAATCAAACAAAATGATGTTGAGATATATAAAATTCGAGATCTGGAAACAAAGGTGTTTCTTCTTCAGCTGCGCAGATGGATTTTTGAGGCAGTGGTAATCGGCGTTCAAAGGGTTAGACAGATTCATTTTGTGGGGAGGGCCTCCTTGAACTATATTTATCCATTTATCTATGAAGTGGTACAGAATCTTTGGCCCACTTGGGGGGTCCCCGAGATGGCCACACACCCTTCCTCTGTCCCCACCCATCATTTGGTGATTCCCTGGCTTTTGTGCAGGTTCCCCCCACGTCACACTAATTTATCCTGCATCCAGCACTTCGAGGTAAACTACTCCAGCATGTGGAGGCTCAATTTTGTGCTAAAGAGGAGCAGGCCTCTGGAGAGACGCATCTAGAGACCTCCAAAGCCCCTTGCTGGATTGGACCAAAGTCTACCCGTGGTTCTTTGCAGGAATCCTGCACGAGGGGGTCCACTGGTGGCCCCGATCCAAATTCTGCCCACTCCTAATTACAGGAGCAGTGCAGAGGGAGAATAATTTCAGAAACAAATATAAACAAATAAGATGAGATGTGTGAGGAATCCAACGGGGTGTGTGTGAAAATCTGACGGATTTTCATGATTCGGCACCCAGATTCTGGTTTGTTAGCCCTGCACTGGCACAGATTCACTGTTGTGTGAGTCGAGGCAGCTCATGGACTTCCTTTAAAAAAATTTTTTTTTTTAAATTTACTTTTCAAAACAAAATATAACAAAATACAATAATAACACAAAAAATTAACTTAAACTACATACAATAAATCATAAAGTGCACCCCCCCACACCCTCCTGGGGACCAGTTTATATACTTCTTCCATCCCCTTGATCAAATGAATTCCAAATTCCTAAAATATAACATATCCTGACAAGGCACACTCCCCTTCCCCTTTATTAATACATAGTCTCATAATTGATTCCATATATCCATAAAATTATTCTTCTTTAACTTTTGCATTTGATACTACAAGTTAGTTTATCATTTAGGGCTATATCCCAAACTTCCTTATACCAATCAGTTATTAGAAAAACATGTTGTACTTTCCATTTCCTCGCTATCATTAGCCTAGCCACAGTTAACAAGTTTACAATTAATTCCTTCGTATTTTGGTTACAAATAAGTTTCTCCGTTATTGATAACAATGCTAGTTTTGGACCGACCTCTAAGTTAATACCAATAATTTCCGATATTTCTGTAAAAACCTCTCGCCAAAAAAACCAGTACATTTTTACAACTCCACCACATATGAGGATATGTCCCTTTTTCCTGAAACAGCAAGAAGAGTTTACTAAACAGTTAGAAGGTGAGATTAGGGGTCTGGAAATTAAGTTTTTGAAGGATTGGGAGACGAGGGTTTTTGCTGAACTACAAGCTAAAAGGAAAGAGTTGGAAAATAAAGATATGGAGAAATTTGATTTATATGAAAAGAGAGGTTTTTGAAAACAGTAATAAGAATTCTAAAATGTTAGCAAGATCCACACAAATAAAAAAAGAAAAAAGTATAGTGGGGGTAATTAAGGATAAGAAGGGGAAGGGACATAATCTAATGCAGGATAAATTAAAAATATTTCATGAATTTTATTCAGAATTGTATAAGGCTGGGGATTGTACGGGAGAGAGGATTAACGAGTATATAGGAAAGCATTTTAAAATTAGATTAGTGGATGAAGATAGAGGAAATTATGGAACAACCATTCTCAGAATTGGAAATAGAATATGCCATAAATAAACTGAAAGAGGGTAAGACCCCCGGACTAGATGGTTTAGGGGCTGAATATTATAAGGTTTTAAAGAAAATGTTAGTTCCAAGATTAAAAAGGTTATTTAATAATATTTTGGAGATCCCCTCTTCGTGGAAGCAATCTAAGATTATTCTAATCCTGAAGCCAGAGAAGGATTTAACGGAACCAGGTTCCTATTGACCCATTTCCTTAATAAACCAAACCAAGATGCAAAATTGATGACAGCAATATTAGCGAGAAGGATGAACAGGTTTATTACTAAATATGTTGGGGTAGACCAGCATGGTTTTATGCAAGGAAGGCAAATGGCAGAGTTAACAAGAAGAGTGTTAAATATAATATATTTAATAAAGAAAAATAAATTGAGAGCTGGGGTAATAGTGCTAGATATTTTCAAAGCCTTTGATTGCGTGGAATGGCCAGCATTAAAATTTTAAATAAAAACTATGGGGTTTGGAGAGAGATTTAGAGGAGTAGTTAATTAATTATATTCACAAAATGTCTCGTCAGTAGTGGTAAAAGATGGTTTAACAGAGCAAATTTACCTAGGTCGAGGAACCAGACAAGGTTGCCCCCTTTCTCCTATCTTGTTTGCATTAGTGATGGAGATTTTAGCAAATGTATTTAGAGAAGATAGGAATATATGTGGGATAGGGATTAAAGAGAAGATTAAAATAAATCTTTTTGCAGATGATACTCTTTTCTTGACAATTGAAAACCCTATAGAAAATATGGATAGAATGGAGAATCACTTAAAGGAGTTCGGGGAAGTAACGGGACCACAGATAAATGGGGACAAATCTAAGTTGTTGTTTAATTATCCTAGTTGACATAACTTTAAAAGAGAAGAGATGGAAATGTGTAGGAAAAAAAGCAATGTTAAGATTAATAATGTAATTAAATACTTAGGAATTGTAATTCCAAAAGATATAGATAAATTGGGAGAACAGAATTATAGGAAATTAAAGAATGAGGTTAAGAATAAAATAGAGGAGTATTAAAAAATTGGACTTTCCTGGTTTGGTAGAATTGCTTTATTAAAATGAAGATTCTGCCCAAGATAAAATTTTTATTTAGGATGATACCAAGTGCGATATCAGATAAGGAACTTAAAGAATGGCAAACAATTATTAACACATATTGTAATGGAGGGGAAAAGTCTAGGATTACTAAAACAAGATGGTATAAAGCGCAAAAAGTAGGGGGTTTGGGTCTTCCAAAGTTAAAATGGTATTATATAGCTAATCAATTAAGACATTAAGGTGGTGGGCTCTCCCAGTCTGGAGGCATTCAAGGTGCGGCTGGACAGACATCTGTCAGAGATGCTTTGACCTGGATTCCTGCATTGAGCAGGGGGTTGGACTCGATGGCCTTGTAGGCCCCTTCCAACTCTACTTTTCTATGATTCTATGATTCTATGACATACAGTGGATATTATAGCACGGCCTAAAGAAATAATGTGGTTGGAGTTAGAAACATCTGAATTACGAAATACTTTGGAGAATATACTTTTTCTTTAAAAAAAATAATAAATTGATAAAAAACATAGACAACTCTTTTAAAAGAAATTTGTTAGTGACTTGGAGTACTATGAGGAACATATTTATACCAGGGATTTCTCCATTAACTCCAGTGGTGGCTCTAAATGATTTTCCCGAAAATTTAAGATTGGATTTGGAGGGTAAACTAAGAGAAGAAAGGGTTATTAGATTATCCGATTGGGTGGAAAAGATGGGGACTAGAGACCAAATATTGGAAATTGTTGGGAGAAGAAGTGGAAAAGAAAAACTGAGTATGAGAGAGATTTAACTAAATTTGAAAAGATTGTTACGTCTAGAGATGGCCTACAAAGCAATGCGTCAACAAGAGGTATAACAAGGGATTTATATAGATTGATTCAAAAAGCAGAAGAACAAGATGACCAGCTAAAGACAGTATGGGATAAGGAATTTGAAGAGGTGACCACGAAGGTGGGTTGGAACAACATATAGGATAGACGGATTGTGAAAGTTATGTCAACTAGGATAAAGGAGAATTTCTATAAGCTAATTTGGAGATGGTACTTAACTCCAGTAAGATTAAATAGAATAGATAATAATTGCTCCGCATTTTGTTGGAGCTCGTGGACTTCCATCTCTAAGACGAGCCGCCGTTTGTGCATATATCTATTTTAAAACAGTGAGGAAATCTGCACAAATCACGCTATCTGCACGATCTGTGCACATTGGAAGCTGAAAATTATGCAATTCTAGCGTGCTTTGTGCAAATCATGCTAGAACTATGTCGTTCCCGGCTTCTTCCAATTTGCGCAAATTTCCTTAGCATTTTTTTTAAAATGTGCGAATCACGGCCCATCTTAGAGATGCAAGTCCGCGGGGACCCCCCCCCCCCCCGACTTGGCCCTCTTCCGATCATCGGCTCGGAAGTGGGCAGGAAGTCCGTCGAATTCAAAGGAGCCGGGCTTCCCAGCGTCAGCAGGTCCCTGCTTGGGGCATCCTCCCCCAAAGCTGGTACCCTCCATAGGGGTTGGACTACAACTCCCATCATTCCCAGCCAGCTCTGGGGCGACCCAGCTCCCTCGCCACATTCACCTCCTCCCAATGGCTTGACTGGTCGCGTTTTTGCGCTGCCCGTCGGCCAAACCAGGCTCCCGGAGAACGGCTTCCAAAGATTGATAGGACGGCAATAATAAGGCCATTGGTCATAAGATAATCCTGTGTGTTTCCCCAGGATGTGGGGACCCCTGGCCACACTGCTCTTCTTGCACCTCAGTCGTCTCGTGCATGCCTCGTGTGATCCAAACGTCACCGCCACCTCGGGCCCCAGGATCGCCAACCTGCTGCAAAGCCAACCAGGGTGCTTGAACTTCAGCGGCCACACAGTCAGCCTCCCCAGCAATGCCAGCGTCGGGGACAAAGTCGAAGAATTGGATCTGTCCGGCGCCGAGCTCCACAACTTGCCGCAAGAGTTCCTGGCCAGCGCCAAGGCCCTGAAAGTGCTCTGCCTCCAGGACAACCAGCTGAAGGAGCTCCCTCCCGGGGCCTTTGTGAAATCGCCTCGCCTGAAGCAGCTGAAGCTGGAGAATAACGCCCTCCGCTCCGTGCCTGTCGGCAACTTGCAGCACTGCCTGGACACGCTGAGCGTGGACTGCTCGTGTAACGTGACCGGGAGCATCGACTTCTATTGCCGAAACTGCACAGATACCAAATGCTCGTGTGCCTCTTCCAAGGGCTCCCTCAAAACCACCGACTTCTATGCCCAGAGTTGCCGAGGCCCATCTCCCGGCCTCTACGCCACCGCCGTCATGGTCCCCATTGTGGCTTTGCTCCTGATCGCCGGCCTGGCCTACTTCCTGGTCCGGAAGAAGCAAGGGGCCACCATCTCCCCAGACAAGCGGGCGTCCAACGCCTCCGATGGGGCTCGCGGGCAGCCGCGGTACATTTGCCACGCGGGCCCGCAGGGCGACGCAGACAGGGGGGCCATGGGTGACCACGCTGACTACGCAAACATCTTCATAGACCAGCCCCAGGAGGCGACCGGGAGGCAGGATGGAAAGCAGCAGCCAAAGAAGAGGTGAGTGGTCGGTGGGGAGCAGCAGCGCAAGGGCAGGAGTAGCGGCGGGGCCTGGGTTCGAATCCTTTGCATGCAGAAGGTCCCGAGTTCGAATTCCCAGCACCTCTAGTTTAAAGAATCAGGTCATTATAGGGGTGGGGGACCTCTTTCAGCCCGCGGGCCAAATTCCATTTCGAAGGAGCTCTTGGGGGCCACATTCCGGTGTTGGGAGGGGCTGAAGGCAACAGGGGAGGGGCCAAAATACCAGCCTATCATTTTACGAGCAAACCACACGCCACAACACTCCATACAAAAACAATGGAAATAGCAACAAAAGAGACAGAACAGTGGAGGATTCCTCATGTGTCTGTTCCATTTTGGAACTCCAGAATCTGGGAGGAAGATTTCAGAGGAACCCCACGCCCCCCCCCCACCAGTCTCTTTTGCAAGGGGTTCTCTGGTCATCTGAAATACACGACAACATCCAGTACGTCCTTGCAGCTGAGCATTTCAAGGGGAGCCATCAGGAGCCATGGGGAAACTCATAAACCTGCGTTACCCAGGTCACCAAGATCACATCTAACTGAATTCACTGTTGTCTCCCATGAACTGAGTGTGTACTCTAGAGCAGGCGTGGTCCGAAAGTGCTTCTTCAGATGTGTTGGACTTCAGCTCCCAGCATTCCTGACCATTGGTGGCAGGGAGCTTCTGGGAGTTGCAGTCCCAAACAGCTGGAGATCTACTTTCTGCCTGCCCCTGTTCCAAAACCGTGAGCAATGGCCTCTTTTCCTCCTCCTCCTCCTCTTCCTCCTCCTCTTCCTCCTCCTCCCGATCCGCTTCCCAAGTTCCTTCCTCAAATACAGTTTGAAAACACGGCCAATCTGTTGATAGGCTAGATTCATTTCCCTTCAAGGCAGACGAATGGCATAAGCAAATCTTCCGCACAGGACGTGGGAACTTCCTTTACAGGGTTTCTCCCCACATGGCCGCTGCCCAGCCCGCAGAGTTAAAAACTGAAATGGAAACTGACCTCATGAAATGCTGACTAACCGTAACGAGGGTGGTTTCATAGATTATAGAGTTGGAAGGAGCCTACAAGGCTATCAAGTCCAACCCCCTGCTCAATGCAGGAAACTAGCAGAGGGGTCTCCCATCCAAGTAATAGTGCAGAGGGAGAAAGACTGCAGTGGAGGCGGACTGAGGGAATAGGGCCACCGGGCCGGCCTTAGAGTGCTAGGAAGCCGTAGCCACGGGGGCAGAGTTCCGTGAAAGCACCGTTCCCCGCAGCATCCAGACGGAGAGCTCCTGGCACTGCCAATCTTAAGACATACCAGTCTTAACCAGCCCACTTTACTGAGACTTCTGCTTCCAGATTCTTTGCGGGATTAAGATCGGCTCCTGTATACATGTTTCCCCCCCCCCCCCAGGGTTTTTTCTTTCTCTGCTTTGCTATATGTTCTATATACAACCATTATCTGGAAATGGCGCTATGAGAAGCTCGGGTATTTTCGCAATTCCGCTGTACCGCAGCGCCACCGCACGGTGGCGCTGCGGTACAGCGGAATTGCGAAAATACCCGAGCTTCTCATAGCGCCATTTCCAGATAATAGCTCACTTTCCTCGATCTAAAAAAATATATAATAAAGCCGTTGAAATGGTTGCAAAGCACGGGAGAGGGCCTGGAGGATAACGGCGCCGTGTGAGGCACCCGCAAACTACCGTGAGCGAGGAACCGCGAGCGCAATAAACGCCTCGTGCGGAGAAGCCCAAAATGCAGCGATTCTGCCTTTGCCTCCTTAGCGGGTTCCCCCCACCTCTCGTAAGAAAAAAGAGGGAAGCAGCAGCAGGAAAACCCAGGCGATGAACGGAAGGGGGCACCGTCCTGACCCCTCGTAAAATTCCGCGTTTTGAGGCCGGGCGGTTGCACAATGAAAGAACTCGTCCGAAGGCACCCCTGGTGCTTTTGTCCGAGGGGCGAATTCCATTTCGGAGACGTTCTTGGTGGGGGGGGGGGAGCTGCATTCCAGTGATGGGCGGGGCCAAAGGCAAAAGGGGCGGGGCCAGAATATAAAACCTACGTGCATGTTTTAGCTGAAAGCTCTTCCTGCTAGTCCTCAAGCCTCAGGAGAGCCATTTCCAACTTTTAGAAAGGCGTCGGGGAGCGGGGAGAGGAAACTGTGCAGAACACGTGGCACGCCACCAGATGTTTGGTGTTTGGAGGAAAGGGGGTGGGGCCAGGAGGCGTGGCCACCTGGGGAACCCCGGTGGGGTAAGCTGAGACCCCCCGTGGGCCGGATTTCGCCTGCGGGGCTGAGGCTCAACACCCCCGAGTTAGGTCTTATTTCTTGGGTCGCTTCCTCCATAAGCTAAACCAGAAGTGACGGAGGCAGGCACCCAAGGAAAGGAAACATGGCTCCTGCATTGCGGTGGTCCCATTTGGACAGTGCTTCAGGCAACGATGCTGCTGCTCCACGGGGACACCCCGGCTCCAGTGGGGTCACTGTAGGGATGGGCCCAGTCTCGCTCTGGCTCTCATTTTTTCACTGCCAAGTTTCAGGGGAGGCGGGTGAGTGATGCCACTATCATTGGTGCTCCTTATCCACTGCAGCTTTTATTCTGAGTTCAGAATAAAAGCTGCAATGGATAAGGAGCCCCACGGATATAGGAGTCACCCCAGCCTCCCGTTCCACGTTTGTTCCATCCCATTTCCACATCAGATTGTGAATTGTGTGTGTGGGGTTGTTGTTGTTTTTTAACCCCACACAGGAATTTGTAGGTCTTATTTCCTGTGCATTTCTCAAAGTATAGATCAGTGATGGCGAACCTTTTTGAGCCCAAGTGCCCAAACTGCAACACAAAACCAACTTATTTATTTCAAAGTGCCAACACTGCAATTAAACCTGAATACCGAGGTTTTCGTTTTAGAAAAACAACTCATACAGTTGTCCGAACTAATTAACATCTTTTGTCTTAAAAGAAAAACACAATAACAGAGCTTTCAATTATACAAACAGTTTTTTGTTGAAAAAAAATCAACTCAAAAAATTATTATAGTACTACATTGTACACATAGCCTGAAGGGAATTTATAAAAACTTTTTAAATAATTAGGCACATGTATTTTTGGATAAGGGATTCTCAACTTGTAATATGATTATATGCCAGACTGAAATTGTATGGGGCAAGCTTTACCCCGGGTCCTTTCCCTGCTTCTGCAGGTGTCGGATTAGTAAAAGTAAAAGTCAACCTGTACTAGGATGAGCAAGATAAACAAGAAAACTAAACGTGCTTAACACATTTTAAACACTTTATGTCTTGGACTGCAAACACTGCATTAGGTAAAAGTTTGCATTGGGCATGCTTTTGCACAATTAATGTGATTTTTGCTATTGCCTGCATACTGATAATTTGTCAAACCTTGGCTCATACTCCGTTAGTTTGAGAGCAACACATGCAGCACTCGGGTCAACTGTTAGGGCTTTACATCCAAGCCATGCTCTGTGCATCATTCTTCAAAATCTTTTAAATGTGATAACAATGTAGAAAAGAATTCTGTAACAGGAATTCTAGAATAAAATCATTCTGTTCCACACTGTGAGAAAGAACAAAATCATTAGTGTTTTGCAGAAGGGGACACTCTTTTCGTGATCTGCTGACCAATGGCTCGAGTGCCCACAGAGAGGTCCCTGCGTGCCAGCTGTGGCACCCGTGCCGTAGGTTCACCATCACTGGTATAGATGTATTCGAATGCTTCCCCCCACTTCAAATGTGAGCATTTCGGCCCACACCTTTTCAAAAGTGCGCTTTGTTTGCAAGCGATTGTTCCCCCCATGGAGTGAAGCGCCTTTGGTGCACCTTTCCCAAAAGTGACACATTTTGGGGACGCACGGTGTCAAATGTACACATTTTGTGTGCGGGCACTTCCCCCCCAAATGTACGCATTTTAAAAAAAGCTTTCTTTTCACTGAGAAAAGCCACACATTTCGACATTTACTTGCATCCTGGGGTCCGTATTTAGGTTCAACAAAGCGCAAGTCGGGTTTGTTCTCCTTGAAATGGGGACCGCACAAATTTCTCACCTCTCCTTCCTCGTGGGTTCCCATTTCCCACCCAGCCTCAATTCCATTCCCGCTCTTGTTTGTTAGGCATCCCATTCCTTTACACCGAACAGCGGGATGGACAAGGTGATCTCGGAGGCCCCTTTCCTTTTTTGTGATTCTATCATTCTATAATTTATACACCTCCACACTGCTGAAGCCTGGCGCTCAAAGCAGCTAAGAATAAAATCTGGATTAAAAACAAAATCTTCATTAAATCTCGAACGTAAAAGCAAATACATTCCACAAAACAAACAAACTCCCGATGAAAAACACAACCATAGCAGCTACTGAGACCAGAGGCAGTGTTAGGGGGCGGCCCACTAGGGCTGGAGCCCCGAATCTTTCATTTGGAGCCCCGAATCTCTGGGAGGCCCTCTGCCCCACCACCCTGCTGTCCAGGGGCACTTGCTGAAAGAAAGGTCCAGGGGCCCTGAGGATCTCTGTTGCATCTGATCCACCTGGTTGAGCTGGCTTTTGGCCCACATGTGCTTCCCCTCCTGCTGCCCCCCTTGAATCCTGAGGTTTTTTCCTGCAATCAAACGCCCTCCTCTCCCCTGTCCATCCACCCCTTTTTATAAAGAGGGGTGTCCTTAGGAGACAGGCCCCTTTACAGAGTTCGGAGCATATGTAAATTAGCACATGCAAATTTGTGTATTTTTTTGTCGTTGCTGGAGCACTGGGCCAAAAACAACAGAATGAAATGTAATAGGGATAAATGCCAAGTGCTGCACCTAGGGAAAGGAAACCAAATGCAGAGTTACAGAATGGGGGACACTTGGCTCAACAATACTACAAGTGAGAAGGATCTTGGAATTGTGGTAGATCACACACTGAATATGAGCCAGCAATGCGATGTGGCTGCAAAGAAGGCAAATGCTATTTTGGGCTGCATTAATAGAAGTATAGCTTCCAAATCGCGTGAAGTGATAATTCCCCTTTACTCGGCACTGGTTAGGCCTCATCTTGAGTCCTGCGTCCAGTTCTGGGCACCACACTTTAAGAAGGGCATAGACAAACTGGAGAGGGTTCAGAGGAGAGCAACAAGGATGATAAAGGGACTGGAAACAAGGCCCTATGAGGAGAGACTGAAAGAACTGGGCATGTTTAGCCTTCAGAAGAGGAGACTGAGGGGAGATATGATCACACTCTTCCAGTACTTGAAGGGATGTCACACAGAGGAGGGCCAGGATCTCTTCTCGATCATCCCAGTTTGCAGGACACGGAATAATGGCCTCAAGTTACAGGAACCCAGATTCCACCTAAACGTCAGGAAAAATTTCCTGACTGTCAGAGCAATAAGACAATGGAATCAACTACCTAGGGAGGTCGTGGGCTCTCCCAATCTGGAGGCATTCAAGGTGCGGCTGGACAGCCATCTGTCGGGGATGCTTTGACTTGGATTCCTGCATTGGGCAGGGGGTTGGACCCGATGGCCTTGTAGGCCCCTCCCAACTCTACTTTTCTATGATTCTATGAGTGAGACATAAGTATGACGGCTGGAGCAAGCCTCTGGACTGCAGAGACAAGATCTTGTGGTTTGCATGTGCAAATGTCAATGTGCTTTGCTACCAGAGAACCAGCCCCATGACTGCTCCCCTTTCAGCTAAATCTCTTAGCTAATTTCCGTTTGGGCAATCTGCTCTCTTTCTCTCTCTTTCAGCTTTGAGCTGACACAGCCAGGACAAGAAACAGGGGACATTCCCTGGGCGGGTGCTCGTTCCCAGCAAACCCTTCTGGGTGGAGTCGTCCTCATTTCCATACACTCAACATGGGCCCAAACGGAATGCGCAGTGGCCGCCTTGCACCCTGGGGGGAACCTCTCACCCATCCACTGACACCACTGTCCAAATCATTATGAGAGGCACCACCTCTGGCCAGCGAAAGTGCCACATTAAGAACATCCCCCTAGTCCTCAAGACAGTGTTCTCCAAGCGTGGGTCCCCAGATGTTTTTGGCCTACAACTCCCAGCATGCCCCAGCCAGCGTAGCTGGCTGGGGCATGCTGGGAGTTGTAGGCCAAAAACATCTGGGGACCCACGCTTGGAGAACACTGATCTAGAAGGACAAAAGGAAAGAGGGATGGAGAAGGGATGAAGGAGAAAAAAATGAAGTCGCCTCTAGTCTCAAGCAGGACTGGTGGAATAATAGCCCCTGTTTCCCATCTCATCCAAATGACGTTGGGTTTCCAGTTCGAGTACCCTAGCCCAGACTGGCCTGCAGAAATTCACAGTTACCGTGGAACCTCCTCCCCGCATGCACAGACAGTGTGGTGTAATGGTTACAGTGCCGGACTGGGACTCGGGAGATCCGGGTTCGAGTCCCCACTCAGCCATGAAGCTCCCTGGGTGACTTTGGGCCAGTCACAGACTCTCAGCCTAACCTACCTCGCAGGATTGTTGTGAGGATAAGATGGAGAGGAGGAGGAGGAGGAGGATTATGTAAGCCACCTTGGGTTCCCTGCAGGAAAAAAGGTGGGATATAAATATAATAAACACACACACACACACACACACACAAAAGAAACACATGCAGGACGAGTGAGGTGCTCGCAAGGAGCAGAACTAGCAGACATAAGGTGGCACTTGTGGGATTTTTGCTGGGCCGGCGTCCAACACTAAATCTCTCTATTCGTGCATCTACAACGTTTAAATGAGACAGAAAGGAAATTAAACAACCAGGGTGTGGGGGGGTGGAAGTTGGATGATCGCCCCCCTCCCTTAAAACCCCCAAAGGGGGTTCCCTAAAATAACACCAGTGTGGCAAACATTGCAATATATTGGGGCACAATAGTTTTACTGTTGTTGTTCACTATTGTATATAAACGGTAATGATGAATAATAATAAATAATATATTGTATTGTATTTTTTTTTGTCCTCAGTTGGCCCCCCGGCACCCCCCAAGGAGAACAGCCCATCTACGCCAACACGCAGGACCTGTATTACAACTATGATGGGCCGGCCGGCACTGCCCCAGCCGCGCAGGACGAGGAGCTGTACATCATTCCGGACAAATGACGCCCACGCTGACGCCGACGCCGCCGACCCACAAGCCGCCTCCCGGGCTGAACGTGCTCGTCGTGGTGACTCCTGGCTCTCCGTCTGGGCAGGGGGGAGCGCAGAGAAAGACCTTCGGAGGGCCCCCCCCGTTCTTCTTATGGCTCAGTGGAACTGTGATATCCTCCTTCGTCACCTGCATCACAAAGGAGCAGGATTCATCCCCACTGTGTCTCCTTAATTTTATTGCAACTGAGGCATTAAATCATTTTGGGGGTGATATTTATCCCTGACCACCCACCCACCCCGAACCTGTGATATAATCCGGAAACGGGCAGCGACGAGACCCGTGCAGAGGCCGCGTTTCTCTCCTTTGAGGGCAGCCCCTGAGCGCGGGGGGGGGACGGACAGTTGTGTGTGTGTGTGTGCATGAGTGTGCATGTGTGTGTGTGTGAGAGAGAGAGAGAGAGAGATTGACTGGGTTAGACAACACAATGACCTGCACTCAGAGTTGAGTATAGGTTGTTGTTGAAACGTGGGTTGTCGTGTTGTCTGAACCCAGTCAGTGTCTGCATTAGAGACTTACTAGGTCAGTGATGGCGAACCTTTTTGAGCCCGAGTGCCCAAACTGCAACACAAAACCAACTTATTTATTTCAAAGTGCCAACACTGCAATTAAACCTGAATACCGAGGTTTTAGTTTTAGAAAAACAACTCATACAGTTGTCCGAACTAATTAACATCTTTTGTCTTAAAAGAAAAACACAATAACAGAGCTTTCAATGATACAAACAGTTTTTTGTTGAAAAAACAATCAACTCAAAAAATTATTATAGTACTACATTGTACACATAGCCTGAAGGGAATTTATACAAACTTTAAAAATAATTAGGCACATGTCTTTTTGGATAAGGGATTCTCAACTTGTAATATGATTATATGCCAGACTGAAATTGTATGGGGCAAGCTTTACCCCGGGTCCTTTCCCTGCTTCTACAGGTGTCGGATTAGTAAAAGTAAAAGTCAACTTTTACTTTTTACAAGATAGGATCCTAGCATCCTATCTTGCTAGGATGACCAAGATAAACAAGAAAACTAAACGTGCTTAACGCATTTTAAACACTTTATGTCTTGGACTGCAAACACTGCATTAGGTAAAAGTTTGCATTGGGCATGCTTTTGCACAATTAATGTGATTTTTGCTATTGCATGCATGCTGATAATTTGTCAAACCTTGGCTCATACTCCGTTAGTTTGAGAGCAACACATGCAGCACTCGGGTCAACTGTTAGGGCTTTACATCCAAGCCATGCTCTGTGCATCATTCTTCAAAATCTTTTAAATGTGATAACAATGTAGAAAAGAATTCTGTAACAGGAATTCTAGAATAAAATCATTCTGTTCCACACTGTGAGAAAGAACAAGATCATTCGTGTTTTGCAGAAGGGGACAGTCTTGTCGCGATCTGGTGACCAATGGCTCGAGTGCCCACAGAGAGGTCCCTGCGTGCCAGCTGTGGCACCCGTGCCATAGGTTCGCCATCACTGTACTAGGTCATCCCATCTTCCCAGCCTGACGCCCTCTGGCTGTGTTGGACTGCAAGTCCCATCATGCTCAGCCACGCTGGCTGGGGACGACTGGCGTCGCAGTCCAACACCATAGGACAGCCTTCGCCCAGCCTGGCGCCCTCTGGCCGTGTTGGGCTACAAGTCCCATCATGCTCAGCCACGCTGGCTGGGGATGACGGGAGGTTCAGTCCAGCACACCTGGGAGGGCGACCAGGTTGGGTGATGGCTGCACGGTGGCTACATTTGTACTTAGAAGGGAGCCCCACTCGGTTTGATGGGACTTACTTCCTACCGCTGGGAAATCCGTAGCTGGCTGGGGCATGCTGGGAGTTGTAGGCCAAAAACATCTGGGGACCCCCAGGTCGGAGAACACTGGGCTAGAACTACCTGGTCGAGGTGGATCGATGCCACTGCCTGCATTTTTGGAGACTCTCCCTGGGGGCGTGGCTATGGATGCTCACAGGGCGGGGCGGGGTGGCTATGGGGCCTGTCATGACGAGCGCGTGTAACATTTACCGTGGCACCACAGGGGCAGTGCTAGGGACCGAAAAGATCGGGGCTCAGGCCCATGGGACCAAAAGCAATAAATAAAAAAGCACAATTTTGCATGTGCGAATTTACATATGCTCTAAAGTCTGCAAAGGGGCCTGTCTCCTAAGGACACCCGGATTTGTAAAAAGAAGGTTATCAGAAGAAAACCTCAGGCAGAAAGATTCAAGGGGGGGGGGTAGCAGGAGAGGAAGCACACGTGGGCAAGAAGCCATCTCGTCCAGGGGGATCCGATGCCGCAGAGATCCTCAGGGCCCCTGGACTTTTCTTTCAGCCCATGCCCCTGGACAGCAGGGTGGTGGGGCAGAGAGGGCCTCCCAGAGATCCGGGGCTGCAAGTGGAAGATCCGGGGCTCCAGCCCCCTAACACCACCTCTGCTGTTAATGATCAACATTCCTGATTGGCCAGGGTGAAAAATGGCCACGCCAGAAACCAGCCCTTTCCCATCGGAAACGGGGCAGGGTGAGAAGGATCGTCATTCTCGGGCCCTTAGCCCCGGGGCGAGACTTCCAACCTGGCACCCTTTATGATTGCTGAGCACCCATGAGAGTTAAAAGGGAAGCCGGAAGGTGCAACCAGCTGGAGATGGTAACGGCCGAGCTTTGAACTTCCAGCAGCCGAGGCATAGTGTGCGATAATCATGTGGCTGTTTATGATTGTTCAAGCCGCGTCACCTACGTTCTGTCTTTAATTAATTAATTTCTCAAATACGCACACACACACACACCGCACCTTCAAAGCCAGCAGCGTTCCCAGGGCAGCTACTCAGCCATACAGCAGCTCAGTCAGGAAGGCCTGCCTTCTTGTCCCCACGTTGCAAGTGAGGGGCTGAGGCAGGGAGAACACGTTCGGGGGTACGGGCTGGATTATTCAACGCCTCTGACTCCCCGGCTTCCGTGGCAAAAAGCCCCTTCTGCACCTGAGAACGGCTGATGTCTTGCAAGGCGCCTGGGCGGACGGCTCAGGTTCTGCAAAGGTCACCCCAGTTTGCGGAAAGGTCACACAATGGCTTTCGAAACTCTCTGGGCTGCAGGGAAGCGGGGAGAAGGATGTTTTGCCAGACACTGCACTGTTCACAACTGGCTGAGGAAGACGGCAGCGTCCCGAAACTGTGCAAAGGAGCACAGACAGGCACATTTGCTGCCTTGGGCGGTGGCGATATAACTCTGTCTCTTGACCCCAGAAGCAGCAACAGCTGCCTTTGTTTCCCCCCCCCCCCCTCCAAAAGGTTGCGCCAGACACCTGCTCTGGCTGGGCCAGAAATTCCGGGCTGAAGGAAAGCAGGGAGCGGCTGCCCCCAGGGCGGCGGCTTGGGGAGGGGAGGGCCCCCGGGGGGGGCACGTACTTGCTGAGCTCCAAAACACATACCTCATCATCCCCTGCCCTCGGGGGGGGGGGGAAGCATGCACCAGAGTACCAAAAGTGGAGAGATACTGTAACAAACAGACCCAGCTGAGAATCAGGAAGTCCCCAGTTCGAATCTCGCTTCTGCCAAGCCACCTGAGCCAAACGTGGTCTCTTCCTTCTACTCCCCCTTTCTTCCCTCCCTTCTTCTCTTCTTCCCTCCTTCCCTTTCTTCCCTCTTTCCTTCTTTTTCCTTCTTCACTCCCTTTCTTCTTCCTTCTCTCCTTTCTTCTCTTTTTCCCCTCTTCCCTTTTTTCTTCTTCACCTCCTTCCTTCTTCCTTCCCTTCCTTCCTCCCTCCCTCCCTCCCTCCCTCTCTTCTTCCCTCTTCTCTCCTTTCTTCTTCTTCCCTTTTCCTTCTCTTCTCCCCTCTTCCCTTTCTTCCCTTCTTCTCTCCCTCCCTTTTTCCTTCCTGTGAAAGGATTGCCAGCCGGTCCTTTCCTCAAGACCAGAGATCACAGGTGCAAAACTGCCAGCCTTGGCTCTGCCGTCTTGACCTGATTCTCTCAGGGCCTTGCCCTGGGTCTGTACACTGGATTGAGCGCTGAACCACAGAGGAACCATACACCCGTGTGGGGTAGAGCCAGGAAAGTTTATTCAAGGTAAACAGATTACAATAATAGGTGGGGAAGGAGGGAAGGGGGGGGAGACACTTTGCTATACACAAGTAGAGCTACAAAACAACAAAACGAGTTCCTTACTATATAAACACCCAGGCACTTACTTTTTGCCGGGGGGGGAGGGGGGGTTGGTCTTCTTTAGGGCTTGCCTCAGCAAAAAGCCCTACTCCGCGCCCAGACAACAACAACACCCATAAGCCACAGCTGGCAATATCAAATTCTCCCCCCACCCCTCCTTTCAGTAGCCCAGCTGTCTTTGGCCAATCAGGATGAACTTCATCTGGGCCAAGCAGAAGAGGGGTGGCTCCTTGACCACGAATAGAAGGCTTGGGCCGCATTTGCATGCAAATAGCTGCGGCACCCGACATCACAGACATGGGAGACTCTCTGGTCAGGGGCTATCAGAGGAACTATGTACATTTGCAGGAGATTTTGAGGCCCAGAGGCATCAGAGGAACTATGTCCATTTTGCATGACGTTCCCAGCCCCCAGCTGGGGTTACCTTGTTTACACGTGTGGAGGTGTGTGCGTGCGTGTGCGTGCGCGTGTGCGTGTGCGTGTGGTGCAGGAAACTCTGCTGCCGCTTTTCTTCACACTTCCCTTCCCTCCCCTCTCTCAGTCTCTTTCTCTCAGCTGACCTCATCTGCAAAACAGGCACAACATGATCAATCCACATTACCAGGTCGTTGAGAAAGCCATGAACTTGCGAGGTGGCCCTGGGCAAAGAGCACCGGTCAGCCTCGAGCACACACACACACCCTCTGTCTGCAACATGAACATAATAATACTCTCCTACCTTACTGGGTCACTGTGAGGCTGGGCTGACATGCATAGGATGGTAGGACTTTTTCCTGTCTAAACATGCATAGGATGGTAGGACTTTTTTCTGTCTAAACACGCATAGGATTTCAGGACTTTTTTCTGTCTAAACACGCATAGGATTTCAGGACTTTTTTCTGTCTAAACATGCAGTCACCCAGGGAGCTTGATGGCTGAGTGGGGACTCGAACCTGGATCTCCTGAGTCCCAGGCCCGCCCTCTCACCACTACGCCACGCTGGCTCTCTGGATTGCGCCAATCCCTGCCGAAGACAAAGCAGGATCAGGCCTATCACGCAAAACCCAGTCCTTGCATTTTTACGCCTCTCTCAGAAATTTAGCAAGTGCACAAAATTAGGGCTCTGGACATTGCCGAGGGCTGCGTGTGCACGCGCTTGTACATAACCTGCTTTCCGGCCCCCATGCTACCAGGCACCAGCGTTTTCAGACACACCCTCAGAATCGGAGAGAGTTCTGAAGATTGAGTGCGTGAGCCAGGAAAAATAATATGCCCGCTAAGAGAGGGGCATGCAGGGAGAAGGGCGATCACAGGATGGGCTGGTCGATTTCCGGATGATTTGCAATAGATTTTGGACTCCCAATAGTAGCACAGGCAGTCCCCAGGTTACGAGCGGGTTCTGTTCTTAAGCCTGTCTTTAAGTTGGATTTTTACATAAGCTGGAACAGTATAGCGTAGTATACATTTATGCAAATTGTGGCCATTACACTATACTGTAGGTAGACGACGTCGAGCTGGGGAACCCGGAAGTCCGGCCGGCGTTCGTAAGTACCGTACGCGTCGTCCGTCAGTCGGACATCCGTAACCCCGGGGACTGCCTGTGTAACGCAACCTGGCGCCCTCCAAACGGGTTGGAGTGCAACTCCCAGCATCCCCCAGCCAGCGTGGCTTGGCAGAGATGTGGTCGCAGAGCACGGCCACACGGGCTGGGGATGACGGGAGTTGCACTCCTGCAGTACGTTTAACGAGAGTGTGCCCTGTGAGGAGTGACTGCGGAGTGTGAACATACCAGTACCATTCATTTACCACATTTATAGCACTAGCTTTTCTCCCAGGAGCTCAAAGTTGGCGTCTGTGGTTCCCCCTCCGCATTTTATTCTCACGATAGCCCTGCGAGGTAGATCATAGAATCATAGAATCATAGAAAAGTAGAGTTGGAAGGGGCCTACAAGGCCATCGAGTCCAACCCCCTGCTCAATGCAGGAATCCAGGTCAAAGCATCTCTGACAGATGTCTGTCCAGCTGCACCTTGAATGCCTCCAGACTGGGAGAGCCCACCACCTCCCTAGGTAGTTGATTCCATTGTCTTATTGCTCTGACAGTCAGGAAATTTTTCCTGATGTTTAGGTGGAATCTAGGTTCCTGTAACTTGAGCCCATTATTCCGTGTCCTGCAAACTGAGATCCTGGCCCTCCTCTGTGTGACATCCCTTCAAGTACTGGAAGAGTGCGATCCTATCTCCCCTCAGTCTCCTGAAGGCTAAACATGCCCAGTTCTTTCAGTCTCTCCTCATAGGGCCTTGTTTCCAGTCCCTTTATCATCCTTGTTGCCCTCCTCTGAACCCTCTCCAGTTTGTCTATGTCCTTCTTAAAGTGAGGTGCCCAGAACTGGATGCAGTACTCAAGATGAGGCCTAACCAGTGCCGAGTAAAGGGGAATTATCACTTCCCGCGATTTGGAAGCTATACTTCTATTAATACAGCCCAAAATTGCATTTGCCTTCTTTGCAGCCACATCGCATTGCTGGCTCATATTCAGTTTGTGATCTACCACAATTCCAAGATCCTTCTCACTTGTAGTATTGTTGAGCCAAGTGTTCCCCATTCTGTAACTCTGCAGATTATGCAGGTCGGGGAAGATCAGGCCAGATCCATCCATCAAGAGGACTCCAGTATTAAGCAGAAACTCGGCCTGCGAGCGACAAACACACAGAATAAAAAAAGAGGAAGAAACCAGGTGTGGTAAACAAAGAAATGGGTGAGCCGCAGAGGCCTCCAACAGCCGCCTGGCTGATGGGGTTTGCCGGAGGCCAAATTCCTAGCTGACCCCAAATATGAGAAGCGGCTGAAACCCTGCCCTATTTATCCCGAAATCGCAGCCCAGTTCCTAGAAATCTGGCCTGACCTCGCTGTGTGCAGAAGCCCTCCGGCGGTCCCCGCCCGGGCGAAACCTGTAATTTCGGGTGCGGCCGCCGGAGCAAAGAGTGTGTTTCCCATCCAGTCGGGCGATGGGCCGTCGCTCCTTCTGCAGAAAAACAGCGCAAGGCGGTGACCCTGCGTGGCGGGTTTGGAGGGCAGGAGGGGACCAAAGGGGCCGTCACGTGCTTTTACGACACTGGGGGCATCCGTGCGCCGCGCACGCATGGGCATGCAATTCCCACATTAAAACAGGGGCAAGGCGATGCTTGGAATGAATGCCCCAGTTCTCATAAGCACGGATCAGAGCCCGTGTTCCCCCACACCACACAGGGGTTCGTTCAATTGGCTCATCTAACAGATCCATTGATTTACCGTCCAATCCCAGGCATGTCTACTCAGAAGCTACATGCTCCCTCCAGGATCAGAGACAGTGTGCCTAGGTACACCAGTTCATAGAATCATAGAATCATAGAAAAGTAGAGTTGGAAGGGGCCTACAAGGCCATCGAGTCCAACCCCCTGCTCAATGCAGGAATCCAGGTCAAAGCATCTCTGACAGATGTCTGTCCAGCCGCACCTTGAATGCCTCCAGACTGGGAGAGCCCACCACCTCCCTAGGTAGTTGATTCCATTGTCTTATTGCTCTGACAGTCAGGAAATTTTTCCTGATGTTTAGGTGGAATCTGGGTTCCTGTAATTTGAGCCCATTATTCCGTGTCCTGCAAACTGGGATGATCGAGAAGAGATCCTGGCCCTCCTCTGTGTGACATCCCTTCAAATACTGGAAGAGTGCGATCATATCTCCCCTCAGTCTCCTCTTCTGAAGGCTAAACATGCCCAGTTCTTTCAGTCTCTCCTCACAGGGCCTTGTTTCCAGTCCCTTTATCATCCTTGTTGCCCTCCTCTGAACCCTCTCCAGTTTGTCTATGTCCTTCTTAAAGTGAGGTGCCCAGAACTGGACGCAGTACTCAAGATGAGGCCTAACCAGTGCCGAGTAAAGGGGAATTATCACTTCCCGCGATTTGGAAGCTATACTTCTATTAATGCAGCCCAAAATTGCATTTGCCTTCTTTGCAGCCACATCGCATTGCTGGCTCATATTCAGTTTGTGATCTACCACAATTCCAAGATCCTTCTCACTTGTAGCATTGTTGAGCCAAGTGTCCCCCATTCTGTAACTCTGCATTTGGTTTCCTTTGGTTTCCCAGTTGCTGGGGAACATGGGCGGGAGGGTGCTGTGGCACTCCTGTCCTGCCTGTGGGTTTCCCGGGAGGGGCAGCTGGCCGGCCACTGTGTGAGCAGAATGCTGGACTAGAAGGACCCTTGGCCTGATCTAGCACCAGGGCTCTTCTGATGTTCTAATGTTCTTATGTTTGCACAGTGCATAGTTAAAACTATGGAACTCACTTCCGTAAGATGTAGTGATTGCCACCGGTTTGGACAGCTTGAAAAGGGGATCGGACACATTCCCGGAGGAGGAGAAGGCTCTTAACGGCTACTAGCCTTCATGTCTATATGCCACCTCCAGTATCAGAGGCAGTGTTCCTATGCACACCAGTTGCTGGGGAACATGGGCAGGAGGGTGCCGTCACACTCATCTCCTTCTTGTGAGCTTCCCAGGAGGGGCAGCTGGTTGGCCGCTCGCTGTGCGGACAGAACGCTGGACGAGGTGGGCCCTCTTGGCCTGGACCAGCATATTCAGGGCTCTTCTTACGTTCTGAAGTAACAACCATGGAAGCCAAGAGGACTTGCTCGCAGGTAAGTATTGTAGTTCGAAATGTTGCAAGTAAACAGGGCGGGTCATGATGAGGGCGTCTGAGATTCTCCCAGTGGATCCAGGGTCCCCACGTTGTAAAGACCCCCCCCCTGTCCCCTCCCCAGCAAAGGCATGTCTTCCTGGGGGCTGGGGGGACCTCAAGGAAACAAGTCTGACGTGTCCTTTTCGGCAAAGCACTAGCCTCTCTCTCGACCGACCTTGATTCCAGGAAAAGACACGCAGTCGTCTCGCAGGTGGCAGTTTGAAGATGCTCCTTGGTCTCTGAGTCAGCGCAAAAGCAGGCTGGGAAGAGCCGCAAGGGACGGGCGATGATGCGTGCCAAGAGCCAGTGACCGAAGAAGCAGGGATGTTGAAGAGTCCTTGGTCTCGAGTCACGAGTCGAGTCATGAGTCTTTGGACCCGAGTCTCGAGTCCGAGTCCGAGTCCTTGGTCCAAAATGGTGACTCACGAGTCCCGAGTCCCGAGTCACTCCCAAAGCTGACTCCACGAGTCCCTATTAAAATCAATGGGGTTTCCCCCCAACAAAATAAGGCTACTTCAGATGTGTGGCTTAAATAAATTCTAGGCACAAGTGTGCCTTTTTATCTCAAAACTCTGCCACTGATTTTGACAAGAACAGACAAGGCAGACAAACCCAAAATAACCAGGCAGGCAGAGGAGGCAGGGAACCCCAAAGCAGGCAGGCAGAGGCCTTTGTCTTGGACAATTCAAACTGTGGAACTGGTTAAGAAGAGACCAGGCAGGCAGAGGAGGCAGGGAACCCCAAACAGGCAGGCAGAGGCAGCCAAACCCAAAATGTCTGAAAGGTTGCCTTTTAGGAAAATGATTTTAAAAAATAAACTTGGATTGTTACTGCAACTGGGTCCAGGCAGCACCTGCAAGTGGCATCAAGCAGGGATGTTGACGAGTCCTTGGTCTCAAGTCCCGAGTCGAGTCTCGAGTCCCATTAAAAATATTGGGACTCGAGTCCGAGTCAAGTCAGAGGGGGGACTCAGTCCGACTCACGAGTCGAGTCCTCGAGTCCGAGTCCCCATCCCTGCGAAGAAGCAAGCGTGGCCAGCAGAGGTTCCTAGTCCATATGGCGCAGGGTGCTTGGTTGCCCTTTGCAGAGCTAGACCCTCACCGGGGCTGCGCTGGGGGAGCCGCTTTTGGCGACAATGTCATCATTAATGCATTTCATTTTAAAGGACTGGAATTTGGCCTTGGGGTAGCTCAAAATATTTGATATGGATCCAGAATTTAAAGGCATTTTAAAAAAAAAACACATTTAATGTCGGAGAGCAGGCTGGTTTGAGTCTGCACTGGGATTTGGTTTAGGCTTGTTTTGGGCTATGGGCAAATGGAGTCCTTGGGAGTATCACTCCCCAAGACAGGGGCACAGGACCCCTTTCAGCCCGAGGGCCGAATTCCATCTCGAGAGGGTTTCGGGGGCCACATTCCGGTGGTGGGCGGGGCAAGTGCAAAAAATACCAACGTGTAGCAGCACACATTTAAACTGAAGTCTCTTCCTCCTCCAGCCAGTCACTGGGCCTTTCAGAACGGGGGAAACGCACAAGAGCCGGGAAACTCCTGAACGGTCAGTGGTTGGGGGAAGGAGGCGTGACCTGCTGGGTTCCCCCAGAAAGCCAGATTTTGCCCCCGGGGCTGAGGATATGCACAGTCCCGCCCGTGCTGAAAATGTCTCCCGTATTTTTTCCAGCCGTTCTCCTTCCATCTGATAGGTAAGAAATTGCTTTTGGAAAGGAGTTCAAAAAAGGAGAAGAAACGTTCGGAGAAATTCTCCTGGGCTGGGTTCTTGTGCTTTCCTTACTTGAGGTGGCCGAGGAGGGTGCATGAGTGCCCTGCCTTTCATTGTACAATCCTCTCTCTGGCAGCCGGCAGCCACCTTGGCTTCCCACACCTCCATTATTGTTATACGGTGGCCGCCGTGTCCCCCTCTTCCCACACAATGAACCGGAAATATGCTCGGCATGGGACGCTGTGGGGGATGCAAAAGGGGGGGCAGGCTGCCACTTGCAGTGGCTTAGCAACCCCCTCCCAAAAAAACCCCACTTAGAAGAGAAATAAAGTGTGCTACAGCTCCTTCCAGTGGCGAGCCCCACCTGTGAGAAACTGTTGGCGAATTTCTCCTCCCTCTGGAGAATTTCTCTCCGTTAAATTGTTCCCGCAATTTCTCTGCCCACAAATTGGGGGGGGGGGATTTTGAGAGACCGTTTGTGCACGGCTGTAGTTCTGCACGCCTGCCCTAAGTAACTTTGGGGGGGGGGAGGTTCAAAAGCCAAGAGTAGTTCAGAAATTGTTAACTGAGCATGGGGCAGAGGGGGGTGGGGGTGGAGAGGAAGCCATGGTTGCCTTGCCCGTTTGCAAACAGAGAACATTCAAGCTGGGGTGAGAGCGGCAGTGTGGTCTAGCAGTTAGAGTGTTGCACTCGGACCAGGGAGAGTGCTTCTAATCCCTACAAGTGTGGACCCCACATCCCCGGTCCAAATCCCACCCACCCACCCCCGGTCCAAATCCCTAAGTGTCAGCTTGAGCCCCCCTCTCTCTCTCTTTCACTGCATAATCTACCTCGCAAGGCTATCGTGAGAATAAAATGCGGAGGGGGAACCACAGACGCCAACTTTGAGCTCCTGGGAGAAAAGCTAGTGCTATAAATGTGGTAAATGAATGGTACTGGTATGTTCACACTCCGCAGTCACTCCTCACAGGGCACACTCTCGTTAAACGTACTGCAGGCATCCTGGTTTGCCCCCCTCACCCCTAACTCCGTAGCGGTAGAACTGGCCGTTGCCTTGAACAGGGTTCTTATTTTTATTCTGCTTTGTCGTCTCTGCGCAGGTGCGAATGAGCGCAGGAGCGATCTTTTTAAAAAGAAAGGAAAAAGAATTGTTCCTCCCGTTCTGAGTTTCCCCGAACACGAGGCTCCTGTTAAATCAGTGTGATGCACCGGAGAGAATGTGATTTACTTCTGAGCAGACATGCCTTCTGGCTAATTTACAGCTCCCTGCTCTTCGGGCAACGGGGGTGAACGCGGCTGTTTAAAAAAGGGAGGGAAGCTTCCCGCTCCTGTCCCTTCTCAAACGCCACGGCAGTTATCCCGGGGGTACTGCCTTTCACACACAGGGGAAATGGGCCATTTCAGAAGCAGAGGTTCTTTGTTCCTGGTCTGTCGCTTATGCGAAGGTGCGCACGCGCGCAGGGGCAAATTTGTTTTGGGAAAAAAAAAACACACACCAGCACGCAATTCCCCGAAGCAGCCTGCTCGGAGCCGCGGAGGCGCGCAGTAACGTTTACAAACCAGAAAAAAAGAGGAGGAAGAGGGCGAACCATCATGGCACAACAACAAATGGTGGGTGGGTGCCTCTCTTCCCCACCAGACGCACATGATGCCGCATGCCCCCCCACCCCTCAAAAACCATTGGCTAACTCCGGTGATGACACTTTCACGGTCGCACCTCAGACGGGCAACTGCAACGCAAGTTTAGCACAACTGGCTGCGTGCTGAGACAGTGAGCTGCAGTAACGAGGAAAACCGTGATAAACCTAGTCTGGGAAATTCCGGAGGGCTAGCGCGACCGGCACTGAAGTGTCTGCGTCGTGTGCCCCTCAAGTCATGGCAGTGATACAGTACTGCAGTGTTCCCCAACCTTGGGTCCCCAGATGTTTTTGGCCTACAACTCCCAGCATGCCCCAGCCAGCTACGCTGGCTGGGGCATGCTGGGAGTTGCAGGCCAAAGACATCTGGGGACCCAAGGTTGGAGAACACTGCATTACTGCAATAAACCTTAGGTGTGGATCCAGCCCAAGTGAGGGTGGACAGGTGACAAGAACTGATAAGAAGGAACAGACAGGAGACACTACCGTTTACCTTCATACCAGGAGATATGAAATGTACCAACACCACTAGATTTGGCCTCTCCAACCCCAATCTCAACTCAACCCCACGGTTTTCAAGCTGGCTTTCAGTGCTTTTACAATGGTTTTTCGTTGTTGTTGTTGTTGTTTTGTTTTTAATTTGAATCTTCTTTCATCCTCTGACTTTCTCACCAGCTGCCTCAGTTGGCTTCAGAGCGGCGGTCGGGAAATACCACCCGCGAATAAAAATAAAGGATAAACTGAATAAAAAATAAAGGATAAACTCTCCAGTTCCTGAAACGCTCATCATGCCTCCACTGCAGGTCTGGTATTTTGTTTTGATCGATAAACGAAAGAAATCGATTTAAAAGGAAAGGAAAGGCTGAATGTTTTGTTGTCATGGCCTATACCCAAATGCTGTCAAGGTAGCTTGACTCAACTTGGAAAAGACTGGGAAAAGTTGAAGAGTCCAGAGTGCACGCTAGTCTTTCCTTGGCACCGGGCCCGATCTGAGAGAGGTGAAGGTTTCCCCCGAGTGCTGATCGCCTCAAGGCCAAGCATTATGGGCTGTTATTCCAAGGACGGCCATGAGGCAAAGGTTTCAGAAATAGCCCAGCTCGACAATTCCTTTTGAACAATTTTCTCTCTCTCTCTCTCTCTCTCTGGGTGCTTCCCCAGAACAAGCTTTTATTGTGCAATCATGCATCCTCGTTCGTGGAATTTTAACGGGTGGGGGGGAACACGACGACGACAGGGAGCCGTAACTATCTGGTGCAAACCGCTTCTGTGCAGCCTCACCCCCCATCATGACACTCCACTCTGCAAGGCAGGAGTAATAAGATGGCTCGACCTACCTTACGAGGTTGTTGTGAGGGACGCCGAGATGTTGGATGTGAAATATCCTGAATGTTAAAATGGATTGACTGCTTGTGCGTTGCCGAAAGGGGGTGGGGGGGATGCATCACCAAAAAAAGTGGACACCAATTTGCATAACATTTGCATGTATAGGTGAAAATGTGGAAATAATTGCTATTCTTTAAGTAGAAATACAGGAGATCCTAGAGGGGAACACTCAGTCTGCCGTCTCGGTGCTGCGAACGCCAAGGATATCCCCTGCTCTGCTCTTCTTCATTATGGCTCATTGACCTTAACACTGGACTTGGACTGGACAGCTCATCAAAGAGAGGACTGTCCTTTGCAACGTAGGACACTTGGCCACTCTATCTTATGACTCTTTATCTTTAACCCAGACTTGGACTGGACCAGCCCATCAAAGAGAGCATGACTTCCGTCAGAGGACTGTCCGCTGTAAAATAGGACACCTGGCCACCCGATTTCATAGAATCATAGAATCATAGAAAAGTAGAGTTGGAAGGGGCCTACAAGGCCATCGAGTCCAACCCCCTGCTCAATGCAGGAATCCAGGTCAAAGCATCTCTGACAGATGTCTGTCCAGGGTGATTTATGGTTCTTTTTCTTTAAACCAGACTTGGACGGGACGGGACGGGACCGGACAGCCCATCAGATCGACAACACCTTCAGACAGAGGACTGTCCCCTGCCAGCCTTCCAAAACAGAGGACGGTCCTCTGTAAAGTAGGCCACCCCCGGCCACGCTAGGAATGATTCTTTATCTCTGAACCAGACATGGGCAGGCCAGGAAAGGGAGGATCCCTTCAAACAGAGGACTGTCCTCTATAAAGTAGGACACCCGGCCATGCGAGCGCCTGCAGTGTCCAACCACACAGGTGAGGGGTTGGCACGCACACACACACGTTTCTGGTTTCTGGCTCTAATGCACGCTGGCTGGGGCATGCTGGGAGTTGTAGGTCAAAAACCTCTGGGGACCCAAGGTTGGAGAACACTGCTCTAACGGGATCCAATCAACGGGTGGCCTGTACGGACCGTTTCCCTGAGCGACGGGGCTTCCGGGAGACTTTCCCGGGTTGATTCCCTTGGGAAGAAACGATGCAAGACCACAGGCCAAATCTTTCCATCCAAGAATTTTATTGTTCTCTTAACTATTCCAGGTACACCCTCCGCATAAATCTTCTCGTATAAATAGTATCAACTAAGAACACAACCAAAAATGCCATCGACAGAAATGGGAATAAGTTAATAATAAATAAAGATGACAGGATAATAATAACTGCTCCGATCGATACAAAATAGTCTGAGGTTCAGCACGGGTGATTGGCAGGCACCTCCCCCCCCCCCCAAGACCCTGTTATTAAAATGCACATCCAAAGGCTCCCAGAATAATAATAATAATAATAATAATAATAATAATAATAATAATAATAATAATAATTATTATTATTATTATTATTATTATTATTATTATTATTATTATTATCCCTTTTGGTTCATAAAGTGCTCAGAACGTGCAAGCCAAGGAGGGGGGCTCAAGAAGGACATGGTGCTACCTGCCTCCCCCCACCCACCCAAAAAAGTGACCTAGTCATGATGAAAAGAAAAAACAGGCAAACGGCCCTTCCCCCCACCTTTTTTTTTCTTTTTTCCATTTCAGTTTTTTCGGAGTGTTGTGCGGGAGCTCCAAGATTCTGAGCAAAGGGTGGGGGGGACTAAAACCCAAGTCCCCAAGATACTAGAAAACTCCTCTGTCTTTTTGCTCCAGATCACTCAGGCGTGCAGCTGACGTCTAAGTAGGCAGGTGTCGGATTGCACTGTAAGGCAAATTTTAAAAAAACAAAACCAGGAGCACATGTGCTAGCTTATGGGTAGCCAGAGAGGTCCAAAATGGAGCATTCTAACAGCTATGCCCATCTGTTGCACGATGGCCAACATCCCAACCAATCAGGAAGCCTTCAGCTGCACCATTGGACGATCACTACTGGAAGGCCGAAAGTGTGTGTGTCTGGAGGGGGGGACACTTTTCAGCTAAGTTTTTCAACTGCCTAAAGCACCCCTCCTTTGGTGGCCTATCAAGACCAGTCTTCCCAAGGTGGCGATTGGTGACGGCCGGGAGGCTGTCATGATGAGGGTCGTCACGCTGACCGCGTCATCCCTGATGGGTTGGGACAACTTACCAGGAAAACAGAGCCCAGTTTTAAATCAAAACGGCACCGAAAGGAGCAGTTGAGCTCATTGGGCCACAAGCAACGGCCACGGAACTTCACGCGCAGTGACACCGCGTGACGATCATGTCGTCGAAGAGCTGGGCAGCCATGTTCCCGTCGCTGCCGTAATGCACGAGCACCATGGGCTCGTAAGCGGCAGGGACACAGCAGGGGGCCGGGGTCTCCCCAGAGAGGCTATGCAGCCGGGCCTTGATCTGGGCATGCATGCTGGCCGGCTTGTAGTTGTGGGGGCAGGAGCCCTCGCAGAAGTTCATGGAGTAGCTCCGGGGGGCCACCACCCAGTCGGACCAGCCGATGGCCTCGAAGGACACCTTGAGAGAGCGCAGGCAGCATTTGCCGTCACCCTTCCCGCACTCCTCCTGGTCCAGCTGCCTCGCCTTCCTCACCCGCCCCCGTTCCTGCGTCTCCACCGTCAGCGGCAGCGCCTCCGTCCCCTCCAGCCACACGCTCACGTCCGGGGGGAACGCCAGTCCCAAACGGAGCCCGGGCGCGGGGCTCACCAGCCACCGCTCCACGACGTCTGTGAGGCTGAGGGTCTGCGAGGTGGTCGAGATGTCCCGGGAGGCCAGCAGTTCGGGGGCCGCTCCGCCCCCAGCGGCCAGTCGGTAGATCTTGACGCGAGCCGGCCACGTCAAGTTGGACGGGGACATGGCGGGGAGGCCAAGCGATTGCTTGAAGACGGTCAGCTCGGCCCGGAGAACATGGAGATTCCGGTGGAGGGTGGCTGTCCTGGAGAGCTCCAGGCTGTAGAGGCGCCGGTCGTTGGCCTCTGGGGAGGCTTCACTCACAGGCTTCACTGTGCAGAGAGAGAGACAGACATGAAGCTGGTCTCAGGCAGCTGGAAATCCTCACTTCCGGTAACCCAGCCCCGCCCGTAGCCCCTTCAGCGGCCTTCCCCAACCTGCTGCCCCCCTGATGGGTTGGACTACAACTCCCATCATCTCCAGCCAGCATAGCCAATCTAAAAAGGGTTTGGACGAATTCCTGGAGGAGGCAGCTAGCTATCAATGGCTACTAGTCCCGACAGCTCGATGCCACCTCCAGGATCAGAGTCACCACCTTGCCGTGTTTATCTGCCACTTTACTGAGTCAATTTTTATATTGCTGGCCTTTGAATTATCATTAATCGTACTACTGTGCCGTTGTTGTTTTAAATTAATGGCCTCTGTTTATTGACGGCACTTTGTTTTTGTGTTTTGTTTTTGAAAAGCCACCTGAAAACAAAACAAAAAAACAACCACAGTTTTGAAGGGTGAGATAAAAAATCCCTCCTTCATAAATCCCTTCATTAACAGGAAAAACTATCAAAATAGTTTTCTCAAGCCCTGTGATGAAACAACACTCAACCCAAAACGGGGAGACCAAACCGGGACGCACCCTTAGAGATCTTTCACCAAAGGGACAGAATTGCCGAAGTCGTTCAGATTCAGAAACATCAGCCGAGCTGCGCCACAGACATCATATCAAACCGGCATGCGGGTTTGGCCCGCCACGGCTTCCACAAAGCATCTTGGGAATGTCGGCACTTAGCACACGGGTGCGTGCGGTTCTCCACTAGGGATCGCGGGCGCTTCCCCCTCCCTTCACACAGCAACAGTTCTTGCGTTCCCTGGAAACGAAGCTGAAACCGGGTTGCTCTTCAAGAACCGGATCAGCGCCCTCGAGGGATCGCTTGGCTTGCCTTGCATCGCCGGCACACCTTCCCCTGAAATGGGGCCCTCCAGATGTTTTCGATTTCTTTTATGAGGCATTTAATAAACAAACAAACAAACGTGCACGGTGAAAAGGTGGTCACTTACATTTCGGCCTTAGAAGGTGAACGGTCGTGTGTGCTCGCGGCTGGGTTTGGTTTCTGCGCACTTGTGCCAGCAACTCCTGATGGAGTCGCCGTGCCTTTTCGACCCCCTCTTGGCCTCGTGCGTCCAGGATGGTCGGAGGTCTCCGCAGGCCCAACCTTGCCAGGATGCCCTGCTTGACGGCCTCGATCCGGACGCCGTGCTGCCCCCCACGGGGCCTCGGATCCACGCCGGAGAGCAGGAGGAGGAGAAGCGACACTGCGGTGATAAAACCCCTCCCGTTCCGTCGCAAGAAAGTTGGCATTGCGCAAAAGTCAGCGTGCCGGGCAGAAGGTTCCTTTGGCAATTTCCCTGGCTGTGTTTATAGAGAAAGGAATCCCGTTTTTTCCCCCTCCCTCTCTCCCCTTTTTTGCTCGTCGCTCACTCCACAAATGAATGAATCGGACCAGAGCCTTGCTTTATACCAGAGATGAACTTCGCCTGACTCACTGACCTTGCGTCACTCAGAAAGGTGTAAACACGCAGCAAAAGAATCTCTGGACTTAGGGGGGGGGGGTGAAATAGCAAAGCAAGCCATCCCTGTGGGGGAATTCGGCAACCTCAAATCCTGGCTATTTACGGTTTTGTGTGTGTGTAGTTTTTGCAGCTATGGAGACAGGCCTGTATAACTAACGCAGTGTTCTCCAACCTTGGGTCCCCAGATGTTTTTGGCCTACAACTCCCAGCATGCCCCAGCCAGCATAGCCAAAAACATCTGGGGACCCAAGGTTGGAGAACACTGCTTTAGAGCATATGCAAATTAGCATATGCAAATGTGTGGTCCCACCCCACCCCGGGCCTGAGCCCTGGATCTTTGCGGGACCTAGCACTGCCCTGGCTCGGAGAACTTTCCGTGTATTATTGGCTCCCTCCCTCTCTGGAATTCCCTGTCAGTTGATGCCGGGCAGACACCAACACAACACTACTCTGTTTCTGGCATCTGCTCAAGACAATTTTTTTTTGCATAAAAAAAGCTTTTCCTAAATGATGAACCCCAACTGTATTGATATAACATGATTTTAAATGCGTTTACTGTCTTCTTGTTTGTATTTTGATCATTTTTCTCTTTACAGTTTCCCGCTTGGGAATCTATTTTTATTTTTTAGATTTCAAGCGGCTGATAGCTTTTGCAAAGCAAGCAAGCACAGAAAAAATTACGGTAAGTAAAAATGCATGCATGCAACTTACTCTAGAAACCCAGAGGAGGGATGCATTTGCTGATTATTTTACATAATATTGTGTATTGCTCTTATCATACTTGTCATTTATACTTAAAAAATAAACATTTTTTTTTAAAAAAACAATAATATAAATAAGTAGCCCTTGATTCAGAACCATGAGGACTAGAATCTTGCTCTGTTTTTAAAGGAAGGGCTGTAGCTCAGGGATAGAGCCCTTGCTTTGCATGTCCCCGACAGCCTCTCCAGTAGGGCTAGGAAGGAATCCAGCCTGAAACCCCGGAGAGCCATCGCTGCTGGTCAGTGTTGACAATACTCATCTAGAGAGACCCAGAATCTTAAGTGAAGTAAGGCAGCTTCCTATGCTCCCATTCACCTTTCTATTCAGAACCACGAGGACTAGAATCTTGCTTTAATTTTACGGGAAGGGCCATAGCTCCGTGATAGAGCCACTGCACTGCTGTGCACGCAAAAGGTTCCATGTTCAGTCCTCGGCTACTGGGCCACATGGACCCAGGATCTGACTCAGTATCAGGCAGCTTCCAATGTTCCTATGTTTCATGTTTGCTCAGGAGGATGGGAGTGGTAATCCAACACACGTGCAGGGCATCAGGTTGCAAGAGGCCAATATACAGCGTGCCGCTGTGATGGCCCCATCCCCAAAAGGACACCACCGATCTGGGGAAAGGTGCAGAAAAGGGCGACCCAAGCGATGCCGTGCCCCTATCTGTGGAGGCTGCACTCTGTCCCAAGCGCTCATGAATGTGCCTTGCTCGTCCCCACCCTAAAAGGAAGGGTCCTCAGGTCTTGCAGGGGCGAGGCATCCGTGATTACTTTTTATTTCAAAAATGCTTCGGATAGAATTGGATTCCTGTATCAAATATGGTGAGGAATTTGCTTCCAAGCACAGAGTGCGGGGAAGGAAGCGAGTGGCGCAACTTTTGTTTTCTTTGACTAGGAAGTTTTGAGAAGGGGAACAACCACGGCAGGGCTTTTGGTGAATCAAAGGAACGGTTTTTACAGGATCCAATGTTTGGACAAGTTCATTCCCTGCAGGCACCGCATGTTTTATGGCAGTGGCCCGCTTGTAAATTGCCGAGGCGCCGGGTGGCCCGGACATATTCGGAAAAGGAACACTCCGCGGATTCATCGGCTGACCCAATCAGACGTGACTCAAGGGGCTTTCGGAACGGAAACATAGCGAAAATATTTAGACAGAAATCAGGCCCGCTTTTTTTCTTCCCGAAAATCCACTTAAGGTTCTGACACCCACGGAGTGAAAGAATGCCACCACCACCCCGTGATCCATTTTCGCTTTGACAGTCCCCAACGGAGGCCGCACATCCTCTTTGGGGTTGCCCAATGGCCAAGGAGGAAAAAAACAACAACTCCCATCACCCAAATTTAGACTGGCTGTTGTTTTACTTACAAGTCTGTTGACAGAAATGCAAAGTCCGGGGCCGTGGGGGTTTGCCCCCCCCCCCCCGAATGAGCAAATACATATCATAAGAACACATTAAAGGCCTGCTGGATCCGACAGTGGCCAGTGGCATGCAATATATGATGTGTTTGGGGTCAGTCTAAATGGCTGAAAACAACATCCTTCAAATCCAGCTCAGTTTTTTCTCTGCCATGCCCAGCTTTTGCAAAGCGCATTTCCCACACCACTTTCTTGTGCTGCCAGAGCTGGAGCGCCACAGGGCGTGACGTCAGGGCTTTCGACTTCTAGAAATAGCCGCATGAGGAAAGAAGCGGTCACGGTATGAGGAAGCCCTTTGCGTAACCTGCAGGGGTTTCGCTGGCAAAGGAAAGTTGGTTTCTGTGTTCTGACTTTTCCGGGCAGCCCTTGAGTAACCGGGCCTCATAACGCATGACTGATAAGCACACATTTGTTGGTGATGCAGAAGGCAACGAGGCACAGGCGACGGATGTCAAGAAAACCTTTCAGGAAGGACCTGGCCATTCCCAAACTCATGAGATTTCTACACCAGAGAGAAGATCAGCCTTGGGGAAAGCCCAGAATTGTGCCACCGATGCCAATTTCTCCACCCCTTACAAGGTAGACATCCAAGAGTTACTTCAAGGCAAATGTTTTGCGCATAAATTCCCATATTTCTCCATAGTAGGCGTGTTGAACCTCAGGCCCATGGCTGGCTGGGGGATGCTGGGAATTGTAGGACTTTTTTTCTGTCGAAACATTCATAGGATTGCTCCCTAAAAGTGCCAGATTACACGTGTGTGTGTGTGTGTGTGTGTGTGTGTGTGTGTGTTTTGCTGCATGCATTACAATTTTAGAACATTAATTTGAATGTTAAATGTCGGAAGAAGAAGGAATCCTGCCTGAAACCCGGGAGAAACACTGCCGGTCAGCATCCACAATACTGGGCCAGATTGAGCAGGGGGTTGGACTCGATAGCCTTGTAGGCTCCTTCCAACTCTATGATCTATGATCTATGAATCTATGACCCAGGGTCTGACTCTGTATAAAGCAGCTTCCCATGTCCCCATTTAAACCAGCCCTTTATTCAGAACCATGAGGACTGGAAGCTTACATTATGATGGATAACTAAAATTGCAGTCAAAACCTATGGCTCATGTTTCACCAGGTAATTGGGTGAAATGGTTAAGATCACTGATACCTTCTAGGGTGGTTTTCCTAGAAGGTACTCAGTGAATTATTAACAGCCTGAACAGGAAGTGGGCGTTGCTCCCAGCTTCTTCCTCTTTCTGTTCAGACTGGAGTGAGCGTGGCACCACCAGGTTGTTGTCTCCACGTGGTCCTTGTAGCAGCATGTAGCCAGAGTTGCTGGTCTGAACTCCACAAGTAAGTTTCCAAATGAACTTGTAACCAACTGTAAGAAACGTCTTTTAAGCCTGCCTGAATGAAACTGCATAATCTGAGTGAGTAAATGTTACTTTTAACTTTTACAAGACTGTGTCTCTGATTATTGTTCTGAGGGAGAGAAAAGGGGGCAAAACCAGGGAAATCCAGTCTGCCTAAAAGCACCCTGGGTTACCAAATGCTAACTGGCTAACACTAGCCCAGTGCTTCTCAATTATTTTCTGTCATGCCCCCCCTAGGAAGAAGAAAACATTTCGCGCCCCCCGCGCGACTGTAAATAGTATCATTTGTCTATAAAATTGTTATAAGTACACCTCTGCATAACACTGTATCCTTATTAACGTATAAGAGAATAAAAAAAGAAAGAAATGTGGATCAATTTACAACAAAGAATAGCTTTATTAACTGTAGCAGAAAAGATTTAAAGGAGCACAGGATTTAAAGGAACACAATATTAAAAAAAACTTTTAACTGAGGTCAAACGAGCCCCCCTTTACGGAGCCTCGCGCCCCCCCTGGGGGGCCCGCCCCACTATTTGAGAAGCACTGCACTAGCCAAAGCTAAGCTTCTTTTAAGCTGGAAAGGGACTCTACTACTCTGCTGATCTCACTAACGTGAGATAGGAAGGATATCACTCCACAATATATCCTCTCCTAGTATCTTTTTTCAAGTCCCAACACATTATAAATTTTAGGGAGAGGCCTGCAGCTCAGTGGTCGAGCCCCCGCTTTGCATGTAGAAGGTGCCCCGGTTCGATCCCCGGCAGCATTTCCAGGAAGGGCTGGGCAGGGATGTTGAAGAGTCCTTGGTCTCGAGTCACGAGTCGAGTCACGAGTCTTCAGACCCGAGTCTCGAGTCCGAGTCCTTTGTCCAAAATGGTGACTCATGAGTCACGAGTCATGAGTCACTCCCAAAGCTGACTCCACGAGTCCCTATTAAAATCAATGGGGTTTTTTCCCAACAAAATAAGGCTACTTCACACTCAGAGCAGCCACACAGAGTAATCTCAGGTCCTTCTTCTGCCTCTCCCAAGTACGCAACACATCAATCAAAATAAATCTTGACACACTGTTGGGGCTGCACTCCTGGTAGCCGTCCATAGTGGCCGAGCAGCGGCACACCTCGCTTCCATGCGCTCTTCGCCGGCAATCACGCTCCTCTCCACTCCTGGCACAGCCCAGGGATGTTGAAGAGTCCTTGGTCTCGAATCCCGAGTCGAGTCTCGAGTCCCATTAAAAATATTGGGACTCGAGTCCGAGTCGAGTCAGAGGGGGGACTCAGTCCGACTCACGAGTCGAGTCCTCGAGTCCGAGTCCCCATCCCTGGGGCTGGGAAGGAATCCTGCCTGAAACCCCCCCTGGAGAACTGCGGCTGCCAGTCAGTGTCCACAATATTGGGGCAGATGGACTGAGGATCTGACTCAGTATAAGGCAGCTTCTGAGATTCCTAAAACCTCCATTTCAGGTCTGGGGAAGGAGAGACCCGTTTCACCGTCAAAAGCAGCGTTCTCCAACCTTGGGTCCCCAGATGTTTTTGGCCTACAACTCCCAGCATGCCCCAGCCAGCGTGGGACTCGGGATTCGAGACCAAGCTGGGAGTTGTAGGCCAAAAACATCTGGGGACCCAAGGTTGGAGAACACTGGTCAAAAGGATCAACCCACATTCCCCAAATTCTTGGCACTGGCAACTCCAGAGTCTCCTCCTCGCCTCCACCCCAGAAATAGACTCTTTCACAATGGCCTGGCAGAGTGGCAGTGGATCTCAAGACACTATCCAGTGGAAATATTGTATACGCCGGTGGAGGTGTGTTTTGTGTGTGCACGCGGGTGTGTGTGTAGGAGCAGGGGAGAGATTACAGCAAAGAGGAGGGAAATCCAGAAGGGGAGGGGGTCTCTCCACGGTCACCTTTCCCTGTGACTAAACAAGAGAGATCTGTGCAGTGCACTTTTCAAAAAAATATATAAATCTGGATCATTCCAGCAGTCATCGATTGCAGTTTAACGTCAGAGCACCGGAAGGCAAAAGGTCTGTTTAGTCAAATATTCTGTTGCTGACAATGGCCAGGCATGGGAAGGCCGCAAGCCGGGGATAATGGGTGTTATCCCACGGCTTACGCCCAGAGCCCAATAGTCAGATGCAGACGACCCCTGAAAGTGGATGTTTTCCCTTTCAGCCATCGCAGCTGATCGCCAAACAAACCCATCCACAGAGCCGATAATGTAAGAAATGCAGCAATTATCACCAATAATGTAAGAAATGCCCCACTGGGACAGACCCAGGGCCCATCTCACCCAGTGTCTGGATTCCAACAGAGGTCAGCCAGATGCTTCCGGGATACTTCCCTATGCCCCACTCTGCCAGGCCATTGTGAAAGAGTCTATTTCTGGGGTGGAGGCGAGGAGGAGACTCTGGAGTTGCCAGTGCCAAGAATTTGGGGGATGTGGGTTGATACAGGTAGCCTGTATCTAGCCATGGAGGTTTCATTTAGCTGGCACAGCTGAGAAGTCATTGATAAGATTTTTTTTTCCTCCATGAATTTATTTTATTTTATTATTATGTTTATATCCCACCTTTTTTCCTGCAAGGAACCCAAGGTGGCTTACATGGTCCTCCTCCTCTCCATTTTATCCTCACAACAACCCTGTGAGGTAGGTCAGGCTGAGACTCAGTGAGTGGCCCAATGTCACCCAGCGAGTTTCATGGCTGAACGGGGACTAGAACCCAGATCTCCTGAGTCCCAGTCCAACACTCTCACCGCTGCACCTCACGGGCTTTCCATTGGCCATCTAAACCAGCAACTACCAGCTCCTCAGTCAATAGTATAAGACAACCTTCCCCAACCTGGCGCCCCCCACAAGATGTGTCAAACTGCAACTCCCATCATGCCCCAGCCAGTCTGCACGGCCTTACTCAAGACACTTTCTAAATATTGATAACAATTCATTTGCCCAGGCCTTTTCAGATTTCTAAATCAGTAGCGGAAATGTGGTTGCAGAAAAAGGCAACTCAATTGATCCAGGGGCTGGAGCAATTCCCCTACAAGGAAAAGTTACAACATCTGGGACTGTTTAGCTTAGAAAAAAGGCGAGTAAAGGGGAGACATGATAGAGGTGTACAAAATGATGCCTGGAGTGGAAAAAGCTGAGAGGGAGACATTTTCCTCCCTCTCTCGTAATACTAGAACCCCAACGGGGTCAACTCATGAGGCTGGTTGGTGGGAGATTCAGGACAGAGAAAAAGAAGTCCTTCTTCACACAGCACAGAATTACAGTAATACCTTGGATTGCAAGTAACTTGGTTTGAGAGCGTTTTGCAAGACAAGCAAATTTTTAAATATTTATTTAATTTTTTTTAACTTGATATACATGCGACGTCTTGCAATACAAGTACTGTAGTACGGCTTAAATTAAAAATCTCTGTACAAATTTTTTTGGGGGGGGATTTCGTTTTGATATAAGAGTGTTTTGGATTACAAGCACGTTTCCGGAACGAATTATGCTCTCAATCCAAGGCACGACTGACTGTAAACTATGGAACTCACTTTCACAAGATGTCGTGACAGCCACCAATTTGGAGGGCTTTAAAAGGGGATTGGACATATTCATGGAGGAGGAGGAGGCCATCAATGGCCCCGCCCACCACTTGAATACGGCCCCCAAGAGCTTCTCCGAAATAGAATCCGGCCCTCGGGCTGAAAGTGGTTCAACACCCCTGCTGTGAATGAAATCATACACAGCCTTGGATTGAATTATGAAAACATTTGTTACATTGAGGTCCTGGCTTTGTTACATGTTTGGGAAGTATAATTTCAGGAGTCTCTCCTGTGTTGCCCGGTTGCAGGGTTCATACTTGCTTTCTAGTTTCCTCAAGGCCTGCTTTTGTTCCCCCATTTTAAAAAGTCAGAGAGGAACAAGGGCCAAGGAATTGAGAAGTCACGAGCGTGAGGAGTAAAGGATGAGGTCACTTCTGAGCGTTTACGTCTTGGGAAAGGGCAGCGGAAGCAGACAATGCCTTAACAACGCAGCAAGGTGTCTGCTCGGCACCGGAAAAAGCCATTGAGATTCCACAGAGGAGAAATGTTGTTTGGCTGTGGCTGAAAGACACGCTCCAGGAGCGAAGGGGAAAGCGGATGCCTCGCATTCCAAAATCCCGCGTCACCCCGTGCAAAAGGTCAGGGATGCGGCAGCAGCGACGCAGCGCTTTGGCTAAATCCGTCCCATCTGCGTTCCACGGATTGTCCGGCACCTTTCATTCCGCCATCCGCTCACCGACGGAATCATTCTGGTTTTTTTTCCCTTTTAAACAGAATTTCGTTCGACTCGTGCTGATCCGCATTAATGCCACTACGCGTTACTGCAAGTGCGCATTAGTGCGAATGCACACTTGCACTCTTGTGGAAATGCACGCATGTGCATTAGTCAATGTGCATTCACAGAAATGGGAATTAGCACAAATTCCCCCCCCCCCAAATATTTTAAAAACTGTCCACAACTGTACCACTTAACGCTGGCCGTGAGGGTAGGACACACAGGATGGCGCTTGCATATTCCCACACCTTGCATATTAAGCACGAGGCTTTAAGTGCACTTTCGGCCTCCCCGTGGGATAACATGTGCGGGCAGAGGAGACAGTGGGAACTGATCCCTGCTAATTCTCCTGGACCTTTCAGTGGCTTTCAACCACAGTATCCTTCTGGAAAGGTTGTCCCAATTGTCAAGTGGGCAGGTCAGTGGCTGCGCTCAGGTCCACCCCTGAATGGCAGAGTCTTCTTGGTGGTGACCCCCCTTCTGGCAGAGACCTAGCTGTCCCCCATGCAGCTGTCACTCAGGCACCAGTTAAAGATGCATTTATTTCTACAAGCTTTTAGAGGTATAGGCCAATGTCCTTTCTATTTGCTTGTGTTGCACGTTTCCTTGTATTTTATTTTGTGGCGGGTGAACTTGCCCCAAATGACTTCGCTATTTCCTCGGCAAGTAACAAATTCATGTGTGACCTTGGATGAGCGTTCTCCCTCAATTTGAGATCTCATGCGGTGTATCATCATCATCATCATCATCATCATCATCATCATCAGGCGATCACTCCTGACCGAGTAAGATTGTCTTCCAGGATAAAAGGAGGAAATTCTAAAGAAGATTGTGTAGACTCTAGCGATGGGTCCGTAAGTGACTGTGGAGGCCAATTCTGGATCCACACAGCTTCCCACAGTGAGGACACAGGTTACCAGATGGAAGATGGTCCTGTAAAGGATTCATTTGACGTGCTTTTCGCCTAGCACGTTTCTCCCTTTCACCTTGCACTCGGGCTTCTTCAAAGTCCATAGAACCTTTGTGAAAGGCCAACCTCCAGTTAGATCGTTCACGGGCCAGAGCTTCCCAGTTTTCGATGTTTTTTAGATTAGCCTTATGAACATCTTTAAACCTTTTCTATTGACCACCGATATTCCGCTTTCCATCCTTGAGTTGGGAATAAAGTAACTGCTTTGGGAGACGGCAGTCAGGCATTTGAACAACATGACCGGTCCACTGAAGTTGGCGTTGAAGGATCATTTTTTCAACTACTAGTCTTTGCTTCTTCCAGTACGCTGACATTTGTTCGCCTATCTTCCCAAGTAATTCGCAGGATTTTCCGGAGGCAACGTTGATGAAACCTTTCAAGGAGGTGGAAGTGACGTTTATAGATAGTCCATGTTTCGCAGGCATACAATAAAGTTGGTAATACAATGGCTTCATAAACCAGTGTTTTGGTCTTCTTACAAATATCCCGATCCTTGAACACTCTATGTTTCATTCGAGAAAACGCAGCACTTGCGGAGCTCAAACAATGCTGGATTTCACTGTCGATGTTAGCTGTAACAGAAAGATAGCTGCCAAGATAGAGAAAATGATTGACATTTTCCAGTATTGTCCCGCCAAGCTGGATAGATGGCATCACCGAAGGGTTGGCTTGCACTTGCTGATGAAGCACTTTGGTTTTTTTGATGTTAAGTGAGAGACCAAGTTTCCCCGTATGCTTCTGCAAAAGCATTTAGGATAGTTTGGAGATCATCCTCTGAATGTGCGGAGACCATGCATTTCTGGGCAGGCGCAGTATCAAACTGCATCTTGGGAGCTGTAGTTTGCAATCGAGTCATGCCACCACGCCTCACATTATGTATCCCTTTCCGATTGGTTGTTTCCATGTGGCCTTTCTATGGAATGTTTATTCATCATATGATCTGTATGCCTGTATGCTGTGTGCAACCCACGTGGCTGTTTCTTTTCTTCGAACATGATTGGTTTGCGGAACGAGTTCAAATGCCAACCTTTCCCTAAAGGGTTAAAAAGCCAATGTGGCGTAGTGCTTAGTGTTGGGCTGGGATTCCGGAGATCCGGGTTCTAGTCCCTGCCCGGGCACTGGGCGACTTTGGTCCAGTCCCTGACTCTCAGCCTGGCCTACCTCACAGGGTTGTTGTGAGGATAAAAGGGAGAGGAAGATTATGTAAGCCGCCTTGGCTTCCTCGAAAGAAGCATGTACAAGTTCGCAGATGCTCGGTTGATCAGGTTTACTTTTAAAAATAGAGTTTTCTGCAATAAGACGGTGCTTATTCCCAAGTAAATCTATCGAGGATCAGGGCAGCAGAAGCCAAATTCATTTCATTCCTGTAGTCATCATGACGGTGGAGCTAGGATTCCAGGGAGTTGAAAAGGAAAACTGCACGCACTCAAGAGTACTCGATTTTTGTTGTTGTTATCAGAGTCGGCAAGGGGATTTTTTGGTTCCGTTTTGTTTGCTCTAACCTATCAAGAATGCAGAACCAGTTGTGAAGCATGGAGTGGAATGGAGAGGAGAAATGTTAATTGTGTGCTCTTCTACCATAGAGAGACTGGAGACGCTGGCCCCCCTCTCTTTTAAAGGGCACACGGATGCACTCTCAAGCCACCACCAAAAAGCCGCATGTGGGGTTGCCTGTCCGACTGCACCACCTAGTGGTCTTAAAATGCGACATGCAGCGACACAGAAGCCTTCCATAAGAGCTTGCTAAGCCTCCCCCCCCCCTTTCCCAGTCTGGCGCTCTCCAGAGGTTTCGGACTCCAACTCCTATCGGCCCCAGCTAGGATGTGCGAGTTGCCATCCCAAGTCAGCTGGAGGGAGCCAGGCCGGGCGATGCGGTGCAGGGACAGGGCCACCCGGGGCTCGCCAGATGTGTTTTGGGCTACAATTCCCATGATCCCCAGCCAGCACAGCCACTCAAAGACACATCTGGAGGGTGCCAGGTTGAGGGAGGCTGAGCTAGAACCTTTCAGGAAGGGGGGCGGGCGGAGAAGATCGCCACATGTTTTGGACTTCCATCTCCCAGCATTCCCGGCCCTTGGCCATTCGAAGTCCAAAACTGCTGGAGATCCACCGCCAGCCGTCCCATTTTAAGGCACGAGTGCCCATCCAGATGTTGCTGGATCCCAACTCCCATCAGCCCCAGCCAGCGTGGCCAGGCGTGGTGGGACTCGGAGAAAACACATTTAGAACGGGGGCCACAAGGGCCTTTTGCTTCAAGGGCCCCCGCCCGGACCTGCATCTTCGCACCGACACAGCAGGGGTGCAGAAGTCCCGAGCACAAAAGCAGGCTGGGAAAATGCAGCTTTATCTCCGTCCCCCAAAATTGAGGTTTTAAGACCTTGTGGATGTGGGGGGGGGGGGGAATGCTTGGAAATGCAGCGGGAGAGGGAGAGGGAAATAGAACAGAATAAGATCGTCAGTCACGCCAAGCAGCGAAATGTTGCATGCGTCGTGCGTGCGACACGGAATCAGGCTTGCGTCGGTTCGCCTTGCGGAATTTATACAGGGTCACAGAATTGTCACTTTAGCACACGACGCCCAGAGTTGACGGATCTGCCCTCTCCCTTCCTCCTCCCTATTTCCTTGTGTGTCGTGTCTTTTAAATTGTTACGCCCGAGGCCAGGGACTGTCTAAATTACTGATATTTGTTTTAGTGGAAGACCGACAACCTGGTCTTCTGCGCGGGTTCAATGCTAAGGGGGTAGCGGGTGCTGGGGCGGGCCTTCTCCGAGGTCCCCAGCGCCTCACCCTTAGCCCAGAACAAAGGGATAACTTATAGCCACAAAAGTATCTTTTAGAAAACAAGTTTATTTACAAAATTACCTTCACAAACTCAGACCCACGCCAGCAATACAGCTTATCAGTACGGTACAAAGTAGCAAGCAAAAGCCTCAAGGACAACGTGATTTCAGGGCTCTCAGCTAGTTAGTTTAGCTCGGGTCCCGGCAGAGGCCCGGTCAACCGCACGCTGCTAGCTGGGTTCCCGGCGGAGGCCTGGTCTACCCAAGCGGCTAGCTGGGTTCCCGGCGGAGGCCCGGTCTACCCAAGCGGCTTGTGAGTGATTTCAGCTTGGTTTCCCGGGGGTCCGGTCAACCCAAGCGGCCAATGATTCCAGCTAGCTGGAGCGCGCCGGATTCTGCTACCCGGGGTTGCTGATCCTTCGTTCCCTTACCCCAGGCATGGGCAAGATTGCTGATCAGGTCCAGAGAAAAGTTCCCTTGCGCAGGGTGTTTTATACCTTGGTGTTTCAGGTAGCCCCTCCCTCCGTGATCAGGTGGGTTGACACCCTCCCTGAGGGGCGGCCTTTTGGGTCAGGTGGGGTGACGCCCTCCCCCCCCCCCCCCCCGTGGGATGGGGTCCCTTTGAAGCCACTTGCTTAATGGTCCCATCCTATGGTGTTGAGTAGCCATTTCTTAGGGGTGCCGAAGCATCTGCCCTGGAGAGGTATTCAAGTCTTATGTAGATGGGGCTGATATGCAAGAGCATTGACAAACCTGGTGATGCTTCCTGCCTTCCCCCCTGGGGTGATTCTATGCAGATGTTGTTTGTCCCCTTTGGCATCTGTGGAGACTGGTTGTCTTCCCCCCCCCCTGGGTCTCCTTCCCCCCTCCTTGGTGAGTGTGTGTGTGTCCGGCAGGGGGCTTAGGTTGGCTTTCTCCACAGTTTTAATGCACAGAGGCAGAACCTCTCTCAGCCTGAGGGCTGCATTCCATTTTGGAGAAGCTCTCGGGGGACCCACATTCCTGTGGGGGAAACAGGGCCAAAAGGGGGGAAAGGACAGGGCCAGAAATACCACCATATTGCTGGCCGGGGCATGCTGGGAGTTGTAGGCCAAACACATCTGGGGACCCATTTAGAAGGAGGGCGGGAGACTGGAGAAAAACCAGGAAACCACCAGATCAGGTTATATAAATATCAATATCTTGGAATTTGGTTGAACCAGCAGAGGGATCATCACAGCGCAATAAAAGTTAGAACAGAGATGGCCGGGTTTTATTTTAAAGATGAAAACTGCAATATGTAATAAAAGCTTAAAATTAGCCTTGAGAATGTGCGTTGTACGGTGTTGTGTGTTTTCGGTTCTACTGTGCGGCATGGAATCGTGGACTTTTAACACAGACTACCATACAAAAAAGACAGAAACATTTGAAATGTGGATGCATCGCAGGACGTTACGGATGTCATAGACCGAGGGGCTGACCGACGATAAAGCATTAAAGAGAATGCATAAAGATCGAGAAAGGATAAAACACAGAAAACTAGAATATTTTGGCCATGTAATGAGAAATGAAAAATATAGATTGTTACGGCTGATTATACAAGGGAAACTAAATGAGAAAAGCAGCGTGGGAAGAAGACGATGGTCTTGGCTGAAAAACCTTGAAGAATGGGTTGGGGGCAGTACAGTACAGTAGTACCTTGGATTGCAAGTACTGTAACTTGGTCTGCAAGTGTTTTGCAAGGCAAGCAAATTTGTAAAATAAATTTTAACTTGATAAACAAGTGACGTCTTGCAACACAAGTACTGTAGTACGGTCAAGAAAAATGAAGACTTTACACTATCATTCTTTATTGCAGCTTAAATTAAAAATATGTGTACAAATTTCTTATGGGGAATTTCGCTTTGATATACAAGTGCTTTGGATTACAAGCACGTTTCCAGAATGAATTATGCTCTCAATCCAAGGTATTACTGTATCATTGTTTGGAGCCGGGCCGTAGCTCAAGACTGTTTGGCCATGATGACGTCCAGCCTCTGGTAGGAGAGGAACGAGAATTTCCATCTGATTATTGGGGAAAGAAGTGGGAGGGGCAGGACACATTTCCGATATTTAGAGCAGACAGAAAATAAAACACGGCGTACTTTTTAAAAAGTTTTGTTTACTAAATATATATATATATGTCAGTTAAACATACTAAATCAGATTGCAATCAATTTAGGGCACAGAAAAAAATAATAATCAGGAAAAATTCCGATCCGAGGTTTTCTGGAAGGCCCACATCACGCCCCAGCCAGCACGGCCGATGGTCAGGAACGCTGGGAGTTGTAGTCCAAAAACATCTGGAGGGAATGAGGTCAGGGAAGGACGATTTAGCCCAACCCTGTTGCTCATCTCAAGAACATCTACAATGAGCTACAAGTATTGCACTGATAGGTAGAGGGGGGGGCTATGTTGGCCCTTTTGCCCCACGGCTCAAATCGAAGTGCTAGCGAGTCGGGGGGGGGGGAAGAGTGTGGGGAAGGAAAGCCATCCACCCCGACAGTCAGAGCATCAGCCATTTTCTCGGCTTGGTTTGAAGGGCTCCTGACTCCACGCCGGATAGGCTGAGCGAAAGGAAATTTCATTTTTTAAAAAAAAAAGAAAAAAGAAGAAGAACCAACCCCAAAAGGGGAAAATGTCCAGTAAGGCCAACCACGTCTGGCCAGCTGAGAGGGAGGGGTCTTTAAAAAGGAGAGGCCGCTTCAGATGTATTTTGAATCTCCACACTTAGAAATGTGAAGTCCTGGGAACAGCCCCCCCACAAAAGAAAAAAAGCTGTTTCTTCACCAAGAGATTTGTAGAAAAATTGGAAAAACCTATTCACAACCACAGAATTTTTCCAGCCCCCCCCACCCCCAAGCCTTCACATCTCTAACCAGACCTACCAATTTTTATGTTCTGGAAGATTGCAGGGGGGCGTACAAAACCCGCTTCCTCCAGGGGCAAAGGAAGGGTGACTGGAGATTGGCCCCAACACAAATGTGGGCGCCCGGTGTGCCGAGCGCTCGGAGGATCAGGGCCCAGGGGGAGGGAGATCTGGATTTCATAGCTGTACTTCCTCGTGAGAACTCAAAGAGGGCTGCCCTTGCGCTTTGCATGTTCCACCAACCATATCGAGAAAAGAAACCACAACCACCGAGAGGGTTCTGTTAAAGACTAACACATTTAAGGCACAAATCCTATGCATGTTTAGACAGAAAAAAGGCCTACAACTCCCAGCGTGCCCCAGCCAGCATAGTTGGCCGGGGCACGCTGGGAGTTGTAGGCTTTTTTTTCTGTCTAAACATGCATAGGACTGCCCTTATTCCTACAGAACCTTTTGTGGACTAACCCCACTTCATCAGATACACAGAGGAATTACAGAGAGTTTCAGGTTTATATACAGAATATACATTGGGTGTGTGTGTGTGTGTGTGTGTTGTAAACAATGACGTCAGAAGGAAATTCAATGCAGAAAGTGACAATCACGTTATTAACGGTGGTTATTCCTCGGTTAATATTCTTAAGAGCAATGATGTGGTGGTAAATTTTGCAGTGCGGATGCTCGCCACGACAGTCTGCACAGCCGCGCCCCCCGTGGAGCGCACCAGAATTCAGCCTGCTGTGCCGCCCCCCCCCCCCCCCTATCGAGAAACCAGCCCGGTGAGTTTTCACCTGCCAGGAGCAGGTTTGTTGTAAAGCGAATGGGTCAAATGCCTGCAGAATACCTTACACTGCATCAAGGAGCGATGTATCGTGGCTGGGAAAATTCACTTCCTGCCCAGCTAATGTGAGGATTGCAGCTCAGCTCAGAGGGAACGGGGAATTCTGAGGCGAGTGGCTGATCACCTCAGTATCCTGCTAATAAAAAAGTCTTGGTGCTTCAACCTTGCAAGTCCTGGTTCCACTACACCAGTGTTCTCCAACCTTGGGTCCCCAGATGTTTTTGGCCTACAACTACAGCTACGCTGGCTGGGGCATGCTGGGAGTTGTAGGCCAAAAACATCTGGGGACCCAAGGTTGGAGAACACTGCGCTAGAGGCATTGATTAACAGTGATTTTAAAATAAAAAATAAAAGTGCAAGTTAATAAAATGGTTATTAACCACCTGAAACTCTCCCTAATACTCTGAGCATCTGACGAAGGGGGCTACAGCAAATGAAAGCTTAGAACAGAATAAATTTGTTAGTCTTTAAGGTGCCAGAAGACCCTTTGCTGCTTTTGCTGCAACAGACTAACACGGAGACCCCCTGGGTTTTTTTTAAAAAAACAAAGCGCAAGAACACACCCCTGTGATGCATCCCACTGATAAACGGCTCGCAAAACTAAAAAGCAAACCGCAGGCGATAGGCCATCGCCGCCTTGGCTAAAAAAAAGGGGGGGGGGAAGAGTGCAGAAGCCATCAATGTTTGGACAAAAACATTAAATAAAATAAATTACTAAAGGAAACAGGGGGGGGGGAAAGGTTGCAGACTTAATCCTCACTTCAAGGGGGCTTGGAATTTGAATGCACGCAGGAGGCTGGTGTGGGAGCAAATTTTTTGGAGAAATTTTTAGCAGCCCAGGAAGCCGCGCTGGAGATTTCCCCAGCAAGACCAGCCAGAAGTTTCACGCAGCCATTCAAATCCCCCGCAGACCTCTCTCTTGCAACCAGAATTCCCCTGGGTTTTGCAAGCAGACAGACGCGCCCAGGGTGGGTGGTGGGTGGTGGGGTGGGGTGTCCTCTCACTGAGAGTTACTATAAGAGCAGAACCAATCACAGTTAATAAAAAAAGAAAGAAAATCGAACGATTCAAATAGCAAGACACTTTTGTTTTGCAACGAACAAGAAGAAGAGCAGGCCCCAAAAGACTCTCATTTAAACAGAATAGTGTGTTGTTGTAGCAAAGACACACATTATTCGTGGACAGCTCTGTTTTAATGGACAAGCCAACCAAACGAAAGTCCATACCTCCTCCTTCTTCATCTCACAAGTCCCCGAACTTCATTTAGAATGAAGTCCGCACACTGCCAATTTTAAAGACCAGCCTTTTCATCTCTCGACCGATCGCCACGCCTTAATCCCACCTGGCTTAAAAAGTGCAGCGTTTTATGTTCTGCCGAGCTGGCAAGGGGCGTCCCTCTAGGTAAGCATAACCGAGGTGGTGGCACCAGGAAGGCCTCCAGAGAAACACCTGGTCTGAACACAGGACTCGGTACCTTCCGCCCCAACGGTTCAATTGCAGAAGGTTTGGTCGGGGATGAAAGGGTCCAGTTAGGTCTTTCCCCCCCACGCCCCTTCAGCAAGGGGGATGCACAATCCTTGTTTGAATCCACAGCATCTCGCCGCCCAGCAGAGCTGGAAAAAGTTTGCAGAGAAGGTGTACCGTGGGCAACTGAGCAGCATTTCGCTTCGAGGCACTGGGAAAGGGGGCTGAGGTGTGCGTAAGTGAAGGGGGGCGCAGAGAGAGAGAGAGAACACCCCCAGCCCCTGGGTCACAGTCCTCCAGCTTCTCAGAAGAGTCTTAAAAACAGAACAGAAGCTGTGCGTTTTGGACACAGAGGTATGAGGTTGCCAAATTCGGAAAAGGCAGTAGTCAAGGCGAACTGTTCTTTTTTTAAAAAAAGAAAACTGCCACCAAGGTATTTGGCATGAAGTGGGGAGGGCAAAGGGGGTGCTTCCCCCTCCCCCTCCCGTTTCCCATCACCAAGAACAGGTCAGCCCTAAGATGCACATGATCAGTGGAGTCTTTTACAAAGACACTGCCATTTTGACTGCTGACACAGGAAGCTTCGAACCCCTATGGGAGAGTTTTGGGTTTTCCCTGTAAAAAGGGAGAGCACCTCCGGCCAAGGCCGCCCATTCTGAAACAAATGCACCACCTTCCCGCCTTTAAGCTACACGGTGACGTGGGACCACCACGCTGTTCTGTTTGGAACCAGAAAACCCATTCCAAATGTTAAAGGGGAGCAAAATCACGCCAGTGGAGCGATAGCCTCACTTATAGGTCCCTCCGGTCGGTCCCCCGTGGGAAACCCCCATGGAGAGGGTTGCTTCAGTGACACGAGGGAGTTTGGGAAGGGTTCTGGAATAGGAAGGGGGAATGAAAGAGGACACGGAGTCGTGTCCTCGGAGCACCGAAGCAGGATTAATTTCTGCTCTTGGCCCTCCATGCAGGGGCTGGCAGTCGTCCGTCCGTCCCCCCCGGCCAGGAATCTGCGAGGACAGCAAGAGGTTTTCTGGAAGTGCAACAGTGAGGGAAACAAAGGGACGGGCCTCGGCCCGGGGCTCAGTGTTCGTTGTGGCAGTTGATGTTGCTCTCGGAGCGCTCCAGGACGTGGAGCATCTCCTCGATGATGGCCTGCAGCGCCCGCCCCAGCTGCTCCGCGCTGTAAGGCTTGCCCAGGGGAGGCACGTGGACGAAGGCCGACCGGCCATGGCTCTGGTAGAGGGAAGTGTAGTAGGTGAAGTCGCAGAGGTACCTGCAGGGCGGAAAGCGGGGGAATTGGGATTCAGCCAGTGTGCGTGTGTGTGTGTGTGTGTGTGTGTGCATGCGCACATGGGGGGGAGGGAGAGGGGGAGAGAGAGAGAAAGGGGAGACAGAGAGAGCGGGCAGAGGTACAGAGAGAGAGAGAGAAAGGGGATAGAGATACACACAAAGAGAAAAGGGAGGGAGACAGAGAAAGGGAGGGAGAAAGAGAAAGGGCGAGAGACAGCAAGAGAAAGGGGATACAGAGAGAGAGAAAGGGGGGGAGAGAGACAGACAGACACACACAGAGAGAAAGGGGAGAGAGATACACACAAAGAGAAAAGGGAGGGAGAAGGAGAGAGAGAGAGAGAGAGAGAGAAAGGGCGAGAGACAGCAAGAGAAAGGGGATACAGAGAGAGAGAAAGGGGGGGAGAGAGACAGATAGACACACACAGAGAGAAAGGGGAGAGAGATACACACAAAGAGAAAGGGGGGAGAAGGAGAGAGAGAGAGAGAGAAAGGGCGAGAGACAGCAAGAGAAAGGGGATACAGAGAGAGAGAAAGGGGGGGAGAGAGACAGACAGACACACACAGAGAGAAAGGGGAGAGAGATACACACAAAGAGAAAAGGGAGGGAGACAGAGAAAGGGAGAGAGAGAGAGAAGGGCGAGAGAGCGCAAGAGAAAGGGATACATAGAGAGAGAAAGGGGGGGAGAGACAGAACACACACAGAGAGAAAGGAGAGAGATACACACAAAGAGAAAGGGGGAGAAGGAGAAGAGAGAGAGAGAGAGAGAAAGGCGAGAACAGCAAAGAAAGTGGATACAGAGAGAGAGAAAGGGGGAGAGAGACGATAGACACACACAGAGAGAAAGGGAGAGAGATACACACAAGAGAAAGGGGAGAAGGAGAGAGAGAGAGAGAGAGAAGGGCGAGAGACAGCAGAGAAAGGGGACAGAGAGAGAGAAAGGGGGAGAGAGACAGATAGACACACACAGAGAGAAAGGGGAGAGAGATACACACAAAGAGAAAGGGAGGGAACAGAGAAAGGGAGAGAGAGAGAAAGGGCGAGAGAGAGCAGAGAAAGGGGATACAGAGAGAGAGAAAGGGGGGAGAAGACAGACGACACACACAGAGAGAAAGGGAGAGAGATACACACAAGAGAAAAGGGAGGGAGACAGAGAGGGAGAGAGCGAGAAAGGCGAGAGAGCAAGAGAAAGGGGATACAGAGAGAGAGAAAGGGGGGGAGACAGACAGACACACACAGAGAGAAGGGAGAGATATACACACAAAGAAAGGGGGGAGAGATAGAGAGAGAGAGGAGTCGATAGACACAGCAAGAGAAATGGGGATACAGAGAGAGAAAGGGGGGAGAGAGACAGATACACACCAAGAGAAAGGGGAGAGAGATACACACAAAGCGAAAGGGGGGAGAAGGAGAGAGAGAGAGAGAAAGGGCGAGACAGCAAGAGAAAGGGGATAGAGAGAGAAAAGGGGGGGAGAGAGACAGATAGACACACCACAGAGAGAAGGGGAGAGAGATACACACAAAAGAAAAGGGAGACAGAGAAAGGGAGAGAGAGAGAAAGGCGAAGAGAGCAAGAAAAGGGTACAGAGAGAAAGGGGGGAGGAGACAGACAGACACACAGAGAGAAGGGGAGAGAGATTACACACAAAGAGAAAAGGGAGGGAGACAGAGAAGAAGGGAGAGAGAGAGAGAGAAAGAAAGGGTGAGAGAGAGCAAGAGAAAAGGGGATAAGAGAGAGAGAGAAAGGGGTGGAGGAGGAGAGACAGAAAGACACACACAGAGAGGAAAGGAGAGAGGAGAGAGGAGGAGAGATACACACAAAGAGGAAAGGGGGGATGAAGGAGAGAGGAGAGGAGAGAAAGGCGCGAGAGACAGCAAGAGAAAGGGGATACAGAGAGAGAGAAAGGGGTGGGAGAGAGAGACAGATAGACACACCACAGAGAGAAAAGGGAGGAGAGAAGATACACACAAAAGGAGAAGGAGCAGGAGAGAGATGGAGGGAGGAGAGAGGAGAAGAGGGAGAGAGGCAGACACACACACACAGGAAAGGGGAGGAGAGAAAAAGAAAGGGGGAGAAAAAGAGACAGAGACACACATTATACACACAAAGAGAAAGGGGGAGGGAGAGAGGAGGAGAGAGGGCAACAAACAAAAGGGTGGAGGACGGAGACGGAGAAAGAGAAGGGGGGAGAGAGAACACAGAGAGAACGGAGCGGAAAAAGGTGGGAGAGAGAGACAGAGGCAGAACACAGGGGCTCAGGTCATCTGCTGTGAAGATCACAGTGCAGGCCTAACACTCCCCATCTCCGAACAAGGGATGAGAGGCCAGGGCATCCCTCCAGGCTCCCAGGCACCTTTGCCCCATCCCACGTCCCTATTTCGCTGCCGCTAGCCACAGGGCAGAGTTAAGCCTGAGCCAACACCACCAGGGTTTCAGGCAGGATTCTTTCCGAGCCCTACGTGGAGGTGCCGGGGAACAAACGAGGGACCGGCTGCATGCAAAGCGGGGGCTCGGCCCCCAAGCTTTGGCCCCGCCCCCGCCCCTCCCGTTCCTCGCCCTCCGCCGCCGCACCTGCCCGCATCCTTTGATATCGTGACGGCGACGTCCAGCCCCAAGGCGGAGACTCTCCTGCACACGGCGTCCATGTCGACGACCGAGTCGATGCACTCCGGCCCCCCTTCGACACAGCAGTGCGAGCCCGGGCAGAAGCGGCAGTTGTCCAAGCCCTGGTAGCCCACGTTACGGCCACATTTCTCCAGCGTCACCGTTGTGGCCATGCCGGACAGGCCCACGTGAACCACGAGCTGTTAAAAAAAAGGACTCAGCCTCAGAGATACTCCGGTGCCCAGGTGGAACGGTGGACCCAGAAGCCCTTGAAAACTAGCACAGGGGTGCTGAACCTCTTTCGGCCTGAGGGGCGGGGAAGCTCTCGGGGGCCGCATTCCAGGGGCAGGGCGGGGCCGAAAGCGAAAGGGGAGGCGGCATATCTCAGCTTGGAGCCCCCACTGCCAGTCACGAAGCCTCGGGAGAGGCACTCCCACCTTTTAGAATGGGGCAAAACCTGCAGAAAAGCCGGGAACCCACCCAAACTAAGAGCCAGTGTGGCGTAGTGATGAGAGTGTCAGGCTGGGACTCCGGAGACCCGGGTTCTAGTCCCTGCTCGGCCATGAAACTCACTGGGTGACTTTGGGTCAGTCATGGACTCTCAGCCTAACCTATACCTCACAGGGTTGTTGTGAGGATAAAATGGAGAGGAGGAGGAGGAGGATTATGTAAGCCGCCTTGGGTTCCTTGCAGGAAAAAAGGCGGGGTATGAATATAATAAATAAATAAATAAAACCGTCCGCAGGACCCCAGGTGGGCTAGAGTGCAATGCCCCTGTCCTAAAAGGCCAAGCACATGGTCCCTGGCTGATGCGACCATATTCAACCACTTCTTTTCCATTTGCGAATCGAGGCCCAATTGGAAGTGCTGGAATGGACCTTTAAGGCCATAAAATTGGTTGGGGTCAGATTACACGAAGGATTGCCTCCAGGATTGCCTCCATTCCACGTATAACCTACCTGGACTGGAAGATCCTCTTCAGAGGCCCTTCTCCGGGTGCCAAGTGAGTTGCAACAGAGAGAGGGGCTTTTCTGTGGTGGCCCCCAGCTACGGCACACCCCCACAGGAGAGGCTCGCCCGGCACCCACGTTGTGGTCTCTTGGGCCAAGGTGAAAACTATTTTATTTTCCCAGACATTTTAAATGTCCAAAGATCTTTTAGTACTATTGTCCTGTTGAATCAATGTTTGCCTATTGCTGGTCTGAGTTTAGTTTTATACTGCAGTTGGTTTTACCCCGACATCAGGCTGGGAAAGTCTGGAATAGGCTAAAGACCCAAACACAGGTTATATGCAGGTATACGTGTGCATGGGTGTATGTAGGTCAGTGTTCTCGAACCTTGGCTCCCCAGATGTTTTTGGCCTACAACTCCCAGCTACGCTAGCTGGGGCATGCTGGGAGTTGTAGGCCAAAAACATCTGGGGAGCCAAGGTTCGAGAACACTGATGTAGGTAGGCACAAACCTGGTCTGCACATTACACTAACCCACAGCTTATTTAACCCATGGTTTGTTGATCTATGTAGGGCTTTGTCTGGAAGACAGAAACCGTGGTTTGTTTTCTCAATCCTTGGGCTGTTGCTTCCTGCCTCCTTCGTCCGCTCCCTCCCTGGATCCCAAATGCCTTTGCAGTGTGCCAGTATCGCCATGGAGAGTTCTTGCCCATCACCTCCCTAGCCTGGAGAAACAACCCACAAGCAACTTATGGTTCTGGGTCCACACGTAACAACCACCCATGGTTAAAGAAGACAGAGTTCACACCCCCAACAACAAAACATGGCTTCTCCTTCTAGGTTATTCGTGTTTAAAAAACCATGGTTTGTCATATCACAACAACCCAGAATTCAAGAACCCATGGTTTAAACAACCCAAGGTCAAACCACAGCTTTTCTTTCTGGATTGTCTAGGGCAGGGCTCTCCAACCTTGGGTCCCCAGATGTTGCTGGTCTACAGCTCCCAGCATACCCAGCCAGCATGGCTAATGGCAAGGGATTCTGGGAGCTGTAGTGGAGCAACATCTGGGGACCCAAGGTTGGAGAGCCCTGGTCTATGGTTTGTCAGTGTGGCCACGTTCGCACATCACAACAACCCAGAATTTGATGACCCATGGGTTTGCGTTATATGTGAACCACGTTGCAGTAACCCCAGGCAAGGAACAGTTTTACAGGTCTGCCCAAGTGGCAACGTTTACACAGGTTGTTGAACCCTGCTTTTTCCTTGTTGTTTGGATCACCCAGGTGTAGAAAGCTGGTCTTTTTATTTTTTTTAGCATCACACCCCCCCAGCCACTAGACGAGTTATTCGAAGTCTATGAAGTCCTGCCTTCCCCAACCCAGAACCCACCAGATGCCTTGGACTACAACTCCCATAACTTGAGTTGCAGTCCAACACATCTGGTGGGCACCAGGTTGGGGAAGGCTGTTCCAGTCAGCGCCTGGCCGCCCGCATCCTCTCCAACTGCACTCGCGGCCTCCCGTTTCCGGCTCAGGTTGCCTTTTTTACTCACTCACTTGTGGGCTGTGTTTCTTCCACAAGGCCGGAATTAGCCTCTGCACTGCCTGGTACTCCACCGGGATTTCGTAGACATGTAGATCTATGTCGTCTCCGAGGCCCATTTTCTCCAGCTCCTGAAAGGGGAGGGGGAAAGGGTCCAAAACGGGACGGGAGGGAGGAGAGAGCAGGGAGACAGCAAGATCACCCAAGTTGTCAACATCCAGGACATCAGGGAAAGTCATTTTGCTCCAAACAAACTCAAACTTGGATAGGTATATTACCCAAATTTATATACCGCTTTCCACAAAGGTAAACAACGTATTAGCCACGCCAGCTAAATGGGACCATCCGCTTGGGGCCAACTGTGGGTATTGGGCACAACAGATAAAAGGGGAGCTTTTGCATGCAGGCGCAGTCTACCCCCGCCCAGATGCGGAGGAGCAAAGAATGGGAGAGGCTGCGTTCCGTGGGGTTCTTGGAGGCACCTGATTGGCCGACGTGAGAAAAAGGATTCTAATCCAGCTGGATTCTTTGGCCTTTTCATTATTTATAAAAAAATATGTATCCCACCCCTCAAGATCACAGTGCAGGCCTAACACTCCCCATCTCCGAACAAGGAGATCACACAATGATCCCGGGGCAGGCTCACAACGCACAAGATGCCACGAGGAAGCCAATAAAATGCACAGCGAGCGTTCAGAATCGAAATATTTCACGCAGCACACTGCCCGTCAGCAGGGCCGGATTAACATAGGGGCGATGGACCGGCAGCTCCAGGCCCATAACAGAAAAGAGGCCCACAATATAGGGACGCGGCACGATTTGAGTTAGCTCTGATCGTTATCATTCAGCATAATTAATGATTTTTTTCAAGATTAGAAAGGTGTTCTAAGCACATCTGCATTACAGGCTTGAGGCAAGACCTAGCAAGAACTGTTGTTCTCAAATTAGCATTTCAGTAGTTTTTGCATTTCAATCACTGTTACTACATTTCTTTGTGAGAACTTCTAGCACATGGGGGGCTTGCTAGGGTCTGTAATATTTAGATTTAGAAGGGACCTCTCTCTCCAGCCTCGAGCAAAGATCTTTCTGATTCGCAGCTCAATTGTTCAAATGCTAGTTTAACAAAAAAACAAAACAAAGCAACAAGAACAACACAATTATTCTTGGTCAAGCAAAGCTTCCTGGCTTTTTGTTGTGGCTGCTTTTTCTTTTTTAATAAATAAATTTGGGGGAAATTGGGAAGACCCTTACTGATGAGCTGCAGGAGTTTTTGAGTTTTGGCACTTTAATGGTAATTAAAATATTTAATTTGTTTTAATATAAAATTGCGTCTTCATTTTATTTATTTCCATAAAAAGGCCCACCAAAATCCTCAGCACCAGGCCCATAATGCTCTTAATTCCGGCCCTGCCCGTCAGTGTATCCCGCGGGCCTGTGCTAGAGGAAGCATTACACCAGCCTTCCCGCAACAACACCAGGTCCTCCGGATGTTGCTGAACTACAACTCCCATCATGCCCAATCACCAGCTATGCCAGCTGGGCCCAATGGGGATTGGGAGTCCAGATGAGGAGAAGGGCTGCACTGTGCATTACGTTAGATCAGTGTTCTCCAACCTTGGGTCCCCAGATGTTTTTGGCCTACAACTCCCAGCATGCCCCAGCCAGCGTAGCTGGCTGGGGCATGCTGGGAGTTGTAGGCCAAAAACATCTGGGGACCCAAGGTTGGAGAACACTGCGTTAGATACTTCACCTGCTGCTGACCTCTCAGCAGCCAGCTTTCTCAGGTGTGGTTTGCATTACATATGGAGATCTTGAAGAAAGGGGGGGGCGGGGAGGAACTGCATGCTGGCTTGCATGCAAAGAGGCCAGCCAAGACGGCTGCCTGCCTTTGTAACTGCAGAGAGAAAATTCACAAAGAGGATTCTCGCATGGCGGGGCATGGCGTGCAAAGGGGGGGGGCCCTCCCTCCCTCACTCACTCCCTCACACACAACCTCAAACTCTCAGTATCAGCTGAAGAGATCTTAGTTATTGTGTTTTCCCCACTCCGCTGCCAAGAGCTTTTCCTGGAACTTTTAAGTGAAAAAGAAAAGGCTTCGGGCATCCGGAGCCCAGCTTCCACCTTCGGAGCGATGCAAGCCCCAAGTCGCTTGCATGGAAAGCACTTAAAACAGGGGCCGCAGAGTTACATCAGAAGAGCCCCGCTGGCTCAGACCAAGGGTCCATCTAGTCCAGCGTTCTGTTCACACAGCGGCCAACCAGCTGCCCACGGGATCCCCAAGCAGGGCAAGAATGCAACGGCACCCTCCCACCCATGTTCCCCAGCAACTGGTGGACATAGGCACACTGCCTCTGATACTGGAGGTGGCATAGAGCCATCCAGACTAGTAGCCATTGATAGCCTTCTCCTCCATGAAGTTGTCCGATCCCCTTTAAAGCCCTCCAAATTGGTGGCCATCACGACATCCTGTGCAAGTGAGTTCCATAGTTTAACTGCGCTGTGTGAAGGACTTCCTTTGCTCTGTCTTGAATCTCCCACCGTTCAGCTTCATGGGATGGCGCCATTTGGGTTCTAGTACTATGAGATTTTATTTTACTATTCTTGGAGCTGAATTTGATTTTAACAGGGCATTTTAAATGTGATTTTTAATATTTATAGGTAAACCACTTAGGGATTTTATTGTATTAAGCGGTATTTAAGGAATGAATAAATAAATAAATAAAATGTCACTCTGCAGATGCCTGCCTTTTCTTTTCTTTTTTGAACTGCGTGTCCACCCCCCGCCAGAGTGAGCAGCAACCGGGAAGCACCCGCTTAAGAGAACCGGAGTGGTGTGGTGGTTACAGCACTGGACAGGGAGTAGGGAGGCACGGGTTCAATTCCCCATTCAGCCCTGAAGCTCACTGGATGACTTTGGGTGACTCTCAGCCTAACCTACCTCACAGGGTTGTTGTGAGGGCAGAACAGAGAGGAGGACCACCACGTACACTGCCGTGGGCTCCCTTGAGGAAAAGATGGGATATCCATGTGACAAACAAACAAATACAAATAAATTAGGAACACAGCACTGGGGTGGAGACAGCTACCCCTCTCCTCCTGGTGTTCAGGTCCCAATCTGATGTGCCCCATGGCTGAAACTGAGTTTCTCTTTTAAACCCCAGAGATGCTTAGTCATGGAGGGAACTGGCCGGAAGTGGACCGGTGGGAACACTTTGGCCTATTAGCAGCTCTTCACCACAGAAGCCAGAAGGAAATTATGGCTAGATGCTGCACCTCTGCACAGGTGTTTGGGCGGACGGTGTGTGTGTGAGGAAGCTTAGGCCTGGGGTCTGGACTTTGCAGAGGCATCTAAATGACCCCAGGATAAGATCTTAAGAACACAAGAAGAGCCCTGCTGGATCAGACCCAGGGTCCACCTAGCCCAGCATTCTGTTCACACAGGGGCACAGCCAGCTGCCCACAGGAAACCCACGAGCAGGACAGGGATTGCCACAGCACCCTCCCACCCATGTGCCCCAGCAACTGGTGTACACGGGCATTCTGCTTCGGATACCGGAGGTAGCATACAGCCATCAGGACTAGTAGCCATTGGAAGCCCTCTCCTCCAGGAATTTGTTCAATTCCCTTTTGAAGCCGTCCATCACTACATCTTGTCAGGGATGGGGACTCGGACTCGAGGACTCGACTCGTGAGTCGGACTGAGTCCCCCCTCTGACTCGACTCGGACTCGAGTCCCAATATTTTTAATGGGACTTGAGACTCAGACTCGGGACTCGAGACCAAGGACTCGTCAACATCCCTGCTTGATGCCACATGCAGGTGCTGTCTGGACCTAGTTGCAGTAACAATCCAAGTTTATTTTTTAAAATCATTTTACTAATGTACCCTTTCAGGCATTTGGGTTTGGCTGCCTCTGCCTGCCTGTTTGGGGTTCCCTGCCTCCTCTGCCTGCCTGGTCTCTTCTTAACCAGTTCCACAGTTTGAATTGTCCAAGACAAAGGCCTCTGCCTGCCTGTTTTGGGGTTGTCTGCCTGGTTATTTTGGGTTGTCTGCCTGGTCTGTTCTTGTCAAAATCAGTGGCAGAGTTTTGAGATAAAAAGGCACACTTGTGCCTAGAATTTATTTAAGCCACACATCTGAAGTAGCCTTATTTTGTTGGGAAACCGCCCATTGATTTTAATAGGGACTCATGGAGTCAGCTTTGAGAGTGACTCGGGACTCGGGAGTCACCATTTTGGACCAAGGACTTGGACTCGGACTCGAGTCCAAAGACTCGTGACTCGACTCGTGACTCGAGACCAAGGACTCTTCAACATCCCTGCATCTTGTGGAGTG